>OY987330.1:119825518-121025518 GCA_963920685.1 Polydrusus tereticollis
CTATACTATCTTCTGGCTGAAAATTTTAGGTCGTATTGGCTTCTCAACTCGCACCTTAGCGTATTATTATTAGGTTTCAACGAAAAGACGTGATTGCGCTCGTCTAAAGTAGCGTGTGAATCAAGAATGCGATTCTGAACAAACGTTTCGATATCCTGCAGTTCGTACGACCCCGTAGGTATCTCCAATATCTTTTCCACGTTATTTTCAGTATAGTAAATCTTGTTTTTTCCTGATTCAATGTTTGGAATAGTATTCCAAGTATTCAGCGATATAAGTGCAAGAGAGTATTCGTAGTTTGGGTCAAGTTCTATTGGAGGAACAAAGTGTGCTTCAAGCTGGTGAGAACGACCTTTTAGCGTAAACGTCTGAGACATGACTGTTGTAAGGGACTTTGAATGATATGTTTTATAGAGATTTATTGTAGAGAAAAGCCAATGCTAGATGTCCACAATTGGATGATCCAAAGTCCTGATACTGATCGTAATTAAAGCAAATTTTACAATTTTTCATATATTTTATAAATTCCTTGGGTGGTTTCAAATTGCCAAAACTATCGAAATAAACAACTTTATCACCGCGTTTCTTATAAGCTACCCAATGTGTTCCGAATCCGACGTTTCGATCTAAATTGACAACACCACACTCAGTATGGTTAGGTGATTTTGGAAGAGTATCTCGCATAAAGACCCCCCTAAAGTTGGGTATCTTTAATTGAGATGTATAGTTTTTGATGTCTTCATCGGTTAACGGGCGTTTGGGTAGCTTCAGTGGTAGTTTTTTGGCATTTTTCTTAGATATAATCCATACCCTGATTTATACTTCTTTAAATATAGACCGCTACCCTTTTTCCCTAAAGCAATGGCTTCCATCGTTTCATTGTGGCGTTAAGCCTCTTGTAGCTTGTCTCTCCCACTTTGAACATCATTGACGGTTTTTGCAATACCGGCCACCCCGCCGCTGAGAGCACCCAAAGCACTAAGCCCGGCAAATATTGGTATCAAAGGAAGGATCCCGCCAGTCTTAGGGAGTGGTATAACCCTCGGTATACTAATTTTTCTACGTCCACCGGCTTTCTTTATCGACATGCGTGCTGCTTTTAGTAAGTTACTCAAGGTCTTTTTCTTGGTTATATCACCAGCGCCGTGTTTACTAAGCTTATTCACAATCGAAGTCAAGCTTTTGCACCCCGCCCCCAACTTACGTTTAACCTTCATAGCGTTAGTGACTAGCCAAGCTGATGTTTTTTCGCCAAAACTGGAGTCGTTGGCTTTCACGCGCTCCCACGCTCTATTTTCAAGTATTTTATCTGCCTGATGTCTTTGTTTCAAGTCTTGAGACTGAGAGTATGCAATGTCGTGATCTCGACAAAAACTGTCCAATTTATTTTTTGGGGAATCACCTCGAGCTAAACGTTCTTTTAATCGAGTGCCGGGACCACAATATGAATAACCAGGTAAATGAAGTTCAAACGGGAGTCGATTTATGGTACTATTTAAGACACCTGCACCCTGCAACGTTGTCATTACAAATAAAGTTCTTGAAGAGAAAAGAGTGTATTTATAGTAATGCGGAAGCAGAAACAAAAACACCACCTAAATATTCAAAATTTCGATATGCCCAAACAGAAACAAACAAACAAACACGGGCAGCTTTTTCCAAACACCATTAGGGCGTTAATATGTGGACCGAGTAATTGTGGAAAAACCAATGTAATGATGAGTCTATTAACTGACGCCAATGGTTTAAAATTTCAAAATGTGTACGTTTATTCGAAATCTTTACAACAGGAAAAATATGATTTCCTCCGAGAAACATTGAAACATTGTCGTTTGGGGTATTTCACATATGGTGAGAATGATGATGTAATAGACCCGTCAACTGCTCAACCCGACTCTGTATTCATCTTTGACGATGTGGCTTGCGAGAAACAGGATAAAATTAGAAATTATTTCTGTATGGGCCGTCATAATGATATCGACTCATTCTATCTCTCGCAAACATATTCAAAAGTACCCAAACAGTTGATTCGCGATAATGCCAACGTGTTAGTTTTGTTTAAACAAGACGAGCTAAACTTGAAACATATTTATAGCGATCATGTAAACACGGACATGTCTTTCGATTCGTTTAAACGCATTTGCTCTGAATGTTGGAATGATAAATATGGGTTTTTAGTCATGGTTAAAGACAACGACATTAATAAAGGCAGATATCGTAGTAAATTCGATACCCATATAATACTATAACGTCATCATATGTAGTTAGTATCACCGTCATCATTGTAAAGCATAGACCGTTTAGTCGCAATGTCTCGACAATTTAACAGCTATGATAAGAATGTTAAACGTCGAATAATTGATGCCTCTAATACAATAAGAAGAAAATACTTGGCTTTAAAGCTGGAAAGAAACGAAGAAGATGCTGCGCTTAACAAGTTTTTAACACCAGTTACTACCCCGCTAAATATGCTTGTACCGCTTATGGAAAAGAGAGCCAAGAAGCCAAAGATTAAAACTGAACCGACAGAGACGATTGTAAAAACAAAACCAGAAGAAGTTAAATTTTTACCCAGAGAAGCGGAAGTTAGGTATGGAGATTTGGTTGATAATGAGGAAATCGAGGATGATGTGTTTGAAGAGAATACCCCACAAGATTTAAAGGAGGTATTTGAAACTACTATGAGAACGAATCCGGCAATTTTCGAGGAATTTACCAGTCAATATCCTCCAATTTCTCACGAATATTTAAAAATGTATTGGACAAGTTCCCCTGATTTGGATGACTCACAAGGTCTAACATACAATTTTGAAAATGGTAAATGGACAATGGGTTCTCTGTCGGTGGACTTTTTGCAAAATGGAGACATTAAAGTAGGCGATGTCGCTTATCCAGGAAGTCAGGGTCTATATGAGTTATTGTTTTTAAAGAATCCCATCAATCGTAAGAAAGATGATGATGTGCATTATAAAGACATATTAGTGCGCACTAATGCATATAGGCGGTTAAGTAATGGTCAACTAAAAGGTAGCAAATCGGAAAAATATAAAAATATTATTAGACCGCTACTAACATCTTCAACACGAGGATCAACGTCCTTGTTGCAATCATCAGCATCTTCTCATGCTAGAAATCTTAGAAGTTCTTCGAACAAAACACCGCCTATTAGTAGAATGCCTGTAACAAGATCTAAACTGAAATCTGGGAATGCATTAATGGAGTACAACGAAAGACCAAAGGAATTTGTATATTACGACGATGTAAATGAGCTAGTTGAGCGAATGAAGAAGCTTGAGGCCTCCGAACATGTTGGTAATAATAATAATTGGAACGAGATTCAGAATATTTTACAGGAATTGCAGAGACTTGGAATTATTGAATTCTATAAATAAACATGTAATTCCTTAAAAGCATCATTAAAGTATTAATCATGAATAAGTTTGGACGTTCTTTACCTTCCCCCTACAGGGTTCCGAGAGTTTTACCAGCACCCACCATACTTTCCTTCACTAGGGATGGTGATTACAATTTTAGGGAACATAAGCTTTGTAATGTCAGTCCCCCAACAGATGATACAGATGGCGTTAATAAAAAATTTTTAGATGATGCAATTTCTGTTATTTCCATGAAAATTATTGCTTCTTCAAACGAGTGTGTTAAGCTGGTTAACGATACTACCAATAGCATCGAAGGTAGCATGAAGGCTGTATCTGCCGAATTACGCGATTTAAATGATCGTTTGTTAAAGTCTTCTACCAGTATTTCAAGAATAACAAGAGATATTTCAACAATTAATGATCGTTTTAATGCAATTGATGTTAAATTGAAATTAGTTGACAATTACCAGCAAGAAGCCATGAAAATAGTGCAACCAGAGTTCGATAAACTCGAGGACCTCTTACATAGTTACATGCATGTAAAAATCGAAAATTCTTTTGCACCTTTAGCTGCAGACTTGAAGAAACTTGATGAAAAAGTAACTAAATTAGCAGATACAGTTGATAGGGGTATATAAATTGTCTAACATGTTTCAAATATTTCACTTTATTAACAAAATGCCCAAGGGTATCATCACTAAGGCGCGAGAACAGGTTGTTAAAGAGTTACACGCCCCAGCTCGTTCGAAATTTAAACGTCGTAGATTTATCCAATATGGTTTAGATGATACATTTGCATCCGATCTTGCGCAACTCGATCAATATGCGCGCGAAAATAGGGGGTATAAATACATACTTGTTGTTATCGATTCGTTTTCGAAATTTCTCTGGGCAAGACCCATAAAGGCGAAAACTGCTCAAGAAGTAACCAAAGCGATGGAAAATATTTTTGGACACTCCAAGCGAATCCCGAAAAAGTTAGTTACAGATAATGGAAAGGAATACTACAATACAAGTTTTCAAAATCTTATGAAGACGCATAAAATACATCATTATAGCACTTTCAGTATCTTGAAGGCTTCAATTGCGGAGCGAGTAATTCGAACAATTAAAGAAAAGCTTTTTAGATTGTTTACTTTAAATGGAAATCATCGATGGATTGATTTGTTGGAGGAAATCGTGAATACATACAATGCTACTAAACATCACACGATTGGCATGAAGCCGTCGGATGTTAATAAGAGTAACGCGGATAAGTTATTAAACTCTGTATATACACATCTAAAGGTTGTGGGGAAACAAAAATTTGGGGTTGGGGACATTGTTCGTATAAGTAAATCCAAGCATGTCTTTGAAAAGGGTTATGTACCTAATTGGACAACCGAGCTTTTCAAAATTTCCAAGGTTAATATAACAAATCCTACAACCTATATATTGGAGGATATGCAGGGACGACCAATCAGTGGAGGATTTTATGAAGCGGAATTACAGAAAACTAAACAGTCCGATGTATTTCTTATTGAAAGAATTATACGGAAAAAGGGGAAGAAAATGTTTGTCAAGTGGCTTGGCTTTGATAATTCACACAACAGCTGGGTGGACATGATAAAAGATGTTGTTTAGTTTGCTAGAATTGAGTGTTATGCAGACTCATTTGGATAAATACGTCATATTTCGTAATAATCAGCTAGTATTATAGTATAAGATGTACTGCAAACAGTGCCACTGTGAGGTGACTAAAGGTCATAATCGTACAACGAAACATAAGGAAAACTGTGGAGAGATTGTAGGCTCTGGTATTAAACTTATTCAAACAGCTTTTAAGAATAGAGTGAATACCTATCACATATCGACAAATAATAATTTGACTGATGTTAAGCTGTTCCTGGAAGACTTGAAACATAAGGTTCTAACGGTGTTAGCGGAGCAGTTAAGTCTTCATCGAGCTATATCAATGAATATGGAACTTTATGGTGTATATCTACAACCATCAACGCAGGAACAAGAAATTAAATCATTTAATTCGAGATACAGCGTGATTCATCCAAGTACTAATTTAGAACATGTGTTTGAACTATATAAAAATAACCTACTTAAAAAAGCTTTAGAATTTACCGAGATGGGTAGCGGGTGGGCCTTGTCGCAACTTTTATTCCTAGAACTTAATATTAATAAATATTCAGGAGTGGGGTAGTCAGAGTGTAGTCGATAATTTGCTTGGACGGTTTCAGTACTTATTTAGTCATGGGCGAATACGTTGTTGAAGAAGATTCAAGAAGTTTGTCTCCTTGGAGATATCTTGATAGCATGATATTAAGAAGTAGAGAAGACATTAAGAATGAGAAAAAGCTGTTGAACGAGGTGCATTATTCCGCTGGAAATTATAAGATAATCGTTGGCCTTAGTGTAGCTAGAGGAATGGTGCCGAGTGTGAAGTTAATAAATACTGTTTTAAATTTACCTGAGGAAAAAGTTGCAGCATCACTAGCCAATTTCGAGTGGCATGAGTTTCTCGAAATCGCGTCCAAAATGGTTGAAGATGATACATTATTAAGAATTGATTCTGAAACTGAAAATTTTACAGTGTCGTCCGTTACATTGTTGAGTGAAAAAATAATAAATCTTGTGTGTAATAATACAACGTTATGTTTCTGTTCTCATGACATAACCTCATTTGTTAGTATAAGTCACATTATTAATTATAGATTGAACCTGATAAAAAATTTAGATTTTATGGCATTTTATGATAACTTTTTAAATTATATGAACATTAATGAAGACATCCAAGGAAACTTTTTTGAGATTATTAAAAATATTTACATGTTGGAACTAATACACTTTAATCCCAAGAAGGTACTAGATGACTTTGATAGAATACAAATGTGTAATATTTGATGATAATAAATGTATATTAACCCGTTTTATTGGTTTTATTTCATAGTATTCTTACAACACTTTAGATAGCAACATCTCATAAAATGTGTGGAGATGATGGTTATAGTTTGCTTCGTAATTTTGAAGATAGGCTAATTACGTTTGCTAATTGGCCTAGCAAGCTCAATCCTGAAGAGTTGGCAAGTGCGGGGTTTTATTACAATGAGAGATTGGATATTGTCAGGTGTTCATTTTGTCATTGTGAGTTTGATGGTTGGTATGTGGGAGATGATCCTTTGAAAGATCATTATAAGAATGTCAAGCATTGTGAGCTAGCTAAAGTCTTATGGAGATGCCGCCAATTGAGAAAAAATAAACCGATAAAGTGTACAAAAGAGAAGAAAAACAAGAGTTTCTCATATACCGACGCCATTTGTATGTTAGTAATATTTATAATTTTTATGAGCGTCTGGTACCAATCTCGTGAAGTAATAAAGGTTTTAGGGAATGGAATTTAGATCATTCTGCCTACAGTCATGGCGGCGTTAAGTTCATCCTATATTCTCTTGACTGCCTTAGTACAAAATGTGTTTTACGTTTACGCTCCGTATAATGTATTGAATGCATCGGTAATGTTGGGAACTCCACCCTTTTCTGCAAACAACACATGGCTTCAAATGACATATGAACAAATTGATAATAGACATACGGCTGTTTTTAAATCAAACGCTCCAACAGTTGGTGATTTACGATATAAGGTTAGGTTTCAGTTTAGAGACCTGACTTTTGGCGAAACTGAGTGGAGGACGCTAATAAACCAAAATGCTTCTCACAATTCTCCAATAGTGGATGGATATGCTGGAACACATGGTGTGCTTAGTTTAATTGTATTTATATGTGTATCTTGTACCATATTACTAATTAATCTATTGCATACCTTTATTAAGTCAAGGTATAGATAAATAAATAATTTTCTATAATTTTGATGTCTTTTCTTTTATTTAATATATAACCCATATCCGCGAAACAATTTTTTTGTCGCGCATGCGGGCTGTTAAATTTGGTTCTATTTACTCAATCAACCCCGTTCCTTTTCTAAACAACTTATGACGTCACCCTAAACGCGCGACATGTATTAGCTATACTAAGGTCACAATTTCATCGGGAATATATATTTTAGGGAATTTGGGGAGCCTGGGAGGCCTTTGTATACTTACTTTACATCTTCCCTGTATAGAATTTTGTACAAAATTACGCAAGTAATTTTTATCTGTTCAAAGAAATGCATTTTTGCATATAAATGACACAATATATTGTTGTAAATTACCAGTGGTCAATTAGCATAAATAAATCATTATCTAGAAGCCTCGTGTGTAACTAATTATTTGCATATTAATGATACATTCGCATCGCACTCGTCAAGGTTATTTTGTTTCGCAAAATTTTCCATCCTCTGGCCAGACAATCGATTATTAAAATTCAATTAAAAGCTTGAAGGATATAATAAAATTTGAAATACAGGGGGGATCCTCAAAATACTTTTGTGATTTGGCCCGATCAACCCCGTTTTTTTTTAAAGTACTTATTACATCACCCTAAGCACGCGACATGTATTTGCAATCTTTCACCCCCCTGCCGTTAGGGCATTAGCTATACTAACTTTGGCCCTATTGGCCCGATCAACCCCGTTCTTTTTTTAAACGACTCATGACGTCACCCTAAACACGCGACATATATTTGCAACCTTTCACCCCCTGCCGTTAGGGCATTAGCTATACCAACTTTGGCCCTATTGGCCCGATCAACCCCGTTCTTTTTTTAAACGACTCATAACGTCACCCTAAACACGTGACATACATCAGCTGTCGATTTTGACATTTGACAGGTGACATCTGGCAGGTGACAGTTTTTAATTGACAGGTGACAGGTGTCATTTTCGAGTCATGCGCAAGAACCCATTTCATAGACCTCAGCTACGTATGCGCAATATCCTAGGCCCATTGGTTCCGGAGATATGAGTCATAAAAAATCCCTCCGAAATTAACATTGGAGGGCCCTATGGTGCAGAACTCTCCAATTATTACTACTTATAATGTTACCAAATTTTAATTGTCTTGATTATAATTTTAATGTGTAAATGTAACAGTAAGGGTTGTTTGCCTTAATGTTGCAACTCAATTACAATTTTGATGCTTAAATTTTTACATAATATGTTGAATTTATATTTTATAACATTTAAATCTTTTATTTTACCATGATATTGACTTGTATGAATATTGACACAAATGAACTATTTTGATTTTTGATCAAAAAAATATTAGAGAAAACACGCAAGCACGAGACACGACAATTCAAAGCTCCGGCCGATTGAACATTAAAAAATTAAACGAAAATGCTGAATAAGCAAACAATGACCAGAAAAATGTCAAAGGTATTTACCTGACGTAAAGATTCCAAAGAAGACCTTGTATATGAAGCGATCTTAAAGTTGAGATAATAATAATAATCAAAGCTGCAGCCTTCTTGGTAATACAATGTCAGATTTAAGAGCAGGGTGGTATTGGTCACATTTTAAAAAATGTTCTTCCACCACTGCAGTCGATATGTCTCTACAACTACTAAACACTAAATCTAAAAAATTACAAATAAAAATTAGATACATTGTTACATTGGTAAAAATTTAAGAATGCGAAATAATTTGATACACATTCTGCCTGACACGTAACCATTCCAGCAGCTCTTGTACCATCGCAATCATTTACCCATGTTACATTAGGTAAGTTGAATAAATATATGCTAGTGATTAAATATCGGTTTGAATTGTACTTAACTTACATATTAGATATTGAAATGGGCAGGCTTATAACAGGCGCTAAGAACCCCACAGTGTTATATGTCAGCGGTGGCAATACTCAAGTCATAGCATATGCAAGAAAACGATATAGGATATTTGGAGAAACCATAGACATAGCGGTGGGCAATTGTTTAGATAGATTTGCTAGAGTTTTAAGAATTTCCAACGATCCAAGTCCTGGATATAACATTGAGCAGTTGGCCAAAAAAGGTTCTAAATTTGTACCACTGCCTTATTGTGTCAAAGGGATGGATGTAAGTTTTTCAGGTACGGGCCGATATTTTTTTTTATTGAATGAAATTTGTATTTTGGAAAGTTGCGAGTATTAAGTTAAAATTTACCCTAGATCAGTTTTTCTTTCTAACTTCCCGATTTATCTTCCCATTTATTCCAATCGGTAGTACTTGGTGGAAGAAAACTATCGACCGGTGGTACTATTATCACCATTCAGTAAAATATTTGAACAAGTTCTTTATTCTAGTATTGTGCAGTTCTTGGTAAAAAAAAACCAACTAAGTTCAAATTAGTAGAGTGTTATACCCGGTAAGAGGTATTGGGATCCAACTCTGATGGGTTCAAATCCATATCCCAAATACATGTACCGAAATCCTCTTTCTATACCTACCCACAAATCCCCCTAACCAAATCCTCCCATCATACCTACTACTTTATCCGCATGCGCAGTAGCAACCAACCTTTCACTAAATCGTTCCTCTAAAACTATCAGTATCACTATACTTCCTCAATAGCATTTTTTCAATAATTTATCAAAATGCTCAGGAACTAAATAGTAAGACAAATGAGTTTTTAACACAGTATATCTAACAGAGGATAAGTATGATGCAGTGGCACTGACAGAAACATGGATATCAAGCAAAGTTTTTGATAGCCAAATAGGACCAGAAAAGACAGTGCACGTGGCGGTGGCGTTCTTCTTGCCATAAAAGATACATACAGGGTCGTTGGTATGTATGGAAACGGTCGATTATTTCTTAAAGTAAAACAGTCAGCAAAAAATATATTAGATAAAAGTTTTAGGGTTTTTTAAGATGTATTAGAATTAAAAAAAAAATAAGTATACATGTTGAGTCAGAAAACCGTAGAGAAACAAAGTTACTTTTTTTCAAAAGGAACACCCTATATCTTCGAACATTTTTGGATTTTAGGTAAAATAACAATTATTTTTTAATATGTACGTTATAAGCCTAAACTTAATAGTTTCCGAGATATCGACTTTTGAAAAATTACATTTTTGAACTTTGACAGCTTCTAGCTTTCTAACGGTACCTTTTAGAATAAAACGGCTTACATGTCCCTATCTTACTTTTTTATTATCTTCCCAAAAACATCAACTTCCGGTTAAACCGGACGTAACTCAAAAGCCGGAAATACAGTACTTCCGGTTTAACCGGAAGTTGATGCTTCTGGGAAGATCATAAAAAAGTAAGATAGGGACATGTAAGCCGTTTTACTCTCAAACATACCGTTAGAAAGCTAGAAGCTGTCAAAGTTCAAAAATGTCATTTTTCAAAAGTCGATATCTTGGAAACTATTAGGTTTAGGGAAAGGGGAAAAAAAGTAAGAAAGTCTTTCTCCACTAATTTAATAGTGAGCTATTAAAGGCTCAATTTTAAAAATTAAATTGTCTACATGTTTCAAAGGTAGTAACCTTCATCTTCAGGAGACCAAAGTAGTGCTGCAGTTATTATTAGCAGTAGAGAAAAAACTGTTGGTGGAAAATGACGTTGATGGAGCTTTTTTTATTTAAAAATATTTTGACAAGATATTAATAATTGAATGTAATCAGCATGCTAAAATTGGAATTGAAAGTGGAATGTTATATTTAAATCAAAGTTTATGAAAAGACACTGTCAATCTGTGGTCGAATTTAAAAAGGGAAGATATTCGTTATTTGAAAATCATACGTCAGGATATATAAAAAGGATCTTTTGGACATTCTAGATCTTGTTAGAGAAAGATTTTTGTTTGTGATTTGTTTTATGAGAAATTCTGTAATAAGAAAGAAATTTGTAATTAGTAATGAAATAAAATTATTAATAATGTCTGTACTTACATAATGTTGAAATTTCATTTGTAAAATTAGTTATTGGAGACCTAAGGTCCCGTCACCTTGCGTTATGTTCGTCCCATTATGTAGGGAAAACAATAGAGTTTTATTTAAAATAAAATTATTAAAAATTAAAAAACAAAAAAACAGATCTTATATTTTATATACCCTTAAAGATTAAAATAGGGAGACGAACACAGTTAAAATGAAAACGTGACAACGTGTTCAGTCATTTTATAGTAGACCGTTGACAGCTGGAGAACAAAATGGTTGACAATGTCAGTATAATTGCATTAATGACAAAGGTATGAAAAGCTCAATCATCGTTCTTATAGTTACTAGTTAGTTAAATAAACATACATAAAACTTGAATATAACATAAAATATAAATAAAAGATATTATAATAAAAATTTTTTTCACGAGGTTGGGGGAATGGTCTTAAAAGACTTCCCTTTTATATTCTTTGGCGGTCTCCAGTGATCGTTAAAAGAAATATCGACATCCAAGTTGGGAGAAAAACAATCATTGTCAAGATACAGAATCCAGGAGTACGACTAATCAGGTAGAAATTAAAGTTTTAAAGGTTTAGTACAGAAAATAAATGTCAAACAAGCAACCCAAAAATCAAAATCAGTCGACTCAAACTTCCCTTTTTCGGGAATAGGTGCTTTAAAGATCAGTGTTGTCATCTATGGGACCATTAGGTTTAGACTTATAATGCACTTATTAACAAATAATTGTTAATTCATGTTAAATCCAAAAATATTCGAAGATATAGGGTGTTCCATTTTAAAAAAGGTAACTATGCTTCCCTACGGTTTTCTGACTCATCCTGTATACTTATTTTTTTTAAATTCTAATACACCCTAAAAAACCCTAAAACTTTTATCTAAAATATTTTTTGCTAACTGTTAAACTTTAAGAAATAATCGACCGTTTCCATACATATCAACGACCCTGTATAAGTGTAGTGAAGTTCCACTAAATCTAACTAATCCGGAATTTGACATAGTTGCTGTTAAAGTATTTACTAATATCAATCAATACTTCAATTTTGATGTAGAGACGTAGCCACGTGCTGCAACTCTCATTCGTAAACAATACTTCAATGTTCTTGTAGTATACAGTGAGAGCAAAAAGGTTGGAACAAATTCATTTGAATTCAAACTTTAATTTTTCGAAAAAACGCTCGGACTCGTTGATTTTTAATTTTTGAAGGGCATTTTTTAAAATAATTTTCATTTCTACAGGGTGACTCAAAAAAAAGATTTCATGTGACCCTTTAATTCTTTAAATTGAAACCCCCATTTTTTATTTTTATTTTATTTTTGTATTTACGTAAAATTTTGATCACATTTCATGTAATATAACCTATGTCTAAATTAAGTTGTTTTATAAAAAAATCAATTTATTTGAGAAAAAATTATATTTATTTAATTTTAAATAATAATGAGAAAATTATGAAATATTACTTTAGTAAATGTTGGAATTGACCACCAGCAACATCCTGGCAATATCCGAGGTGATGTTCGAATTCTTGCAAAGCATTCTGCACTATTTGAGGTTCTATCAATCTTATTTCCTCTCTTATTCGTACTTTAAGGTCGTCAATATTGTTCTGTCTGTTGATATAAACTTTAGATTTTAGGTATCCCCACAGATAATAATCTAATGGGGTCAAATCAGGGATCTGGCCGGCCATTCTATTGGACCCCGTCGACCAATCCACCTCCCAGGAAAAACAGTATCTAAATACTTACGCACTGGGCGAGTATAATGGGCTAGTGCTCCATCCTGTTGAAACCATAAGCTATCATTGGGAATGTCAGGATCTTCTCGATTTGGATACAGCACAGCAAGAGCAGGTATCAAATCGAATTCTAGAAATTCTAGATATCTTCCTCCGGTCAAGGTGCCGTCAAAGAAGAAGAGACCCAAAATTCTATTTCCAATAATTCCAGCCCAGACATTCTTCATCAGAGAATAAAATTATTCGTGAAAATTGAAAATTAACTATACATCCCTCCATTATTATTTCACAAAATTGCATTCTTCTATCCGGGTCGTCCTCATTAAGTTCATAAACTAACTGGACTTTATAAGGATGCCAAACAAATTTATGTAAATAATTCAATACAGATCCTTGACTAATTTTGTCCTCGTCAGCAATAGTGCGACTAATTTTACGATTGTTCTCTGGAACGGATAATAGCACATTCAACTGCACTTCTTCTGAGATAGTGGGATTGCATAATTATCTCTTACATAACCCAAATCTCTATATTTTTTTCAATTTTACTTACAGTTGATCGAGATATCGGCGCTCTATTTGGGTATTTATTGTTAAACAATTCGCAAACTTTTTGGTAAGCATCCTGTCTCCATTTCTATGCGCTCTTTTTCTTTTACTCGTGCCATTTTAGAGTTAAAAAAATTACTTTTAATAGAATGTTTTATACAAATGTTTAAATAATCTTTTGATAGGGAATCAACGCCAACGTCAATGTTAAGTAACGTAGGTAACAGAAAAGACAAGCGGCTAGATACTGATCATTTAAATTCCTCTAACCGCGCCTACTGTCTGAAATTGTGTGTAAAAAGACGAACGATAACTAAAATAAAAACAAGATCTGCTAAAAAAGTACTAACACAGGTTGAATCCACCTTTTAGAGCCGATCTAGCTTTTTTTATTATTTATTTATTTATTATCAATTTACGGACATGGTCCATTTTACAAAATATTATAACTAACAATAATAGATAAATTATTTACGATATTAAACATATTGGTATAATCAATTGCAAATAATATATATGTATCGGTATAATTAATTACAAATAAGGAAACACAATAAAACACAATAAAATAAAGGGATGGATGAGACTAAACACAGGTTAATAATTGTCATTGCCTTAGATCTCTTAAAAACTCATTTTTTTTAACAATAATTAGTTCTACTAA
This sequence comes from Polydrusus tereticollis, assembly GCA_963920685.1. Classification (NCBI taxonomy): domain Eukaryota; kingdom Metazoa; phylum Arthropoda; class Insecta; order Coleoptera; family Curculionidae; genus Polydrusus; species Polydrusus tereticollis. The sequence continues at coordinate 119,839,656 of OY987330.1, forward strand.
ATGGCTGATGGAACACAATGTTAGTAGAGCGTGTGTTTCTGGAAGGAACATGTAGTCCTACACGACCCAAGAGAGTAGGGCAAATATAGTACCCGTTAATAATATTAAAAAAAAAAAGAAACTATCGGCCTGGATACGAACTCGAGACCTTTAGAGCCGTGTCGTGTATAACTGCTTGCCTGGTAATGCTTGGGAAGGCGTGTTTAGGGGAATTAAAATGATCAGGATCTAGCCGCACATACAGAAAAGTGATATTAATTTATATTAACGGTTTCAATAAATTCAATTATATTTAACTGTTAATATTTACAGTTTTAATGAAAATAAATAAGTTGTAATATATGAAATGTGATCAAAATTTTACGTAGAATCCAAAAATAAAATAAAAAAATGGGGGTTTCAATTTAAAAAATTAAAAGGTCACATGAAATTTTTTTTTGAGTCATTCTGTACAAATGAAAATTATTTTAAAAAAAGCACTTTAAAAAATAAAAATCGACGGGTCCGAGCGTTTTTTCGAAAAGTTAAAGATTGAATTTTAAATGAATTCGTTCCAACCTTTTTGCTCTCACTGTATATTACACCTAACTGTTCAGTTGTTGTCAAACAAGAATTTTTAAATTGTTTAGAGAGTCTAGACTTTCTTTATGATCACAACTACATAATTCTAGGAGATATTAAAATCAAACGCCTAAATGAGTACTACCGGAATCACTGTTATAGATGAAATGGTTGAGCTTTACTTGAATCTTTAAAATTTTTATGAATGCAACAGTTATGATCATATTTTAGACATAGTGCTTTCACAGATGGAGTATGTTGTTGAGAAAAGTACGTTTTGTTTTGTTAATGAGGACGCACACCATCCCACACTGACGATTGATATACATTTAAAACAAGCGAAACATAAGGATATGACTCGAAATAATTTACTTAATTAAAACTTTAAGTAAGCCAATTTCGATGCTATGTTTCAGATGTTTCAATCTGTCTCCTGGAATGAATTGGGATTATTTACCAATGTTAATGCTGCTGTCAAATGTTTTTATAATACAATTTATGGCGTATTTGACGCTTGCATCCCAGAAACCAAAAAAAAGCAAGCAATACCCTACATGGTTTGATCAACAAATCATAACGAGATGAAAAAGTCAAAAGACAAAAAATAAAGCATGATATCAAAGTAGCCTATAATATGTATATAAATGATATGCAGAGTAACATTGGTCAAGATTCCAAGGTATTTTGGCAGTATTTAAAAAATAATCTTATTGTATCCACTTGGTTATTTTGGTTCCGTGTATTAGTTAATACATGTCAACTGCTGATTTAGTGGTTATTTCATTCAGTTCCAGTTTTACTCTCCGAAATATTGCATATTGCCTGCGATCCAGGGTTTCGCATTGACAGACTACATAATAGACAGTTTCCATATCCTTGCAGCAAAGCCCACAGCTAAGATCTCCATTGTATATCTTCATTTTGTTCAGCTGATCCTTGACAACCGTATGTCCTGTTAGGATTCCCGTTGTTATTCTTAGTTGATTCCTGCTAAGGTTAAGCAACTGTTTTGAGAATTTAGGACCAATATTCCCCATAACTCTTGCTATAATTGAGTCCCCGTCTGCTGTTCCAGTAGACTTTGCTTTCATTTTTGGTCCATCGCTTAACAGCTTCTCCTACTGTGCATTTAGGCATCCTAGGGCTGGTTCAGGACCAATGTATGGTGCAGCTGATGCTTGCGTCGCAAGCTCGTCTGCTCTTTCGTTGCCAAAAATGCGTCAGTGACCCGGTACCCAGAGTAGTTTCACAGTATTGCTGTTCACCCAAGGTTCTCAGTTCATTTTTTCATTCCCAGACTCTGGCTCATGACAGCCTTGAGGACCGCTCGACTGTCTGAGCATATGTAGATTCTTTTATTTTGGTAGGCTTTTCTAATGTTCTCCCATGCACATTGTAGTATGGAATAGGTTTCTGCCTGGAATACTGTTGGGAGTTTGCCCAAGGGAAAAACAAGTCTTTTCTTGGTCCTAATCCGTGTATCCCAGCCCGTGCATTTTCTTCAGTTTTGGATCCATTGGTGAACCACACCAGAGTTCCAGACAGAAAATCTGGCTCATTGTTTGTCCACACGATCCTGTATGCTTATCTCAAAGGGTGTGTCGTGAACAAATTTGGGTGTCATGTGGTCTGATCTCATCTTCATCTCCGACACATGTGCTATTTCTTCTATAAGTTCGTGACCTACGTTTCTTTTTCTGGAGGTCGGCAGCATCATCTGAATGCGGTTGAGGCCTATTCTTGCCTCTCCCTGTATCGTCAAATGAAAAGGAGGGAGGTCAAGAAGGCACACCATCGCTGCAGATGGGGTCGATTTAATTGCCCCTGTTACACCTAAGCAGACGAGTCTCTGAAGACTTCCTAGCTTCAGTATAGAGGTCTTCTGCAGAACTTTTGGCCACCAAGTCACGGATGCGTAAGTTATTGAGGGTATCACTTATACGCACCGACTTATAAATCTCTTATATTTAATAGCAGAAATTTCCTTAACACCGTTCCCTTACACATAAGGATAATAGTTAGCTACACGAAATTTAGAAAAGATGTTAAAAAATTAGTGATTGAAAGAGCCTACTATTTTGTAAACAAACGAGAGTTGCAGCACGTGGCTACATCTCGTGGGGATCACACGCATCTACAGAATGCTTTAACGATAGCGGTGGTTGTTGAGTTTTTGTGTGTTTTATACTTAACTATATTTGCTGTGATTAGTGTATTAGTATACAGGGTGTCGTTGAAATGATTGTACAATGCTTAACCACAAATAAGGCGATCTGGGCAAACTTACCTATATGCAGTGTTGCTTCGTTTTGCCGCAACAGGGCGCTAAAGTTCACAAATTAATATAGTTTTTTCCGAATAATTTCTAAACGCCTTTATCGATCGTCACTAATTTTGGGACTGAGAATTAACATTATTATTGGCGTGTTTTGACGCAAACGCGATATTTTTTTTAATGCCTAGAAATTCCAAAATGACGCGTGATTCGTAAATAAAAATTTGTATTTTTGTTACCCCCTGTACAAATGACTTCAATTGTTTCTCTGACACTAGCCGACTTTATTTTGAAACTGTTTTGTCTCTTGTAAAATTTTCGCCAGACATACAGTTTTTCTTCAAAAGAATTATTTACGATGCCTCATCATTGCTGCTATTCTGAACAATGATACAAAAATTGTTTCTTGTTTGTTTACAACAATAAAATAAATCTGAAATACCGATAGTGTTTATTTATTGTTGGTGTTGAGCGGAGTCGAGTTTATATTGTAAATTGAATAATTATTGGTCCTTTAAAATGGAACGTTATTCTATCGCTGAGAAGGTTGACATGCTGCTAGTATATGGATTATGTGAGAGAAATGGACGTATTGAGTGTCAAGAGTCTATCGTGACAAATATCCAGACCGCAGAATTCCGAACCATTAAACTTTCGCTAGTATACAGAGGCAACTTAAGGAAACGAGTAGTTTTAATGGAAATAATGTTAATCGAGGACGTCAACGTACAATTAGGACTCCGTAGCTCGAAGAGGTAGTGTTACGGTTTGAAAATTGCATTTTCATAGTTTGGTTATCTATGTTAAGTTCTCGGTTTTAAAATTTTAAAGTACCTATGTAGAATCTCACCTTAAACATTAATTACTAATTTAATTACCTGTTAATAGCTAATAGTTTCACTATGTTCAGTTTAAAGCCTTTGTTAATAATGTTTATATTCCATGAATGTTTTGAATCTTGTAGGACATAGCCAAGTGAATTGATTTCTGTTCTTTTGTTTTATACTACTTGTAGACAGGTCTTAATTCAAATCCTTGTTTTAGTTTATTAGTAATTGATCAACTTTTCAAGTTATCAATAGAAATAACTTCTTAACGTTGTATATAAGATGTAGGTCAAATGTTATAGCTCTTGTGAATCAGTTGTTTAAGACAATCCATAATTTTAGTCTGGATCCACATGCATCCGTGATTACGGATCCGTTGTTAGCACGTGATCATCAGTAGCCAATTAGCCACTGTTCGGTGACTGATGCTGCCTTGTCGGACCATCAGGCTGTTCTGTGTAGTGTTGACAGTGTCCCCTGCCAGGGACCGACAAGGTTTAGGATGGGTAGGGTAGGTTGATGAGTTCGTCGAATTATAATAGGTTTTATCAACTGTGTAATAATGCTTCTTGGGACAGTATTTTTCATTCCCCAGATCCTATAAAAGTCTTTCACACGATGATAATGCAAATATTTCATACGGCATTTCCTGTTATGAAGATTAAAATAAAAAATAAAAAACCATGGTTTACCAGAGGTCTTAAATTGTCCTGTAAGAACCTTCGATCCCTCCATTATACTAGGAAGTTCACAGATAATTTACACTTTCACACCTATTTTGAGAGATACCGTTCCATCTACAGAAAACTTATAAAGCTTGCAAAAACTTGGTATTATAATAGTCGTCTATCAAACGCAACCAACAAACAAAAGGAAAGTTGGTCAATTATAAATGATATTCGCAAAAAAAACCAGTTCTCCTCAGGTGTTAATGACAGCGTTTTGTCACCTGATTTAGTAAACAAATTTTATTGTTCTGTGGCAAGAAACCTTACAAAAGATATTCCTCAACATTCTGACCCACTTGAATTTCTAACAAATATTGCAGGGGTCAATGGTTTCTTTTTCTTTGTTCCTACCGACCTAGAAGAACTTAAGCAGGTCATACGTGATATTAAAAACAAAAATAGTTCTGGGGAGGATGGCCTATCTATAAAAATATTTTCAAATCTGCCTGACCATGCTCCGGATGCCTTGGTTTGAGCCATACACTTTTCTTGGGAGTCAGGTGTATTTTCCTCATGCCTTAAACTGGCAAAAGTGATTCCTCTTCACAAAGGGGGAGATTTGGAGGATCCTTCTAATTATAGACCTATATCGCTACTCTCTAATTTCTCTAAAATTGTGGAAAAATTGGTAAAAGGCAGGATGATTTCCTTTCTTAGTTCAAATAATATACTTAGTCCCCTTCAATTTGGCTTTCAGGAAAATCGCAATACAAATGATGCTATCTTCCAGTTTTTGGAAGGTCTTTACTCAGGAATTAACAGTGGTGGAGTAAGCGCAGCGGCTTTTTGCGACTTATTCTACTTTAGTTAAACGATCTATTATTTATGAAAGCATTAAGATCTATAATCACTTACCTAATAACCTATCAAACATTCCTTCTCTGAGGCTCTTTAAAAGGAAAGTTAAGAAACTTTTAGTGACCAAGGCGTATTATGACTTAAACGAATTTTACTGTGATAGTTTTTAATTGTTTTGTTTGTATCCTTTTTGCATCTACTGTATCTGACGATAATTTAAGATTGTGTTATTACTATTATTTTATTTTTATAGTTGTAGGAACTTAGACTAATACTGGCTTTGTCAACAAATACGCGGTATTCAGACAATGATGCATATTTTGAATTTGAATTTGAATATGTGTTTAGAAAGCTGGACAGCCCGTCAAAGTAATCACGAATGAAAGTTGGTTAATTTTAACTTTTGTCCGGGTTTCGACGTATTTATTTAAAATGTTTGGTTAGTATTCTGAAATATCTGTTGAGTGGAGAGTTTTAAGTTTTTTTTTTTTTATTTGTGGTCAGTTTATGCAACAAATTTGATTTTGCGAATAGGTGCGACTATCTGACATCTTTATTTGACATAGTTTTCAAGTTTTTATTAACCCAGTTACGTCCGTATAACGCGTCTCCATTCGGATGATGCCAATTTCACCCATCCGTAATACGCATACGGATATCCGTGATCACGGATGCATGTGGATTCAGACTAAGACAGGTCAGGTGTCATTCGATAAGATTGACAGTTTTGTGGATTTTCACGACCACGTCTGGTTAATTAAGGCGTATTTTTTTGCGGTTGCGTTGGTTGACGTAGGTTTACGTTGTTAAAGGGGTTATAGTTTTCATGGATTGGTATGACTAATTTGTCGACGATTGTTTTTGTAACTATATATGTTGGAGAGGGGATATTATCGGCCATTTCGACAATGGACGCTTGAAGTGAAAGCACGTTTGTGGAAGTAGCTCCCGAACTTTAGTTTTCTTGGGCAGGGAAGGTCATGTGGTGTCGATAACACTTTCACAACATCAACTTCAACAAGCGGTCCTAGACGCCATTTTGTAGAATGGAACCCTCGTTAGTTATTTGAGGTAGGTATAAACTTTAGCATGTAATTACCCTTGATGAGTCTTATGAAAGTTTTCTCTTTCATGTTGGACATCTAAAATTCGATTTTAGGGTTTTTTTGGTAGGGGCTAAAAGTTCAAACTGGAGTACTAGTTTTCTTATTGGACTCGCCTGGACGCGGAACGTCCCAGTTGCAATCTATTAATTGAATTTTTGGAGACTAGCGGTGTAGCAGTATCCACGTTAACTGTTTTAGGGACCCTGTCTTCTGTGTGTGTGTCTTACTGAAGATCAAGTCTTCATGAACAACGTCACAAAAGTCTCTAGTAGTTCAAAACGTTTGGTGGTCTGTTAGAGCTAATTTCGTTGTAAATATAGTTACAATTTATTATTATAAAGTAAATATTTTTGTTTCCCGGCTAAAGGCCATTTGTTTCTTCAAACTTTAACGCTTGTAACTTAAATATTTTAACTTATCTATGCCCGTGTGGCTAGTATACTCATCGAGTAACCACAGGTACTCGTAAGATTTTGCATTGTACTTAAACAATGCTCTTATGGTAAATTTAGTTAGTTGTGGGAGGTTCTTGCACAGACCTTGCGAAAATTCCAAGTCTGGGGCAATGTTCTGGATGTAGGTCTATGTGGCTGCCAGATCAGACTAAACAGTCGTTTTGTACAGTGTAGGTCTGCCAGTTGCTGTCTTGTGCAAGGCCCTGTCAAACAGGGTTTAACTTTTACTCATTATTTTAATGTTAACCTAAATTTAAACCTACAAATCTTGTATGTCAAACCGAATACTACCACTTTGTTGATACATTTCAATTACTCATATTTTAACTTTAAGTATCTATTGTCCACCAAAGTAAGAGGAGCTTGCATTTATAAATCTAAGTAGCCGAGGGCCTAACACGACTTTAAGAATAAATATTTGCATTGGCCTCTGCTATAATTTGGCTTTTATTTGAAAGACAGCGACTATGAGGGACTTGAGTGCTCGTAAGAAGTTATTGTAAACCGATTGTGACGTAAGTGTTTTTTTCCTAGTTTGTTTTTTTTCTGAGACCAAACACTAGAACATTTAAAGGCTTATATAAGAGTGTTGAACCTCTCAATCTAGAAACAAAGTAGCGAACCTACCCTGAGTTGAGCTAGCTAAGGGGTGACTTTTCAGGCAGCACAACATAGGTCATTTTTAGGGACTGTTGTCTGAAGTACGTCCTCCAGGGCATAGAGTTGTCAGAGTAAATAACATTCTACGAGAGCAGTTACTCCATCCGTATCATGTGCAACAGGTGCAAAATCTTTTGCCAATGAATCCTAAAAGTCAGCTGACGTTTTGCCATTTCATCGAAACATGAGAATACCAAATGCAACCTTCCATAAGAAAATCTTATTTACTGACGAAGCTGCGTTCACGAGGTCAGGAGTTAGAAATGTACCTAACGAACATGTGTATAGCGATGAAAATCCTCATGCCATCAGGGAGAAACATTTCAGCATGAATTTAAAATTAATGTTTGGGCAGGTATGATTGACAATCTTATTATTGGACCAGTTGTAATTCCAAATGGGTTAAATGGGGATAACTATCTACTCTTCTTTCAAAACACTTTACTCGATTTATTGGATGATCTTTCATTACAACTTCGTACCGAAATGTGGTTTATGCACCACGGGCGCCACCCCACTTTAGTATCAATGTTCGAAGATTTTTAAATGAAACATATCCTAATAGATGGATCGGAACAGGCAACGATGCACCCGTTAAGTCGCCAGCAAGATCTCCCGATTTAACGCCTCAAGACTTTTTCTTGCGCATACGTCGCAACGGAAGCTGAGTTATTGTAAATAATTATTAATGTGCAGATTATTTTAAAAACAAGCCAGACACGATGCCCAAAGTACAGTTTAATTTTTTGAAAATAATTAATTTAGGTATTCAGGAACACGGTAAACATTTCGAACATTTGTTATAAGAATAAGAATTAAACTAATGGATAGTTATTAGAATTAAAACATTTTTCATGTTTTTTTGTTCCGAATATACAACAAGGTATCGTAAGCAATTTTTTGGGAAAAAAACTGTTTGCCTGGCGAAAATTTTACAAGAGACAGAAAAGTTTTAAAATCAAGTCAGCTAGTGTCAGAGAAACAATTGAAGTAATTTGTACAGGAGGGTACAAAAATACAAACTTTTAGTTACAAATCACGCGCCATTTTAAAATTTCCAGGTATAAAAAAAAGATCGCGTTTGCGTCAAAACACGCCAATAATAGTAGTAACTCTTAATCGCAAAATTAGTGAAAATCGATAAAGGCGTTTAGAAATTATTACGAGAAAACGATATTAATTTGAGAACTTTAGCGCCCTGTAGCGGCAAAACGAAGCAACATTGCATATACAGGGTGCCCGAAATTGGTGCTGACAGTATTGCGATCTCGGAAACTAGAAGAGATAGAAAGGCGGTTAAATGGGGAAAGTTTTAGGCAATTATGTTACCAGACATAGAGATGTTTTATGTAAAGGCATATAGACAAGGTGTCTTTACGAAAGCCTGAAAGTACAAGTCAAATGAGGTCTACAGGTTTTAACAAGGACTACGTCAATTAATTTATTGATAATAATTACATATCAGTTTTGGAAAAATATAACTTTATAGCAGGGAAAATATATGATCTGGAAGAGGTTGGGGTTCTTAAAACAATTAATGTTGTCTCTACTAAGGGCAAAAAGCAAGTAAGACAGGTTTCGTCCGGCGACTGCAGCGAAAATGTTAAGTTTGTTGAAATAATAAATAGTGTGTTTAATACTATTTCAACCGTATATTTTGTTGGAAGGGTGCGAGATCCTGAACAGTACATACAGGGTGCTCCAGTCATCACTTGTTTTAGGAAATGGGTCTGCCTGGATGACGAAGGAACTATTTATGCATGTTTTGAAGCATATCCAACCCCACACAAATTGTTCTACACAGAATCCTATTATTTTTCTCATGGGCCACCATGGATCTTATGAATCAGTGGAAGCAGTTACATTTCGTAAAGAAACGTTTTGTTATCAAAATTCAAAACGAAAATCAAAATAAGGAAATGGAAAATTCAGGGAAAAGAAATAGGTCCGTCGTGACCCCGGAATCGGAACAGGCAATAAAAAGACAGTGTGATAGAAACGTATTCCTAAATGAACCCAAAAAATGTAACACTGAATACGTCCAACACGCATACCAAACAGGCAAATCTACTGAAACAGCACTGCATTCAGTGGTTTGCAAAATAGAAAAATCATTACAGCAGAAAGAGCTCGCTTGCGGGACTTTTCTGGACATTGCAGGGGCCTTTGACAATACGTCATGTGGCTCCATAATCATGGGATTGGAGAGTAAGGGCGTCCACAATACCATCGTAAGATGGATAGGGGCCATGCTCAACAACCGAACAATTACCACCACACTCAATGAGGAAACGGTTAGAGCGCTCGTCGCAAGAGGATGCCCACAGGGGGGAGTTCTGTCCCCTCTATTGTGGTGCGTCGTCCGGCAAATTCCCGGGGACCATCAGTGGTCTCGTACAGGGTGCTCTGAGACAAATAGAACTATGGTGTACAGACCAAGGGCTATCGGTGAACCCCACTAAGGTGGAACTGGTACTCTTTACGAAAAAAAGAAATATAACTGGGTTTAAGGATCCGGTAATATTCAACACAGCCATCCCGAGAGTATCGTCTGTCAAATACCTGGGTGTTCTCCTGGATCATAAACTGACATGGGGACCCCACGTGGATAGACAGATCCAAAGGGCTACGGCTTCACTCTGGGGATGTAAAAGGCCCTGGGCAAAACCTGGGGACTTAACCCCAAAGCCACCCTGTGGCTTTGGACAGCGGTAATCAGGTCCATGCTGCTCTATGCTTCGGTAGTATGGTGGCCTGCGGTAGAACTATCAACAGTAAAGACCCGCTTAGCTCGGGTACAACGCCTGGCGTGTACGAGCACGACGGGAGCTATAAGAACGACTCCAACTGCGGCCCTGGAGGCTCTACTTGCGCTTCCGCCTCTTCATATAATAGTGAAAGCGGAGGCCATGAGAGCGTCCTACAGGATAAAACAATGAGGTATGTGGTTGGATAAGGGCCATGGCCTAGGCCATGCCAGCATTCTGGGAACGCTTGTGCGGGGGGAGGGTATGCTGGAATCACCCAGTGACATTCTTCCTCCCACATACGTGTTCAGAAAATCGTTCAGCACAGAGATACCGACTACAGACGCCTGGGGCGAGGACCAAAGAGCTCAGACGGAAGGTCAAGGGCTCATCTGGTATACAGACGGGTCTAGGACTGACGGGGGCTCGGGTGCTGGCGTCTGGGGCAGGAGGCCAAGGTGCGAATTAACCTTCGCACTGGGCTCACACGCCTCAATTTTCCAGGCGGAAATATTCGCTATCAACAAGTGCGTACTGGCGAACCTCGACAGAGGTTATAGGAATCAGCAAATCACGATTTGCACCGACAGCCAAGCAGCCATAAAGGCGCTGGCATCAAACAAATTTGTGTCGAAAGGAGCCCTAGACTGTCGAGAAAATCTCAACGTCTTAGGCAACTCCAATAGGGTGCGGCTTATCTGGGTTCCGGGACACAAAAATATACAAGGCAACGAGGAAGCTGACACGTTGGCTAAACGTGGTTCAGCGGCCTCATTCAGGGGGCCCGAGCCAGTGCTGGGGCTTCCAGCGGGCTTTGCCAACAATGTCATTGACAAGTGGGTAAAACGGGAAGCCAAAGAGAATTGGACAAATACAGCGGGGCTCAGACAGGCTAAGCTCCTCATTCAGGGGCACTGTCAAAACTTCGCCGACACGCTATCCAGAATGAGTAGGAAAAACCTAAGGATCGTTACGGGCATCCTTACTGGGCACGGCGGTCTGAATAAGCATCTGTATACAATGGGGCTGAACAACTCAGCAGTATGCAGGTTCTGCAAGCAGGAGAACGAGGACTCACTGCATGTCCTATGCTTCTGTAATAGCCTTATACGAAAAAGGCACCAGTACCTGGGTGCAGGACTACTTGCACCAGCGGATATCAAGGAGCTTTCACCAACCCTAGTGCTCGCCTTCGTGAAGGGCATAGGTTTGGCGCAACCCTAACCAACGCGGCAGAGCACAATGGGTCGACAGGCCTGAGTGCTGCGGTGTCAGAGCTGCCCGCACTTACATACATACAAGTAGTTTATTGGTGCTTACGGATCGATTCTGGTTCTTTTGGGTTTTGAGATATTTTGAATAAACCAAAATGTTGCATTTTCTTAGATCGGTAGTAACTTTTTTATTACCCAATATTTTTTAAATCCGAAAACACATTTTCATTGCCACTTTTTACATAGAAGATGCCTACCTGATCATATTTTGGTTACAACGTTTTGGTTTCCTGTAACCATCATCAACTTTATTTTATCTTATGATCGCCATATTGGATTTTTTACTCATCGAAAGTACCTAATTTTTCCTATACCTACTATGATATTAACCACTAATACGAAATAAAAATTTATAACCTCAAAATAACAAAAACATCATATTTACGAACATATTTGGCAACACCGACATATCGGAAAGTTCTTTTGCTTAAGAATTAAAGTAAATTAAGTAAAATATACTAAGGTTCAAAATGTCGACCATTTTTTTCAACGCATCGCTGACATTTTTTTTTACAGATCTGATTACACAATTAATGGTATTACGGTTAATATGGCTAAAAATATTCCTAGTTCGCTGCTCAAGAACTTGGCGAGTTTCAGGGTGATTAAATTCGTATACCTCATTTTTGACAAATCCCCATAAATAAAAGTCCAATGGGGTAAGGTCCGGAGACCTAGCAGGCCAGCGCACAGGACCACTGGTAGATATTACCTTCTCACCAAAAGTCTCTGATAAAAATGTTTGTACTTGTCTGGAATTATGCGCGGGACAACCATCTTGCTGCAGCCACACGTTATTAAATTGATCATTGGAAACAACTTCTTGACGTGCAGGAATAATTTGATTTTGCAACATTGCAAGGTATCTTGGACCGGTCAATGTTTGGTCATAAATAAAAGGACCAATTATCTGATTTTCTAAAAATAATAAAAGTATGCAAAAGATCCATCGTAATCATTATAATATTGCTAAATAAATTGTGAAGATAAATAATTCAAGCATTTTTTGCAATTAATTTAAACCAAAATAAAATATTTCTTACTAATTATTCCACACCACACATTAAATCCAAATCGTACTTGCAATCTGCGTGGTTCGAGTAATTGCGGGTTTTCAAAAGCCCAGTGATGGCGATTCTTTTTATTAAAGATTCCACAGTTGGTGAAATGTTTTTCATCTGTCCATAAAACATTTACCAAGATACCAATTACAAAAAATGACTTCCTATCAAAATCACCTTCTTGAAGTCCTTGTACAATTGTTGGCTTGTAAGGATGGTATTTAGCAACTTTTAATACATCGTGAACGGTGGATTTTGAAATTCCAAGCTGTGTGTTAGCGATTCTTGTAGATGAAGTTGGATATTCATTAAAATGTTCTAAAATTATTCTATTACGATTTTCGTTATCTATATTCCATATTCTTTGGGACGAGGCTTTTCAAAACTGCCAAATTCTAGTAAGTTTCTAGTCAGTTTAGAAAAATACGCTCTGCTGGGTTGTCGTCTTTCCGGGTACATTCCAAAATAATTATCCATAGTTCTATTCGCATTTCTGTCATTTTTTATATAACACGCTAACATATCAAACTTCTCTTCGTTAGAATAATTTTACGCCATTGTTAATGATGTTTATTACAACGTAGCAAAATTATTTGACAGATTAAAAAATTTCATTTGTTTAAAGTTCAAAGCCTTCTAAACAAAAATGTTACAATAAAAAACTTATCGAAATAAGTATCTATTAGATAGGTACCTACTAGATTTTTATGATTTTTAAAAAAGGTATTACATTTTCACTTTAATTTAAAGTAGTATAAACTTATTTTATTATTTAATTAACTTTATTCTTAAGGAAAAGAACTATCCAATATGTCGGTGTTGCCAAATATGTTCGAAAATAAAATTTTTTGTTATTTTGAGGTTATAAATTTTTATTTTGTATTAGTGTTTAGTATCATAGTATAGGAAAAATTAAATACTTTTCGATAAGTAAAAAATCCAATATGGCGGTCATAAGAAAAAAGAAAGTTGATGATGGTTACAGGAAACCGAAACGTTGTAACCAGGATATGATCAGGTAGGCATCTTCTATGTAAAAAGGGGCAATGAAAATGTGTTTTCGGATTTAAAAATATTGGGTAATAAAAAAGTTACTACCGATCTAAGAAAACGTAACATTTTGGTTTATTCAAAATATCTCAAAACCCAAAAGAACCAGAATCAATTCGTAAGCACCAATAAACTACTTACATAATTGCCTAAAGCTTTCCCCATTTAACCGTCTTTCTATCTCTTCTAGTTTCCGAGATCGCAATACTGTCAGCACCAATTTCGGGCACCCTGTATGTAAGTTTGGCCAGATCGCCTTATTTTTGGTTAAGGAATTTGTGGTTAAGCGTTGTACAGCCATTTCAGGGACACCCTGTATATTGGCTTTGGTAGTTAGGTTTGTCAATGAAATTGTGTAGATTTTTTTTTGTGAAATTTCCATTGGATGTGAACATTGCTTTAACTTTTCTAAAGAGTAAATATAAAAATATGGTGTTTTTAGGTATCCTTAGTTACATGGAAGAAAAAACCGAATCACTATTGAAGGAAGGACTTAAACCAGAAGACTTGTGTTTTTCTCTCCAAGAGACAATCTTCGCCATGTTGGTTGAAACGACTGAAAGGGCATTGGCACATTGTGGTTCCAGTGAGGTGTTAATAGGCAAGTGATTACTTGAAAGATATTATAAAAGGGTTGTTAAAATGTTTTTATTCGAAAATGAGGAAAAGGGTTAAATTTAACCAGCCCAAGAGCCGAACGTTGGATTTACTATGGATTTAACACACAAAAACATATGATATGTTTGAATATAAATTCTTGATTCGAGTTGCAGTATCGCATATTTGCGTAAAGAAACCCGTTGCAAAATGCTGCTTGAGAAGAGGTACTGACGCAACCACTATAATCTTTAAATGACGCGAAATAATAAATGCTCATTAAATATTGCAAAATGCATACCGGTGTATCAAGAACAATTTAAACACCATCCCTTAAAATCTATTGTGTTTACATTAAAGGATCCAAATAATGAGCATTCTACTAAGCTATTGTTATATTTGAGGATTTACCATTATTATTGGGAAAATCCCTTAGTCAGGAGCGTGTATTGGGGAAGTTTTTAAACTAAAAATCTTAAACATGCCTATTTTCCTAAAATTGTATTATATTGTATTCGTAGGTATTAATAGCATATGAAAACATTTAAAAAAACGTATTAACTAATAAATAACAATGGGTGGTACTATTTTACTTAATATAATTACAAAAACAAGATATAATATAGAATCTTACAAACAAAGCATTTTCAAAAATCGAATAATACTTTGTCGTTATGGCTTAATCATAGTCCGATTCGGAAGATGAACTTTTATTAACATCGTTTATAATAAGCGATTTAACCATTTCTTCGATTATTATATCTACCTGCCACATTTTGACTTCTTCTTCTATCACATGATCGATACACTTTTTTCACTTTTCCGCACTGATTTTAGCCATAGCTTCATTAAAGAGTCTTTTTAAATCCACCATTTTATAAGTCGTGGTTTTTCTATCGGCATCTGTCTTTATTTGAGCCCATATAAGTTCGATCGGGTTTAATTCGCAGTGGTAAGGAGAGAGTCTGAGTACAGATACTACATATTTTTTTAATGCGTTTTTATGTAAATTGGCGAGTACCAATAGTTCGTTTTTTAAGGAATCTAATGGAAATTCTATTTGTCTTAAACTTAGCCACTCTGTTATTTCAGTTTTACGCCACGCACTTGTCGGTAATTATTTCGTTAGCCTAGACTGGCCTAGAGTGATAACTTGCATTATCCAATACAATTGTTGCATCTTTTCGTGTAAGATCCAACATTTGCTCGAACCATTCTTCGAAGACATCGGTATTCGTATTTTTGTATTTTTAGATTGGAACATCGGTAGACCACCTTTAACGAATCCATTAGAACGTCCAATATGGGTTATGATAAGTCGATGTCCTTTTCCAGATGGCGGTCTTAATCCTGTGGACAATCCTTTCAAAAAAGCTTGCTGTAACGTTATTAGGTGGTGACAAAATACAATTGATGTTTTTTTTGTATTAAGGTGTATTGAATGTGAGGCCACCACCCGCCTCAGCTAGCTCATGCTCGGGGCAGTTGCAGTTCGGGGTGGTTCTTATGAAGGGTCCTTGTCTTGTTAAACAACAATGTGCACATATGTGGCCCCCAAAGGATGCTGCCGTGCAAACCAAGATCCAAGAATGAAAACTGGGGCGCCACTCACAGTGTCTTATAGCTCTAGCTTGACACAGCAACACCAAATTCCTCTGAGTGAGACAATGGGGTCCACACACAGTGCCAAAACAAAACACAACATAAGAGTGTAGTAATTTAATTTAAACAGGGAAAATTACTGACAATTAATCAATCAATTGTTAATTTACCAAGTAGCTCGATAGCGAAAGTAAAAGTTTGGTTAAGTTAACTACTCACTACTACAGCGCAGCAGTTGCAACTACTTTACAATACCGCTTTATAATAATATCTGAGTTTTAATGAGATAAATTAAAATTTATTCTGCTAGAATGGTAAAATTGCTTATGGCTCTTTCTTCACTAAACAGAACGAAGTTACGTTTGGCTCTGATTATACCAACATGGTTAAATATATTAATCAGTGTTGTCTAATATTAAGGGTACTTATCAGAGATCCCCGTGGCTGGTTGTTATGCAGCAATTCTGGCCCTCAATTGGTTTTACGGATGCCTTTAATGTTCCTACCTCAGTCTAGCCGGAAAGTCGGGCTGGTTGGGTTGGGCAACGTATGGAATATTTTCTTTGTTCAGACTGTTAAATTGGCTAAGTCAAGATGTTGAAACAAGACTTAAATCAAAACCTAAATCGAAACTTGAATCGAAATGTTAAAACAGAACTGGTCGTAGAAGAGAAGTATGGAGTTTTACGTTATGTGCCAAAAATCCCTCAACAATATTTATAAATCAGGAAAATATACGTTGCGAACTTACTCAATATGTGCCCCGATTTAGAATTAGGGTGGAAAACACAAAGATGGGTAAGGATTTCCCAGATTTTTCCACTAGGCAAGAAAGTTCGGCCAGCTTGCAGAATATCGTTTGACTAAAATGACTCTGATGACAGTCATCCATCAAAACCTTTTTTTTCTTTCTTTTTGTTATTGGCTCTGCCCTGAGGGGCAATTCTGCCAGCACATTAGTAGTGACCGTGACCTTGTCGGGCTCTAGACCCCGTCACGACCACTGATTTCTTATTTTTTTTTCTTCTGATGGTTTCAGGTTATGGGATATGATAGGTTATGGGAATGGAACAGCTGATCGTGGATCTATTTTGAGTGCTGTGGAGTGTGGAGAACCTATTATATCAATAATTTGATTTTTTTTTAAAGTTTGGGTAAAAAATAAAATTGGGGATAGTTACTACATGCACAACAATTGGAAAAAATGAAGTCATACTCCCAAATGGTGGGAGATTTGACGAAACTGGAACAGAATATAGGACTAGGAAAATGGATTTGCTTCCTGAAATAAGGAAATTTATTATTTATATTAAATTTTTTTTATCCATCAAAACCATGCCACCACCGAAAGGTTACCGAGGTAACCTTAAAATCAAAAATCGTTCTGCGCACGGAGGTAGATCCACAGAATTGCGATTCCACGACGCAAGATAAAACAACCAGAACAACCTGATAGTAACAACGTTACATTGCATTGAACTTTTAATATTTTCGTCCTGCCAAACATTAGTCGCGTGGCCTTTTCTTCTCTGACTTTTCGGATGCTTCTTAAGTAATTTCCTCTCCAACAGACGATACCGCTTCTGCCTATTAAAATCGATAGCCTATTATGTTTTTTCAATCGAAAACCCATTTTTTTAAATAATTTCCAAAGCGTATTTCTACACATAAATGGGTAGTCCTGGTCTTCTTGGATTGAGGAGATAAATTTGTCCAGCGTGGGAATTTCTTTTTTTAAATAGAAACTATGAACTTCTCGCCTTATTCTCTGCATTAAAACGTCATCCAGCTCAAGTTTTGGTCTTCCTGGAGAAGTTTTTGGAGGTTTGACAACAACACTTTTCTTTTAAAAGTTTATACAGGGTGTCTGTAAAAGGTCTTTACAAAAACCTACCACATATTCTTTAGACCAAAATTAGCCGATTTAAGTAAACTTATCTTAGTACAAAGTTGCTTAGTTTGGGAGCTAGACGGCGCTGAAGTGACAATTTTTAAATCGTTTTTCTGGATTAATTCAAAAACACGTATTAGTTTTTACAAAAAAAGAAAAAAATAACTAAATCGTAAACAGAAATAAATAGAAATATCATAAAAATTGCTCAAAATGTCCACCATTTTTCATGAATACAAAGATTTATACGTCGAAGAAAATTAAAACATACTCTTTGCAGAACTTGTTCATCGCCCTTAAGAATATTTATTGTATCTTGAATACGTTGCCATAGTTGTTCTGCGTTATCTGGAGTTGTCCTGTAAACCACTGTCTTAAGATGCCCCCATAAGAAATAATCCAATGGATTTAAGTCCGGAGATCGTGGTTGCCAATTTACAGGGCATTTCCTCTACCAATTCATTTATTTGGGTACTGCTGATTCAAAAAGTTTCTTACATTTAATGCAAAACGTGGTGGAGCTCCATGGTGCATAAACCACATATCTCTCCGAAGTTGTAAAGGTAAATCTTCTAGCCAATCTGGCAGCGTATTTTGTAGATGTTGCAAATAAAGTTCCCCGGTTAATCTTTGTGGAATAATGACAGGACCAACAATGTGATTACCATTTATTCCAGCCCACACATTAATTCTAAACTCATTTTTAAAATGTTTTACCTTGATATCATGTGGATTTTCATCCGCATAAACATGTTCATTATGAAAATTTATGATCCCTCTTCTTGTGAAACATGCTTCATCGGTAAACAGAATATTGTTGGCAAAGTTGGGATTCTCTTCTCTCTGCCTATGAACAAGCCGACTAAAAACCAGGCGCATTTCAGGATCATTAAGTAAAAGATCTTGAACTGGCATCTTAGGGTATGGATATAGCAACTGTTCTTGAAGTACTTCATGAACAATATCTTTGGGACACTCCTATTAACCCTACCTAGCCTCCTGGTGCTTATTTCTGGATCTTCTGCAATACGTTCTAAAATGTCTTCCTCGACTTCAGAAACCCTTACAAAACGCTGTCTTCCATTATCAATGGCTTTAGGAGTAAATTGGCCGTTTTCCTGCAGCAGCAAACATCGGGTGGCTTGGTATACGACGATTTGGAAACCTTTCGGAGTAGACTCTGACACATTCTCGACCATTTTCTTGGCAATACCCAAATACCAATATCATATCGGTATATTCTGCATTAGTGTATTGCACCACCATGATAATTCACCCTTCACCCCTCTTGTTCCATTGGCATATAAATCTGAAACAAGCAATTAGTAAAAAACCCAGGTTCTACGCCCATCGACTGATAATAATCAGAATTGTGACATGGGTTTTTTTGCCCCATAAATGCTATGCCAACGTACCAAACTTCGGCAAAATAGTATTAGCAGTTTTTGAATTAATCCAGAAAAACGATTTAAAAATTGTCACTTCAGCGCCGTCTAGCGCCCAAACTAAGCAACTTTGTACTAAGATAAGTTTACTTAAATCGGCTAATTTTGGTCTGAAGAATATGTGGTAGGTTTTTGTAACGACCTTTTACAGACATATTGTTGTTTTCCCAACGTTAAGCGTATCTGCTGTAAATTGCACTGCATTGTCAATACTTAAATCCACATTCTTGCTTTTAATAGAATCGTATTTTTTTTTTCATTTACTGTACAGGGTGTCTTCTTTTCGACACTTTCGACGGGTATCTCCGTTAATAATACAGATAGAATGATGCGGTTTTCGCAAACCTGTGCCACTTTTTTGTGAAACAAACGATGCCCTAAACGGATTTATCATGACCATCTTGGTTTTTGAGATACAGGGCGAAATTGAAAATGGTGCATTTTCAGACACCCCTTGTATTTCAGTTATCTTATACCCTATCGAAAATGTAAAAACAAGGGTGTTATACAGTTTTTTACGTAGAATTCAGTGGCGTACTTAGTATTTTTCAGGTACCCCCATTTGTGAGAAATATACTAAAGTTATGTTTTTTTAAATGAAACGCCCTGTATATTTATTCATAGTTGCATTCTGCTTACTGAGAGCTTTCCAAAAACATATAATAATTGACATTTTGTTTTAACAGGACGGTTAAAATTTATATTTTTTAAATAACAAACTTTAAATTGGCAGTAGGCCTTGGATTCTGTTTTAATAAAAATAATTTATTGACAATACAATACACCATGAATATTACCTTATAGTTTAATTTTAAACTTTTTAAGTTTTCTAATACTTACAATAGTAAAAAGGAATTTTTTCTTGTATATTAATGGAATAAACAAAAACATCTACTAACAGGCCTAGACTTATTCAGGCTATAAAACAAAAGTTTCATAATGGCCTTTAGCTCTTGTCAGAATTGGATTTAGGTATTAAAGTTTGAAAAGTTACTGATAATTTATTTAGCATATCGTATTTTTCATAATTCTTAAACTTTTGGGCCATTGTTAATAAAAAAGGCCATTATGAAACTTTTGTTTTATAGCCTGAATAAGTCTAGGCCTACTAGTAGATGACTTGTGTCAGCCGCATGTGTCCGCCGTTTCATTTAAAGCATTGAATTTAGCTACATATGGGATATAGTTGCCATTTTCCGTATTCGGCAAATCTTGTCGTAACCGCACCGTGTGCAAGTGGGCTTGATAAAAAAAAATCAGCCTGTAATTTTCCACCTCCTGGGAATCACCCTTTTTAAACAAAGGGACGGCCACTAGGAATCATGCCTGAACGTATGAAAAGGTGAATGAAATAATGTCTGTTTTAGTCGGTGGAGTGGGCTGTAACCTCCGCCTTCAGGAAATGATGAACGAGATGTGTAAAGAACGGGGCGCGATGCTCTTCGCGACCGACGAACGATTTTGCATAGACAATGGGGTGATGATTGCTCATGCCGGGGCCGAAATGTTTGGATCGGGAACCAAAATGAAGTGGGAGGATTCCTTCGTCACCCAGAGGTATAGGACTGATGAGGTGGAGACGACATGGAGGGACGATTAGTGGTTAGATAGGGGCTATGGTAAATAAACATGTTTTTTAAAAGTTAAAGTAGTTTTTTTTTTGTGTAATGATTTGTATTGATCAAGTATTACTCAAAATATTAAATATGCAATATGGCATATTAAAGATGTCATATTATTACGGCCATTCACCATAGTGGGTGGAACATACCCCTTAACTTTTTTATATTTTATGCTACAGTAAAACTTCTCAATAGCGGCCACTAAAAATTTCATTACAAATTGACCGTTTGAGGGGGTGACCGTTTTTGAGGGGAAGAAAAAAAATAAATTACATATCTACATATAACATATGTGTCATGTGAATAAAATTCAACTTCATTAATTAATAAAAGGCTGATTACAAACACATACGTTATTATGTAATATGAACTGTAAATATATAGACATAACTATTTATTTCATAACTCCTACATAATATGTATACATAATAATGTTTAAAAATGTGCACTACATACGAAAAAAAAATTATGCTTTGTGAAAAAAAGATTCAATGGAAGTCTGTTTCATATTTTTAATTTTAATTTTTGCTGCTTCATTTTCACATTTCACTAGGATATTTGAAATATCAATGGCCAAATTGCCATTTTCTTTGCCTAATAAAAAATTTTGTACGTCTCTTATTTTTTCACAAACTTCACTCATGCTTTTTAAAGACGAACTAAAAACCTCCTGGTTTTCTTTACTTTCACAGTCTTCATTTTCGGTAGTTTCAGATTGGCTGGTAAACTCCTGAATTATTTCCTGCATCTCCATACTGGGATTTTCCGTTGAAATGTTTGAGTCGATTTGAAGATAATTTTCCAGGTTTGGATTTCCTGGGATACCGGAAAACAACTGACTTAGTGGAATATCGTCTTCTTCTTCAAAAATCTCATTCTCTTGGAGAGTTTCTATAAATCCAGCTTTTTGGAAACATTTTTTAATCGTTTTAGATGAAACATCTTTCCATGCTGCAACAATCCATACCATAGCACTTGACAAATTTATGGTCTTTTCTGCTTTTTCAAACGCATCCTCGGTAGCGGTGTAAGTAAAAGTTAAAAGTCTTTTTATCAAATATTTTCTGTATATCATTTTAAAATTTTGTATGATGCCTAAATCTAATTTTCCAGTTGTATTTTCGGGTGAGAACTTGCGTTATCCAAAAATAAAAGTACTTTTCTTCTTTGTTTTTTCATTTTGGTGTCAAATTTTTTTAGCCAGGAAATCATTATCTCTGTTTTCATCCAAGCTTTTTTATTGGAGACCCATTTTAATGGTAATTTGTCTACATGTGCTCCTAACATCGCGGATTTTTGCTTTTTCCTATAACTAATGGGGTCTCCTTCTCACCATCCATGCTACTGCAAAAAAGAATTGTCACTCGTTGCTTAGCTGATTTTCTTCCAGCACATTTGTCACTCTTTAAGGCAAAAGTTTTGTTTGGCATTGCGAGATAATAAAGGCCTGTTTCGTCTGCATTAAAAATATCTTTATCATCATAATCCTTGATAATTAATTTTAACTTAGTGAACCAATCTTGAACACTCACTTTTCATCCACATCAGCAGACTCACCAGAAATTGTTTTAAAATTGATGTCATGTCTTTTGCAGAATCTATCTAACAGCCATTTGATGCCTTAAAATCACAATTTTTCAAATTTTCTGACACTTCCAGAGCTTTTTCTTTTAGTAGTGGTCCGGATATTGGAATGTTTTTGTTTCTTGCTTTGCAAAACCATTCATAAACCATTTGGTCAATCGCAAGTCCGTCTGTTTTTGGAAACTTCCGTTTTTGATCTGCATTAACTCCTCCTTCTTCATAAAGTTTTTTCAGTTCAATTTTACTTTTTAGAATATCATTTACTTGCGTTCTTCCAACACCAAACTTTTCCGCTATCTTTCGAGCACTGATACCATATTTTTCACTATCCGCGATGATTTCGAACTTTTGTTTAAAAGATAAACGTTTACGTTTCAGAGACATGATCGACTATTGTGCTGTTAAAATGCAACTGAATAAAATTTTACCTTTTATGAAAACATCTTAAGATTTAACAAATTATATTTGTACGTACTTAAAAACCCATTTACATAATTAGGTTTTATCATTCTCCGGTATTTCCAATAGTACCAGTAATAAAGTACCGGCTGGGTGCAAACATTCCCAGAAGGGTCGAGACGACCGCAATTAAGGGTAAAAATTCAAGGTAATTTTCTTAAAAGTTACGGATTCATGTGACCGTGGCCGTTTTAGAAGTGTTTCGGTATTCGAGGGGTCTTTTATTATTAAAAATGCTATAAGATTTATTTTAAGAAGCCAAAACTGACCGTTCAGAGGGGTGACCGTTTTTAACAGGTGGCCGAAATGAGAAGTTTTACTGTATACTCCGGTACCAAAATAATTGGCAGTGACTCATTTTTACCGGGGGTGTGGAAAACGTAAGGGGAACGCCAATTCCAGAGGCGTGTTATTTTAAACAATAATAATTCAAAAAATATATTCATTTTTTGTTTATTATTATAATATATTTACATTATGGGTAAAAATAAAATTGCTCGTTATGTTTCACTATTTATTCAGTGTTTCGACCCTTTCAGGTCATTTTCAAAGAAGTACTTCTTTGAAAATTACCTGAAAGGGTCGAAACACGCGTGTCAGGTAACTGAATAAATAGTGAAACATAACAAGCAATTTTATTTTTACCCATAATGGATAATATACGGTTTCACCAAACGCAAGTTAATTAAATATATTTACATTTACTATAATAAATATAATATTATAAATTAAACTGAAAAATGAATTAAGCTTTTACATTTGGTGATCTAATAAAGTAATTAGAGAAACTAAATTACGCAGGTATAAAATCCAAAAAGAATAATAAAGCAACGGTATGCTATTTTCATAATGTTTTTATTATACTACATAATAATAGAAACATATAATAGTAGATTTAGGGCAAAACCTAAACCTAAATTATAAATGTTTATAAATTTCCTGCTATTGTTACCTAATGAACACTAATTGATAATTTGACATATTATATTCCACGCCGACATTAAAAAGTGTTATAATGACAATACGTTACAATTTTAAATTCATTATTACCATTACATAGATTATTCACAATCTGACGATGAAAACATTTCATTACTACTGCTGTCATCTGCAGGATTTATAATAATAGGTTCCACCATAACTTCAACGCGTACACCTAAGTCCCACATTTTTTTTCTACGCCCTCGACATGTAATCCGCATTTATGCCAATCTGCTGCTTTTACATTCGCTGTTGCCATTTTTAATCTTTTAATTTAAAAGTTTTATTTTTACGCACCACTTCGCCTTTTATCTGTGCCCATATAAGCTCGATTGGATTTAGTTCACAATGGTAAGGCGGTAAACGTAATATTGTAACACCTCGCTCACGTCGAGCCATTTCATCCACTACATATTTCGTATATTTTGTTTGTGAAGTCTTGCAAGCTCGAGCAACTGCACTTTTAACATTTTTTCGCCAAATGCAATATTTTTTCTTCGAGCCAGTCAATAATCCTTCCTTTTCGCCACGCAGAAGTTGGCAAAGCTTCCCCCGACGGCTGTGGTATGGCGCATTATCCATACGATTACCGACCCACGTTCAATACGCGGTAAGATGGATTTAAACCAATCTTCAAACACTCCCCAATTCATATCCTCATGATAATCACCAGTTTTACGAGATTCAAATTCAATTTCGGCAGAAACTTTTTTTAAATTCGGAAGTTCATTTCGAAAAAAAGATACATGCACTTTCCGACGAATGGCAAGTCTTTTCCGTCCTCTTGTTTCCTTCTGATTGGACACTTTGGTATTCATATTGTCCTTGATAGTTCTATAAACAATACATATATACACATACAATAGTGAATGATGTTCCACTGTGTGTACTCATACACATTTTTTACCACTGTACGCTCTCCAGGCTTTAAATGACGTCGTTTTGTAACTTGTTAGTTACTATCACTTGAAGAACTCGCCTGCATTATAATATTTCCTGTATTGAATAACCACCAAAATAATAAAACTAAATTGCTAATATCCTCTTGAATGAAACTTTTCTACGACACTGAACGTTGGTTAGAGACGATAAGAGAGCGTGCGAGGGCCTTTAGACATGGATTTTTCCTACCTGCGTTGTCAAATTAAGTAAAACAGGTACCGTAGGGTGAAAAGGCCCTTAATGACATGCCGATTTTGGTACATTTTATAAGAATTTAAATGAAATATTTTAAAACCTTGCAGATGTAACGATTTATTAATGCACAATCTTACCAACCGGTTTTGAATGCTTTTTTTTTATTTCAATGGTGATAAGAACAGTTTTATAAGTTTATGTAGGCTTTTACGGCCGGAGTCTAATTCAGTATTGGTTTCCGGGCTTGATGGCCGTGGTCTGTTCATATTTCTTACTGACGTTTCGTCTATATCTGCGATAGACATTCTCAAAGTTTCCGATGTGGTAGTGGACGAAGTGTTCTTAATGTTGGCTTGTCGGCTACTATGCTCTGCTCTCGAGGTGGTCTCGTATTTATATCGGTGGATGTGGGCGGGGCCTTCTCTGATTGGTCTGTTTTCATTTCTTTACATTTAGTATGTTTGAGTGCTGCTGTCACGTTTTACTAAGACTTATTCCTTCTTCTTTCTTATTAAAATTGTTTTTATGTTTTTGAATTTCTATAGCTTCTCTGAAAAGTCTCGGGTAATAGCTGGATGTTGTAGTTAGAATATCCGTCTTTTCAAATTGAATTGCGTGACCTTCTTCTTTTTGCAACGTATGTTCGGCAGTGGCTGATTTTTCGGTGTTTCCTGTTCTGCAACACCGTTTATGTTCGGTTATACGCGTCTTGATGCTTCTTTTTGTTGTTCCTATGTAAACTGAGCCGCAACTACATGGTATTCTATAAACTCCTGGCATTGATAAGGGTTCCCTCCGATCTTTGGCTGATTTGAAATGCTGTTGTAATTTGTGGTTGGTTTGAAAACGGTTTTGATTTCATGCTTTTCTAAAATCTTTCCTATCCTGTCTGTTATGCCTTTGAGATATGGTAAATACGTTGTTGAGATAGGTTCTTTTTGCTGAGCTGTTCTTGATGAATTTTGTTTTTGTGCACGGCGGATTTCTTTAGTTGAGTATCCGTTTGATTTTAATGCTCCTTCCAGATGATCTAATTCCTTGTTTAAGTGTTCTGGTTCACAAATCCTCCTGGCTCGATCAGTTAAAGTTATAATTACTCCTCTTTTCTGTCTTGGATGATGATTGGACCGTTGGTTTAAGTACCTATCTGTGTGAGTCGGTTTGCGGTAACAGCATTTCAAATCAGCCAAAGATCGGAGGGAACCCTTATCAATGCCAGGAGTTTATAGAATACCATGTAGTTGCGGCTCAGTTTACATAGGAACAACAAAAAGAAGCATCAAGACGCGTATAACCGAACATAAACGGTGTTGCAGAACAGGAAACACCGAAAAATCAGCCACCGCCGAACATACGTTGCAAAAAGAAGAAGGTCACGCAATTCAATTTGAAAAGACGGATATTCTAACTACAACATCCAGCTATTACCCGAGACTTTTCAGAGAAGCTATAGAAAGAAAGAAAAGAAATGAAAACAGACCAATCAGAGAAGGCCCCGCCCACATCCACCGATATAAATACGAGACCACCCCGAGAGCAGAGCATAGTAGCCGACAAGCCAACGTTAAGAACACTTCGTCCACTACCACATCGGAAACTTTAAGAATGTCTATCGCAGGTATAGACGAAACGTCAGTAAGAAATATGAACAGACCACGGCCATCAAGCCCGGAAACCAATACTGAATAAGAACAGTTTTGCCAATTATTTTGGGATCGTAGTATAGGTAAAAATTTGTATATTTAAAATATATCTTGCAGGGTTGTCTACAAAGTCCCTTAGTTACTTCATATACAGGATATCGCGTAAAATTATATTTCCTTACATGGTACACCCTATAGCAGGGTGCTTCAGAAGTACGGTACGTAACTTAAGGGGGTGCTTCCTTATGAAGTTCTAAGAGAAAAATTTCACATGAACGTGTGTCCGCAGTTGCCCCGTTTTTGATACACAGGGTGTTAAAGTTTAAAAAAAATATTTTTTTTATAATTTTTTTAAATATCCTCTTCCCGATTTTATTGACATTTGGTACCGTTACTCATAATGATAAGATACTTAATTAGCCCTAACTAGATTAAATTTATTAAGTCCAGTACCGTCCCGGGGAACACCTTAACGAATATTATTGACAAAGAAATGTACGCCACTGAGTTTTCCTAAATTTTTATATTTTTTTTTCGGATTTACCATCTAATAGTACAACTTTTTTGTACCTTGAATTGTTTTCATATCTTGCTTCGATTTCGAGAAAAAAAATAAAAACTACTTTATTGCATGTACAAAAAAAATACCTATGTATTTCAAAGTTAATTAAAACATTTAAATCAAAATAAAATATTATACATATATGCAAAAGGTAATCAAAGCAAATGTTGAAAATGGTCACCTTCTAATAAAGCGCACGATTGCAACCGTCTCACCATTAATTCTCTTACACGTTCAAAAATGCCTGCATTATTTCGTATCGCATTGCAACTTTTAATAATTCGAATTCTTACGTCGTTTTCATCCAATACAGGCGTCTTGTATACAAGAGACTTTAGGTGACCCCATAAATAATAGTCTAGAGGATTCAAGTCGGGACTGCGAGCTGGCCAACCTTGATCCTTGCCCATACATTTACCGAAAATTGTTACCGAAAACGACCTTCTCTAATTTTATGAGGATTATCGTCCGCCCAAAAATGTTCGTTATAAAAATTCATAATGGCTTCTCTTGAGAGGCCTCACCAGTAAATAAAATGTTCGGTAAAAAATTGTTGTTATGTGCTAGTCTATGCAGAAACCACCTACTAAAATCATAGCTAACAATCACGGGGAAGCAAAGCTTGCACACGGTATGGGTATAGTTGATAAAGATGCAAGACCCTCCAAACAGTTGATGCACTTGTTTTTAAGTTGCACTGCTACCTTCCTGGCACTAGTTGAAGGATCATCTTCTATCTCTCGAAGTATAGCCTCTTCTAACTCAGGCGTGGTTACTGTTGCAGGTCTGCCAGGAAGTTTCGTACTACGTTTAAAACTCCCAGTCTAACTCAATCTGTCTAAATATTTTGGCACATGGCAGTACTCTGTTTGAACAACTAGACTTTGCTAGGCCAAAATTGAAATACATCTGGGATATTTCAGCCTTAGTAAAGTTATTCATTTTTGATTTGTTATTGACAAAACAGGTAAATTAGACATGAAAACTTACCTTAACATCATATTTTAATTAATTTTGAAATATATGGATATTTTTATATATTATTTTTTATTTTTTCTCTCGAGAACGAGGCAAGATACGAAAACAATTATTGCTGTAGGATCCAGGGTACACTGAATATTTTAGTGCCCAAATTTAATGATTGTATTTTAACTCTTTAATTTAGTGGTCGCATATGGATCTAATTTATTGCGTATGATGCAATTTAAGAGAATTACTTTGTCAATGAAGTGCCCTTCTAACGGTAAGCCTTGGATTACCAAAAATTGCGCACAAGCTGTCAAATCAAAAAATTATTTGTATCGACAAGGGCGTTAAAAGCCTACCGCCGCAAATCGTACCATCTTATTTGTTACAGCTCGAAACCAACGCAAGCAAACGATAAACCAAAGCAAAGAAGAACACAACAAGAGGACCAAAGACAAACTTTTTGAATGTCCTAACGGCTTAAAATCATTTTGATCGGTAGCCTAAGGCCGTCAGTCAGAACTTTACCAAGTCGACCATTACACCTCTAATACGTTCTGATGGCACCATTGCGACCAGCGCACAGGAAAAAGCAAACTTACTGGCGGAACAATTCTCTTCACATTTAACGGTTGATTTTCAGGGAAAAACTCCACCGAACATTCCCTCTGTAGAAGAATGCCCGAGATAGTTTTCCGGCACCGCCATGTTAAACGAATCTTGAGGAGTCTTGACACCAAAAAAGCTTCTAGTCCTGACGATATTCCAGTCATCGTAATTAAGACATGCGCTGACGGATTGACACCGGAATCTTGTAGGTTTTTTAACTTAGCTTACCAAAAAGGAATATTTCCTTCTTGCTGGAAAACTGCGCGCGTCCAGCCCATACCCAAAATAGGCAAGAAGACCTTGCCAAACAACTATCGTCCAGTCGCATTGCTCTCGGTTATATTAAAAGTTATGGGGAAGGCTATCAACGAAAAATGATTAAAGTACCTGGAAGGCTTTAACATTATTAGTGACCACCAGTATGGATTCCGTAAGTCTAGATCAACAGGAAACCTTCTCGCTTATGTTACTTACGTTTGGAACAATGCAGTAGAACATCACAGGGAGTCCCGGGCGGTAGCACTGGACAGTTCGAAGGCCTTTAATCGAGTATGGCATGAGGGGCTCCTAACTAAAGTGAGAACATACGGAATGCCGGTTCAGTTTTGTTCATGGCTGACAAGCTTCCTTAAAGACCGTTCTCTGCGATGGACAGATTTCTTTCAGACACATTTAACATCAACGCCGGAGTCCCTCAAGGTTCTATATTGTCGCCCACCCTCTTTTTACTATACACTAACGATTATTTGAAAAAAAAGTAAAAATCCTATATATAGCTTCGCTGATGACAGCACACTTGTTTCATCTTTAACTTTGGATGCTCGGACATCGGCAGCAAGAGGTCTCACATCTCAACAAAAACCTGAAAAAAACTCTGTCCCGGGGCGACGGTTATCAAGTAGAATTTAACGCAAAAAAAAACCCAGGCGGCACTTTTTCTAAAAAAGTTAATGTTGAAGAACCGGATGTAGTCATGGCGGGTCACTCGATTCCCTTCAGGCTTCACTAATTCATTTATTATGCACACGCGTCCATTTGGATAGTCATATGTTTTGGAATAGTCACGTTGCGCCCTTATGACAGTGGCAACCTTTTGTCATTGACAACAGGTTGTCACTCTCTGCTGACGGTAGCACTTTATGTGGAGGCACTAGGTCGTGGTCCGTTTAACAGGACACTTACACCTTACACCCTCCCTTCGTCGTTGGCTTGCCTTGGGCGCCACCTGGTTTTACAGAAGTCCAAACCAGGAAAAATATACTGAATGTTAGTACCTACTTATTGGAAAGCTATGTGTTAGTTTTAAGTCGTTTTGTATATAGTTTTGACGTTTTTTAATAAGAATTGTCAGTAAGACAAGACGAATGATTAAAATAGATTGTCAGAAATCCAGAGTTTTCAGTTTAACTTTAAGCTTCCAAGAGAAGACGATAATTACTTTTAACACTATGCCATAAATAAAACTAGAATTTCACAAACAAACAATAAAGTTTTTATTAAAAGGAAATACGTGAAAACAAAATAAGGGTTTTTAAATTAAGTATTGACTTATTAAAAAAGGAATGAATGAAAGGAGAGCTCTTTCGGACGCAAGGATTTAAATTAAAAATTGTGTATATCGGGGAAAATTCTAGAACCTTGTAAATCTTTTAATGATGTATGGTTATATAATTGTTACCTTCTGTCAAGATAGCCTTAAAATGTTGATTTACATGTTAATAAAAATAATAAAATTGAAAAGGCTAGTTGTGAGAACTATGGTAAAGGATTAGTTAAATTATAAAAATTATTTCCAGATGACTCAAAAAAAATCAGCTGATCCAAGTGTTGCCAACTTAACATATCCAAAAAAAAAGAAGAGAACAGAGACACACTACAAAAGATCCGAGCGATTCGAGAGTCTGGGCTTTTACCAGAACATAAATTAAATAATGAACCAAAGAAATTAATTCTAAACAACTTTGTTTTTACATGAAATTGCCAAGAGTAAGAAAGGGGCGTTCTGCGACTTGACACGAGACTGAAACTGAAGTACGTGGTCAACCTACTTGCAGCGCCTTGTACAATTAATCAACAGAAAAGCGAACGCATTACTTCTAACCCCACATATTTTGACTATTTGAACTTATTTTCTGTAAACAAAGATGACACAATTTATTAAACAAATTTTGAACCAAATAACTATACTGTCAGCTCAAAAAGGTGATTATTTTCTGGAAAAACGCTTAGACATGTCGATTATTATTTTTAATTGCAAATTTTTTGACATAAGAAATGTGTATGCAGGTTGTCTCAAGAAGAAGATAATAATATAGGTACCGTCAACATTATTTTTTTTTTAATATAACACCCTGTATATTATATTATTTTTAAATTCTACGATACATCCTAAACACTTTTTGTATGACATACCATATCTCCAAAATCAACGGTTTTCGATATATTGACATTTTAATATTTTTTTGAAAAAATGCTGAGATCCGTGGATTTTTAGTTTTAAGTGCGCATTTCTTTATTATTATTGTAACCTGTTACCTGAATTAATTTATTTTGACACAGACATTTACTTCTTGTCAAAAATTCTTCAAATTGTGTAGATCTATCTAACTTCAAGTAATTCTGTTAAAATGGCGCGGTTAAGTGAAAAAGATAGGATAGAGGTACTATTGATGCGAACCCAAACAGAAGTGTGTGAGTTATTTTTTTTTTTTTTTTTTTTTTTTTTTTTTATGATATGGCACAGCACTACAGGATAAATCCTTTATGGCGCTCTAGGAGCGGTGCGTGTGCGCAGGAAACGATTCACGTTGGTCTTGAATCTTTGGAGACTATACTCGTTGGGGAAGACGATCTCAGGGAGGTCGTTCCAGAGTGATGACGTTCTCCAGATGAAAGAATTTTGAAACAGTGTCGTTCGAGGGACACTAAGCTGAACCACGTACTGGTGGGCTGCAGTGGCTCGTCGTGTACTTCTACCATGCACCGCTCTGGGTGGTATTAAGCGGGCAACCTCAGTTGAACACTTGCCATGAAAATATTTGTAAAATAAGCTCAAGTCGCCAACCTGCCTTCGATGTTCAAGGCTTTTCAGGTTGTTTGTCAGACTATGGTCACCGATCAAGCGAATGGCTCTTCTTTGAATGGAATCTAGCAATCTCAGGGTATGTTTAGGAGCAGAGCCCCAAATATGCGAACAGTACTCCAGTGATGGTCGAATTTGGGCTTTATAGAGCATCAAAAGTTGTTGGGGTGTATAGAGGTTCTTTGTTCGGAAAAGTACTCCAAGCTTCTGCGAGGCTGCCTTAGCAATGGCCGCAACGTGGCCATGCCAAGACATATGACTATCCAGATTAACGCCCAATAAATGAATTGATGAAGCCAAGGGAATTGAGTGTCCCGCCATAACTATATCCGGTTCTTCAACATTAACTTTTTTAGAAAAAACTGCCGCCTGGGTCTTTTTAGCGTTAAATTCTACTTGGTTACTGTCACCCCAAGACAAAATTTTTTCCAGGTCTTTGTTGAGATGTGAGACCTCTTGCTGCCTATAGAGATGTGCATTAGCAGCCGATGTCCGAGCATCCAAAGTAAAAGTTGAAACAAGTGTGCTGTCATCAGCGAAGCTATATATAGGATTTTTAGTTTTTTCCAAAAGATCGTTAATGTATAGTAAGAAAAGGGTGGGCGACAATATAGAACCTTGAGGGACTCCGGCGTTGATGTTAAATGTGTCTGAAAGAAATCCGTCCATCGCCACTCGCAGAGAACGGTCTTTAAGAAAGCTCGACAGCCATGAACAAAATTGAACCGGCAGTCCGTATGCTCTCACTTTAGTTAGGAGCCCCTCATGCCATACTCGGTCAAAAGCCTTGGAAATGTCCAGTGCTACCGCCCGGGACTCCCCATGGTGTTCTATTGCGTTGTTCCAAACATGAGTAACATAAGCGAGAAGGTCTCCTGTTGATCTAGACTTACGGAATCCATACTGGCGGTCACTAATAATGTTGAAGCCTTCCAGGTATTTTAGTAATTTTTCGTTGATAGCCTTCTCCATAACTTTTGATATAACCGAGAGCAATGCGACTGGACGATAGTTGTTTGGCAAGGTCTTCTTGCCTTTTTTGGGTATGGGCTGGACTCTCGCAGTTTTCCAGCAAGAAGGAAATATTCCTTTTTTGTAGGATAAGTTAAAAAGCCTACAAAATACCGGTGTCAGTTCGTCAGCGCATTTCTTAATTACAATGACTGGAATATCGTCAGGACCAGAAGCCTTTTTAGTGTCGAGACTCCCCAAGATTCGCTTAACATGGCGGTGGCGAAAGACAATCTCGGGCATTCTCGATCCTACAGGGGTAATGTTCGGTGGAGTACTTCCCTGAAAATTTACCGTTGAATGTGAAGAGAATAGTTCCGCCAGTAAGTTTGCTTTTTTCTGTGCTTTGGTCGCAATGGTGCCATCAGAACGTGTTAGAGGTGGAATGGTTGACTTGGTAAAGTTCTGACTGACGGCCTTAGCTACCGACCAAAATGATTTTGAGCCGCTAGGACATTCAAGAAGTTTGTCTCTGATCCTCTGGTTGTGTGCTTCTTTGCTTTGGTTTATCGTTTGCTTGCATTGGTTTCGAGCGTTAACAAAGATGGTACGATTTTCGGCGGTAGGATTTTTACGCCATTGTCGGTAGAAATAATTTTTTGATTTAACAACTCGTTCGCAATTTTTGGTAAACCAAGGCTTGCCGTTAGAAGGGCACTTTTTTGAGAAAGGGATGAAGGCTTCCATACCAGTAAGTATAACCTCCGATATTTCTGTTGCACAGATGGATGGATCATCAGAGGTAAAACAAACGTCCCGCCAAGGAAAGGTTCGAAAATGGTCCCTTAGGTCCTCCCACTTAGCTGATGTATAATGCCATATCTTGCGTGGTTTAGGAGGCTCTTCAGCACTAATTGGTAGTTTGTTCAGTGCCGAAATAAGGTTGTGGTCAGACGTTCCTAACGGCGGCTTCACGGTGACAGTGTACAAGTCGGGGTTTGAAGTTAAGAAAAGATCCAACAAACTAGCAAAATCACCATCTCGGTCTGGAATCCGAGTTGGTTCACCCACCAGCTGGGTGAGGCCAGAGCTGATGGCAAAGAATTCGGCTTCACGACCTTGTTCGTCAGTCATGTTTGAGTATTTGAGCCAGTTGACATTATGAATGTTGAAGTCGCCAAGGATGACAACTTCGGAATTGGGATGGTGGGTTTGCAAAAAGTCGATAGTATTAGCAAGAGAGGAGAACAAGTCTCTATAATGGGTATCGCTTGGCGGCCGGTAAAGGCAGCAGATGAATTTAGTAATTCTCTGCGTTGATATTTTAAACCACATTACATCAAAGTCGTTAGGCTCGAGTGTCTCCTCTCGTTGACAAGAAATATCACTCCGGACAAAGAGACAAAGGCCAGAATTCCGCCTAAATCGGTGATGAAAGTCGTACCCAGGATATAAATAGCTGACCGTACTAATCGATGATCTGACTTTGGTTTCGGTTAGTGCAAGTACATGAGGTTTGGTAGATTGTAGATGTTGATGGACTGCATTGATGTTGGAGTTCAGTCCTCTTATATTGCAGAAGTCAATTTGGAAGTTGCTAATCTCGGGTCTTTTAACAACTCCAGTTTTCACACCATTTCCATTTAGAATATTGTTCGAAGGACCCGCATGGCTACTGGACATGGTGGATGATTGGATAATCTCGCTTGATAAGGCGCCAGGACCCGCCCCCACCCGGAGATCCGATCGGGGGGCGTTTTTAACTCCGGAATTTATTGATCTTGGAACCATCATCACAGCATTTTTTGTATATTTCCCACCCTGGAAACCGGAGACATTGGCACAGTGACGAAACGTTAGCTCAAAGAGCAACTTCACGCCACCTAAGCCGATGCGATGGTATTTCACCGGGCGATGTCGGGTGAGCCAACATCTACCATCTGATCTATTTAACAATAAGTACCCAAACCGAGCACCAATATCTCAATCTGTTGTTAGTACAATTGTAAAAAAATATAGGATTTGGGGCATGTTAGAGACAATTATATATTCAAGGTCGACTTACGATTTCAGAAGATGCGGGGTTAAATGTCCTCTTAGCTGTCCAAGAAAACCACCATAGTGTTACTCGCGGTATTGCCACGGAAATAATATTTGTGAAGCAACCGTATTGAATTATTTACACAAAAATAAATGGCATCCCTATAGGGTACAGTTGGTTCATGAACTTAATGAAGATGACCCGGATAGAAGAACAGAATTTTGCGAAATACAGATACATTGAAGATCCTCAGAGAGAGAGAGAGAGAGAGAGGATTTTAGGTCCCTTCTTTTTTGATGGTACGTTAAATGGTGAACTGTATCTAGAATTTTTAGAATTTGAGTTAATACCGGCACTTGCTGTACTCTATCCAAATGAGTCAGACATTCCCAACAATAACTTATGGTACCAGCAAGACGGAGCACCAGCCCATTACACACGGCCGGCGCGTGAGTACTTGGATACATTCTTTCCTGGCAAGTGGATTGGTCGACGGGGTCCAATAGAATGGCCGGCAAGGTCACCAGATTTGACCCCGCTAGATTTTTTCTGTGGGGCTATTTAAAATCTAAAGTTAACTTTAACAGACCTAACAATATTGATGAACTTAAAGCTCGAATAAGGCATGAGGTTAGATTAATAGAGCCCCAGGTAATCCATAACGTTTTGGAAGAATTCAAAGATCGACTTGCATATTGCCAGGAAGTTGGTGGCGGTCGATTTCAACATTTATTAGAATAAAATTTAATATAGGTAGTCTATGTAAATATTATAGACTAAATAGATGTAAAGAGTTCATTTTTAATTGTAGTTTTCGTACCAGAAAAAATGTCAATATACCGAAAACCGTTGATTTTGGAGATATGGTATGTTATACAAAAAGTGTTTAGAATGTATCGTAGAATTTAAAAATAATATAATATACAGGGTGTTCTATTTAAAAAAATTAATGTTTACGGTATATATTCTTCTTAAGACAACGTAAAGGTAATTAAGTACTAATATTCCCCACAAAGTCAATAGTGGCAAATTTAAAATTGCTACAACCTCTATACACCCCGACAACTTTTGATGCTCTATTAGGCCCAAATTCGACCATCGCTGGAGTACTGTTCGCATGTTTGGGGCTCCTAAACATACCATGAGATTGCTAGATTTCATTTAAAGAAGAGCAATCTGCTTGATCGGTGATCATGATTTGACAAACAACCTGGAAAGCCTTGAACATCGAAGGCAGGTTGGCGACTGATACTATTTTACAAATACTTTTATGGTAAGTGCTCAACTGAGGTTGCCCGCTTGACTCCACCTTGAGGGGTGCATGGTAGAAATACACGACGAGCCACTGCAGCCCACCCGTACTTGGTTCAACTTAGTGTCCCTCGATTGACACTGTTTAAAAATTCTTTTATCTGAAATTATCACTCTGGAACGATCTCCTTGAGGTTGTGTTCCCCAACAAGTATAATCTTCAAAGATTCAAGACCAATGTAAATCATTTCCTGCATATACGCACCACTAGCAGAGCGCGATAGAGTATTAATACTGCAGTGCTGTGCCTTATCATAAAAAAAAAATTAGAACTGTATTTTTGGCAATAAAGGATTTTCTATTTGATATATTAGACAGCCCTTACATTATTATTAAATTTATTTTTCAATGTATTTTTATTAACAAAATTTTAAACATTAATACTTTATAAACTACACATTATGTGCATTACTTTGTTTTATTAGAATTTAACCCTGAAATTGTATTTAATGTAGCTCCCTTGCTCTCGTAAGTTTTATTAAACGCGTATCCTTCAGGTTTCCTATACAATGATTTCTTCCTTATCTCGCCCACATAAACGGTAGGTCCTTTTCTCGGAACATCTGACGGGTTCGATTCGTAATCAAAAGAGTCACTTCCTTTAATAATCAAGTTTTTATGGAGTAGATCTGGATCTTCAGTCATTATTGAATCTTTGTGTGTTGGCGGGATAACTAGCTTGGCTGATTTCGATGTTTCAACTATGTTTTCCATAATGGTTGATTGAATATGATTTTTGTTTCGAGCTACTGGATTGTTCCCTACAACATACATTTTAACAAGGTTAATAATTTACATGATATAGCAAAATGTATGTAACGTTATTCTATATAGGTACTCCAAAGAATAAAACACTTCATTTTTGACATAGCTTGACTTGGCATATTATCGATAAAAATGCGAATATCTTCTTAGTCATAGGTTGAACGCCCTCTGGGGGCACTACTTAACAATGACGTAAATTTAGGAACTTAAAAATAATTTTCGGCAATTTCTTTTGCTCTACTTTGTATAATTTTTTTTTAAATCGCGATAAACGATTCCTGGGATATGAGACGTCCATTCTTACTTTCTTGGCCACTCTGTACAGGGTGATTGTTTATATTTTACTAGATGGATATCTCGGTTAATATTGCTCTTACAAATAGGTTTAAATTAGCAATCCTGAAGCATTTTTAATGGGTATTCAGAATTCGTTATCAGAAAAGACAAAAAAGCATCAGAAACTTAAAATTTTTAAGATACCTGGTATTTTTTAAACGAAACACCCTGTATTTTATATTTTTAGTCGCGAGATATTGTTCTCCTAATTTCAAATAAGTTATTATGGTTATTTTTGTTAATTTTCGAAAAAAATGGACTTTTTCGTATAAATCTAAGGCAGCGGCAGCTATACGACCATGCTGATTTGTTTTTATCAAAGTAGCCATGGATAATAAAACAAAGAAATTTATTTCTTTGACAGTTATTTACCTTCCATAGAATTTAAGAGTTGTCTTAAATTCGGAAGATACAATGATATATTCTGAGATAGAAAAAGTTAGTAGGGGGGGGGGGCGTCCCTCTCAGATGAAGCTAATCTGCCAGGATCCGACGATGAACCAATGCCGCCCGTGGTCGAATCTACTGTGGAATTGATGCGCTAGAGAAAAGGATGGAACAACGATGAAGGAAATTGATGAGCGACCGTGAAACAGAGTGGCTGAATATACTACAAAAGATGAAAGAGGACGGTCTTAGGAGAGCGTTGGAAATTGAAGACCTACAAAAAGTCAATAGGAAACTGCAGGAAGAGATTAACTCAAATACTAACTTAGAAGAAAACGTAGATATGAATTTAGACTCTAACGCAAAATCGATTTTGGCAGACTGAAAAGGACTTTCAAAATAATTTAGATAAACCTATTGTTAGAAATAGCATTGTCAATGATACTGTGGAAACCTCCGCACGCCGCCCAATCAGCACGTCTGTAGACGTAACCACAATAGTTAACAGTCCCTCCAATATGGACTATGAGTCCGGTTCGGAGCAATCCGAAGGTAGCGTGCTGAGGTCGCCCAAGAGAAAGGCTCGCAAAAGGCTGGCTAGACATGGTAGCAACGCGGAGAACAGCAAAAAGCGGTTAACGACTCTGATTGGCGCAACTTGCCAAAAACTAATAATAAGGCACTTGAAGCCTATCTAACGCAAAAACACACGGTAGAGAAACAGCAAAAAGTGGGCCTATCAGAGGCGGTGGCCCAAAAATCTACTCAAAATGGACATGAATGTAATGACAAATGTTAATAACAATAAAAAAGCAGAATCTGTTCAGAATGGGGCGGTCTCAGAACAACCAAAAAGAATACGAGTGCCCCCCATTGTCATCAGAAATAAAAATAAATATAGTAGCATACGAGGCACTTTAGTGCGAACAACATAGACTATGGTAGAGCCGTGACAGTCGCGGAGGACGAGAAAATTCACCCACCAACTCCTGCAGAATACAATAAGATTATCCGATTTCTGGACGCAAATAATCTTTACAACTTTTCCTTCAGGTTTTAAGTAGAAAAAGAACGGCACGTTGTTCTTCGTGGTGTACTGGAGGCATGGTAAAAAAACAGATAGAAGAAGATCTGCAGGAGTTGGGTATCATGCCCTCCCGAGTTATCCGATGGTAGGTACTGCAAAGACGACAGTAGGATGCCCTTGGTGCTGGTATTCTTGCCAAAATCACAAAAAACATCTTCGATTTTTCCAGTCTTGATCATATGACGATAAAAGTAGAGGCGCAAAAAGCGCGAGCTACGACCCCGCAATGCCATAGATGCCAGCTCTTTGGGCATTCGCAATTTTAGTGCACGGCACCGGTAAAGTGCTTAAAGTGTGCGCAAACACACTTTTCATACGAATGCCCAAAAAGCAGGGATGAGAAGGCGAGGTGCGCCAACTGCGTCGGTGAGCACCCCGCTAACTATCAGGGGTGCCCCAAGCATCCGCTCAGCATAAGACAGATACAGGTCGAGGCATCCCAGCCGCGGCTCCTACCTTCATAGGGTAATTTCAAATGGGGGTCTCAGGTTAACAGCAAGTAGTAATAATTGGGGGATTCACCATCATAGGGCCCTCCAATGTTAATTTTCGGAGGGATTTTTGACCTACGCTGATTCTTCAAACAGGTTTCGCTGTGTTGTGTTGACGTTGTGATCCTGTTGTGTTCAACGGACCCTGTTGACCTGAACAGCCCTGTGTGTAAAAGTAGTAAAGCAATGTATGTTCCAGCCCAAAATCCCATAAGAAATAACATGGGGGCTGAAATCTGCATTTTTATCGCCATTTTAGGGCGTGGTCACTTGGTCCGGCGCAAGCGCCAGAACCGCGGCGGAGGAAGCCTCCACAACAGGCGTTGAGCGCGCATGATGATAGAAGGCGATACCGCGAGACCCTATGCATAATTCGCGAGGCTAGCTCAGGCAGGTCAACGACCCCGAGCGGTGGTCACCCGATGGTTACCCGATGATCGCCCGAGGGTATCCGATGTCGGTATTATAGGACCCGTCTTAGCCTAAGTGGCGCCCCCTGGTATTATCAACCCTCATTATTTCAAGATTCTAACCCAACTTTATGACCCATGGTCACGTGTTATTACATTTATGGGGAGAGATGACGTACCACGTTCTCAATAGTACCCAAACCCAAGTACCTAACCTGAACATCTATCTAAATAATCAATATTGAACAACATAATGAATAAATAATAACAGAAAAAAAGTTTGTGCAGTCAGCGGGAATTGAACCACAAACCTCTGGGGCCGAACCTCAAAGCCTTGCAAAATACGCTACGAGAGCATATAGATTAAAACTGCTAAACAATGTTTGACAACGTGAAACCACGGGGGCACATCTGATTAGATTGCTGGAACAAAAGGTCCTTAAGTGGGGTTATGGTGGTGTTTTATAATGTACAAAATTAGGGTAAACCAGGCTGGGCCCTCCAATGTTAATTTTCGGAGGGATTTTTGACCTACGCTGATTCTTCAAACAGGTTTCGCTGTGTTGTGTTGACGTTGTGATCCTGTTGTGTTCAACGGACCCTGTTCAACGGACCCTGTTGACCTGAACAGACCCTGTTCAACGGACCCTGTTGACCTGAACAGCCCTGTTTAACAGACGTCAACAGGGTCCGTTGAACAGGGTCTGTTCAGGTCAACAGGGTCCGTTGAACACAACATAATGAGGGTTGATAATACCAGGGGGCGCCACTTAGGCTAAGACGGGTCCTATAATACCGACATCGGATACCCTCGGGCGATCATCGGGTAACCATCGGGTGACCACCGCTCGGGGTCGTTGACCTGCCTGAGCTAGCCTCGCGAATTATGCATAGGGTCTCGCGGTATCGCCTTCTATCATCATGCGCGCTCAACGCCTGTTGTGGAGGCTTCCTCCGCCGCGGTTCTGGCGCTTGCGCCGGACCAAGTGACCACGCCCTAAAATGGCGATAAAAATGCAGATTTCAGCCCCCATGTTATTTCTTATGGGATTTTGGGCTGGAACATACATTGCTTTACTACTACAGCAGACTGAGGAACACTGAAGATGCTAATGTAAACGTAAAAATTATTAACGACGTAAATGTCACAATTCGTCGAATTCACTAAAGTTATGCAAACGCAGGTTACAAATATGCTATCAACCTTTGCGCTCTTTGCTAATTGATGACTTTGTAGTCGGAAGCCGCTTTTGTCAAAATAGGCACAATAAACATCAATAGAATAGTTGGTAAGAAACTTGAACTTATTGCATTTGCCGAAGATAATAGCATTGATGTGCTTTTGGTCCAAGAATCGTGGCTTAAAGGTCAAAGATTTACTTTCCCGAATTTTAATGTTTTCAGGAACGACCGGGGGGGGGGGGGAGGAACAATGATCTTGGCAAAAAAGCACATCATTGCTCAAGCGGTGCCAGGTCCGAACTGCGCGCACATTGAAGGGTGTACGTCACAATAAACATAAAGAATGGTAAGCGCGTGCGCCAGGGGTCGGTAACTGCAACTGCTTGCGGAAGAAACATTTTGATAACAACAAAACAACAATGATAGGGGGAGACCTAAATGCCAAAAATAGTCTGGTCCACGGAGGCAAGAGGTCTGTCTTTCACTATTCAACCACTTGGATATATTTAACTATTATATCTCGCCGCCGGAGACCCACACTCATCTTTTTGAGCGTGGGCTTCCGGAAGTTTTGGATATTGTCACGAGGGGCACCGGGGGCTTAATTAAAAGATAGTCATCATAATTATTGCAGCTTTTTATTTATGATAAATTATGTTAAAACAATTAAACTCAGGGGTTAACCCAGCCCTACCTTATAATTTCCCTTGCCGTTACGGGGTGAAGTGCCTCGAGGCGTCGGTTTTCTTTGGGGGCTACTTCGCTGGCTGCTCTGACTTCCGACCTTCTTAACGTTCAGACGCTAAGTTCCCATGACTCCGTAGCCGGCCAACACGCACGACCGCTGCACCCCACTTCCGCCCTGCCATGGGCTCTCTCTTAACATGCAGAGCCAGTGCCGTGCGTGTAGCAAAAAAGTACCTCGTGACAATATATTCGTGATTAAATACACAGGGCAAATTTCTCAGCCAGCAGTTTTGCACGAGCTCGCGTCAGATCACCTCCCGGTCATCGTGGAGCTTGGAGACCCTCGCGACAAGGGAAGGGCGTTTCAATCCAAAGCACCAACTGGATGCGATACAAAATACTTATGCAAGAAATGCAATCCGAATTTTCAAAGTTCGGGGCCATTTCTAATGATTTAAAAAATGCAATCAAAGAAAAGAACAGGGTTAAGAATAAAGCATACCGGACTGGAGATCCACAAATTAAAGCTGAAGCGACCAGACTTAGTAGTATTATTAAACAGCGACTTAATGAGCGCGAGTCCGCTCTCTGGGAGAGAGAGAATATGGGATTTAAACATGGATGTTGGCAGTATTTATAAAATGTCGAGAGTCCTGACGAAGGGCACCAGAAAACCGATGTCATTCGTCAGACCCTGAAAAATGAAATAATCTCGGATTGCAAAGAAAAAGTTGAATTATTGTTCGCAGAAAAGCTCCGCTAACAGTTTAGTGAAAACCCACCTGTCGATCCAGAGAGAGACGCAAGGGTCTCCAGGACGGTACAAATATACCACGGGATTGACTACCCGATCCAGAATGTGGCAAATGTCACGATTGAGAAGGTGGCTGGCATCTTAAATAATTTAGACATCAGAAAGACCCCGGGTTTAAATGGCATAAGAAATGCAGCATTACGCAATCTGCCTAACAATCTAATAAGAGACATAGTAAACCTATCCCAGGCGATTATCGAGAGGGGGCACTACCCGTGTGTGTGAAAAGAAGCAAAGGTTGTGCGTATTCTCAAACAAAATGAGGATCCGACCCAGGTTGTCAGCTACAGGTCGATAAGCCTGCTATCCAGTCTTGCCAAAATAGTTGAAAAAATAATTTCGAGTCGCTTGGTCAACTTTGTCATTGAGCGCAATGTTCTTCCTGATGAACAATTTGGTTTTAGGGGAGCGCATTGCACGGTAAGACAAACAACTAGGCTGGCAACTAAAGTGTTGCAAGGTTTCAATAGGAGAGAACATACGGGTGCGGTTTTCCTTGATATTTCAAAAGCGTTCGACAAGGTCTGGCACTGCGGTCTGGCGTTGAAACTAATAAGGTTGGGGGCCCCTAACTACATAATTAAAATAATCACCTCCTTTCTGAGGAACAAAAGTTTTGCAGTCTCGTCGGAGGGCGCGATTTCTGAGCCAAAACACATCAGAGCGGGAGTCCCGCAAGGGTCTCTTCTCGCTCCGATGCTGTATAATGTATATATTCATGATATCTCGAGGGGCAGACAAAACGAGCTGTATCTATTCGCCGACGATACTGCAATCACTCCGGTGTCAAAACAACCGTGGCTGGTGGTGACTGCAGAGGCAGATCCGAGCTATAGAAAAATGGCTTTCGGACTGAAAGATTCGCTTGAATCCTGCCAATACGAAAGCCATTTTTTTCTTGAAGAGCAAGAGTGAGAAGACCTGAGACCAGGTTATCGGTAAATCGTATTCAGGTGAACTCGGTACAGAAAGTCAAGTACTTGAGACTGGTTTTTGACGCAAGGTTAAACTGGAGGAAAAACTCCGAACTTAGAAGAAAGAAGGCTGCCAAAGAGCTAAGTTCAATTTACTGCTTGCTTCACAAGAAAAGTAAGATTGGTTATAGAACCAAAGTTAACTTGTACAAAGCCTTCGTCAGGCCGATCCTGACTTATGGTGTACCCACATGGTGCACAATAAGCAGGACAGAGCAGAACAAGTTCCAGGTACTGCAGAATAGTGCCTTAAAAATCATTGCGCATGCCCCAAGGTATGCTGTAACTAGGGTACTTCACAGGGACTTTGACATATCAACATTGACTCAATTTTATGACAAAAATATAACGGATTACTATAGACGGACGGACCTCGCTACAAATCCACTAATTGGACAAACTCACGTACACTCCCCGCCAGGCTCCACCTACAAGTTTTCGAATAATTGGCTGCCCCCAGCTATTGTATAAAGGCACTAATGCTGCTGACCTTGACAAGCCCACCTCTCTAAACGACACATTAAGCAACTTAGAGCTCTGCCCAAACCATATAATGATAAGAAGATTGGCCGACACAAGCCACAAAGAATAAAAGAAGTCAAAGGCACTGCCTGACTTAGAAGCCAAAGAAGATCCCAAAGAGACAAATTGATTTTTTACTATTAATTAGATATTTTAAAACAGCTTAGAGAACCTAAATACTTTGACAGAAATTAAAGAAGTTTTTAATATGACATAAATGACTGTGTTCTTTTCTTTTTTTAAATATCTCT
This sequence comes from Polydrusus tereticollis, assembly GCA_963920685.1. NCBI lineage: Eukaryota > Metazoa > Arthropoda > Insecta > Coleoptera > Curculionidae > Polydrusus > Polydrusus tereticollis. The sequence goes on from OY987330.1 coordinate 119,883,587, forward strand.
CATGGCCTATACTAACAAGAAATGCATATTTTTTTAATAAAACGTAAATTTCGTGCTTAGTATTAAAAATAAAAATAAGGTATTATATATTTCTGAGAAGCTTGTTATAAACTAATTTATATTATTAAAAAATATATAGGATGACCCATTTAAAAAAAAGCAGGTTTGTTTTTTTTCTCGGAAACTATTAAACGTAGAAAAAATCTGAGTACGTCACTGGATTTTACGTAAAAAACTACAAAAAGAACATTTGTTTTCTCTTTGATAAGCTACAGGGTAAACTAAATTTTGGGTGTGTCCCAAAATGTAAAATTTTCAAAAACATCCTGTATATCAGAAACAAGGACTAGAAAAATTCCGATTGCGGCATCTTTTGTTTCACAAAAAAGTAGCACAGTGCTGCGAAAACCGTATCTCTCTATCTTTACTAATAACGGAGATGCTCTGTAAATCTTCGAAAACTGAACACCCTGTACAGGGTGTCCATTTTTCGATGTAATTGCAGGGTATCTAGGTAACTAGTAAAGATAGAGACTTGCCGTTTTTACATTATGTCGCTACTTTTTCGTGAAACAAAAGATGCCCCAAACCGAAATGTCATAGCTTCACTTATCTTTTAACTTACTATTCCTAAGAGAGTTTTTAAGCAGAATTCAGTAGCGTGCTTACTTCTTTTCTGGGAGTGTTACTTTCCTAGATTTAAAGCAAACATGTGATATTTGAAATGGGACCCCCTGTATATTTTTCTCTTATATTATTAGACTATTTTTAGCTTTTCAAAGATATATGAAACAACAATACAACAAAGGTACAAACCGAAAAATTTAGAAAATTGGAGTTAGGCTATGAAACCATTAAAGCTAACAAAAGAATATATCTCTTGATAACTGTTTGTCAAAATGTATAGGCTAATATAGCGTTTTGTAAAAATACATGTCATTATTTCACTAAAGTTTAAAAAAATGGCGAAAATGTAGTAGGTATATTTATGTATGATAGTTTGAAAAATACATGTTAATTTGCTGTAGAGTGCAAGAAAATAGGTATATAAGCTTACAATTTTGTAATTTAAATAATTAAATTATACAGTTCTTATTTCTATAGATATCGAGAGAAAAGGCAGCCCAATCAAGTAACATTTTCAAGTTTAAAAATGAATTTAATTGATATTGGATCATTTATAAAGCCCCGACCCAAGTCATATATAATAGAGAAACCCGCGGACGGAATGAACGTTATGGCTTTTGTAGGAGCACTGGAAGTTCGTGCAAAGTCATAGAAAAAGATCTCGGAGTGATAAAATCTTGTGTCTAAAAAATTATTAAATAAGTAAATATAATTTTAAACCCTATAAAGTAAAGAAAACAAGGTCTGTCTATACCACCAAAATAAAATATATTTGTCCTTTTAGGGTGAAATAAGGGTTAAAGAGTGTACATAATTTAATTTGACATTGGGTTGTACTAGTTTCGACTTTAGTCAAAGTCATCTTCAGCAACCAAGTAATTAAGAATTATATTTTTTTAGGATGTACCTAAATAAACAAACTAAAACAAATTATAAGAGGGGACGAAGTGGTTCAACAATACATGGTCATAACGTGTACCTTGTGCAGCCAATGGATTCGACAGAAGATAATCACGAACCTGATGCTACTTTAAGCAATGAAGGAGGTTAGATGTAAAAAATTGTAATAGAGGCCAAAATTCTTAATGGAATCATTTATAGTTATGATATGATGTATAGATGTCTATAACGAAAATTCAATAAAATCATCGTTTCATGAATCAACTCAGTGAGGGGACATGATTTATATTTTGGTGGGTCAGTATTTTAATAAGAAAAAGTAAAAAGAGGGGGGAGGGGAGAAGGAAATTAAAATGAGTTAAAAACCATTTACGTCATTGAGTAAAATTGGGGTCATCAAATTGTCAATATTCAAAGCTTAATTTTCCGATGGATTTATTTTAGAATTATATAAATTTAATGAAGCCTATGTTGCGAATTTTCTTTTTTTCTCTTTTTGGCAAATGAGGCACAAATTAGGAACATGACTCAAGATTGATGCTGTTCAAATGTTGAAATAAAATTTGCCAAAAAGAGAAAAAAAGAAAATTCGCAACATAGGCTTCATTAAATTTATATTTTATATTAAATAAATCCATCGGAAAATTAAGCTTGAATATTGACAATTTGATGACCCCAATTTTACTCAATGACGTAAATGGTTTTTAACGCATTTTAATTTCCTTCTCCCCCCCCCCCCTCTTTTTACTTTTTCTTATTAAAATACTGACCCACCAAAATATAAATCATGTCCCCTCACTGAGTTGATTCATGAAACGATGATTTTATTGAATTTTCGTTATAGACATCTATACATCATATCATAACTATAAATGATTCCATTAAGAATTTTGGCCTCTATTACAATTTTTTACATCTAACCTCCTTCATTGCTTAAAGTAGCATCAGGTTCGTGATTATCTTCTGTCGAATCCATTGGCTGCACAAGGTACAGGTTATGACCATGTATTGTTGAACCACTTCGTCCCCTCTTATAATTTGTTTTAGTTTGTTTATTTAGGTACATACTAAAAAAACATAATTCTTAATTACTTGGTTGCTGAAGATGACTTTGACTTAAGTCGAAACTAGTACAACCTAATGTCAAATTAAATTATGTACACTCTTTAACCCTTATTTCACCCTAAAAGGACAAATATATTTTATTTTGGTGGTATAGACAGACCTTGTTTTCTTTCATAATCTCGCCACAGAAAATGGACTACCTACTTCTTGAATCTATAAAGAAAATATTGTGCACCATTATATACTGGGAATGCAGTGCGACGACTTATTTTTGGCAGCTGTATCTGAATCGACTACAAGTCGACAGGTAGGTTGCTACAAAAGTAATATGGTCTGACGAATCTTATTTTTTGAGCTCCGCACAGGCATTATCAATCGCTATAATACAAGATATGGGTCCCCAGTTGTAATTGTAATTTTAGTGTATTTTTACATAATATTCATTCTAACATTCGTTTGTTTATTTCAATGGTTTTCTGACCTACTACCTTAATTTTCAAAATTTTGCGATTTGTGCCATTTATGTTGATAGCAACTGTCAACTATTATATATTTTTAAAAAACCTAAAAAGTAGCAAAATCAAATAAGAAAAAAATATACAGGATGTCCCATTTAAAAAATAATATGCTTGTTCTAAGTCTCGAAAACTAAGACTACCAGAAAAAAAGTAAGTACGCCACTGAAATCTGCTTAAAAAACTCTCTTAAAAACAGTTTTCAGTTTTGTGATAAGTTAAAGGATAACTGAAACACAGGGGGTGGTCAAAAAGCAAACATTTTTGAAAACATCCTGTAGCTTAAAAACTAAGAAATCTATGACAATTTTGTTTGCGGCATCTTTTGTTTCACGAAAAAGTAGCACAGTAATAAATAAAACCGCAAGTCTCTATCTTTACTAGTTACCGAGATAACCCGCAATTACATCGAAAAATGGACACCCTGTACAGGGTTATCCAACCAAGACTAGACAAGGCGATTTTTTGACTTTTCCTGTACTTTTATAAAAAAACTGAAATAGCCATCTTAAGTCATTTTCTCCCGCGAATTCGAATATCTTCAGCAAAAAACAATTGAACATCAAACAAAAGTACTAGGGGTCACTTTGATATTTTTTTAAATGGGATGCCGTATTTTTATGAGCTTATCCGATTTCTCATATAAATTTTGATCTAAAATGTTGGATTTTTAATTTTTTTTTTTTTTATTTTTAACATTTTCCGAATTTACAACTGAAGAAAAAAGGCGTTTTTGAATTAAAAATCCAACATTTTAGATCAAAATTTATATGAGAAATCGGATAAGCTCATTAAAAATACGGCATCCCATTTAAAAAATATCAAAGTGACCCCTAGTACTTTTGTTTGATGTTCAATTGTTTTTTGCTGAAGATATTCGAATTCGCGGGAGAAAATGACTTAAGATGGCTATTTCAGTTTTTTTATAAAAGTACAGGAAAAGTCAAAAAATCGCCTTGTCTAGTCTTGGTTGGATAACCCTGTACATACGACATCTAATAGTTTATTCTTGCAATTTGAAAAATTAGACAGGATCGGACAGACATAAATAAAAAAGTTTGAATCAGTTGGCCATGTAAACAAAATACTATTTACACGTCAACGAGAAAATCATTGTAATATCAAAGTTAAATTGTTACAATTTTTGCTGTATAGAAAATAGCCAGGTTCATATAGGCAAGGTCGTGCGGCGCACGACGGCGTCAAGGCCTTAAAGGCGCCAGGCCTTCAACAGAAATTAACATAAAACTAAAAAAAAATTATCTATGAATACCGGTGGTGAAAATGCATTATCCACCAACACCGACCGCCGCGCGCCGGTCGGCGACCAGTAGCAGTGGTGAAATTTTACTACTTCTCTTCCTGTGGGGGCGCTAAAATCCGCGTTCGTTCAGCGCGCTGGTTTAAACTTGAAAAATTTTGCGTGTTCGTAATTGATGTATCAGGCTTATTTTTCATTCTTGTCTTGATAAGCGCATAAGACGCATAGAGTGTCTCATTTGCTATTACGTATGTACCGCAATTGTAAAAAATAATTACAAATAAGGTAAGTAAGTGATTAAGTAAGTTAATCAACAGGGATGCAAATAATTGTTTTTCTTTTTAATAACTTTTGTTTATGAAATAAATAAGGCTTAGTGTTTAATATTTTTTATTTATTTTATTTAAATGGCCAAAGAAAAAAAAATATTGTCTGGTTATCAAAACTTGCTTAACAAGCTTAAACGGGAGGAAGACTTCTTATAACAGTGATTTTCTACATTCAACAAAATCAAAATTAGAAAAGCAAGCTAATGAGGATAAAGATCCAAAAGAATAAGATCCTGATACGTTTCAGTCAGTGTCGGTACCATCATGTTCGAGTAAGCAAGACGAATTGTTCGAAGAAGCGCCCCTTTTTAACGATCCAGGTCTTTGACCGAGTGTATTGTCGCCAATCCAGGTGCAAGAACTTGTAACGAAATAAAACTTATTTCGTTACACTGGATTTTAAAGTATCTTTAGGTATTGGCGCTGCCATCTATGGATAACTCTGCATACTGCAGAATATCGATTATTTAAGTTTGTATAAAGGAAAAGAGCAACTGTAAATTTGTGGTTCTATAATATAGATTTCTAGGTTATTCTTTAATATAGATTATCGATTTCGTACATTTTAATTTAGTTCATATTGTCTCCGCGGATGCGTAAAGGCTCGACTCAGAGAAGTGAATTTTTGATGTCACTTTCGTTTTTATCCTGTTACAGGTATGTCACGCTAAGCTTTTGTTTCACTAAATTTATATTTTTTCTGATATTAAGTATGTAATTGAACTAATTGAACCATAAATATTACTTTCTAGAAACCCATGACCTTTTAAGCTATTTTTACACGAACTAAATTCCACATTTTTATGTTTTAACAAAAAATAAACACAATACATGCCGACCATCATGGCGTCATATTTTAATAATCTCCATTCATCTCATTTATCCTTGTAAAGTATAATGTTTTTAATGATCTAAAACCATCATCTTAATAGACAGAACGCAGTAATAATATTATTTCCTCAGTAAGTTTGTATTTCAATCAATATTTTAATAATCTTCGCATCATTCATCTCATTTATCCTTGTAAAGAATAGTGTTTTTAAAGATCTAAAAGCATCATCTTAACAGACAGAACGCAGTCATAAGATTATTTCTTCAGTCAGTGTGGAATTTCAATCAATATTTTAATAATTTTGCATTTAATTTGAATATCTTTTTAAGTCAATCAACAGGTCATGGTTTTGTGTGTTTTTCTTCATCAATTAATATCCAAACTCTCAATTTAACTTTATTTCTCGGGATTCTGTCGTTCTTTTACGTTTTAGCAAATATCGTTGGCCAGTTGGTGGTTTATTTAAGTTCTTGATGAACATTGGTGAGGACCAGATATAGGGTAAACCTGGCTGGACCATTTACAAGGAAACCGACAGATCCAGGCTCTACAGAACTGGTAACTGACAGAATATCCAAGGAAGAAAGAGATATCGGAAAGCAGGTGAGTTTTTCTTTTGTTTCTAATCAGAAACCTAAATTGAATTTGTCGGAAAGCTCACCTAGTTTCTCTCAAAGATATCTGTCAGAAATCAATTCTGATTTAACATTAATTTCTCTTAAACTTCTCACTCAATTGGCGTGACATGCTTGTACTGGAGGGATAGTATCTTAAGTCACACTGTATATACAATTTCTCTTGTACCGTATCTTGAACTTATCTTGTTCGTATCTTACCTTGGGTGCCATAATTAAGACATTAGTCTGGTACGCCAATATCATGTGGTAACGAATGCCTATAGCTCGTTAAACCACATTTATCTAGCAAACGATTGCCTTTTTGCTCGTTTATGCATTATCGAATCTGCACAAAAGTTCTAGATGCTTTTGAGTGCAGCATTTTCTACTAGTTTAAATATCTGTATGATATATTTGTACATTTTGTATATTAATTACTTAACTTTTATCTTGTTGGCACAATATATGCTTCTTTTGGATTAACTTAAAACTTAGATACATTTTAAGTCAATCAAATCATTTGTTTTTCGTACTACTTAAACACGAAAGAAAATTTGTTTTTGACCTTATGTAATTAAACATGGTTATTTCATTTCTTAATTTAAAACTGTATGCATATTCACTTAAGTAACAGGGAGTAAAAACATCCTGTGACTATAGTATAGAAATTTAAGTTACAACTGGTACTGTTTACCATAAATATTCATTTTCAAACCTTTATTGCAATAATATTCGCTGGTCTAATGCCACTTTTCTAACATTACATGTAAACGAGCAAACCTGAGGCTGACAAACTGACAAGCTCATTAGATGTCATTACTCCTATCAATCGCTGTCACAAGAATTCAAGTCTAATCAAGTCCTGACATCTTCCTCATCGTCTCCATTGCTGAAGTCTATGCATGGAACACCTTCTCCATTGCTGAAGTCTATGCATGGAACACCTTCTCCATTGCTAAAGTCTATGCATGGAACACCTTCTCCATTGCTGAAGTCTATGCATGGAACACCTTCTCCGTTGCTGAAGTATATGCATGGAACACCAAACCTCATCGAGACAATTTACAGGTGAAGAGGACCGAATTTTGGACACACCTCATGGAAGACAATGCAGAGCTAAGTATTTGTCAGTCAGAAGGACAACTTTGTAAAGACCAGTAGACCATTGCTATATTTTCATTTTAATTTTCACCTTTTTATACTGTAAACTGTTTCCTCAGAAACCAATCTCAACAACCATCATTATACAAGTATAGTTTAATAAACTACTAAGTGTTTGTAAAATTTTGTATTATTTCTGGTAGGATGGCGCCCTAAAAAAATTTGTCAGATAATAAGATAAACCCACACCTAACAACAAAAAAAAAGTCTTTTTAGCCGAGGCAACTCAACATCATCTGAATGATTATCAATAACGTTACAATGGCGTCCAACGTCATCGTTATAAACTTGTCAAAAAAGGTCCAATGCATTACCAAAATATAACTATGTATGCTAAAGATAAAAGTGGACGTAAGTTTTCCGATATATATTTTACTCGAATTTTGTTAAATTAATGGTGAAAAGGTTCAGCGTCATTGGTTGCTATATTCTATTTAAAAATATGCAGTTTTGACCCCAACCCCAATAATCCATTGATTTTTAAAAATACTAAATTAAGTAACCAAGACTGTTTCAATGATTGGCATCATTCAAGCGTACATTTGAAACGCCACGAAAAAAGTAAATCTCATTTTCAAAATTTACGTGTCTGGTCAGATTTAGTAGAAAGATTAAAAACTAATCGAACCGTTGATTGGGAAATGCAAAATTTATTAAAAAATTAAACTAAACACTGGCGCAGTGTCGTTGAAAGAATAATTTATACTATTCAATTTTTGGCTAAACAAAACTTGGCTTTTCGTGGTCCTAGTAACAAATTATTTGAAAGAAGTAATGGAAATTTTTTAAAATGTATGGAAATGATAGCAAAATTTGATCCAGTCATGTCTGCACATATTAATAGATCTCAAAAAAATATTCCACTTTACCTTGGAGATAAAATTCCAAACGAAACAATTAAATTAAGGTGACAATATAAGAAATAATATTTTAAACGAGGTTAAAGAAGCAAAGTATTTTGCTATATTACTTGATTGTACTCCTGATCACTGATGTGAGCCACCTTAATTTAAAAAACAATAAATTTAGTGTCGAAGAACGTTTTTTAACATTTCTCCTATAAGTGATACAACAGGTAAAGGTTTAACCAACTTTTTACTAAAAACTTTGGAGAATTATGGTTTAGACATTTATAATATGCGCGACCAAGGTTGATAATGGTTCAAATATGAAGGGTAAACATCAAGGTGTACAAAAAGAATTTTAGACATTTTTCCACGAGCAATGTTTGTACCTTGTTGTAACCACAGTTTGAATCTTGTCATAAACGATGCTGTGAAATCCAATATTCCTAGTATAATTTTTTTTTCAACTGTTCAAGAATTATATAATTATTTTTTCTGACTCAACCAATCGGTGGTCTGTTTTAAAAAGTAACATTTCAAGGCTGACATTAAAGCCTTTGTCAGATGCTAGATGATCTAGCAGAATTGATGCAATAACCCCTCTAAGATTTCAGTTGGGCGAAAGTTACGATGCTCTTTATGATATTTTATCCAGAAATAATTTTGCCAATACTACAAAACATCTAGCTACCTCCCTAGGTAAAAAAATTAAAAATTATGAGTTTGTGTGTATGGTAGTCTTCTGGTACAAGATTCTAAGTAAAGTGGATGTTGTTACTAAGATTCTGCAATTAAAAACATTAAATATTTCCCAGGCTTGCCAAAGTTTAAATAACCTCAATGAATTTGTAAAACAATATCGATTTGAGAAAGGCTTCAGTGACTTATCAGTAGATGCCAAAGAACTAGCTTCTTGCTTAGAAGTTGATGCAAAATTTGTATCACGAAAAATTAAAAAACAATTTTCTTACGAAGGTGACGACCAGCTGATTGAAAATGAAGAGGTGAAATTTAAAGTAAATTGCTTTTTAGGAATGCTAGAGACATTACTCTTTCATCCGTACATTAAAGATTTAAACTATTATCGTGTCATTCTGATGTTTTTAATTTTTTGTGGAATGTTGAGGATTTCGGCAAATATTCTGACCAAGATTAATTTAATTTTTGTAAAAAACTGGAAGAAACCCTAACTGACAAAGACCGAAACGAGAAAGATATAGACGGAACAGAACTTTTACACGAATTACAATTTCTGCAATATGGCGACAAAAACGCGACGTCTGAAGTAGAAACACTTAATTACATTGCAATAAATAACCTAACCCACTCATTTCCAAACATTACGATTGCATTGCGCATATTATTAACAATTCCGGTTTCTGTAGCTACAGCCGAGAGGACATTCTCTACATTAAAGTTGATTAAAAATTATTTACGATCTAGAATGGGCCAAGAGCAGTTAGAAAATCTTGCTATCATTTCTATAGAGTCTGACTTTTAAAGCAACTTGAAATGCAAAATCTTGTTAATAAATTTGCAAAAAGTAAAGCTAGAAAAATCCAATTTTTGTAAGCCTCTCCATCATGTATCATGATCATCTGTTTCAAAACATTCGCTATTTTATTTCTTTGTGTTTTGTTACTGTTGTTTCGTATTTTATTAATATTTTTTGTGCATTTTCTGTTTGTCACAAATAAATATAGACATTAGTACTAAAAAGTATAGAGTTTTCTTCCAAAATTTCAACGATCAACTATGAGAGAAGGGTGGTAATTTTAGCTCAATATTATAATATTGGTTAAAGGCGCCTATCATTATTTCGCACGACGGCGCCGAAAGTTCTTGGCGCGTCCCTGAAAACAGCAAATATGCAATTGAGTTTAGCAAAAAAAGTAAAAATAGTCACATCAGTAGGAGATAATGCGCGAAATTGTAGAGAAGTCACTCAAAAATTCAATCGTTTTATATCGCATAGTACCTACAATTTCTAAAGTCAATCAAATGTTCAATCAACGAGGTTCGATAGCACAAGAAAAAATAAAACGTCCAATCCACAGGCTGAAAGAATTGATTTTTTAATCAAATTTAGTTAGGTAAGCTTATTTGCTTTCCAAATATATTTCTTGATCGCATATTTATTGCAAATTTAATTTTAAAAAATATATATTTTATCCCATTCCCCACATTCTAATCTGATGTGTCTTAGTACATTTTTTCCCAAGAACATTTTTTATTTTTAATTATCCACTTAATGCAAACTTCTCTTTACTCTGAAATATTTTAAAAGAAATTCTGGGTCATCACATTGTAGAACTATTCGAGTTAGGTTTAGGGACATCCTATGTGGACAGATAGGTAATGTTCTAGCCTATCCATTAAATGACCCAGCAACGTAGCATCGCATTTAAAAAAATTGTGTTTTTTTAAACTTTCTTCATAAAAATCAAAAACTGATCTTTTTCCAAATTTTCAAATTCTGTGTTTTTTTTACTTCCCTGTATCTATAATTTCATTTTCCAACAATTCCTTATCGAGTACATAAACATCTAATTCCACAAGCGGAATTTCGAAGTTTACTCTTTTATTTTTGAACAGATATCCAAATTCTGTTAAAGGTTGAATTTTGAGAATAACTATTTTTCTGTCAGATAGAGTAGGGTCACAGCTTCCTTTACTTCCAAGCTATGAAGCACAAAGTCTGGCAACGTTGCAGGTAGACCGATGATTCGCTATTTTTGGTTGTGTTCTTGTTAAATTTTTGAGTTATGTGGTTCTCTCAGACGAACAAATAGAAAGCGGTTCTTGTGCTTGTGATTGTGATATTGTGAAGTGCATCGACAAGTCTTGACGCATACGTTGTTTGTTATTTTCCCGAGTTATCAATGTTATCATTATAGGAAAATCTTAAGGTTAGTTCCAATGTTTGTTTAACTGGAAAAATGTTTTTATTTGCGTACGGCAAGGTTTAAAAAGGGACGATTGAACTACCCCAATATAATTAAAAAATGATTTGAAGGTAAACTAGCTAAAGAAATTTGTGACTTGGCTTAATATATGGCATAACGATTCAGAGGGGGTGAGTTTAACTGGGGACACTTATGATGCTATTAAACGTAGTAGGTACCAGTATACCACAGTTCTAATAGAAATTATAGAATACTCATTTATCCATTTTGAAATAAAATACATTTTAGCTGGTAAATTTCAAACAGATACCCTTGAAAAAAGATTTGGCCGATATAGGAACCTTTCTGGTTGTAACTGTCATGTATCATTTAAACAGATCCTCGAATCAGAAAAAAAAATTAGACTTCAAAGTATTGTAAAGTATCAGGGTTAAAAAATTTTACAGTGTTAAAACCAAATACCCTGTTAAGCATGATATTGAAAGTACAGAAATATTAGAGTTTCCTTACATATTTCAATCGGATTATCTTAAGGATTACCAGTTGGATGAGTCTGTTTAAATGTAAGTTATATCATTCTATCTACAAAAATAGGAAATTAAAATGCTTGGATTACAAAAACCTTATTATAAATAAAACAAAGCAGTCTTCCTCCACAGAGCTTAATAATTAAACTGTGAAGGAAGATTGCATTGTTTTATTTATATTACATTGACTCCACTAAAAGTATCGACTATTTTTTCAACTTTGAAAACCTTATTGTTCGAGTCAGGTTTAAATGTGGGGGATGAATATTTTGATTCTTTGCAAAGGGGGGGTTTATGTCTTGCTACCAATGAAGTTAATATTATGTACTTTCATATATTTGCAGCTTTTCAGTTTATTATAGCTACTAAAGAACTTAAGCTTAAATTTTTCAATCGGCAAAATCGCCAAGTTCTTTTAGATAAACTAGGTTAGAAAGTGGTAGCTTTCTGATACCGCTTAATGAGACATGTCCCTGTGGAGAAAGCTATCGAAATGTTTTATAAAGTAGCACTTACTCTTAGCAATATATTACTAAACAATTACACAAAAAACAGAAATGACATTCAACATCAAAATACGTTATCAAAAAAAAGAAAGCTTTCCAGTTTAAAATAGGTTTTAAAATCACTAATTTTTTTAAGTTAATTTAATTAATTAATTAATAATATAAGGGTGCTTCATTTAAAATAAGCAAGTTTGAGAGATCTTTTGGTATAACCGGAAGTCGCGTAATATGGTCGCTGAAGAGAGCGTCTCCGAAAACCCCATTATCCAAATTTGCAGGATGGATGGCACTATTTTCCGAAATGCTATAATGAAAGGTCACCGTGAGATAGATTTGAGACTTAGATATTAGACAACCAGTATTGTATATTGTAATACTTAGTGGATACTTTTTACCTGTTTGCTTAGCGACACTCCATGGATTTGGTACCAAGTTCAAGATTTCGGCATTTGTTGTTTCATATTCCTTCGGACAGTTATTGGTAAAAGTTTCGTTAAATTGATCAAATTCCTCACTAAAATAGGCGATTTCCTTATTGGTCAATCTGTTACTTTGATTCGAAGCCCCAGATATATTATCTTCAATATAATAATTATTTAAATTTGTATTTGACGACAATGGATTTGTAACTTTGTTTACATGGTTTTGCATGCCAGTATCAGTGTTATTGATGTTTTGTTGGTAAAAATTAGTAGTTTGTTGTCCGAAACTTTTTGCAAAGTTTAAGTAGTCTTGGTTCTCTGTTTCAGTTGTACTATATTCCGATATTGCGGACATTGCCCTTGGGGGACGGAACATATTATATTCGTTATAATTGATGGATGGATTCGTTTGGTTTTTTTGAACCAAGTCGGCATTGTAAAATTCCATTACGGTGGATCTTGGATTTGTGGTCTTGATGTTAGGTTTCTGCAATATAGAATAAAGTTATTAGTGTGCACAGTTTTAATTAGTCATAAATAAATAAATAGCTACATTCTTACATACACACATATATACATACATAAATATAAAGGGATAGATGGATAAATGGAGAAATGGATAGATGAATAGATACTCTAACGAGAGCATTTAAATTATTAATGCCGCAAAAAAATAACCCGTTTATTGGTGGAATCGGAAGTAACAGAATAACGGAAAAACTGCGTCGTCGCATGGAGGAAAATGCAAAGGGCTAGAGGAAAGCCAACACAAACCAATCTAGAGAAAAACTTCAGAAAAGTCAAAAAAGATCTCCAAATAGCAATCTCATAGGAAAATAAAATGCTGTTCTGAGCTATGCAAAACCGTGGACAGAGAGCCGTGGGGTATGCCCTATAAATTGATAACAAAACAGCTTGGGCTCCGGCAGCAAATTCCAGGCCTTCAAAAGGCAGATAGAGTAAGGAACATTGTGGAAACTCTTTTTCCCAACAAAAGTGCCGACCTCCAGTCAGTGGCTCAACCAGGGGGGGGGCGAGCGAGCGTAGCTCGGGTCATCCAACTACCTGGTTACAAAAATACTCATATCACTACCTGCGATAGGTAAAATCACGCAAATATTGCCCCCCTAAACAAACCTGATTATTTATGTGATTTTCTGGAAGATTTTGTGTCGTGTTTTTTATTTTTCCTACTACAAAACAAGCACCATCCCCCCTTTCAAAATTGTTTTCTGGCTGCGCCACTGCCTCCAATGAATCACCAAGAAACAGAAATAGATGAGTCAAATATTCAGGAACTCCACGAAACCAGAAAAAGACTGAAACGCGGCAAAGCACCGGAATCTGACCAGATGCCAAGTGAAACACTTTCTGTCGCAATAGAGGCGTATCTAGAACTCTTCTTCCAGACAACAATGAATATCTCCGAGGAGGAGTATTTCCGAGGAACAGCTCCTGGTGCAGCCCGGACCAGCTGTCGTCTATCTGCTGGACACCACAGCAAGCAAGAAGAAAACTTATTCATCCAACAAGAAGGTTAAGGTAAAATACAACATTATAGCATGAGTTCCACAGAGTGCCATCCCCTTTCCTTTGAATATCTAACACTGCCGGACAGCTGTTTCGTAAATGGCTTGTAGCATTGGTGGTGCGAGAAAGAAGTAACCGAAGTTCCGGAGCTGGCCATAAATGACATGCAGCATGAACTGAAGCGGATTAAAGCTAGCGGTTCATAAAACAGAGGCTGTGCTTATCATCGACTGACGTGTATTCAGAACACCAGTGCTGTCGCTAAAAGCATCAGAACAGGTGCCACTAAGGAGGTCGGTACACTGACAAAAATGGATTTACTGATGTAGTGGGTTGCAGAATTAGAGCAACTTTAACGCACGTTTCTATGTTGCTCAAACTGAGCGTACGAATTATCACAAATTATTTAAAAATTGGGATTACTACAATTCCTTATTTTGTAACCAATTTTATGAGTTACCTGAACTTAGTTTTTGGATTGGGAAAACTTACTGATTCATTTTAAAGAGCCGTTTTGACCCGGACATGCATTATTTTAACTCATTACCATGTGTAAATTACCTTTTGAGTTGGAATAAGTCATAAGAGTGCTGTAAAAACCCATTTCGAGGGTAAATCACCGATCGAAAAGTAACGGAAAGTTCCGAATGGACCACATAACTGGACTTGCCATCCGCGCAATCTTTGATCGGCGGGATCTTTTATCTCTGTTCAGAGCTTGTTCTCCTCATACAGGTGCGTGAAAATGAGGATACCCCAACATTAGGACAGATTAAATCTATAGTCGTTAAGTTAATCATAGACGCCTTGGATCTTAGACGGAAAATACAAGGTGTGCAAAGACGCAGCGTGTTTAGAGAGATATCGGCTTCCTATACGGCATCAGATGGAGCCGCTATGATGCTTGTAAGTACTCCTCCAATTTTGCTACTCACAGAGCAGAAAGAGGAAGTCTATCTAGAAAACGGAGATGATACAAGCGATTGGAGATAAAGCATGGAGCACGGGAAAGACTCATAAGAAAAATGGGATACGTATACCGCTGGCAGGTGAACGTATGAGTTAATTCCTCACTTGGAACAGTGGATAAATAGGCCACACAAACAAATATAATATCATATGCCTTTTGGGGACATGGATGTTTTAACCTGTACTAGATTCAGAAACCGAGAAGACGGCAGATTGGCAGATGCCTTCATTATGAACATACACTCCAATGCCCATCCCAAAATTTTTTAGTGCACAGCAACATTTAAGTAAAGTAAAGATCCAGAAAAGAAATTGGGATCCAATATAACAGTTGAAATTTTCATCGAGTAAATAAATAGCCATTTATTTATTTATTTCCGACAGGCCGGAGCCCACTTACAGGAAACTCAAACAAATTAATCGAATTATAAACAAAAATCTTACAAAAGTAATGCCCTTGCTATACTTAAAATCTAATAACAAAAAGTAAGAAACTAAAGCTAAGTTAACAGGAACCAATGACTACTAATGAGGATAGCCGGACATATTGCGCAAGTGTTTTAATATGGTTGGGAGGCTGTCATGAAATATGTCGGAGAGGGCTGAGATACGATTGAAGTTGTGGCACATTTTATGAATGGGACCTTGAGGCAAAATATTGGATCTCGCGAATGCAAGGAAAAATGTATGCCGATGTCGGGCACCTGTGCGGGGAACATGAAGCGATAGTTGCTCCAGTTGAAATGGGCAATCGATTTTAGAGTTAAGAAGTTTATGGGGTATCCATAGTGACTGTGAGTCGCGACGTACTGTTAAGGGCAATTCACCAAACCTAGCGAGGATGTGGCCATGCTCGAAACCCCGTTGCGGGTAGATACTATCCTCTCTAAACATAAGATACTTTAGGAATCACCTTTGGACGGACTCCACAGATTGATTATGGCAATTGTAAATGGGGGACCATATGATTGAGCAATAATCCAACTTTGACCTCACATAGGAGTAATACAACAGTTTAAATGTAGATACATCAGAAAAATGCTTGCTGTTTCGCAAGACAAAGCCCAAGGTTCTAGAGGCGCTAGAAACCATTTGATCAATATGTGGAATAAAGGAGAACCTCTCATTGAAAACGACTCCGAGATCCCTTATGGTGGTGAGTCTGTTCAGTGTGGATCCGTTTATAGAATAATTGAATTGAAATGGAGTTTTTGTCCGAGAGTAAGAAACGACGTTACATTTAGAGATGTTGAGATTCAGTTTGTTATCCAGGCACCACTGGTTAAGAACATCGAGGCTGTCGCGGAGGGATACACAATCCGCGACAGCGTCGATCCGGTTAAATATTTTGAGGTCATCAGCATAGGCGAGTCTGTTGCAGTCAAGCGTCGAGACAAGATCGTTTATAAATATGTTGAAAAGAAGTGTCCCCAGGTTAGAACCCTGGGAGACACCCGACGTAGGTACAAACAAGTCCGACCTAAACCCCTCAAACTTAACAAACTGAGTACGATCCAGAAGGTAGGATTGTAAAAGTGAGACAAGCCTGTTGGAGAAACCGAACTGGTCAGACGCCTTATGGAGTAGAATGTGGTGGTCAATTTGGTCAAAGGCTTTACTAAAGTCCGTGTAAATGACATCGACTTGGCTCCTCTTGTTAATGGCGTCACAGACGTAAACGGAGAACGAAAAAAGATTAGTCATACACGATCTTTCGGAAAAAAACCGTGTTGATATATATAGAGAGTCTGTTTCGGATTTTGAAAAACAGGGACTTTTGCACGATGATCTCAAATACCTTGGAGAAGTTACATAGGATTGAGATACCTCGATAGTTTTCAATATGAGATGGATCGTCCTTTTTAAAGATGGGACAAACTTTGGCAATCTTCCATATTTCTGGAAATACGCCATTGTTCAATGACAGGTTAAAGATATGACGAAGAGGAGCGCTCATGACAAAGGAACAGTCTTTCACCAGAAAGCTGGGAATACCATCGGGGCCAGACGTAGCTTTATTTTTTAGCATTTTGCAGGCCGAAATAACGTCCTCGGATGTAACACTGGGTATACCGATTATCTCATATTGGTCTGCTGGATTAAAAGGCTCAGATTGCCAAGGTTGCCCAGAGGTTTTATAGACATTATTAGAATAATTCGCGAAAGCAGAGACGATGTTATGGGGCCCGTGGACTTGTTGATTTGCATAGTTCATGGTGGCTGGGATTCAAGATTGAGCCTTTTTACATTGGACAAAGGACCAAAAATTGGAAGGGTTGTTTTTTATGTTTGACTCAGTGTTCCTAATATAACCCCCGTAGGCCTGCTGAGACTGTAACTTAATCAGGCTGCGCAAGGCTTTGAACTTCACGAGGTCAGCATTGGATTTGTAAACTTGCAGGCGACGACGTACTCTTTCTTTTTTAAAAATATTGTTAATTAAATCTTTAGTAAACCAGGGGGGAAATCGTCTTCGCCTAGGGGATTTTATAGGTGTACAAGTTGTTATTCAAAATCTCGCAAAAAGTTTGACAAGCATTAGCTACATCAGAAGAAGCAATAACGGGGGACCAGTCGGTGTGCGACATCAGCTCATACAATTTAGGATAGTCAGATTTGCGAAAGTTGAAGTGGAGTGGTTCAGATTTGTTTACGGGAAAGTTGACAACGGGAGGAAGTGCTGCTTGAAAATCAAAAGTTAGAGCAGGGTGATGTGGATCCTCGGCGACCAAAGGCGAATCATTGTGCGCCAGATTGATTTTAAAGTTGGCAAAGACGAAATCGAGAAGCCGGTTATTGGAATTCGGGATGGTGTTATACTGTGTAAGGCAAAGGAACTCGCTAAGATTTAGTAAGCATTTGTTTCTGAGGCCAAGAGGGGTCGGCCCTGAGAATGAAGGAACATTGAAATCTCCAACGAGGTTTATATTTTTTTGGAGCATTGTATCCAGTGACGAAAGGATTTCGAAAAAATTTTCCACCTCGAGGCTAGCGGTGCTGGAAGGAATGTATACAATAAATACATAAAACACAAAATAATGATAAGTAATCTTACAACCTAAAAAGTCTATATTTGGCGCGCTGACACTAATATCGGGGACATCCAGCAGTTCGGAGTTGAGTCGGTTGTGAATACTGAGCATGACACCGCCTCCCCTGGAAGCTGCCATTAAGTCTGTTCTTCTATCAGAGCGATAGACTAAGTAACAGTCAGGAAAAATCTAGAATATCGGGTTGGAGCCAGGATTCGGTAACAGCGATGATATCGTAATCTGAGGAAGCAGCGTTACTGTAGAAGTTGTGTGTTTTGGTCCGGAGACCTCGAACATTCTGATACGTACAGGTTAACTCGTTGGTTGAGGTGTTAGGGGGACCAAGTTTTTTGTAGTTATTGTGGGAACGCCGCCAATATACCTCAAAATCAGGTTTTCTTCTCCGTTTGAACGCCGAAGCTGCAGTTCTTCCTTGAGGTCCTGAAGCTGTTTTAGTTGTGCCGGAGATAGGAGTAAATGCTGGAAACGGAGGAAGACTGGACAAATAATGTGGTGAGGTACGTTACTCACACTATAAAACGAAAGAGAGAGAGATGGAAAAGGAGAAACCGCAGAGAGGTACAGCTTCTGAACTAATCTCGTAAGAGGATGGGGGATAAAGTGATATGGCTATCAAGGGATATTCAAATATCGTGCTGCTTCTACGCCCTTTTTTTTTAAAGAAAGATTGATAAAATGATAGATAGATGGATAGGTACTATCAGTAATTTATTAATTTGTCTTTACGTCTTCCAGAAATCACATTGAAGATGAAAGTGATGAGGATGATTAGGAGTACAATTTAAAATCATAAAATATAGGGTGTCCTATTTAATAATATATAATTTTATATTATAAAAACTTTTTGTGCGGCCCCATATAATGCCAGATAATTTTAAAACATGTGTCTAGACCACCCAAATACTGTTATAACATTTAGGCGAAGTTCTTTAGTTTTCGTATAGTCTTCCACCCGATTTTCGTTTGACCACCCTGTATATTTTTGAAATGGGAATTTTATCCCTTATCAAAATATTCAGTAATATACAGGGTGTTTCATTTAAAAAAAAACTAGTTACTATGTTGTTTTGTTTTATCCAAAGAAAAATTTTAGCGGTTCAGGAAAAATCATTCAACTTCCTAAATTTAAAGCTCTTTCTTAAAATAAAAACCTCAAAAGTGAGCAAAACATGAAATTCACTAAAAATAATCTGTAACTTGTAGTCACTTTTACCTTTTGATTTTTAAGCATATTTAATTCATGTCGTATTTCTTTGTGCTCATTCCTAGTTTGAATTAAAATACTGTTTTTTTCTACGATTTGCCTTTGTAAAGAGCCCTTAATTTCTCCTAGACGCGCATCTTTCGTAGCAATTTCCAAAGCTATTTGGTTCTTAATTTCTTGTACTGAAAAATAATTCAACAATATAAGTACATTTCTTGGTAGGTATTTGCAGACTGCCTCAGATTGTGACCCTAAGGAGAATTTTTACAATAATAGCATTTTTAATAATGACATATCCTTTTCTTTTCGAATGACTGAAATACCAGATATTCACAAAATAATTCACTCAATCACTTCTAATGCTGCTGGAATAGACGAAATCTCTTTGAAAATGTTAAAATCCTGTAGCCCGCACGTAGATCAGTATGTCACACATATCATCAATTGTTGTCTAGAGGCTAACTATTTTCCAGATACGTGGAAAATTTCTGTTGGCAAACCCTTGCCTAAATCTAACAATCCTATAACTTTTAACGATCTCCGAATCATAAGTATATTACCGCTACTTTCTAAAATTTTTGAAAAAGTTTTATATGGTCAATTATTTCAATACTGTGTTACAAACAAAATAATACCAGATAGCCAATGTGGCTTTAGAAAAGACTTTAGCACCTCTATCGCTCTTGTTAACATCACAAATGATATAATGGCAGCAATTGATAAAAAACTAAACACAGCGTTAGTTCCTCTAGATTTTTCAAAAGCCTTTGATACCCTCAATCATTCACTCACGCTGGCAAAGGTAAAGTATTATGGCTTTGAGGAATCATTCTTACATCTTATTGCATCATATTTTAACAACGGGTTTCAAGAAGTTGTCTATAAAAACAATTACTCAGAACAAATTAAAATTCTGTCTGGTGTGCCTCAAGGATCTATTTTAGAGCCTCTACTCTTTATTATTTATACTTCTGATCAGTGGCGACGCCAGGGGGGGCCAGAGAGGGCCCGGGCCCCTCCTGAAATTTAGCCGCCCCCCCCTGTAATGTCGCGGTATCTATTTTAAGTATTGAAAAAGAACGCATTAAAAATATTAATCTTGACAAAATTGTTGATATTTTTGCTAAGAATCATAATAACAGAAGAATCTTACTGCTTTAGGTTTCGGTAAAATATTTATTTATTTATTTAATAATTCACGGGCTGTAGCCCATTTCTACAAAAAAAATTAAAAGTAACAAGACTTAAAACTAAGTAAAGTTAAAATTACAAGAGTAATAATTTAAAATAGCTAAAATATAACATATAAACATATTAGGTACATCTCAACATAAAGTTTTTTTAAAAAAACAAAAATATTATACAATAATTGATAATAATAATTACAAAAATCAAACCATATCACAGAGGAGTAGTAATATTCAGTCTCAGATGTCTTTGAAATTCCGAATATTTTTTTTATTTGGAAATGTCTTGTATATACGTTGATGTTTTTTTGTAATGTTTCAATATAATTTAATTTGAATGTTTATTATTACCTTAACCTATATCTACCTACGTCTCTGCTTCTTATTACCTTAATCAATGAATCTCAATATTACCCTCCATACCTTTTTTGGCATTAATTGATTTAAATAGGGTACCAAAGCAAAGCAATGAAGTAAAAACAAGTGCCCCCCCTAAATTTTTCTGGCCCAGTCTGGCCCCCTCTAACACAAAACCCTGGCGTCGCCACTGCTTCTGATATCTTAAAATACCTAAAGCACTGTAAAGTCCAGGCATATGCGGATGACACACAAATTTTCCTTAATTTTAACTGTCATGACTATATAAACGCATCAAATTTGCTAAACGAAGATTTATATGTGTTAAACAAGCTTTCTTTGAGGTTAAATCTATTAAAGTCACCCTTAATGCTTTTTGGGAATAAAAATACCGTTATTTTTTAACTGATAAAATCAATTAATATCAATGTACTTAGTGATGCTGTTGTGCTCCCCGTGGTTAAGACAACCAAAAACTTGGGAATAATACTGGTTAGTGAGTTAAGGTTTAGAGAGCATGCAAAGAAACTAAAGGTCATATCTGTCCTTAAGAATATTATACAACAATCGTCATATCCTTAATTTCAAATTGCGGAAACTGCTCTGTGAGAGTCTCGTTTTATCAAGTTTTGACTACTGTGACTTCATTTATGGGCAATGCCTTGATTTGGCAGATAAAAATAGAATACAAAAAGTACAGAATACATGCTCACCACTTATTTTGGAACTTCGAAAGTTTGATCACATTTCTCACACATTCAAATATCTTAATCGGTTAGTAATGAACAATCGTAAAACTTTACATTTAGGAAATTTCTTGTTTAAAATTCTAAAAAATCCTAGCCTGCCTCTTTCCCTGAAAACTAAAGTTGTATCTCGTGATAATATCCATGCTCGCCACATTAGGTTTTCTAACAGAATGACGATGCCTCACCATCAGAGTGCCATGTTTCAAAGGTCAAGTACATATCACGCTGTAAAATTGTATAACTCCTTACCTAACCAATTAGCTCTTCTTAATGGTGATGCCTACATTTAAATTGCAATATAAAAAATACTTATTTAATTCTCAAAATGAATCACTCGGTTAGTTTCACTTTTTATTTATTTTGTTTCTTTTTATTCCTTTTCTCCATAATTGGATTATATACACTGCGTCCATAAAGTCTTGCACAAATTTATTTAAAATTCAGGGGCTTACTTTTTTTAAAAACGCTCGGACACGTCAATTAGTACTTTTGTTTGCGCATTTTTTAACGTAAAATGTTTTTATACAGGGTGTCGCACGTATGAGGTATGAGGTCTTCAAGGATTTTTTTTAATGGAACACCCTGTATATTATATCAATTTTGAATTCTATGATGAACACTTAACACCTCTGGAAATCACGGTTTCCGAAATATTGACGTTTGAAAATTTATTTTAAACACATTTATTGATGACCTCATACCTCATACGTGCGACACCCTATATAAAAACATTTTACGTTAAAAAATGCGCAAACAAAAGTACTAATTGACGTGTCCGAGCATTTTTAAAAAGTAAATACCTGAATTTTAAATGAATTTGTGCAAGACTTTATGGACGCACTGTATATTATATATCCATCGAATCTGAATGTTACATATTTCTAAAAAGTCGCCTAGTTAAGGTATCCCGAAAATAATATTTTTGTATATTTCGAACATTTATTAATAAAATTCACCTATAGAACGTGTTCGTCACTTTTCAAATAAAGTGGTGGGGGAAGGTTGAACATTATTTGTAATAAATGCTGATAACTCCGATCTGGCTTAACATAATTTAGTAAACTTAGTTTTGTTAGAAAGGGCTTTTCTCACTCTATATATCATCTTATGAACTACGGCAATATATGTTTTACACTAGGCGCTAGGGGGCGATGTCTTACAACTTCACATACATTGCGCGTTTTTTCCATAATTGTAAATATAATAGTATATTCAATTTTACCTGATTACAGGGATGATTGAAAGTCTAAGAAGCCAGAGAAAACCGCAAGTTAATATCTATATTCAATTCGGAGATATCAACAACAATAAGCATAATTACGGAACATTATGATTTTGTTTTTAAGTTGCCATTGTAAAGGTCTTTTTAAGAGTCAAATAGGCCTTGGAAAAACAAAATATGAATTGAAACTGTGCACGCGTGTCACCTTTCATTATTACAGTGTTGTGTTGATTTTCAAAATGCCTCTGTTACTTGAAGAAGCGGTTGACATCATTGCGGTGTATTTTGAATGTTTGGGAAATGCAACAATTGCTGAAGGGGTTTATGCAGTACGATACCCTCAAAGGCGCCAAGAATTCACCTAAAAATAAACATGTAGGTAGATACCCACCTACATTTTTGTTTTCGATAGGTAAAAAAAGTTTTTCGACGTTTTACGTTTCATTAATTTAAATTTCGAAATTGGGAATTTAAAATTGGTTGAACTCTCGCCGAATGGGGGGGGGGGGGGGATTTGACCCCCCCTAACCCCCCCCCCCCCCTTATATAAGTCTCTAACCCCGAGGGGAAACTACTACGTCCACGACGTTATCTCTGGTTTGTTCGCAATTTGCAAAATGAAAAAACTTTTTTTGGCTACGAATATCGGATATTTACAACGAACACGTGATATTTTTTTTATCGTATTACAGAATCGTATGCATAGGTTTTCAGTAGGAAAAGTAGAATAATTTGAATTTCGTCGATTACAGCGCCATCTGTCATGAACCGAAAAAAATGTTTTAGACGAATCCCACGCATTTTTAGCCATCCGATTCTGCAATACAAAATAGGGGTTTCTACAAGAAGGGGGAGGGGGAGAGGGGGACCAATTTTAGCACTAATGTGTTTCCTCCGCGGAATGATTAAATTTTGATTAAAATCATTTTTTTCGTAGAGGGTTTATTACTCGAGAGGTTTGAAAAGTTTAGGTTGAAAAAAATCACCTAGTATTTAACTTTACGCATAAAAATCTGTAATTCAGTGGCATAGCAAGAGTTGACGGGGCCTCGGTGCGAAAGCCCGCTGAATGCCTTAATCCAGGGCTGACCCCTGGCCCTACCCTATCCCCTGCGGGAACCCAAATCTTGGGGGCCCTGTGCGCCGCACCGAACGACCCTACTATAGCTACACCACACTGCTGTAATCCAGATTGTTAAATGCTTTGAAGTAATCCAACAGTATATTAACGTTCATCACTCTTTCGTCGATTGCCTTTATTATTTGTATTTTTTGTAAAGACAACTGAACTTCGATTGTTCATATTTTTTTCTAGAATGTTTAAAATTGTGGGCAAAATACTAATTATTCCTAAAAAGAGTTAATTTTGGGTGATATCCATTTATTCTTTCTTAACAACAAACAATAATATTTTTTGAGATCTTTACCTATTTTCTCCTGATCCTTTCTATTATTTTCAAGTTGCTTGTTCAACTTTCCAACTTCAGTCTCATAGTAGAAAATTACTTCTTGTTTTTTTTCTGCATTCTCCATTTTAAGTATTTCTTTGTCTGTTATGGATTGAATAGTCAAATTGTCTATTTCATCCTTTAGTTGTTCAATATAATTTTTCCTATTTGCTACAGTCCCTAAAAAATAATGGGAATATTATTAACGAGTGTAATGTTTGGCGATTATACCTCAGAGGATGAGATTCGTAATATCCCTATCCCATTATTTTATTATATTTGATTTAAACATTTGTAGGGACAGCTAAATATACAGTGTAGAAAAAAGTATGGACTACCCTTTTAATATTTACGTTATTTTTTGTTTTTATGAGAAACGCGTAAATACGTCAATTTAGTTTCTTATTCGCCTACTTTTCGACTTAATTAATTTGTTCTTTATTGACAGTTGTCAAAGATGTAACGTTATCGAAATTTTTTTAATGACGACATAGGTAGGGCTTGTTATACATTATTTAAAAGCTTCACACAGTATGTCCCTTAATTTTTACGCCATTCTGTCAAGCTATTTCAAAATGGTGACGGATCAATAGTAAACTAAGAGTTAATGCCCAACTATTCTTTGTTTTTTTTTTATTAAACATAGTTTTAATTACCAATTGCACTAAAATACTAGTTATAAATTTAATAAAACATAATAGGAATACAACAAAGGAAATAGAAATAGAATTAAACAAATAAATATTTATAAATAACAACAAAAAAAGGATGCCCTACGATGTATAAATAACTTATTTCAGTAAGTGCTGAAAGTGACGTGTGTAGACTACTTAACAGTGCCCAAGTCTTGAAACAAACTCGTCTTTCACATTGTGTATTATTTCGGGTGTTATTTTCCTTATTTCCACTCTTATGCGGCGCTTCAGCTTATCAATATTTTTTGGACGCAGTAGCAAATAAATACTATCATTGAGTGAAATATCGAGTTGATATAACTCAACTATGAGTTATCGTAGATCGACGCGTGTTGCTAATAGGGGACAGCTCAGACCTCTGAATTACGGCAACCAAATCGAAGAAATTGCATCAAATCATTGTTCATAAGTTCTAATAGCCCTGAAGATGGGTTATTTTATGCACTGGACCCGACTTACATTTCTGGTAAGCTAAGGCTACCGTAGCTAATCGTAACTGGGTTTGACGAACACATACGACGGGGGCGCAGCAATTCATTGTTTAAGCTGCCAGAGACCAATATGGGAATTGTGATGCGTTACTACTCGGGCTAGATTAATTCATGATTCGAGCTATCAAAACTTGACCTTTCAGTTGCTCTAGCTTACGATGAGTAACTTAACGACTATAGATTTAAACTGTCCTATAGTTGGAGTACCCTCATTTTCACGCACCTGTATGAGGAGAACAAACTCTGAACAAAGATAAAAGATCCCGCCGATCAACGATTGCGCGGATATTATAGCAAGTCCAGTTATGTGGTCTAGGATTGTTTAGAAAATATCGATATATTAAAATATCGATATTTTTTGGGAAACATATCGTGGATGTATTTTTAGGTCAAATATTGATATATCGATATTAAATTTGGAGTACTGAAGTCGATATTTTTTCCATTGTCAACATATTTTCTACGTAAGTATCACCTTAATATTATTCTTTTTTCAACAAATAACAGATATTCGCCGCTGGCCATCGCGTCTGGTGCAACATGCCAAGGCAAATCCGGTCAGTACCAGTACGTTAGATAAAAATTTCAACTCGCCTAATGCATGTGCAACCGCTAAACGGACGATGCTATATGAAACAAAGAGCGAACTAACGACCTAACCTTACTAATCTCGCAACAAAATACGTTTCTAAACCTAGTTTGAACCACCAGGCCACCAGAGGGCCACCAACCCTCACTATCATGTGTTTTATCCGATTGACCGACAAATTATTAATCTATAAAAAAAGACAAGACATTGTTAAGAACTCAATATAAAAACAACAAAAAGGGTCGATATTTTTTTTCGACATATCGAATTACTAAAACGATATATTTAAAAATATCGACACAATATACAGGGTGTTTCCTAACCTCTCTTAAAAAATGAAGGAGGTGAATCCTCACCTTATTTTAAGACGGAAATGTGGTATTAAAGTTTTTCGCATGTCGCTTCTTTTTCGAGATACAGGGTGTTAAAAAAAATTAGTAAAGCAACTAACCTGAACTAACCTGAACAAAAGTCAAATAAATTGCTGAAAATGTCCTCCATGAGCCAGTAAACACCCACGTACACAACGTGCTAAATTGTCTCTTACGTGTTGGAAAATTTCGGGACTGGCGCGAATCGCATTAAAACCATAAATAATACGCTATTGAATGTCTTCTTTAGTTTCAATAGGAGTAGTATAAACGAGTTGTTTAAGGTGACCCCAGAAATAAAAATCCAATGGATTCAGATCCGGCGAACGGGGTGGCCATTGGTGATGTCCTCCTCTACCTATCCAACGAGCAGGATATTGTTGATCTAAATGGTTTCTAACACGTACTGCAAAGTGAGGGGGATGCCGTCATGCATGAACCACATTAAAGTTCTCGTTCTTAATGGCACTGCTTCCATCAATTCTGGAAATTCATCTCTAACGAAGTTGTAATAGACATCACCAGTAAGTCGATTTGGAAAAAAATACGGTCCAACTACGCTATCTCCAATAATCCCTGCCCAAATATTAAAAGAAAATGTATACTGGTGATGTCCTTCGATGACAGCATGAGGATTATTTTTCGCCCAAATATGGTTGTTGTGAAAATTTATGATGGCTTGTCTGGAAAAATTCGCTTCATTTGTAAATAGTATTTTTGCCGAAAAATGTGGGACCCTTAAAGATTTTTCTTGAAACCAGTTATAAAAAATAACTTGAGCTGGAAAGTCTCTAGGCAACAAAGCTTGCACCCTTTGTACGTGATAAGGATAAAGTAAATAGTTCTGTAAGATACTCCACACTGTTTTGTAACTCACATTCAACTCGTTCCCGATTTTCCTCGTACTAGTGCCTGAATATTCTTCCACCATATTTAAGACCTCTTCCTCAAGTTGTACGGCTAACTGTAAGTGGTCGGCCGCCTATTTTGCTTTTTGCAAAGCTACCTGTTTCCTCTAACCTGAGGTGCAATCTTGTAAATGTTTCCGAACACGGTACTCGTCTATTAGGAAAACGTTCTGCATATAAACGTCTCACCTCTAGCGCATTTACATTTGCCAAACCGTACATAAAATGAATTTGAGCCATTTCTTGATTGGTAAACTCAGCCATTATGAAAAGTATGTAATGTAGTACAAATAAATTCGAAAACAATTCAAAAGGATATTATTTGAAAGATGTTAAACAGGAGACAAATGTTACGGACAAAACAAATGTGGTTGCCATGGAACAAAGCAAAGCCTACTCGTATGATTTGACGCAACATAATGATAAAAATACAAAAAATAGCTAAAAAATTAAAGTACTGTTTTACCGAGATCCCCGCCAATGAACTAATTAAAAAATGTAAAATTGACCCAAAGTGCTCTAATCCCTTATGTTTAACAAATATCATTGGAATATCGTTTGACGTTAATTAATAAAATGAAAAAAAAATACAACATTTTTTTTTAACACCCTGTATTTCAAAAAAGAAGTGACATGCGAAAACTTTTATACCACATTTTCGTCTTAAAATAAGGCGAGGATTCACCTCCTTCATTTTTTCAGAGAGGTTAGGAAACACCCTGTATATCGATACTTTTTTTCGATATCGACATCCCTAATGTGGTCCATGACGACGCGACGTGCATGAGGTACTAATAACTATGGGATGAAGTTACCGCGCCAAATCGGCACGAGCGCAAATTCGGAACTTTCCGTGACTTTTCGATCGGTGATTTACCCTTGAGATGGGGTTTTAGAACACTCTTTATAACTTGTTTCAACTGAAAATAAATTACACATGGTAATGAGTTAAATTAATGCACGTCTGGGTCAAAACGGCACTTTAAAATCAGTTAGTAAGTTTTCCCAACCCAAAAACTGAGTTCAGGTAACTCATAAAAAGGTTACAAAATAAAGGATTGTAGTTATCCCAAATGTGTTTAAAATGTTGATAAAAAATTTCTTTCTGTGTTGAGGCGAACCAAAAGAAGCTGAGTTATCGTAGCTCGTAGGCTCAGTTTAAGTAAAGTAGCTCTAATTCTGCAACCCACGACATCGGTAAACCATTTTTGTCAATTATTGTCAAGCAACAATAAGTGCACTTGTCAATTTTGACACCTGATTAAATGAACTGGCGTCAGTTAACTACAGTAATCCATGCGGCAGTAAAGTAGAAAGTAGGTCTACTTTCTGGCGCTAGTCCATCATTGTTCCTTTAAAATCAAAACAAACATGCGTGTCAATTGTTTTCTGTAAGCAAAAATAATTGAAATGTCATTTTAATGTAAAAAATGGCCAACTGAACGTTTTATGACGTTTTTAGAAGTTTATGAAGAGAATCCCTGTTTGTGAAATCACAAACTTACAGACTTCTGTGTTTCAAATATAGGAATTCAGTTGATGCCTTTTTTTCTACTGCGCCAGTAAACTGGCGCCAATAAGCTATCCATGTGGAAACGACCATTTTTAGACTACATATACAAATTACAACTAATCAAGTACATAATGTATCTCTTTAAATTACCGGAGACGAATTGTAGCCAATATTGGATATGCTATTAAACTCGTTAGTATAGCTTTAAATTTTATTCTTGTTACTTTATAGTTTTTATACCTTGAAGCTTTAAACATTTGGTTTCCAATGTCGAGTTCTCTATAACTGTAAACTGAGCAAGATTTGCTTGCAAACTGGTTCCATTTTCTTGTTGGACTTTTAACTCATCCAGTAAAAGATCTTTGTATTCCCGTAAAAGTATCTTCGAATTTTCGTTGGCGATTGCATCCTACAAAGAAGGCATAAACTACTAACGTTTCAAGTATTAGAGATAAATCTCACCATTATATCAACAAGTAATATAAACGATTGTTTAATAATAAAAAAAAAATATTGGTTCCTGGGGTTAATAATTTAAGTTAATTAATATACAGTACGTCTCACTTTTCATGACACACATATTACAGCTCCTTTTTTGACCATGCGATTTTTGAAAAATTTGGGTGGAAGGTACTCACCCATCAGGAGATCGTGGTACGGTAGACTATTTTAAATTCTACCAGTGGTGTTCTTGGTTATGCAGAAAAATTTATCTAATTTTCCACAAAAAGATATATAGGCATAGTTTTAACTGTATAATAATCTCATAATCTTATTCGGTGTAACCAAAAACATCACAACACCGAATTTCAAAAGTATAGTGTGTAGGGTATTCACGTTATAAGAGAATAAACTTTTCACTTATTACAGTACCTATCTTCCAATAACTACGGCTCTAACTTTATTAGTGGCAGAGATAAATTCTCACCAAGCAAACATTCCACGATAAGACTAGTATTGGGAAAGGCAGACAAGGGCAATTGTTTGGTAATTATGAGAAAACAACAATATTTCAATAAGGTTCAAAACTCTTTGGATAATAATAATATGATTATCGAACTTAGGAAGGTTCCAAAAGATTGATTAATGGCCAAAAAATTTTTATGATAAACTTAAGATGAATAAACCTGTAATTCCTATGAATTCCAGTACCCCTTTATTATACGGTATGGTCAAAATTCACAAAAATGATATGCCAATTAGACCTGTTGTTAGTTTTGTATCTTCATCGGCATATTTTTTTAGCAAAATGGCTGGACAAATGTTTGAGAAACCTCTTCAATTATTAAAATAAATACAGTATTATATTATATTATATACAGCAACGAATTAATTCAAGATTTAAAAATTATTAACTTACCAAATGATTGCCTTTTGGTTTCTTTTGATTTGGTGAATCTGTTTCCAAGTATCCCCCGACAACTGGTGGTAAATATCGTGGAATGTTTGCTTGGAGAGAATTTATCTCTGCCTGATAATGTACGGAGGGGTATAGTGTCCCTTTTGAATAAATGTCTAGGTTTAGATTTTTTTAGATTTAATGACAAGTTTTTAAAATGACGGATGGTTTACCCATGGGTTTAGGTCTTTCCTCCCTTCTAGCTGACATTTTTAGGGGTGATTTTGAAAATAAGTTGTTTAATAATTAAAATTTTTACCTTTTAGATAAAATTTTATTATGGCGCAGATATGTTGATGATACTTTTATTGTCTGGACAGGAACAGGGAATGAGTTAGAAATTTTTTTCAATTTTTTAAATTCTTTAAACAACCACATCAAATTTTCAAAAGAAATAGAATCTGATTGTTGTCTGAATTTTTTAGATTTGATAATAAAGAGGGTGAATCACTTTCTTGAGTATGCTATTTATCGGAAAAACACACATACAGACAATGTTATACCTGCTGACTCAAATCATTGTTTAGCTCATAAAATGGCAGCTTTTAACTCTTTGATCCATCGTTTGTTCACCATCCCACTCTTACCTTTGGAATTCGAGAGGGAAAAGAACATCATCTTTCAAATTGCTTATAACAACGGATACAAGATATCACTAATCAATAATTTTAAAAGTGTTTTATTTTTAAATGTTTTTTTGGGTTTATCCCGTTGATCAATTTTATATAGTTAGTTAACCTGTGCTCGCCATTGTGAGCTTGTTTGTGTCCTTAATGTAAAGTTTGTGTTTATATTATGTAAGTAACACCAAATAATTTTGGATTGAAATTGAGATTATTATATAAATGAACTTTTTTAGACAGCTCTTGAAAATGGTTTAAGAAACCGAAAAGCGTAGAGCGAGATATTAAATATTTGTGAAGAATTTTGGATTTTTCTTTCCTCTTTAATATTTGTTACTGACATTAATTCAGAATTCTGTGGGAAGACAGGTTCTACATTTAAAATTAATGACATGACGTTAGTCAGGTTTACTGAAAGGTAAAAAAGATGAATTTTAGACACATTTAATTCATGAACATCTGTGCAACATATTCTCTACCATATAAATACATTTTTCAATATCGTCTGTGCTAGCCTCTCTTATTCTATTATCTATAGTAAGTAGTCTTAAATACTAAAATAATAATAAATCCCCTACGAGAAAAACTAAAAATGCTTTGGTGTTTGATGTTTCGAAAAGGAAAGACCTTTATAATCTGCTCATTAAAAAATGAAGCATTTACTTTTTCAGACCGTTGACTTTAACAGTGTATCATCCAATGGGGATTTTCATCAGCCCAGTATCGGCAATGTTTACTGGAGACTACACCATTTGTAGTGAATGTAGCTTCCCCGGTATACATTATTTTCTTGAGAAAATTTCCTTGTGTTTAGTAACAATAATCCAGTTGATGGGATGTGTCTGCATTTCCACCATGGCTCAGTGTTTGGCAGTAAAATATACCTAGTTCGTGAGATGAATTCTTGAAGTTCTTGTAGAATACTTCGGTATCAAAAGTGGACTGTATAATAGTTTGTTTTTAAATAAACTCCCTACGATGTTCACTTTACATAGATATTTATTTACAATATGTACAAAGTGGATTGAAAAGCGATCAAAGGAGTGTCTGTAGATACTGGGTTGTAAATCCAATATTCAGAGTTAAGGAGGTAAGTATATCTGAAGTAATTAACCAATAGCTATGGATAGAGTGAATAACAATTTATTTATTATTTTACTCTAGACGTTGCAGTTCGTATTTGACCTTGCGCACTCACACGTTCAAGGAAATAAACACTTATTTATGTTTTGAGCTTATCGCTTTTAAGGTTAATAAACCACACACTCTAACCCGTATTACTTTTGTGCAGAAAACTAATTTTATGCACGACGAAAAACGTAAAAGCTAGACTTTTTGTTATTGTCTATTAAGATGAAAATCGAGCAATCCAGCCTGAAGGCGGCTGGCGATACCAACGAGTGCTTATAGTACACTAACTACTAACTATAGCTAACTCGCCGTCGCGCCTCGTCAGGGTTTCAAACGGTACGTAGTCAAAGGGATGCCGGCTTAGAGACTTCCGAGAATTTTGACTGCAAATAATATGCGTATGATTTTTAAACTTGTCTATACGTTTTATTCAAATAAAATTAAAAAGAAGTTGTGGTATATTTGAAGACAGACAGAAGCACATATTTAAACTTATTTTATGCTAGTTTTTTAAGAATATACATAGAAAGTAATTAAAATTGGAGCCAATTCCAACATCAGTCTTCTCAAATTATCGCCTTCAAGCAAAGTATACAGGGTGTTCGGGAAAATGTGGAAAATCTCTCAGATTCAGATAGAACAAGAAAAAATTAATCAACAAAATAAATAAAATATCCTGCATTTTAGAACTTGTCATCTTTCACATCGCTGACACGTTGATCCTTTACTTCGATACTAATTTACTGATCTTTGGATTTCGTGGTAAATTCACCATTGTGAATTAATTCGAACAATGGAATACACGTTTATTGAGTATGCAGATATGCATCTGATGTATGGTTTTGCATCTTGCAATGCTTTAGAAGCCAGAAGGTTATATCACGAAAGATTTCCTAGTCGTACTACGCCAAACCAGTCGATATTTCAACGAGTTGACCAACGTCTAAGGGAGAATGATGGTCGATTCCAGTTAATAAGGTAATACATATTATTGACTTTCTTCATAATTTTAGAAAAGTTTGGAAAAAATAGCACTGATGCTGGTCTGAGAAAAACCGTACGTACCGTACAATTAGAGAAAAATATTTTAAATGCTATAGATGATACTCCTCGTGATACTCCATTAACGAGCACTCAAAAGTTATCGGCACAGTTTAATACATCGAAAACAATAGTACATGAAGCTCTTCAAGAACAGCTGTTCCCACGATACACATACACACTTTACCTAATATATTTTTTTTCGCAAGCCATACGACAACACTTTCTGAGATACGGCCGACAGCCATTCTTAGTGGGACACCCGGTATTTTATGCACGATGGGGCACCACCTCATTTCAGCGTTAGTGTGCGGGAACACCTGAATAACGTCTGTCCAAACCGTTGAATAGGTAGTGGAGGACCTATTGCCTGGCCTCCTTGATCTCCCGACCTAAGGCCGTTGGATTTTTACCTGTGGGGATACCTAAATGTATTCCACTCCGGTCGGCACAGAGAATCACGTTTTATTGTGATGTGATAAGGACCAAGGCTGGGTTGTTGTGGCGAGTACAGCAGTCCTCAATTCATCGTGCCCGCGAGTGTATCAGACTTCGCGAAGCCCATGTTGAACCCTCTTATGAAGTTTTTCAATAATTTCGTTAAGGTGCCTCCTATTACATCACTGAGTTTTTAAATTATTGTAGTTTTTCGGATTAAACAACTTTAAATGAAACTTCTGTTGTTTAAAATGACTTTCGTATCACACTTTGTTGTCAAGAAACAAAATACAGGGTGTTAAAAATTTAAGCATTAAGTTGTAAAGCTTAGTCCGCCCCTGGTAAACTAAAAAACCTAAATATGTTTCAAGGACACTACTTTAAGAGGTCCTTATTAGTATCAATGGCATTAAATTTTTATTAAATTATACAGAGTACTTTGAAAGTTATTTAAGAAAAACTTATTTCCAGCGGCGTCCTTCAGGGGCACATATCTCCGTATGAAGGGCCCATAAGAAAAAAATTTATAGGAACTTGTTATCTTATTTTTTTATGTTCTATCTTAATCCGAGAGATTTCCCACATTTTCCCGGACACCCTGTATACATGGATACTTTGGTATGAACGCCAGTAGAGAGATATAGACAGAGCGAGGCCAGGTGGTGCTGGTGGTGCTGGTGGTGCAATTTACGATCTAACCCAGGTGGTGCAGGTGGTGCGTTTTACGATCTAACCCGGGTGGTTCGGTGGTGCGTTTTATGATCTAACCCGGGTGGTTCGATGGTGCGTTTTATGACCTAACCCGGGTGGTTCGGTGGTGCTGTTTACAAAATAACCCGAAATTAAACCCGACTTTTTACGACCTAACCCGGATGCTTTCATGAGGCGGCTTCTTATCTAACCCTAACTTGAACCTTAATATTTACGACCTAACCCGGATGCTTTCGCGAGGCGGCTTCTCATCTAACCCTAATTTGAACCTGAATATTTATGATCTGACCCGAGATAAAACCCGACTTTTTACGACCTAACCCGGATGCTTTCGCGAGGCGGCTTCTCATCTAACCCTAATTTGAACCTGAATATTTATGATCTGACCCGAGATAAAACCCGACTTTTTACGACCTAACCCGGATGCTTTCGCGAGGCGGCTTCTCATCTAACCCTAATTTGAACCTGAATAT
This sequence comes from Polydrusus tereticollis, assembly GCA_963920685.1. Lineage (NCBI taxonomy): Eukaryota > Metazoa > Arthropoda > Insecta > Coleoptera > Curculionidae > Polydrusus > Polydrusus tereticollis. The sequence continues at coordinate 119,918,202 of OY987330.1, forward strand.
TTATGAACTGACCCGAGATAAAACCCGACTTTTTACGACCTAACCCGGATGCTTTCGCGAGGCGGCTTCTCATCTAACCCTAATTTGAACCTGAATATTTATGATCTGACCCGAGATAAAACCCGACTTTTTATGATTTAACCTTAGTGAAACGCCGCTGCTAAAGCGGGATAATTAAATCCCAATTTTTATAAGCCATCCTTAAACCCAACTTTTTACGATGCGACCTGAGCCATCCTTAAACCAGACTTTTTATTATTTTCCCTTAGTTGAAACGCCGCTGTTAAAGCGGTATAGTAAAAAACATTATTTATATTTTCTAACTTAGTGAAACGCCGCTGGCGGGTAGTAAAGCGAAATAAATCCCTAATTTATATGGTCTAACAAGATAAGTATAATAAAGCGGTACATTTGTCACCACAATAATTATTTATACCTAAATGATCCTCTCAAACCCTCTGCCGACTCGATTTAAAAAGAAAGGGACATAAACCTTTATTTATTATTCCGAAGGACCCTCATTAAAATTCAGTAGCATATCTAATAATTGTTTTCAATTTTTGCACCACTTATATAAAATACAATAAAATAATTACCATCTAGAACCATTAACTAGCGATTTCTTTGTACTGGAAATGGATAAATTATAGGACTATCTTGTAATGAGAACAGAGTAGTAGACAATAAATAAAACTTAAATACGTATAAAATACCAAGCAGGTATAGGTACTATACAACTTGTGTTCGCCATCAGGTAAAAGCCCTCATAATGCTTTTATAAAAATTTCGGATAATATCATAATATAAGTAAATAGGCTACAATTTCAGGAAAAAAGTAAAAAAAATTAATTCACAGTGTAAAATTGTAGTTAAATGGATTGTAAATACGAAATAATATAAAAAGCTACCTTTTGTTTGCGATGATGTATGCACAATAACTCTATATTATTCGGTCCTTAAACTGAAAATACCCACTAGATAGGTATCATAAGCTGTATTTGTCATCAGGTAGAACCCCCAATAAAATTATGAATATCAGGCGTAGGCAACAATAAGCAAATCACGTTGGTTTTTTAATTTATTATTAATCTGGCTAACTTAAGAAACTCACAATATAACGACCATCCAAAAAAATCATAATACATTACTGGGTGTGAAAGCAATTGCGCTGCAAAATATAGTGTATACCGACTCTGAGGTAGTTAATTAAAATCCCAATTAGCGCTAAAAAAAATCAATTAGATATTTACTTTAGATATTTTAATAAAAAAATTCAATATTCTCACCAACATTTAACTTTTGAAATTAGCATAATAACAAATCCTTTACAATGAATTAAACAAACGCATACATAATTTTAAAATCACATAATAAGAATATAAGCTAAAATCTAACAAGTTCGGACTACTCGAATGACGTCAGTTTACATCTGTAGAGAATACACAACTCTCGAATCATAAAAAATGGTCAAACTTTGTCGGCAAATACCCTTCTATGATGCAGGGGAAGGACAGGTAACTCGAGATGTTTATAAAGAAACGTTAAAGAACATTATTTGCTTATTTCTAGACTCTTAAAAATTAGATGCAATCGAACAATAAATGTTTTCATCATGTATATTTATCATTAACACATTACCTTCGACATACATAAATTCAAATTGATAATTACTTGTCTTAGTGCTTTTTTAGAAGCTTGAATCATTGCATATAACCGTCTGAGGGTACCCAAACTTCCCCTAACATATTTCTCCGCAGCCGGGGAAAAAGAGGTAGAAAAAGTAAAATAACAACTCCAAGTGTCTTTGCGAACAATCGGCAATAAAATAGAGTATTTCAGTTTTTAATTTTTCGTAAATAAAAGTTGGTTAGATTAATAGTCTCTGTGAATATAATAACATAAACAAAGTGATATGCCGTAAATTTAGGAGTACAGTATAAATTATGCCTCTATTATAATATACCGCAATAACTAACTACCAAAGGATTTTTGATATTTTGAATATATTTGATGCTCATAGCATTATCACATTTCCAAAGGCTCTAAATTTTAGAAAAATGTTCTAATAGAATATGTCTATCAATATAAAGTAAAGGTATTGTTATGTTTTTTTAAAAAATACGACCTACAACAGTCTCTGCTACAGCATGGCTGACTCTGTAGAAACTTCTGTGAAACCATAATAATTATATCAATAATCGAGTTGTCCTTATGATAATATTTTCTTCCAATATCCGACTCCACTATCCATAAAAGTTATGTTAGAAAATTCATAATTGAGCGCATTGTAATTTTTTAAAAAGAAATTCACTTCACACACAAAGATGTAGCCATTCAATCCATGAAAATAATGCAAGTCAGTATGCGTATGTTATGGCTAACTGTTTAAATGTCTATTCCTTCCACGTTTATCGGAAGAAATACTTTTTTTATACTAGTATTTTAGTTGAAAATAAGATCATAAATCATCTATACAAAACAAGCGCCCCTTATGGATTTGAACGAAAATCATAGATTCGACTATTTTCATGAAAAATAAATCTAAGTACGGAATAATGCAGGAAGATTATCTATTTTCTTGGTTTAGAAAGTGATGTAGTTAAGATTTATAACTTAGGAATAAATAAATTATTATTAATCTTTTCGACCTATTTCTCTTGCATATTTAATTTCTTTGATAGTAAGAACTAATCTTTTTATTTTACAAAGTAAAAAAAAAGCTAAAGATCGGCGTTGTCAGTCAGGTATAAGAACTGATTTAACACGATGATTTTTGTACAAACGTTCACATACAATTGTATGCTTTTTAACCGATTGTGTCGGAAAAAATGACGATTTATAGATTAGATATTTAGACGAAGAGCTAACCTTCTCAATAAAGTATTGATTATTGCCCTGCTAGCTAGACAACACTTTTTATGTTAGTCAAAAAAAAATTTTTTTTTTCGGACGCTATTACAGATTTCATCGTTAACTAACAAACATTAAGACCAAAAAATTAGCGTGCAAGATGAAATGTATAGGTTCACTTCATTTCTACATTATTTTACAACTCTCAATCGCATTAAAAACAAGATCGAATAAAAAATAACTTATGACATATGCACGAAAAATGTTTTTCGGGCTATTTAGGTTAGCGACCGCATTACGTCTGAAATACTACATTTTTCGAGCTTATAACATAATTTACTATTTTAACGTTAAAATAGGGGAAATGATGTATCGAAATGGATACTTTTTTTTTTGTCGGTCACGAGATTATAGTTTCTTTTAAAATGAACTCTAATATTTACAACACAAATTATCCTTTAAGCCACATTAGTTTAAAACTCGTCTGTCGCTTTCCCTCTATTGTGAGTTTGATTAAAGTATAGCGTAGTATATATTTAGATGAATTTCGCAAATGTTGAATACTTTCAAAACTGAAAAAGCCGCCCTTTGCAATAAATATCTCCGTAGAGTTAGGTACCCTGCAGATTAAGGGTATTTCAGCGGATAATCATATACAAATTCAAAGATTTTGTCTATTTTAATGGATTAACAAACAATATCTATAGGATGACTTTACTGATAAAAAAAAAAAATAACAAAAATCCATAAAGTCTAGGCTCACATGAAATTCCATAAAGAGCAGCTGCATAGCCTTATCACATCAAACTATATTTTTATTTCGTTCTATTGTCAAAAGTCTGTGTTTAGGAGATTATCGTTCATTTTAAAATGAACTCTAATATGTACATCACCATAAACTACCTCTTAAGCCGTCGTAAAAATACACTTTTCGATTTACCTCTATATTGATTTTCTAATATTAAATATCTACAATAGTCGAAATTCGCTCGCTAATACCTATGTATGCAAGGTTTCTTCAAAAAATGACAATTTTGTTGTTTAATGGCTTGAAAAAATGGAAAAAGGAGGTTTTTGCATCCATTTATTTCCAGATGAGTGTTAAAAATACTTATAAAACTCGGTATACCGAAGATCAAGCATTAATGAGAGGGTTGAGTCCTGTTTGCCAAATCCTGATTTTTAATTTGACGTTGGCAACGGTACAATTTTTTAACATTTATCATAAGAGGCGTATATTTTTGGAGCTTAGATCTACCAGTTTATCCACGCCCCATTTATTGTTAGTGCTTTAGTAATTTTACTTTCCAATTATTTTTTACCAAAACGCGTAGTTGAAACAGTGTCTATATCAGACGATATAATAAATTTCAAGGATTAATTTGCTTACAAATACACTTCAATTTATTTAGGCTAAAGCAGCCAGACATATACTGGAACTACGAAAACCCTATTACAATTTGGTTGCCTAGAGAAAATTTTGTAAAAAACATAGCTTTCTACACAAATGCTTGCACATTATGTACCTATCATTTTAAGATACCTGGCGACATCAATGTAAGCATTGACATAATGACGCAAGATATAGGTAGGTACTAGAATATTCAAGATTTCTATTAACGATACACTTCAGCATACATGCGAGATGTCATTAATGTCTACGGAAGGCAACAGACATACCAGCTATTTTTACATGGGATTCCATAGACTTGGACGCTTCTTGTTTAGAAATATTTGATGTCATCTTGAGGAGTTTCAAAATGATCCTATAAACCAGCTTCACAGACCGTAATTTGTGATGCTAACACGATTAATACGCAATAGAACAAGATTAAGAAACAAAATTTAAAGTAGCTCTTTATCACACGAAAATAATTAAATAATTTACGGTTACAGAACAATAATTATTTTAAAAAGCTGTATAACTAAATATATTATGTTATTAGGAATATTCTGTCTAAAGTAACAGCTGATCTTAGTCGAAAATGAGATCGTATTATTGATTGTTGAATTCGTTAGGTATGAAATAAAATTAGAGATTTCGTCTATTTTTTCACGATTAAAAAAGAATACCTCTATTTAGCTAAAAATGAAACGATTACAGTGGTAGATTAATTCACTTTACCAAGCATGTAAACTACTAATTTTGCAATAAATATCTTCTATATTTCTAGGTAGGTTTACTCGAAAATGTTGGGCTATTTTCATCAAAAATCCCGATACGAAATTGAAAAATTTGCCTATTTTTGTCGGTTTACAAAGTGATAGTGGAATATTGGTTTGATCAAAGAACAATAATTATTTTAAAAATGTTGTATAATTAACTAAATGTCGGTGTTATCAGGCAGGCAAGAAGTTATTTATCTGAATCTTATTTGTACCATTAGCGTTTATATACAAATGTTAGTGGTTTTCAAAAATTGATATCTCGGAAATTATTAGGTTTAGACTTATAATACGCTTATTAAAAAATAATGACTACTTTATGCAAAATTCAAAAATATTATAAGATGTAGGGTATCCCAGTAACTTAACCAAAGATTTTCGGTCTTCGTAAAGCTTTACACGTTTCTTCAGCGTACCAAACATTCACTTTTTTTAAATATTGACATCGGGTTAGGATTCTGAACATAGGATTAACATCACTCCAATAGTGAACATGTTGCGTTGTCACAGTTCCATTCGTTGAAAAGTAAACAAAACCGTTTGAGCTACGTGGGGAATAAATAAAGTTGGCTTGTTGAAAAATTTTAATATTTATTAAGGTAAAAGACTATAAATATATCGATACAACACTTTGGCATTTCTAATACTACAAACATGAATATCTAAAATGTGATATTTACAACCATCAACTCTCTCTCCCTTCTCTAATTTTGGTACACCAATGCTGTCTTCTAAGTTTATAATATATGGCGTCCTGCAGTTTAATTCCGAAAATGTTTTAACTAAAAATTCCTCTTTAACACATCCTTTAACGTAAATAATGTCTGCGTCTATCAGATTGTTGGATATGATATTATGTAGTTCCTTGTAATCGGTATCACCATAATTATAAAGGATACCATGATGATTTCCAAATAGATATTTGACTTGTTTCTTGCAAGCCTTACTTAAGGTGTCGAATGGTTTAACTGGTTTAAAAAAGTAACTTTTCATACTATTCCCATCATAAATAGCCAATTCTTTCGCGCAAAATTCAGGTATGTTAAATCCTTGAATATCGACTACAACGAACTTCATTGTCTGAAGACTCAAATCAAACAAGTATATTTTCATATTTTTATCGCTCTTAAGTTCGATTTCAAAAGCACACCCCCACTTTTCGATAATTTCACAGTCTTAGCACATAGATCTTATATTTTTATTTACGATCAATTCATCTTTATTCGCCAATCGTCTCAAACGAGTCTGCTTTTGAAAGTAATATAGCCTTAGTATTCAGAAAATATTAATGATATCGGAGCCTAAAACATCCTTGACACTAAAAAATCATTGTGTTTCCTAACAAAACCCATCATCTTGTCTATTTAGCTTGCTTTCCTATTGTTTAGCAGGTTAAATAAAATTATTATTTCGCTCTTTTTGTCTGTACTGAATCGTTAGGGGAATACGTTTCTAGTTCTATAAGAGAGACAGTTAAAATTTATGTAAGCAATCAAAAATCCTACACTATGAGCTACTTAGTTAAAATTTCATATTTCCTTCCTGGGTCAGGCAAAATTTGTGATGTGTCGGACAAAATTTATAAAAATACAAAAAAAAAATGCTGGATGCATTTTTAGCGTGACTTTCTATTTAATACCATCTTATTTCAAGGTATAATTCGGTTGTCAAAATGAGAATAAAATAATTTTCCCATGGTTTATGTCATCTTAAAAAAGTCAAAAGGTTATATTCTGTAGAGGGTCAGATACATTCAAATTTAAATATTTTCTCCAAGAAGAATTTTAAGATAGTATTATAGTAAATAAAAATTCTATACCTCCAATATTTCATGGAAACATATCGTGTTCTAGCGACATAACCCAAAAGTACCTCTATTCAGAAACGCATCGTACTTTTCTTATCAATAATTGTCTCATTGTCCCATCCATTACATTATTATAATCTTAAAGCACCTGTTACCAGCATTATCTGTTTTTATGGTTTTCATAAAACATAGCGATTACCGATGAAAATTAAACGAAAACTTAATAAATAACTTTTTTTTCAACTGAAATAGACTGATTTTCGATGGAAAAATGTTACTTATAACTAAAAATGAATATAAGACATATACGCAATGATATTTAGAATAAATCAATCTTTTCTAAAATTACTATGAAATATTCACAAAATCGTTTCGTTATAACCAAAGTAGCAAGGCTTGCAGATTTCGTATAGAGTTCAAACGCGATACTGAGATGATCTTTTTTTTTTTTATATTTTTGTAGGATAATGCACCACTACGTTGTAAGTACTTGAGAGAGGACTTTCTTGAAAAATCCTCAAATTTCTCTGCAATTTTGTTCCTTCTAGAGTTAAATTCACACAGAAAACCCCGTATTCTTATCTTTCAGGTTGGTATATTAAAAAGGGCTTATTAGTATGGTTTAGAAAACAAGCAATATTAATTAACGGATGTTTTTTCGTCGTATGAAGAGTTGAAAAATTTTTTTTTCCACTCCAATGGTTACGATGCAGAGAGTCGGGTTTCATCATAATCTTTCAGGGTAGCTCAGGTTTGATTGCATGTAGAGAGTCGGGTTTCATCATAATCTTTCAGGGTAGCTCAGGTTTGATTACATGTACTAAGGTTAGTGCTCCTTTGACGCGCCCCCCTCAGGTTTGTTCAGGTTTCTCAAACGTTTGAGAAACCTGAACAAACCTGAGGGGGGCGCGTCAAACCTGAAACCGATTGCAAGGAGCACTAACCTTAGTACATGTAATCAAACCTGAGCTACCCTGAAAGATTATGATGAAACCCGACTCTCTACATGCAATCAAACCTGAGCTACCCTGAAAGATTATGATGAAACCCGACTCTCTGCATCGTAACCATTGGAGTGGAAAAAAAAATTTTTCAACTCTTCATACGACGAAAAAACATCCGTTAATTAATATTGCTTGTTTTCTAAACCATACTAATAAGCCCTTTTTAATATACCAACCTGAAAGATAAGAATACGGGGTTTTCTGTGTGAATTTAACTCTAGAAGGAACAAAATTGCAGAGAAATTTGAGGATTTTTCAAGAAAGTCCTCTCTCAAGTACTTACAACGTAGTGGTGCATTATCCTACAAAAATATAAAAAAAAAAAAGATCATCTCAGTATCGCGTTTGAACTCTATACGAAATCTGCAAGCCTTGCTACTTTGGTTATAACGAAACGATTTTGTGAATATTTCATAGTAATTTTAGAAAAGATTGATTTATTCTAAATATCATTGCGTATATGTCTTATATTCATTTTTAGTTATAAGTAACATTTTTCCATCGAAAATCAGTCTATTTCAGTTGAAAAAAAAGTTATTTATTAAGTTTTCGTTTAATTTTCATCGGTAATCGCTATGTTTTATGAAAACCATAAAAACAGATAATGCTGGTAACAGGTGCTTTAAGATTATAATAATGTAATGGATGGGACAATGAGACAATTATTGATAAGAAAAGTACGATGCGTTTCTGAATAGAGGTACTTTTGGGTTATGTCGCTAGAACACGATATGTTTCCATGAAATATTGGAGGTATAGAATTTTTATTTACTATAATACTATCTTAAAATTCTTCTTGGAGAAAATATTTAAATTTGAATGTATCTGACCCTCTACAGAATATAACCTTTTGACTTTTTTAAGATGACATAAACCATGGGAAAATTATTTTATTCTCATTTTGACAACCGAATTATACCTTGAAATAAGATGGTATTAAATAGAAAGTCACGCTAAAAATGCATCCAGCATTTTTTTTTTGTATTTTTATAAATTTTGTCCGACACATCACAAATTTTGCCTGACCCAGGAAGGAAATATGAAATTTTAACTAAGTAGCTCATAGTGTAGGATTTTTGATTGCTTACATAAATTTTAACTGTCTCTCTTATAGAACTAGAAACGTATTCCCCTAACGATTCAGTACAGACAAAAAGAGCGAAATAATAATTTTATTTAACCTGCTAAACAATAGGAAAGCAAGCTAAATAGACAAGATGATGGGTTTTGTTAGGAAACACAATGATTTTTTAGTGTCAAGGATGTTTTAGGCTCCGATATCATTAATATTTTCTGAATACTAAGGCTATATTACTTTCAAAAGCAGACTCGTTTGAGACGATTGGCGAATAAAGATGAATTGATCGTAAATAAAAATATAAGATCTATGTGCTAAGACTGTGAAATTATCGAAAAGTGGGGGTGTGCTTTTGAAATCGAACTTAAGAGCGATAAAAATATGAAAATATACTTGTTTGATTTGAGTCTTCAGACAATGAAGTTCGTTGTAGTCGATATTCAAGGATTTAACATACCTGAATTTTGCGCGAAAGAATTGGCTATTTATGATGGGAATAGTATGAAAAGTTACTTTTTTAAACCAGTTAAACCATTCGACACCTTAAGTAAGGCTTGCAAGAAACAAGTCAAATATCTATTTGGAAATCATCATGGTATCCTTTATAATTATGGTGATACCGATTACAAGGAACTACATAATATCATATCCAACAATCTGATAGACGCAGACATTATTTACGTTAAAGGATGTGTTAAAGAGGAATTTTTAGTTAAAACATTTTCGGAATTAAACTGCAGGACGCCATATATTATAAACTTAGAAGACAGCATTGGTGTACCAAAATTAGAGAAGGGAGAGAGAGTTGATGGTTGTAAATATCACATTTTAGATATTCATGTTTGTAGTATTAGAAATGCCAAAGTGTTGTATCGATATATTTATAGTCTTTTACCTTAATAAATATTAAAATTTTTCAACAAGCCAACTTTATTTATTCCCCACGTAGCTCAAACGGTTTTGTTTACTTTTCAACGAATGGAACTGTGACAACGCAACATGTTCACTATTGGAGTGATGTTAATCCTATGTTCAGAATCCTAACCCGATGTCAATATTTAAAAAAAGTGAATGTTTGGTACGCTGAAGAAACGTGTAAAGCTTTACGAAGACCGAAAATCTTTGGTTAAGTTACTGGGATACCCTACATCTTATAATATTTTTGAATTTTGCATAAAGTAGTCATTATTTTTTAATAAGCGTATTATAAGTCTAAACCTAATAATTTCCGAGATATCAATTTTTGAAAACCACTAACATTTGTATATAAACGCTAATGGTACAAATAAGATTCAGATAAATAACTTCTTGCCTGCCTGATAACACCGACATTTAGTTAATTATACAACATTTTTAAAATAATTATTGTTCTTTGATCAAACCAATATTCCACTATCACTTTGTAAACCGACAAAAATAGGCAAATTTTTCAATTTCGTATCGGGATTTTTGATGAAAATAGCCCAACATTTTCGAGTAAACCTACCTAGAAATATAGAAGATATTTATTGCAAAATTAGTAGTTTACATGCTTGGTAAAGTGAATTAATCTACCACTGTAATCGTTTCATTTTTAGCTAAATAGAGGTATTCTTTTTTAATCGTGAAAAAATAGACGAAATCTCTAATTTTATTTCATACCTAACGAATTCAACAATCAATAATACGATCTCATTTTCGACTAAGATCAGCTGTTACTTTAGACAGAATATTCCTAATAACATAATATATTTAGTTATACAGCTTTTTAAAATAATTATTGTTCTGTAACCGTAAATTATTTAATTATTTTCGTGTGATAAAGAGCTACTTTAAATTTTGTTTCTTAATCTTGTTCTATTGCGTATTAATCGTGTTAGCATCACAAATTACGGTCTGTGAAGCTGGTTTATAGGATCATTTTGAAACTCCTCAAGATGACATCAAATATTTCTAAACAAGAAGCGTCCAAGTCTATGGAATCCCATGTAAAAATAGCTGGTATGTCTGTTGCCTTCCGTAGACATTAATGACATCTCGCATGTATGCTGAAGTGTATCGTTAATAGAAATCTTGAATATTCTAGTACCTACCTATATCTTGCGTCATTATGTCAATGCTTACATTGATGTCGCCAGGTATCTTAAAATGATAGGTACATAATGTGCAAGCATTTGTGTAGAAAGCTATGTTTTTTACAAAATTTTCTCTAGGCAACCAAATTGTAATAGGGTTTTCGTAGTTCCAGTATATGTCTGGCTGCTTTAGCCTAAATAAATTGAAGTGTATTTGTAAGCAAATTAATCCTTGAAATTTATTATATCGTCTGATATAGACACTGTTTCAACTACGCGTTTTGGTAAAAAATAATTGGAAAGTAAAATTACTAAAGCACTAACAATAAATGGGGCGTGGATAAACTGGTAGATCTAAGCTCCAAAAATATACGCCTCTTATGATAAATGTTAAAAAATTGTACCGTTGCCAACGTCAAATTAAAAATCAGGATTTGGCAAACAGGACTCAACCCTCTCATTAATGCTTGATCTTCGGTATACCGAGTTTTATAAGTATTTTTAACACTCATCTGGAAATAAATGGATGCAAAAACCTCCTTTTTCCATTTTTTCAAGCCATTAAACAACAAAATTGTCATTTTTTGAAGAAACCTTGCATACATAGGTATTAGCGAGCGAATTTCGACTATTGTAGATATTTAATATTAGAAAATCAATATAGAGGTAAATCGAAAAGTGTATTTTTACGACGGCTTAAGAGGTAGTTTATGGTGATGTACATATTAGAGTTCATTTTAAAATGAACGATAATCTCCTAAACACAGACTTTTGACAATAGAACGAAATAAAAATATAGTTTGATGTGATAAGGCTATGCAGCTGCTCTTTATGGAATTTCATGTGAGCCTAGACTTTATGGATTTTTGTTATTTTTTTTTTATCAGTAAAGTCATCCTATAGATATTGTTTGTTAATCCATTAAAATAGACAAAATCTTTGAATTTGTATATGATTATCCGCTGAAATACCCTTAATCTGCAGGGTACCTAACTCTACGGAGATATTTATTGCAAAGGGCGGCTTTTTCAGTTTTGAAAGTATTCAACATTTGTGAAATTCATCTAAATATATACTACGCTATACTTTAATCAAACTCACAATAGAGGGAAAGCGACAGACGAGTTTTAAACTAATGTGGCTTAAAGGATAATTTGTGTTGTAAATATTAGAGTTCATTTTAAAAGAAACTATAATCTCGTGACCGACAAAAAAAAAAGTATCCATTTCGATACATCATTTCCCCTATTTTAACGTTAAAATAGTAAATTATGTTATAAGCTCGAAAAATGTAGTATTTCAGACGTAATGCGGTCGCTAACCTAAATAGCCCGAAAAACATTTTTCGTGCATATGTCATAAGTTATTTTTTATTCGATCTTGTTTTTAATGCGATTGAGAGTTGTAAAATAATGTAGAAATGAAGTGAACCTATACATTTCATCTTGCACGCTAATTTTTTGGTCTTAATGTTTGTTAGTTAACGATGAAATCTGTAATAGCGTCCGAAAAAAAAAATTTTTTTTTGACTAACATAAAAAGTGTTGTCTAGCTAGCAGGGCAATAATCAATACTTTATTGAGAAGGTTAGCTCTTCGTCTAAATATCTAATCTATAAATCGTCATTTTTTCCGACACAATCGGTTAAAAAGCATACAATTGTATGTGAACGTTTGTACAAAAATCATCGTGTTAAATCAGTTCTTATACCTGACTGACAACGCCGATCTTTAGCTTTTTTTTTACTTTGTAAAATAAAAAGATTAGTTCTTACTATCAAAGAAATTAAATATGCAAGAGAAATAGGTCGAAAAGATTAATAATAATTTATTTATTCCTAAGTTATAAATCTTAACTACATCACTTTCTAAACCAAGAAAATAGATAATCTTCCTGCATTATTCCGTACTTAGATTTATTTTTCATGAAAATAGTCGAATCTATGATTTTCGTTCAAATCCATAAGGGGCGCTTGTTTTGTATAGATGATTTATGATCTTATTTTCAACTAAAATACTAGTATAAAAAAAGTATTTCTTCCGATAAACGTGGAAGGAATAGACATTTAAACAGTTAGCCATAACATACGCATACTGACTTGCATTATTTTCATGGATTGAATGGCTACATCTTTGTGTGTGAAGTGAATTTCTTTTTAAAAAATTACAATGCGCTCAATTATGAATTTTCTAACATAACTTTTATGGATAGTGGAGTCGGATATTGGAAGAAAATATTATCATAAGGACAACTCGATTATTGATATAATTATTATGGTTTCACAGAAGTTTCTACAGAGTCAGCCATGCTGTAGCAGAGACTGTTGTAGGTCGTATTTTTTAAAAAAACATAACAATACCTTTACTTTATATTGATAGACATATTCTATTAGAACATTTTTCTAAAATTTAGAGCCTTTGGAAATGTGATAATGCTATGAGCATCAAATATATTCAAAATATCAAAAATCCTTTGGTAGTTAGTTATTGCGGTATATTATAATAGAGGCATAATTTATACTGTACTCCTAAATTTACGGCATATCACTTTGTTTATGTTATTATATTCACAGAGACTATTAATCTAACCAACTTTTATTTACGAAAAATTAAAAACTGAAATACTCTATTTTATTGCCGATTGTTCGCAAAGACACTTGGAGTTGTTATTTTACTTTTTCTACCTCTTTTTCCCCGGCTGCGGAGAAATATGTTAGGGGAAGTTTGGGTACCCTCAGACGGTTATATGCAATGATTCAAGCTTCTAAAAAAGCACTAAGACAAGTAATTATCAATTTGAATTTATGTATGTCGAAGGTAATGTGTTAATGATAAATATACATGATGAAAACATTTATTGTTCGATTGCATCTAATTTTTAAGAGTCTAGAAATAAGCAAATAATGTTCTTTAACGTTTCTTTATAAACATCTCGAGTTACCTGTCCTTCCCCTGCATCATAGAAGGGTATTTGCCGACAAAGTTTGACCATTTTTTATGATTCGAGAGTTGTGTATTCTCTACAGATGTAAACTGACGTCATTCGAGTAGTCCGAACTTGTTAGATTTTAGCTTATATTCTTATTATGTGATTTTAAAATTATGTATGCGTTTGTTTAATTCATTGTAAAGGATTTGTTATTATGCTAATTTCAAAAGTTAAATGTTGGTGAGAATATTGAATTTTTTTATTAAAATATCTAAAGTAAATATCTAATTGATTTTTTTTAGCGCTAATTGGGATTTTAATTAACTACCTCAGAGTCGGTATACACTATATTTTGCAGCGCAATTGCTTTCACACCCAGTAATGTATTATGATTTTTTTGGATGGTCGTTATATTGTGAGTTTCTTAAGTTAGCCAGATTAATAATAAATTAAAAAACCAACGTGATTTGCTTATTGTTGCCTACGCCTGATATTCATAATTTTATTGGGGGTTCTACCTGATGACAAATACAGCTTATGATACCTATCTAGTGGGTATTTTCAGTTTAAGGACCGAATAATATAGAGTTATTGTGCATACATCATCGCAAACAAAAGGTAGCTTTTTATATTATTTCGTATTTACAATCCATTTAACTACAATTTTACACTGTGAATTAATTTTTTTTACTTTTTTCCTGAAATTGTAGCCTATTTACTTATATTATGATATTATCCGAAATTTTTATAAAAGCATTATGAGGGCTTTTACCTGATGGCGAACACAAGTTGTATAGTACCTATACCTGCTTGGTATTTTATACGTATTTAAGTTTTATTTATTGTCTACTACTCTGTTCTCATTACAAGATAGTCCTATAATTTATCCATTTCCAGTACAAAGAAATCGCTAGTTAATGGTTCTAGATGGTAATTATTTTATTGTATTTTATATAAGTGGTGCAAAAATTGAAAACAATTATTAGATATGCTACTGAATTTTAATGAGGGTCCTTCGGAATAATAAATAAAGGTTTATGTCCCTTTCTTTTTAAATCGAGTCGGCAGAGGGTTTGAGAGGATCATTTAGGTATAAATAATTATTGTGGTGACAAATGTACCGCTTTATTATACTTATCTTGTTAGACCATATAAATTAGGGATTTATTTCGCTTTACTACCCGCCAGCGGCGTTTCACTAAGTTAGAAAATATAAATAATGTTTTTTACTATACCGCTTTAACAGCGGCGTTTCAACTAAGGGAAAATAATAAAAAGTCTGGTTTAAGGATGGCTCAGGTCGCATCGTAAAAAGTTGGGTTTAAGGATGGCTTATAAAAATTGGGATTTAATTATCCCGCTTTAGCAGCGGCGTTTCACTAAGGTTAAATCATAAAAAGTCGGGTTTTATCTCGGGTCAGATCATAAATATTCAGGTTCAAATTAGGGTTAGATGAGAAGCCGCCTCGCGAAAGCATCCGGGTTAGGTCGTAAAAAGTCGGGTTTTATCTCGGGTCAGTTCATAAATATTCAGGTTCAAATTAGGGTTAGATGAGAAGCCGCCTCGCGAAAGCATCCGGGTTAGGTCGTAAAAAGTCGGGTTTTATCTCGGGTCAGATCATAAATATTCAGGTTCAAATTAGGGTTAGATGAGAAGCCGCCTCGCGAAAGCATCCGGGTTAGGTCGTAAAAAGTCGGGTTTTATCTCGGGTCAGATCATAAATATTCAGGTTCAAATTAGGGTTAGATGAGAAGCCGCCTCGCGAAAGCATCCGGGTTAGGTCGTAAATATTAAGGTTCAAGTTAGGGTTAGATAAGAAGCCGCCTCATGAAAGCATCCGGGTTAGGTCGTAAAAAGTCGGGTTTAATTTCGGGTTATTTTGTAAACAGCACCACCGAACCACCCGGGTTAGGTCATAAAACGCACCATCGAACCACCCGGGTTAGATCATAAAACGCACCACCGAACCACCCGGGTTAGATCGTAAAACGCACCACCTGCACCACCTGGGTTAGATCGTAAATTGCACCACCAGCACCACCAGCACCACCTGGCCTCGCTCTGTCTATATCTCTCTACTAACGCCTAAATTCTGTTTCTTTATAGGCATCTCCATTCTTTAGATTTGACAATGTTTAAAAGACGTACCACATTTCTGATACTGGCATGAGGATCTTGTATAAACGCTGCAATTATTCCTTTGTCATTGCCGGCATACTTGACCTTCCACCCAAATTTTTCAAAAATCGCATTTTTAATAAAGGAGCTATAATATATTATTTCTAATTAAATCTTATTAATTCTTTGTTTGTCATATTAACTAAATTCGTTTATTTATCAGTCTCTAATACAGAATCATTTTTTATTATATTATGCAATGTATAGTGCGTTTATTTTAACTCGGAACATGGAATTTTGCGTGCTTAATTTTCAACCTCATGTTGGACTGCTTCTTGTACCGTATCAATACAGCTAACACTTTACCCACACAAATTCAGGGTTCATTCCTGACTTTAAAAGACGTGACTTCTCTTTTTGAATTGCTTCTTACTCCTTGATTTTTTTTAACTTAAGTAAGATTTTCAAGCAACCAGATTTTTAATCAAATTTTCGAAAGTTTGCCTGAAAGTATGACCAATTTCAATCAATTTGAACGCGATATTGTGGTGGCAAATCGTTTATTTTATTTCCGACCTGGAAGGTGAATCCGGTTGCGATTAATAACGATTCAAACATATTGCACTATGAATAGTCTCGCAGCTCAGCATATGGGGTTGAAAATTTGACACCAGAAGTCTAAGAAAAAAAACGAACTGTTTATGAGGAAACCCACATAGCACAATTCATAATATTCCATAAATATTTCAAAACATTTATGATATATTGATGAAATCTTTCAGAAACCCAAAAATGTCCCGTAAAAGTAATATTTTATTTTATGTTTCTGAAACATTACATAATTGCATTTCTGAAATATTTCAAATTAGAGGCAAATACATTTCAGCAGTATTTCAAAAAAATTTTTTGTAATATTTCTAAAATTATATAAAATCGAATAATATATCATTTAATGTCAAAAATATATTTATTAAAAAAACATAAACTATTATTAAGTAATAAATATAAAGATACAAAATAGGATGCTTATTTATCTCTGAAATCCTTCTTTCTATGGGGCCCTGAAAGTAGAAATTTAAAAATTAATAATTTTAAGCATCATAATATTATGTGGATATAAAGGTGCACTTATAAAACTTTTATACATCGCTCCCGCTGGTCGCCACCGTTCCCGTCGCAATTTAACCTAAAGGGGAATAATGTATACATGCATTTATAGAAATCCGCCACCGCTCCCGTTCGTAGTTCCAACATGACCAATTTTTATGTCGTTGATCTTGTGCTGTTCGTCGTTCGTGCTTTAGCCTCTGGGAAGAAAAAAAATTTGACTTTATTTTATTAAAAAACATAGATATATTTTCCATATTCCTACGATTTCAGCATTTATAGACAATACAAAGGGCTTAACTCATTTCATAGTTTAATAATATTAAATACTGGTTACACTATCCACTTTTCAGAGAAAATTAATATTCCAACCTCAAAATACGTTACTGCTCTCGCGAATTTACATCGGTGCAGTTCGTATTTTATAAATACCCTAAGAACGGTGGCGACGGGCGGGAACGGTGCATGACAACGAGCAGGAGCGGTGGCAAAAAAGTTTTACAAATCGACCTTTATATTATAGGTCCCTGATAGAAAAATACCAATTTCTAATATATGAAGGACTACGCACTGTCAATGTTTGATACATAAACACTATTAAAACTACACAGGGTGTTCATTTGAAAACTTCCCACCACGGATTTATGGAAAACCACTGATTAAAAGAAAAAACGCCGAGACACGTCAAAAGATTTGCCAAAGGGGACAACTTTTTAACCGAAAACTACTTCACCCCCTTTTACCCTCTGCCCCCGGGGTCATCCCTTAAAAATTTTAAATGACAAGGGGTATCAAGTAATAGCTTGTTTGAAAGGTATTCAAAGTGCTTTATTTTGACGTTTGACTTTTTAAAATCGGTCGATTCGTTTTCGAGAAAAGTAGAAAAATCTTTATTTATCTTAATTTGTTCAGATAGAAAAAAAAACACACGAAAATATCACTTTTTATTTCAATAAGTGTTCAAAAACCAACATAAACAGCAATTCGGAAGATTAGACGTGGCAGCAACCAAATAACAACCCGACTTTTTTTTAGCCATCTATTTATAAACACAGATAACATGGGCGAACTGTATTTATTCTTATACCTGTTTAGTTTTTTATAGTTGCTAAGGAAAAGAAAGAATTTAATTTGCTGTCAGTTACCTTTGTACGCCAGACATCCAGAAAAGATAACTTCGCATAGGTATGTTTTGGACCTTGTTACTAAATTTACTCAAACTGGATCTGTTGCAAATAAAAAACGTAATCATCGTAGAGTTTTGGATGAAGCCGCTCAAGTTGAAGTTTTGGGTCATTTTGGCATAAATCCTAATATATCATTACGCAAAATTGTTGATGCGACTGGTATTTCATTAGGCTCTGTACACACAGTTACTAAATTACATAAAAATCCATTCAAAATGAAAATATTGCAAGAGTTAACCGAAGATGATTTCGATAGGCGAGTTGAGTTTTGTGAACAAATGACTGCAGCGATTAATGATAATACCATTCATGTAAAGAATATCTGCTTCAGTGATGAATGCACATTTTATCTAAATGGATTTGTTAATAAGCATAACTGCAGGTATTGGAGCAATGAAAATCCTCATGCTTTTGTAGAAGGGCATACTCAGTACCCCCAAAAAATTAATGTATGGGCAGGCATTTTAGGAAACAAAGTGATTGGGCCATTGTTTATTAATGGGAATTTAAATGGAGGCATTTATTTAGATATGTTGGAAAATACCATCAATCCGCTTATCACTGAAACCATTGAAAACCAAATCGAAGACGATGGTAACCCTATACTTGATGAGGCTGAAATATATTTCCAGCAAGATGGCGCTCCTCCTCACTATGTTCTTCCGGTTCGGCAATGGCTAGACGACGAGTTTCCAGATAAATGGATAGGGCGAAGAGGGCCTATAGAATGGCCTGCTAGGTCTCCTGACTTGACGCCATTAGACTTTTTTCTATGGGGCCATTTGAAATCTATTGTGTTCACTCCCCATCCCCCATCCTGAAAGTTTGGATGAACTTCGTCAACGCATCATCGAAAGCTGCCATGATCTCCCACAACATGTTTTTGAAAATGTCCGTCAGGAATTTAAACATCGCCTATATCATTGTTTGGCCAATAACGGGCAACATTTTGAACACTTATTGAAATAGAAAGTGATATTTTCGTCTTTTTTTTTTCTATCTGAACAAATTAAGATAAATAAAGATTTTTCTACTTTTCTCGAAAACGAATCGACCGATTTTAAAAAATCAAACGTCAAAACAAAGCACTTTGAAAGATCTTTCAAACAAGCTATTACTTGATACCCCTTGTCATTTGATGAGGGATGACCCCGGGGGCAGAGGGTACAAGGGGGTGAAGTAGTTTTCGGTTAAAAAGTCCCCTTTGGCAAATCTTTTGACGTGTCTCGGCGTTTTTTCTTTTAATCAGTGGTTTTCCATAAATCCATGGTGGGAAGTTTTCAAATGAACACCCTGTATATTCCATAATAAAGACAGGAAAGTTTAGACAAAATTTGTCATCAACTTATAATTCACGGGACAAGCGAAGTTTGCATTGCGACAGCCACAGTGCAACAATTTTTTGTACATCCAGTTTTGTCCCGGAGGGAGATGATGCCTAACTGTATCTTTTATTATTCTATTAATGTTTTTGTAATTTAAAAATGTTTCATTCTTCTTCTGCCCCTTTACTGTTCAATATTCTAATTCACAACAGTAACAACTTAAGTTAAATAAATAAACTAAAGTGGGGAAAATCATAAAATGAACCTAACCTAAAATTATTAATATACCTATTATTACTTACCTCAGCTTTATTATCCATAATATAATTATTCAGAAGTAGCACAATTCACCCACAAATAACATTGCCTAATAATAATTCTTAATAATTGAACATTACACAAACAAAATATAAAATAAGAGGAACCCGTGAGGGGAACAGCCTGGTTTCTCTGTATCTGGTCCGTCAAGTGTCAAAGGCAGAGTATGTCGTTTTGGGTGTAATGAATCTTAAATATTGATATGAAAGATTATGTTTTTGAGACATTGGAAAATTATCAGAGATATTTTTGAAAGGAAGTTCGCTGTGTTGGATTGTATATTTCATATTAAGTAAGACAATAGTTATTACTATGTTGTTGTAGGGAAGCTGTTTTTGTGACAGTAAATTGGGTATTTTTAATACTTACTTAGAAAATGAGTTCATGGTCGCAGAGAAAGTATACCTAGTATTTTGCTCAGATGATTACGACTTCATCCTTGTACTTTGTCATTTCTCGCCAAGTAATCAAGTTGGTTAGATAACGGGGCTTCTCATACGTATTTATCATGTTTAGGCATGTTCAGGCTAGGATAACTTAAATGGTGAAGATCGTTCCCGTTCGTTTAGTTTTTCAACCAGACGCTGATGGCGCTATTGTAGGGATTTTGTTTTATAAGGTTGTTCATATCCTAACGTTGGTAGCGACAAAACAAGTATTTAGAATGATCGTGGTGAATGTTCCGTATCTTGCTCTCTCTGCGCTCAACCGTACCAGCTTAGGTGCGATAAAGATAAAAATATGACTTATCCATAATAAAAATATCTTCCGGAGTCAGACCCAAGCGGCATTGACATTTTAAAATTAAATTTTTAAACGAAGCGGCACGACATACAAGTTTATTCTGCTAAAATGGTGATTTGTTGTTACGTTCCCGGATGTAAAGTACAAAGTGGGAGATGTGGGAAAATGCACAGGTTTGTAAAAAGTGACCAGGTAAGCTTTTCGTTGTTTTAGCGAAGTAATAAAAAGGGTGTATTGTGAAGATCCAAAAAGGCACCTTGCGCCTATACTGTATACAAAATATTGTTGCTATTTAAAAAAAAAATGTATGCAGGACACTTCTTCAGCCTAAATAATCATAAACATTACTAATATACTGATTTTCTTAGAGTTATAGCAATTTACGATCTTAGTATAATGTCCGTGTATTTTTAGACGCATAGGTAAATGCTATTCAAAATTCATTACTCTGTGGCAAAGACAAGATTGGCATTAAAAAACTTATAGAGTTTGTCACACACATTTTGGATATGACCAGAAAATTCAGCATGGCAGAAGAGGATCGTGCTTAAAGCTGAACGCTGTTCCTATGTTAAATCTTTACAGCACAATCCTAGGTAAATCCTAGTAAATATCTAATATTAATAAAGCTTGTCGCCATATCAGAAACGTTGTTACAACTTCCTTCTATTCTCCCAAAATATATTGACTTTAATTCAAAAGGTTTGCGCTTCTAACTTTTCCATCAGAGTTAGAAGCGCAAAAATTTGAATTCAAAGTTGTAAAATTTAAATTTTCATTCGTGGCGCCGACCCCCGCCCCTCTCCCCTATTGCTACATTTAGTACTTCAACCAGTCACGAATGGCGCCATTAGGGAACCAATTTAATATGTTAATTTGCTTATCTATCATAAGCGCATCTCCCTTGTCTATGGGCATGTTAATATATTATTTCTCATTCATCAGATATTCTTATACAATTGAAAATTAGGAAAATTTCCATATGTCCAAAACTTTTTTGACACACCCTGTATAATCATGTACAATACAGCTAGTGTTAAGTTAAACGTACTTCTTTGAAAATGACCTGAAAGGGTCGAAACACGCGTGTCAGGTAACTGATTAAATAGTGAAACAACAAGCAATTTTACTTTTACCCATAACGGCAAATAAACTTATATCTATTGCGTAGCTATAAGTTTCTTTGATATTAGCAAAGAAAATAATAGCTACGCAATAGAAGCCTTTCGCAAGAGGTCGCTTTCTGTGGTTATTTGATGTTGGGTGAACAAAACACAGAGGATTTGCAAATGAAATTGGTATTTTATTTAGTAAAGCACATGAAAAACACTTTCGTTACAATTCGTTTTTACAACTTCTCATACTTGTCATTTCTACACTCTACTAGTGCTGCCAACTATGTAATTTTATTATAACAATATAAAATAACCCGTTCGAGGCTTAGCTTGCAGCATGTTTAATGTATTGCCTAACTATAGGTTAACAACACCCGCCTTCAATACTTTAAACTTATAACCTTACAAAAATTAAATTACATAAACATTTAGAAACTAAAAAAAAACTTTTCTTTTACTTTTACAAAGACACAGCGTTTAAAGCATTTCTAAAAATTTTGAATTTTGCACTAGCCAAAGGTTTAGTCAACATATCTGCCACTTGGTGTTCTGTTGAGACATATGCTATCTGAACCTTATTCTGCATCACGCATTCACGAACGAAGTAATGTTTAACATCTATATGCTTTGTTCGTTTCGCCTCAAGGGTCGAAGCCATTCGAATACAAGATTGGTTATCCTCACAGATTTTTACAGGAAAAACATCAGTATATAAAATTTCTGAAAGTAACTGACCCAAGAATAAATTTTCAGTGACACAAGCAGAGAGGGCTATATATTCGGCTTCAGCACTTGATATGGTTACGACATTCTGCTTTTTGGGTTTCCAACAAACAACATTTTGATTACATTTTATAATAAACCCTGTAACACTCTTTCTATCGATAATGCTATTTGCAAAATCAGAGTCAACATATGACAGAAGACTAACATTCGAATCATTACTCTTAACAAATTTTAATCCAAAGTTTTTTGTGTGATTCAAATATCTCAGTACAGTTTTTAAATGATTCCAGTGTTCAGTCGAATAGCAATTTTGAAACTGGCTATAATACGTAACACTAAAACTTAAATCAGGCCTTGTTCCGAGCATTATATACATAAGACACCCTATTAATTCACGATATGGTAGTGATTCATGTAAATTATTATTATCAACAGTTAACTGTAATTTTGGCTGCATTGGAATTTCAGAAACTTTACTGTCAGACATATTGAACTTCTGTAGAACCTTATTTATTAATTCCTTTTGACTTATATATAAGACATTATCAAGTTTTTCAATTTCTAATCCCAAGAAAGTTATTTTATTATTTTTAAATTCCTTCATTTTAAAAGCTTTTGAAAGCTCTGTACTCAAAAAGATAAGATTTTCTGAATTTTTTGAAAAAATTATAATATCATCAACATAAATTAATAGAAAAATATCTCCATTAAAATATAGACAGGGATCCTTTTTAGATCTTTCCAAGCCCAAATTAGTCAAAGTTTTATTTAACAAGTTATTCCAGCATTTCGGAGCCTGTTTTAAGCCATATAAGGATTTTTTAACTTTACATACCAATTTTGGATCCTTATCAAGCCCTTGTGGTTGTAACATGTAGACAGGTTTGTCTAGAATTCCATACAAAAAAGCTGAACTTACATCTAGCTGTTTTACAAATAAATCATATTCCAAATACAAACACAATAAAAGTCTTATAGTGACCATTTTGGCTACTGGCGCATACACATCGTCATCAACAATATTTTGCTTAAAACCACGCGCAACTAAACGAGCCTTTTTAACACTTTCACCATTTATGACCTTTTCACGAAAGACCCACTTACTGTCTATGATTTCTTCGTTTTCTGGATATGACACTAATTCCCAGGTACCACTTTTATCTAGCGAATTCAGTTCACCTTCTATCGCGGTTTTCCACTTAGTGTCTTTTACGGCTTCTTCAAACGTTTGTGGCACTTCAGATAACAACATTCCAGCAGATAAAGCTGCCATTAGATCAACTTCAAAATCTAGATCATAGTCATCTAAATGCCTTGGTAATTGTCGGTTTCTCATACTTTTTCTTTTATTTATTATATCTTTTGCATCATTCTTCTCTTCCTCTTCAATCAATGGTTTTTCTATATTTTCTTTGTCATGGTTTGGTTCAACTTGTACTTCTATAGGTTTTACCTTTTGTTCTTCATCAAAAATTACGTTTCTCCCTATTACAATTCTTTGATTTTCAGAGTCCCATAATCTATAACCATTACTGGTATACCCCACCATAATCAGTTTCTCACTGTGGGCATCAAGCTTTGATTTACGAACTTCTTTTGGCACAAGATTATGAGCGGTAGCACCAAAAAGTTTGATTTTGTCTAAGTTGGGTCGTTCACCAAGCCAGACTTCTGCAGGACATTTGTTGTTAAATAAAGTTCTTGTTGGTGTTCTATTGCTTAAAAATACAGCTGTTCTTATAGCTTCACCCCATAAGGTCTTATCCATGTTTCCATCAAAAATTAAACATCTTGATTTTTCCAGAATTGTGCGATTGTAGCGTTCAGCTACACCATTCTGTTCTGGATTTCTCGCCACCGTATACTGAATTTTAATTCCTTTTTGTTTACAGAAACTTCGAAAATTCTCTGACGAATATTCCCCTCCGTTATCACACCTTAATTTCTCTATTTTAGTACCAAATTTTGCTTCTACATGTGCAACATATTCTTTGAATTTCTCTATAACCTCACTTTTATAGGTTATTAAATAACACATAGAAAAATGGGAAAAATGGTCAATAAAACTTACATAGTACTTCTTTCCATCATGGGTGGGTGGATTCAGCGGTCCACACACATCTGTTGAGATTGTTTCTAGAATACGTTTTGCTTTTCGTTCTTCTTCCAAAGCTTTAAAGGGCAGCCTTGTCTGCTTACCTTTTAGACATACTTCGCACACACCAGGTGCTGGAAATCTACTAGAGTGTCCCATACGTCTATGCTGTAGAATTTGTTGTTC
This sequence comes from Polydrusus tereticollis, assembly GCA_963920685.1. Classification (NCBI taxonomy): domain Eukaryota; kingdom Metazoa; phylum Arthropoda; class Insecta; order Coleoptera; family Curculionidae; genus Polydrusus; species Polydrusus tereticollis. The sequence goes on from OY987330.1 coordinate 119,943,011, forward strand.
ATCTGAGGTTAGATTTGCTTCTAGATCATCTGCTACTTTTAAACTAACAACATAAAGATTTCCACTTAGTTCCCCTTTCAGAATTACAATGTCATTCTTCAATATTTGCACTTGATTGTCTTTAAATAGTACTTGTAGACCATTTTCCTCAAGCTTCCTCACTGACAGTAAATTATGGAACAGTTTACTACAGACCCATACATTTTTAATAAGGATATTTTTGTTTGTTTCAGTCTTTAAATTTAAATCGCCTTGTTTCGTTGCTTCTATGGTTTCACCCTGTTTGGCAACATTAATTTTATGTGAAACTTCTTGTTCGTTTACAATGTACTGTCCAAGACTTTCACTTATAAGATGGTTTGTTGCTCCACTGTCAATGATAAATTTAATTTCCTTTTCATTATTCTGCTTTGAATAGTCCAACTGTGAAACAGCTGCTGTGATAAATGTAATTTCATCACCACTATCATCTTGTTCTGCTAGGTGAGCTTTGTTCCTATCATGCTTCTTTAACTTTGGGCACTGAAATCTTTTATGTCCCTTAACGCCACAACTATGACAATTATAAGGAAAACTTCCATTGTTTTGCTCTTGGTTTTGCCCAAAATATTGGCCATGTCCTCCACGATTTCCAGTATACTTCCATTTTTTCTTCACACCAGCAAAAGCAGCCTCATTTTCCATTTCACTCTCCTTTTCTTTATTTTCTTTTCTGGACTCCTCTATCAAAAGCTTATTTTTCACAAAGTCTAAGGTTATTTTAGACTGATCTTGACAGAACATTACATCCATGGCTGTCACAACGGCTTCATAAGAGTTCGGCATTACTGACAATAATTGTAGCACAATTTCATTATTCTCAATTTTTCCTCCAGCTGCCTTGAGCTCATAGATTGTCTGCTCAAATTCTGTTAAAAACATTCTTAGTGGGCTTTTTCCGTTAAATTTTAAACCCCTCAACTTCTTTTGCAGCATTACTTGTGCAGATATGCCAGTTTTCGTATATGTTGTGCTTAACGCCGTAATAATTTCCCTTGCGGACGTTTTGTCTTTGATTACTTCCAACATATTGTCTGCTAGGCATTGTACTATAATATTTCTTGCCTTTACATCTTCTTTTTTCCATAATTTAAAATCTTTTTCATTTTCCGGTGCAGGGCAGTTAGTACTCAAAACATGAACAACTCCCGACTGTTCAAGGGCCAACTTTACTCGAAATTCCCAATTTGAATAGTTTGTTCCGTTAAAAGGAGTTACGTTAAATATTTGCATTCCTCCTTGAGTAGCCATCTTTTATAGCCTTCCAGTCACGTAGACCACGTACAACTTTTAACTTCAGCAACACAATTATTTCTACTTATTTGCTTCCCACCAACCGTGTTTGTTCACTTCTGGGCCCATAACCTGTGGTTATTTGATGTTGGGTGAACAAAACACAGAGGATTTGCAAATGAAATTGGTATTTTATTTAGTAAAGCACATGAAAAACACTTTCGTTACAATTCGTTTTTACAACTTCTCATACTTGTCATTTCTACACTCTACTAGTGCTGCCAACTATGTAATTTTATTATAACAATATAAAATAACCCGTTCGAGGCTTAGCTTGCAGCATGTTTAATGTATTGCCTAACTATAGGTTAACAACACTTTCTTGAGTTAGACAGTCCGTATTTTGCAGTATATTTAAATTCGCGCTACACATATTCCGATGGTTGGCGAACAGAATTGCCGGGACTCGTTCAATTTCCTACATAGCAATGAAAATCAACCGGCATGAGAACCTTTAGGAACACCGCAGGTACTTGACTTAGTCCCAGGTTTGGTAGTAAGAGATCAGCTAGGCACAAGGATAACATAGTATCTTCCGAACAAACACACTCACCACCCGCTAAAAGGAAGACTAAGCGCTTCGATAGTCGGCAGGATTAGTATCCCAGTGAATAAACGCGTCTCTTTCTTTTATCGCGCCACTTTGTTGTTTAGATGATTTGCAATTTAGAAATACTACCTATAAACAACTGTAAATGCACATTGATATATTTATAGCGTCGTCCAGGAACTTTTCCCAAATTTCAAAATTAAGAACGGCATATCAGAAAAAACACACCCTGCATATATTTTTTTACCCCTTTCTTGCATTTGATATCACTACCCCAAATTATTTTTGTTGGTTAAATAGCAAGACGTACACAATATATTTTAACAAATGTTATTAAACGGATCACAAGAAAAACTTTGTCGCCACGAAAAATTGCGATAACGAAAATGATCTATTAATTATATTGATTTTATTTTCTCTACGTCCCGAGTCTTCCTTCCGCCGTGACAACAATGTAAATAATTTCGGCAGAACTCGTGCCGCTTTAACCGAATATCTACGATTGGAACTTGCCGCCTGTAAGCCAAGTTCCATGGAACTTGGCTTACAGGCGATGCATCGAGGAGTCCGATTTTTAACACTTGACAAGTTTTCTATTGCGTAGCTAATATTTTCTTTGGTTAAAGTAAGATTATATCATATTAACCCAGACATTAAATAAGGTGTCTTTTGACACATCAAGTTTAATAACTAATAGTTCAAGATATTAGAGTGATAAAAAAAAGCTTACAAATACATTATCTTACCTGTATTGCCTTTTCAATCACATTAAAATACTTTTCGGTTATTTTTTCTTGCGAGGAGGCCATTGTCACTTATTTCAAAATATAACAATTTTACGTTTTGTAATTGAAACAGTTTCAAGTCATACACATGAAACACTGTTTATTTGTTGCGAGACAACTTGTTTTAAAAATGGCCGAATCAAGGCCTACTTGGAGGTGCATGGCCCTCGTATTTGAACGAAATTAGCGGGCCGGTGTTGCCGCACCTTAAAATAATTGTTAATGGATACTTATTAATAGAGAAGGGAGACACTTTAATAATTATTAATGCCAACAATAAAATGAAATGAAAATCAAAATTAAATCCACTATACCTACTTATTATTTCGGTTTTAATAGCGACTCTTTAGTAAAGTAAAAAAAAGAGTGGGTACCCACACAGTACATTGTTTCCTTTCAGAAATATCTCTGATATATTTCGAATGTCTCAAAAACATAACCTTTCATATCAATATTTCTGAAATATTTTACAAAATTAATATGGAATTATACGTGTACAGTGACGGAAATAAAATTTCGTACACTGAGGTTAACATTTTATGTCATTTTTGAATATTTTGGTAAACTGGGCTTTATACAATTATCTCACCTCTATACCTTGCGTTTCTTATTTCAGTAATGATAGAAAAAAGGCTATATATAAAATTATTTATTCGAAGAAAGTATTCCTAGATAGTTGAGCAAGTTGGGAAACCAAGAAGCACTATACAAAGCCTCAGAACTAAATGCGAAATTACAGGATCATTTGATAGAAGGGATGGAAGTGGCAGAAAAAAAATTTCAAACGAAAATCAAGATAATAATATACAATACATGACTTCAAAATTAAGTATAAAACAGATTATTCAAATATTAAAAAAAAAAGCATTGGTTTAATATTTTAAAGCTTGAATATTAAATCTTCCTCGAATTCGATGGCATATTCCTAGCCCTCAGGATGTCCTATACCCCCATACATTAACTGAAAATCTTCCACTTGTTTTAACATGTTGGGTATATCTTTTTTCGTACGGTGTATTTGGCGGCCTATACACTCTAATCTGCCCGTTATAATAAGACTGAGTCTTCTCGCCGGTAAATACTACCTTTTCACAAAAATCCATACCTTGCGGTAAATATTCCAGCGCAAGCCCCATTCTTTGCTCTTTATTCATATTGGTCAAAAACGGTCTTTTAGCAGCTACCTTATTTCTCAATTCCGAATTTTTCCTTATACGATTTCTCGCCGTTCTTACTGTCCCAGGAAAATTAGTTTGGTTGTGTGCTTCTACAAGCCGTCTGAAATGGATTGTTTCGCAAAAAATCTATTAGATCATTATCTTCATTTTCGTTTGAAATTCTTCTTCTGCCCTTCCAGCCCTTCTTTCCAATGATCCTGTATTTTCCCATTTAGTTCTGAGGCTTTGTATACTGCTTCTTGGTTTCCCAAATTGCTCAACTATCTAGGAATACTTTCTTCGAATAAATAATTTTATATAGGTATAGCCTGTATTTTTAATTCCCATTTAGTTCTGAGGCTTTGTATACTGCTTCTTGGTTTCCCAAATTGCTCAGCTATTCTTCGTGGAGAAACACCGTCTTCGAATAAAGCAATTAATTTAGCCTTCCCGAGTTTATTCATGTTTACAAAATTTGTTAAAATGAAATAATATAATTTTCAAATCTGATGACACGGATAACAATTTGTCAAAAAGTGAAGTGCATTTCCAGGTGATACAATAGCCGACATCACATCAGGAAAAAATAAGTGTACGAAATTTTATTTCCGTCACTGTATCTAACATTTCATCAAGAATATTTATAAAATATTTCAGATTCATTACACCCAAAATGACAGTTGACACACCCCGCCTTTGACATTTGACGGCCAAATGCAGAAATACTAGCCCGTTCCTCTTATTTTATGTTTTGTTTGTGTAATTTTCAATTAACAATAATAATTATTGGGCATTGTTATTAATTTGTGGGCCAACAGTGCTATAACCGAAAAATTATACTATGGATAATAAAACTGAGGTACATAAGATTCTATTTTAATAAAAGGTACCTATATTAATATTTCAGTTGTTACTGTTGTGAATTAGTATATTGAACAGTAAAGAGACAGATAACAGATTTTGGCTAAACATTCCTGTCTTTATAATGGAACATGTAGTTTTAATAGTGTTTATGCATCAAACATTGAGATACGCAGCGTTCTTGATAGATTAGAGATTGGTATTTTTTACTAGGAACCTATAATATAAATATCGATTTGTAAAATTTTTCGCCACCGCTCCTGCACGTCGTCACGTCACCGTTTATAGGGTATTTATAAAACACGGACACTGTACAGGGTGTTTTTTTTTCGTTGATATTATAGGGTATAGGCTAAACGGTAAGAGATACAAAACAACTAAGATATGTGTCCCGCTCTCTTTTTTACTACGCTAACTAGATTGGTTTAGAAGATACAGGGTGATTCTCAAAATCAGCGGTTTTTATTATCTCTTATGACTCGGTTATTTATGGAGATAAAAAGAAACTTTTAATACGAAAGTTTTATAACTTTTTACGTAGAATCCAGTGGCGTATTTAAAAAAATATAGATCTGTTAATTTTTGAGGTATTATCAAAACTAGCATTTTCTTAAAGAAGATCTGGGTGTCTCAATAAATTGAATTTTTTCTTGCGATTGCACTTAGACACTTAATATATTTTGCTTTGTTCTAAATAGCTAAAATACCAAAAAAACAAACTTTTTTTTAGTTGGCCATGGATTGAATTTTGTAAGCGTTTGTTTTTGTTTGTTCACATGTCATAAAATTCATTAACAATTAAGTATTGGTTTTGACCCTTGTTGTTAATGAAATATTTACGATTATGTTTTTTTAAAAAAGGAGTTCAAAATGAATATTTTTCAAAACTATTAAAAATTAAACAGCTTTAGACGGAACGAAACGACGAGAAAAGCAAATATTTCAAGGATTATATCACAATTTAAGTGAGTATGGATCATTTGGAATACCAAGAGGTAACATTTACAATAAGGAAAATAGAGAAAGATATGGAATTAATACATTAGCTTGTGTTGCTGCTGATCCGACGGTATCTAGCCGTAATATTGAATAAGATATTGGCACAAGTAAATTTAAAGTTTTAAAAACGTTAAGAAAGCATCATCAACCGTATAAAATAAGAAAGGTTCATAACTTACATCCTGGAGATGAAGAGCGGCGTTTAGAATTGTGTCATTGGTATTTGCAATAGATTATTCGGAATCCCAATTCTTTTCAAAATATAACATGGACTGACGAGACTTTTATATTCAGCGAAGGAATTTTTAATCGACATAACAATCGATATTTTATTAAACTTAGATAAAGCCCTATCACGAAGTTTTATTAGAAATGGCAGTGATCCATAGAGCATTTCTCTTTGTTATGCAAGCATTTTTGATGGGAGCATGTTTGTTAAATAAATTCAGAATATATGTATTGAACATTTTGAGTTTATCATTGACATCCCGTAAATGTAGCAGGTTGTAAAAAGGTACATACTGAAGATCTCCATAGAATTCCTTATGATCAAAATGTTTGAAATCCCTATAAGTAATGACAGTTGGTTTAGGTTTGAAAACCTTTATCCGTACCTAGTAGGCACTTAATAAGATAGTGATCTGATATATCAAAAGTAGAGTCAACAGTACTACTTAGTAAAAGGTCAGTATTGGAGCAAAGGATGAGGTCTATGAGGGTTGCACTATTAAGGCCCCGCCTAGTAGGCTCATTTATGACTTGACTTACATTATATGCATGAAGCAGGAAGACAATATATTTAATTTTACTGAATTATTTATGAGTATTAGAAACGTACCTAGTAAGATTTACTAATTACTTTAGTAGTTTTAGATATACAAGAAACAGCAAGTATTTCTATTTATATTAACTAAAGAACATTAGCAGAACGGCTTTAGTAAAACCAACAACTCATCTAACCTGGCGCTTATTCTGCTAGAATATATAACTAAATATCAACTTATTTCGACCAGATTTTTTTCTCTGTGCGATATGTTTTAAATGCAATAAAAATAGGAAATTATGTTTCGGCCTGAAAAAAAAAACAAGTTCCCTGTCAAAAAATATAATAATATTATGTGGCAACATCGTAAATATAAAAAGGTGTTTTTGCTGGCATTCTTATGGTAGCCACAGACTTGTGTGTCGAGCTATATGTATTAATTAGTTTCGTAAACCTTATACATACTCAATAAAAAAACAATCGCCAGGATTAATAATTTTATTGAAAACAATATTTAAAATTTATAAGTTAATATAGGTACAATATTTTTACAAATTTTGTAAGGTATAATACTAATATTTTTTGCTTAAGTACGTAATGTATGCTGTTATAATGGCACATTGAAAAAATGCGGTAACAAATTTATAAACTTTTTCTTCTACAACGTAGTTATATAGTTATGGTAAAACAGAAATACGTAATGATATTTACAAAACTCAAATCTCTTATAAAGTTTCTAAACTTTGTGAACCCATTAGTAATAATAGTATTTAATGTGATTGGGATATGATAAAAAAAAAGCTGCATAGCGCAAACCTAATAATGAATATGTCGTTACTCAGGCAAAGATTATGAAAAGTTATTGCATAATAAACTTCGAGTGTATTATTTTAAACAGTGTTTCATTAAGTTAAAATGCTTTATTTTTGAAAGAGTTACAATTATTGTATTAATTTTTTCTCCACAATAAATTTGGAGTTTTACTCTTTTTTTTATTTATTTTATTTAAGTTAAGTAAAATAAAGGCACACATTTACAACTGACCTATCCTTTTTTAATTACATTTAAGCCGGTTTCCTTATCCGACTCGGTTTGTTGCCACGTCTTCATAATATGTCTTAGATATTGTTTCTAGTTACATTAAGCAATAATTTAATTTCATGGTAAATTACACAGGCCTTCGTAGAATTTGTGATTAGACAATTTTTGTTTTCTTAAGTTAGTTTTAAGGTACTAATAACTAAATCAATCGTCGTTTGTTTCTATCACGTACAGTTCTTTTCTATGAAATTGTAATGTTATTTTATTATATAAATATTAAAAAATAATTTTGCTGATTACTGTTTTTATTTAAGAAGCACCGCTAATACTACACTCTTAATAGGTGAAATACTGATGGAGTAATCTATAAACCAGACGAGGAAAATGCTGACGCGCGACGGGGAATCCCTGATTTGTGGGGAATCCTTATATAAATCAGGGCTTCGAATAGTCCACGTTCAATTTAATGCGAAGCACTTAAATGATAACTAACCGATGGTGTGGAGAGAGCCCAAGAACCATACAGAATTGGGTATTTTTGCCTTTGCAATATAGAGGTCATAATACCAGAACTTTAAAACACATTGTGTATCCAAATATTATGTCGACAATCAGACCAGTGCCCAATAGTATTGATTTTTCTATACTTGTGGCACCAAAAGTTTTACAAAGTGCTAGTGATAATGATGAAGATGACGGACCCTTAGCTATTGCGGAGACTGATGTGTTTCAACCTTTTTCTTCAACTCAAAATGTACCTGTTCTTGCAGGAAGAGCTTAACGATCTAGTCCGAGATTTGGGACTTCCCAAAGATTTCTCTGCTTGCTTCAGGATCTATGTTTTATTGGTATCGCAATGGCGAGAGTGCATTTGTCGAATATCTTGTAGAGCATGGACCACTTGTATATGGTAAAAATGTAGCTGGTCTGGAGAATCATGGCAATTTTTATGCTTTTATTCCTGTGGGCCGTTTGTCCCAATTAAAAGAAACCTACGAAAATCGTAAGAACTTCTCATGAGAATAGACTACAAAAATCACAACTGGATGTGGCGACTTAAAAATATTAGGCCTTCTATTAGGTCAGCAATCTGGATTTATAAAATATCCACGTTTTCTTATGCCAGTGGGATCGTGGACCTAGAGACCAACACTGGGTAAAGAGAAATTAGAAAGAAGTTTGTATTTAACAACTGGTAACAAGAATTAGAAATATAAAGGTTAGTTGCTTTCCTTCGCCGGATTCATCCCCAGACGCGTTTCGCTGTATAACAGCTCGTCAGTGGAGCTATAGAATCCGACGAAAGGTAACAAGAATGTTCTTCCTGAAAGTCTAGTCGATCCTGAAAAAGTATAATTACCTCCACTCCATAATTAACTTGGTATAATCAAGCAACTTGTTAAAGCGTTGGAGAAAACAGGACGATGTTTTCAATTCTTGCCTAAAAAATTTGCCTGTCCATCAAAAGCGAAGATTCATCATCATCATCAAACAGCCATTCATGTCCACTGCTGGACATAGGTCTCCCGTAGCATCCTCCACATTGTCCTGTCTCGTGTAATGTTCATCCAGTTGGTTTGGGTCCTCTTTATATCGTCTGACCATCTTGTAGGCGGCCGACCTCTGCTGCGATATGCTTCTTGTCGTGGTCTCCATTCAATGATCTTTCTCGTCCAGCGCCCGTCCGAGAAACGTGCAATATGTCGAGCCCAATTCCACTTTAGAGTTGCTATACGTTCCACTGTATCTGTCAACTTCGTCCTTTGTCTGATTCTGGTGTTCTGAATCCTATCTCTAAGCGAAATGCCAAGCATTGATCTTTCCATTTTTCTCTGAGCAATGCGTAGCTTATTCACCGTTTCTTGGGTAAGGGTTAGCGTTTCTGCCCCGTAGCTGTAGGTAAGTACAGGTAACACGCACTGTTCAAAGACTTCCTTTTTTAAGCACATCGGGATATTCGCTTTAAAGACTTAATGCAGTTTTCCAAATACAGCCCAAGCTAGGCCTATTCATCTGGTGATCTTACCTGTTTGGTTGTCTCTTCCAATACGTAGCTCGTGTCCCAAATACTTGTAGGAATTCACTAGTTCTATATTTGACCCGTCCAGCTTAATGTTTTCGCTTATGACAAGGTTAATCATAAATTGAGTTTTAGCGATATTTATTTTAAGTCTTACTGAGTTTAACATTTCATTCAGCCTTCGTAGCATTTCCTTGGCTTCATCAACCCTGTCAGCAATAAGCACGATGTCGTCTGCAAATCTAAGATGGTTTAATTTTTCACCGTCTATGTTCATACCTATATCTTCAAAGTCTACTTTTTTAAACATATATTCTAGTAGGGTTGTAAAAAGTTTCGGTGATATGACGTCGCCTCGACTTCTCGTTCAATGCGAAAATCTCGAGGGTTTTCGCGTAATCTGATGGACGCTTTTGCATTCTGATATATATTTTTAGTAATTGTGGTGTATCTGTGGTCCACTAGAGTTTCTGTTAATGCTTTTAGTATTTTTGCTGGTTAACCGTGTCGAACGCTTTTTCGTAGTCGACGAATATGAGAATAAGGGGCTTATTGTATTCTATGGACTTTTCTATAACCACCTTCATAACCAAGAGATGGTCGTTTGTGCCAAAGCCCGCTTGTTCAAGTGGCTGGTAGAGGTCAAGTTTATTTGTTATTCTTTTTATAATGATCCTGGTGAGTAATTACTAGATATGGGAAAGAAGACTTATCGGGCGGTAGTTCTTTAGATCTGTAATGTCCCTTTTTGTATGAAGAATTATTATATTTGCTGCGAAGATTAAAGAAGGTATTTTTGTTTGTCAGCAAATAAGAACTCAATGAAAACTGATTGAAGCGGTCATGAACAGCACCGAAAAAAATGCGTGGAACGCTGTTGTAAATAAATTTCTGGGAAATACTAAAGACCCAAATTATGTGGATATTATGGAGAACATGCCGGACAAATTTAAAGAATTATCTTTCAACATGAGCATCAAAATTCACTTTTTACACGCGCATTTGGACTATTTCCCTGCAATCCTTGTCAATGTCAATGAAGAGCAGGGTGAGCGATTTCACCAAGACACTTAAGAAATGGAGAAGAGGTATTAGGGACGATGGGATACCAAAATGATGGCGAACTATAATTAGATGCTGAAGAGGGGAGCTCCTATGGCCGAGTGTAAGAAAAAAAATAGCAAACGGAGTTTTTCGGGTAAAAGAGAAAGAGCAAAGAGTAGTTCATTTTCCTTTTGCTATGATTTTTGTATTTTTTATTAATATTTATTATTATTATTATTTATATTTTATATGTACTTATTTTATAAATAGAATATTAAAAAATCATGCCGTTTATTATGATTTATGTAAATATTCTTACTTACATTCAATAAGGTGTAAAATCGAGGCCTGTGTTATCAACGACTTAACACAGATGAACGTCGAGGCGCCAACAACAATTCACAGTCCTATTTTATGTTCTATATGCAAAATGTTATAATAAATGAATGGCGATAATTATTCTTTAGCATATTTTTTTTTATTAATAAGTAGCAACACGTTGTTGCTTATTGGGCTTTTATGAAGAAGTGTATCGATTTATTCCACGTTTAGTTTCCAAGTTAAAAATGTGTTTTCACAGTTTGCATGAAATTTTTTAATATCCGGCAACAACGCTTTAAACATTTAGCCTTGATTTAGTCAATAGTTTGCGATATTAACGTAGGACTATATAAACTTGTTTATGAATGAATGCTTGGGTCCATCCGTGTTAAGTTGTTGTAAATTACCGATAAAAATATAAATATAATATAATTAACAATAACAAAATGTAGATAATAAAACTTTCTGTTATTTTTGCTCTTACTGTATGATTAAAGAATTTCTATAAGTAATCTACTTGCTGTAAAACAAAGTTGTACTTGTAAGAAATCCTGCTGACTTAAATATTTTTACATTGTTTAAAAATGGCTTAATGTTTAATCAAATCAGTCATTTCTAATGGAGCTGCGGAGGGCACACAATTTATGGCGATGCAACCTGAAAATAAAATATTTATTATAGAAATGCATATCTTATAAATGTTAATACTCTTATACAGTGTCATACTAATTGGGCTTACATGTATGGGAATCTAGAGGAGATACTAAGTTTTTCAATATGTCTTTACGTCAGTCGTTAGCTCTACTCTCTGTGTACGTCCGTAATAATTTTCAATAGTTTTCAAGAAAAACGCGTTATTTGTCAACATCTGGAAGTCATTATGTAACACTACATTAATAATGCATCTGGGCGCGTTCGCGATGATTTTTAGAGCCTTGTTCTGAATCACCTGGAACTTATTAAGCTCCGTTCTGTTTATAGTGCACCACGTTGGTGCACCATAAGTTAGACCTATTAGCAAGTCTACTCCGCCTGTGAAGCAGGGGGTAGATAAAGCCTAACTGTCGCAATGCAATTGTTTTTATTATATTTTAATTAACTAGTTTTATTCTATTAATCGAATTTTGTCTCCAATTCAGTCTTTTGTCGAAAATAAGTCCCAGGTATTTCATCTACTTTTTTTTTTTATGATAAGGCACAGCACTGTAAGATAAATCCTTTATGGCGCTCTGGGAGTTGTGCGCGTGCGCAGAAAACGATTTACGTTGGTTTTGAATCTTTCGAGATTATACTCGTTGGGAACACGATCTCAGGGAGGTCGTTCCAGAGTGATGACGTTCTCCAGATGAAAGAATTTTAAAACAGTGTTGTTCGAGGGACACTAAGCTGAACCACGTACCTACTGGTGGGCTGCAGTGGTTCGTCGTGTATTTCTACCATGCACCGCTCTGGGTGGTATCAAGCGGGCAACCTCAGTTGAGCACTTGCCAATAAAAATATTTGTAAAATAGACTCAAGTCGCCAACCCGCTTTCGATGTTGAAGGCTTTCCAGGTTGTTTGTCAGACTATGGTCACCGATCAAGCGAATGGCTCTTGTTTGAATGGAATCTAGCAATCTTATGGTATGTTTAGGAGCAGAGCCCCAAATACGCGAACAGTACTCCAGCGATGGTCGAATTTGGGCTTTATAGAGCACCAAAAGTTGTTGGGGTGTATAGAGGTTCTTAGTTCGGAAAAGTACTCCAAGCTTCTGTGACGCTGCCTTAGCAATGGCCGCAACGTGACTATGCCAAGACATATGACTATTCAAATTTATGCCCAATAAATAAAGTGATAAAGCTAAGGGAATCGAGTGTTCCGCCATAACTACACTCGTAGAGAAGGGTCTTTAAGAAAACTTGACAACCATGAACAAAATTTGGGGCTACTGCGGGCCGCAGGCCCACATCCACAGCACGACGCGTGGTCAAGAAGTCGCATTCAATACTTCAAACAAAAAGTTACCCTTTATTAACAGTCCAAAGGGAAAGGAAACTTGGTTATGTTTTTAGCAAAGACAACGATAACCCAATTATAGTGACAGATGGCCTTATTAAGAAAAAAATTGCTACTAAAGTAAAAACTGCAAAAAAAAATTCTCTGCAAATTGGTACCACACAAGATATAAATATTGTTGATCAGTGCTCCATATTAATCCGATACGTTGCAGAAAGTAAGGTTAATGAACGACTTATTGGCTTAAATAACTGTACCTCTAGCAAGAAAAAAGACATGTATGAACTTTTGTCCAGGCGTATTTTTAATCTGGGGCTCAAGATATCAAAATGTTGTTGGCAACTCAACGAATGGAGCAGCAAACATGCAAGGGAAGTATAAGGGAGAGCGCCCACCAAAGATGTGCACTTCAAGTAAGATATGAGGTGCGCATGAGGTTGGTATGAAGTGCAGCGTACCATGTTTTTATATGCAATGACGCACACAGAAGCCGCACGGCGGCCGTGCGAAAGAAGTGAGTCGCCTCACTATGAGGTGCCGCACGGCATGCGTGCTAAAAAATAGGACCTGAGAGCTTATTCTTCACTTCGTACGTTCTTAAAAAGTTTCGTGTAGCAAGCGTTTACAAAAAACGAACGATAGGTACGCTTGACTGGTATTCTTCAGTCTTCCTCGTTTTTTGATCATTCGGTGCGACTGACAAGACGTGGCATCGCTGCAAATTTCGAGTATTTCCCCTTTTATGTTTTTATACTGTGGCACAAGTCGACAAAACCTAACTTTTAACCTGTAAAACTTAGTTTAATTCTATTTTGTATTTACAATGCCTCAAATTAATGGCAAACGAAAGCAAATGCTGTTGGAATTTTAATCCGGCTCTTTCACGAATACTTTCACCAAAAAGGAATGTTTAAGGATCCTTTTAGAAGACAAATTTGCACCAATAGCCTAAATACAAATTTGTTTAGTCTAAACATTCTGGTAAACTCAGGATCCGATAATTCCTCCAGTGCCCTTTTCTTAGCACCGTGGATTATCATATGAAAGCTATCATTATCCGCCTCTGCATCATCTAAATCATTAATCAGGTTAATATGTAATAGACCCTCCATTCTTTATGAAATAACTAAGAAAAATGCAATTAATATTTTTAAATTACTGGCCTTTTAAACAGCAAAATAAGGTTAGGAAGTCAGGTGAAAAGCGCTCACATACCGAAATCCCGACTTGCCAATCTCACCGATTTTCGTGCATTAAGTTATCGGTAGAAGTAGTGACGAATTATTAAATATTACTCGCGTACGAGTCACTCTCATGGCTTTTCGTTCGTACTTCGAGTGAGGAATAAGGTCTGTGTTCTATTTTCACTTGACGCGTGCCGAATTATTAGAGCTTTTCAGGTTAAGTCTTGCGGTCTTCCGTATTCACTGACATTGACATTTTCAGCACGGTTTAGCACTCGAAAATTATTTAGTGGTAAAAATGCGTGATGATCAACAATTTGATATTGAATTCGTACAGCATCGTGTTGAATGCTAGAATATCTTCATCATCGGACGATGATACCTGTATAATATTTTGAATTTTAATTTGATTGATTTTATTTTGGAAATAGTCTAAAACCGATAACTAGTTTAATACATGAGGAAAATAACTTTTTGTGAAGTCAGATTAAATCGCTGATAGGCCGAAGAGGATGTATGACTAAAACAGTATAATTTTAGGGATCTTTGTAATAAGAAGTTTAGATGATAAGACATAGAACTGAATTTGTAAAATATGTGTACCGCTTATAGATTTAGGAATTTTTATATTTATGTAGAGTCAAAGAATATTGTGTAGTACTAGTTGATAGATATTAAGAAATTAAGTCGAATCGTTATTATTGCCAATACGGACGAGTGTTATCTATTTTATTGGCTTATTTAAAGATAATTGTAATACGACAGATTAATTTTAAATAGATTTAGTTATTTTAAAACCCAATCGAGTTTCTGTTGATTAACTAAATGGTGCCTGCACGTATTAATGAAGAAGCATAGAGGAAGGGTAATTAGTGAGTGCAGTTGCAATCAAATAAGAAGGATAGTCTGTATATCCTCCTGAGACCCGAGCCGTTAGTTTTCCTAATTTTTCAGTAAAACTTTAGTATTTATAATAATTTTGGTCAAAAAAACAAATAAGTATGAATTTTTAAGAAAAATTTTTTTCTATGCTTTATTAAAGAAAAATTAAGTTCATTTAAATGGACATTAGAACGGTATCGGTATACAAATTATTTTAAGTGAAATTCTTTATAACATTTCTTGCTTCCTGTAAAACATAAAAATACATCACATGATTCACAATAAACTTTAGTTTTTTGACTACACCCAGGATTCTTATATCTAACAGATTTCTTTAAGTCGGAAGCCATTGCAGGAAAGTGTTGAATACTTTTTTTTGTAGAATGGCTTTGAGATAATGGTCTAGGACTTGAAGTGCTTCTGGTTACCAAAGATGGAATATTGGTAAAATCCAAAGAATTTTCAGCAATCTTATCTTTGAGTAACCACTCAAAGAGACCTATTTTAAATTTCAGAAATTTCATAACGGATTTGTTACTATTCCCGAGTTGCAGATGTAGTTTTCAAGTGACATCTCGTGGCAATCAAATGCATCACCTGGCCCGTCTAACAAAAATCAGTCAGAAATGGAGAAGCAAACTGCGCTCCTACCAAGTATTAACAAATCTTTATAGGGGGTAGATGTTTAGTAAATGCCTTTTTGGGGTCAGTGTATATTTGTTATCAGTTGGAAGTAGGAGAAATGGGAAAATATTAACCTGACTGTTTTGCGTCTAATGTAGCCAAATGATCCACTATGGCGACGTGTAGTTGCGAATGAGGAAAGGCAAACCTAACTTTGTTTGGTTATATTTTAAGTTTAGGGCAAGCGCGTGAGACCAAGTCAATTAAATATAGATTCTGTTTTGCGCATCGGCAACTACGCCAGATTTACGATTGCATCGTTCTCGAGACGACGACTTCGGAATCCGACCTCTATTTTAATAATAATTCAAGTAGCAAAGTAAAAACTTTTTGTAAGCTCTGCTTTAAATGGGGCACCGTTCTTGATTTTATTCACTCGGTTGTTGACTTGTCATCCGGCCTCTCCGATATCCAAAAAAAAAACTTACTATAAGTAAATGTCCACTTTTATCCTTATGAATTCTTTCGGGTGTTCCAAGCTGAATTTCAATAGTTCCGTTTTTCTTGCCATTCATGTGATGTTCAATCCTATAATAAGATTAAAATTATTAAAAAAAAAAAAGTTAAGTCCGTCTATCTATCTTACAAACTCAGTATAAATTTGAAGAAGTAGTCCATACTTGCAGTGGAGTGTAGGTAATAAATTAAAACAACACTTCCGTCTTCCTCCACAAATATATATTGTGAAAAAATTTTTTTTGGATGTCCCTACATGTTTCGACTATATATACAGTCATCCTCAGGGGAACTATATCGAGTTTAAATTGGGTTCTAATAGTTGTCTCAAATTAACTACTACAACATATAAGATAATGATAGCAAGTGAAATTTGTTTAGTTGAAGACTAGCTTGAGGTAACTCAGAGTTGTGGATATGTAAATCAGCACATTCTAGTTTATTTTAAATTTGTTAATAAAAGTAAGAGAATTTGATTATTTATTTTTAATGAGCATGGTATAGAATAAATTTTAATGATTAATATATGAGCATTTTTAATAAAAGCATTTTTAATAAAACATGGTTTATGTGGAGAAACCAAAAAAGAAAGAAAAAATTTTTTTTTAAGTTATTTTATAAAAAACTATGAAATTTCATGTTTTCTTGAATTATATTGAAAAATACTAAATGTAGTAGGATAGGGGCTAAGCCCCTATGGGTTTAAATAAAAACCTAAGTTTTTAAGTCAGGCGCGGTAGTGATTAGCACGAAACTTTGTTTTTCTTAAAAAGATTTTTCTAATTCTCCCTACCGGAATGTGTTTTTATTTAAACCCATAGGGGCTTAGCCCCTATCCTACTACATTTAGTATTTTTCAATATAATTCAAGAAAACATGAAATTTGATAGTTTTTTATAAAATAACTTTTAAAAAATTTTTTCTTACTTTTTTGGTTTCTCCACATAAACCATGTTTTATTAAAAATGCTCATATATTAATCATTAAAATTTATTCTATACCATGCTCATTAAAAATAAATAATTAAATTCTCTTACTTTTATTAACAAATTTAAAATAAACTAGAGTGTGCTGATTTACATATCCACAACTCTGAGTTACCTTAAGCTAGTCTTCAACTAAACAAATTTCACTTGCTGTGATTATCTTATATGTTGTACTCATTAATTTGAGACAACTATTAGAACCCAATTTAAACTTGATATAGTTCCCCTGAAGATGACTGTATATATAGTCGAAACATGTAGGGACATACAAAAAAAATTTTCATTATAAATGCTAATCCTTTACCGTCATGGTAAACCTATTGTGTGAGGTGTAAAATTCGGCCACCTAATCTGGGGACTCTAGGTACGGATCTATTTAAAGACTATTATATTATTATATTTTCTCAGTAATCCTCTTAAAATAATTAGGGTAAAATAAAATAGGTTTATTTCAGTTATTTAAATTTGCTGATTTTTGGTTTTAAAATTCAGTTAGATGTTTGTATTGGTTTAGACAAGAAGTTATTTGTTGCCAATTAAACGTGATATCTAAGAATGTTTCGTCCGTGGGAAGAAGCCAGTACGCCAAGTGGATCTACGGGTCGTGATAAAAACCAATTAAAGCGTGATATTTTACCAGTTGACACAAAAAAAGTAATCTTCGACGTTTACACCACCCTTCTTGAACGTGGTTTTTCAAGATTTGGTGCAGTGAAGGATTTGACACGCAGGCCAGTGAACACAGTGTGGTTTGTTCTAAATAAACCTATAGTGGAGAGAAGAAAAAGGACGCGACGGATGTCGATATAATTCGTAGAAAAATATATGCCATGTACAGGGAACAAATAAGTCTCACTTTAAAAACCCTTTTGCAAAAATTAAATAAAGATGATACAGGAATAGAGTGTTGTCGTGAGACTGTAAGGAAATGTATTTTAAGAAACGGTTTTAAAATGAAAAAAATTAACAAACGACAAGTAATTATGGAATCGGCCCGGTTAAAAAGATGGAGGATGGAATACCCAATTGCAGTCCATGGATATAGACAGGATGGAAGTGATATTATTTATTTGGACGAGACGTGCTATGACACACACAATGTTCCAGATAAAGGCTGGGTAGATTTATCAGATCAATGAAGAACCAAAGCTCCATCAAGTAAAGGTAAGCGTATAACAATAATTCATGCAGGGACAAAAAAACGGATTTATAGCAAACGCTTTGTTGATTATCACAATGATAGTACGGCAGAACTATTTGAAGACTGGTTTAAAAATAAATTATTACCAAATATACCTACCACCAAATAGTGTGATAGTGATGGATAATGCGAGCTACCACAGTCGTAGGATAAACAAAGTTCCGTGTGCCGATAACACAAAAGTTACCATCCAGGACTATATGATGGAAAATAATATGTATTTTGAGGAAAATTACACAAAAAAGCAATTGTTCGAAATTTTAAAATCATTTTCAATAAAAAAGCAATAATATCGTGACGCTTTGGCGGCAGAAATGGGTCATACCGTGTGACTTTCTCCTTATCATTGCACGTTCAAGCCAATTGAACATATATGGCACCAGCTGAAAGCATCGGTAAGGAGGAATAATGCTTCGCCAACCTTAAATTGAAGACATGAGATGATAAAGGTGCTATGTCCACTTTTTAAAGTTTCGAGTAAATGAGGAAAACGTGTTTTGATTTAGAACTTTTTTACTATATTTTCAAATAAAACGAGCAATATCTCGTAATCTCGGTATTTTTTTGTAATTATTGGTTTGGTATTTTATAACAAAATAAACTTTCAATTTTTATAGTTATTTTGATTTGAACGGACATAGCACTTTTATCAACTATGAAAAAAAGCACGTTATAGTGTTTATTTTAGTGGATAAAGGAGCTATGTTGCTTTTAAATTAAAATAATTTGAAAAAACACAGGTATAATATTGAAATAAATTTTTATTTCTTATGAAAATAAACAAAATACAAGTTAATACTAAAAAACTTAAAATGTAATAGGAATTCCGTTTTTTCTTAGGGTTTTTTATAGTTTCTTCCAAAACAATATCATAGTACCATCTGCAATCTGTTGGAATGAGCTTAAGCTGATCTTGCAGATTTGATATTTTTTCACTAGTTAGACCACCACATTTGGGTAACTTGTGTAAAACTACTTGTTTAACTTGTACTACGGGCTCCTTTTTTTTCTGCAAATCGATATTGGTCTGGTATATAAATATTCTGGTGCTTCCGAAGAACTTTCTCAATTCGTCGAAAGTCTCTGTCTGAATCAAGGTAGGAATGACCAACCTCGGGAAATTTATGGTCTATAGTTTTAAAAATCGTATTTAATATTAAGTATTCGTAAGGGCTAATAATAGCAAAGTTTTTGTTTTGCCCCCCACATTGATCTGACCAGATTAATAAATGTTCAATCTTTGGCTTTTCTTCTTTAAGTAACTTGCAAAATCTTAGCAGACAACTTGCTATTTATTGCTGCCCCTATTGGCGATATCTTCCGTCCATGTGAAAAAATATGATTTGTGGCCTGAACTGGTTATAGAGTGAACTCCGAAATTGTAGAACCACATTTGCCTCAAGTAAAAAGATTTTGAAGTTGACAACTTTGGCAGTGGCATCGTTTGTTGGAGATCCATTGTTATGTAACATTTTTCTTTGTCAATAAGTGTCACTTATCGGTCAACTTTCTGCAAGGCAAAAGCAAACTGGAAATTTTCGGTGTGCTCTGAAGAATTTTTCCCAGCATCACATACGCTGCAAGTATCGCTTTTTGGGGCACCAAAAGACAAGTTAAACTTTGTTTCAAAAATATGCCTGTAAAAGGAAGTCTTAACCGTTTTCTTTTTTCGCATTTCTCTATTAAAGCTGGTAGAGTCGATTAATACTAAGTAAAGGAGAAAGGTATTTTTTATGCTGATTTTTGTTCCTTGAATAATGTGATTCTTCCGATGGAAACTGCTTGATGTGATTTTCAATACAGGTAATTACATTCATAGGAATCTTTTTAGGATTGTTGTGATGGCCCTGCTTATGTGGCGAGGGAGCTACTTGACCGGATTTTAATTCATTTTGAGCTTTAAGCACTTTTTTTCTTCCAATTCTGTACAAAGAGCAGAAGGCATCTTTACACACCAGTATGGTTTCTTTGTCATATTTATATTTAAAAGTGTAACTTTTGGTTTTTAAATTTTTACGGGAGCGATGACGATTAATTTCATGCATTTTAATGCATTTAAAAATCAATACACTTTTGGAATTAATGTCTAGTTTATATAATTTTTTCAAAATTTGTTCTCTGAATGCTAATATTCTTTCAGTTCTGGATTTCATGATAAACTAATATTATTTACAGTTTAAAACCGTATTATTTAAAAAAATCTTCTTTAAAAATCTTCGATCTGGTCACAAAATATTATAAACATAACCTTAAAATATCACATAGCACATGAACATGTAAACAGAGCTATCCAAAAATTTAGTTGATAAAGGTGCTATGTCCCCAAAATGCACATAGCACCTTTATCCACTAATAAATGGGTAATGTATGCCTGACATAGCACCTTTATCAATAGAAATATCCCTTATTATTGAAAATTTTACAATCCTGGTCCATTTAGGGGTTGCATTGGGTTAATATAGAACCAAATATACAAAAATGTCATTTTCTTAAAAAAGTGGACATAGCACCTTTATCAACTCATGTCTTCAATTCTTCTGTGACAGCTTTAGTACAGTCAGAGATGCAAAATATTCCAAACAAAAGCTGGGAAAATTGTGTAGCGCATGTTCAAAAAGTAGAAAAATCATACGTAAATAATAGATCTGTTGCCCAGAGAAAGAATTATTGTGAACTTGGATGACGACAGTGACAGTGAAACTGACTTGGGTTAAAATGTAATAATTATTTTTCTGACACGGTACTTTTTTGTAGATATATGTGTATTTTGTTTTAATTAATAACCGTCCTATATGTTATAATCTTTATCGTATCATTGAAGATTAAGTCATTTTTATATGATATCTTTATTAATAATTATTAACATCATAAACGTACTAAAACCTACATAAAACCTTAGTTACTCATAATACATTAGTTACCATAATTTAATACGTTAGTTACGAAAGCATAATACGTTAGATACCAAATAATATTAGAACTATTTTTCTCCACGACCATTACTGAATGCAATAATTCCAAAATCATTTTTGATAATAGAATGTAAAAATTCTCGCTCTTGAGTTGGAATATTTATTCTGAAACACTTGCTTCTTATGCGTTTTGCGTGTATTTTCATTCCATAACAAGATACGGAATGAATATTCTGTAATTGATCTAAACGACATAGGTTGCCATGAATTTCGAAACTGTCAGTGTCAGATAAAAATGGCCGCGTTGTGATAATTATTTTCAGACAAATTTTAGTGCAAGTCAAAAAATGAGTGAAAAATCGGATGAATCAGATATGGAACTGGATAATACTCCACCTGAAATTACGAATATCGCGAATAAATAACTTAATTGCTTTGTACAGATTTTATTTGTTTTTATTCGTACTTTTTGGTCGAGGAGAATTATTTTTCTGACATGGTACTCTTTTGTAGGTATATGTAGGTATATTTTGTTTTAATTAATAACCTTCCTATATGTTATAATCTTAATTGTATTGTAGGTATCTATACTGTTATATTATTATCTTATTATTACTACTTATTATTAAATTACGTTTAAAATATATT
Organism: Polydrusus tereticollis; assembly: GCA_963920685.1. NCBI lineage: Eukaryota > Metazoa > Arthropoda > Insecta > Coleoptera > Curculionidae > Polydrusus > Polydrusus tereticollis. The sequence goes on from OY987330.1 coordinate 119,964,833, forward strand.
TTTGCGTTTGCTTTCTAACATAAAAAATCAGTACGACACTTTTGTTGCATACAGGTAGATAAAAAAAAAGTTTCTCCAGGCTTTTATATACATTATTATCTTGAAGCAGTGCAACCTTTTATTCTATCAGCATCGAGTGCGTCCCTGCTTTCATTCGATTACCCGCTGGGTTTTATCGGCATTGGGGATTAGCCTTTATAATGAGTTTGTAAGATAGATTGACGGACTTTAAACGTGTTTTACGGGTTTTGATCTTCACGCATGCTGAATTAAACTTTTCGCTGCATTGCGTTGGACTCAAAGATACAGCTTCTCACACGGGCACCCAAAATCACGGTATATTATTGTCCCGATGGTACGCATTGGCGGTAGAACGACTTCCAATTGAAGCGGGCTTTAGATCAAAGCAATAAAACAGCGCTGCAGGCAAACATTTTGTGAGATGACGACAACGTTCTTAATAGATGGAGGATGGAGTCCGGACCCAAAACCTCCTCCCGTATACAGTGTGTATCAGCTAAATGGAATAAATTCGATAATGAATACATGGGGGCGTGTCTGAAAAAACGCTCAGACACGTCGATTGGTATTTCTAGTTGCGCATTTTTTACAATAAAAACTTTTTATACAGGGTGTGTCATGTAACAGTGGCCAATACTAACTTTCTTATTTTAAATGCAACACCCTATATATTATTCAATTTTTTGATTCTTCAGAAAATTTTAGACATATTTCATGTACAATATCCTCGACAATATCCTATACCTATCTTCAACTGTGTCGGAAATATTAACTGTATTCAGATTTATTGCAAAAATCAAGAACACACTAAAAAACTAATAAGTAATACTGTTTATTTCTTGTAATGTAAAAAACAAAAAAAACATTAATGTAGGAGATGTTGAAAATTGATGTTAAAATGTTTTAACTGATATGAAATTAAAAAAAAGTATAAATAGTTCTGTTTACTTATGTTTAAAACGCAAATTGTTGTCTTTCTGCATGACAGTAGTTGTCTGTGTTATAGTCGTTTGAATTTTGTTAACTGCATATCAGAAAAATGGTTTATTTAACAGAAATGCACAAAATATATAACAATTCTACAGATGACTGGTTATGGAGGTAAAACACGGAAACAAATGAAAGTTGTTCGCTTATTTCATGAAAAATTTTCAAATTTGCGGCCTATAACTCAATGGACAATTAGTAAAACAGTAAAGCAGTTTCGCCACCTGGGACATATAAAGCAGATAAAAAAAGTAGCTGCCAATGCAATAAGTGATGATACCAAATTAGATATTATGCTTGAGTTGCAGGAAAATCCACATACTTCTAGTCGAAAAACAGCCCCAATGTTCGATGTTTGCCATTCATCGATTATTCGAACATTACAAGAAAATAAAGTGTATCCCTATAAAATTATACCTACTCATGAGCTCATAGAAGACGATTTTGATAAGAGAACGTATTTTTGTGAACAAATGATGGCAATGTTAGATAAAAATGTGATCCAATTAGAACATGTTTTGTTTTCTGATGAGTGCACCTTTACACTTTACGGTCATGCTAATCGTCAGAATTGCCGCTATTGATTTAGGGAAAATCCTCACTGGTTGAAAGAAGAACATACGCAATATCCTGAAAAGGTTAATGTTTGGGCAGAAATTTTTGGAGATCATATCATAGGTCCCTTTTTCATTAATGTCAATTTAAATGGCGATAATTATTTAGCACTGCTCCAAAATAATGTCTTGCCAACTTTGACAAACTTATATCCTGATCCAGCAAACCCACAACTTCCAGCGAATATGATATGGTTTCAGCAAGATGAAGCACCGCCTCATTACCAAATCAATGTCCGGCAGTACCTCAACCGAGTATTTCCAAATCGGTGGATAGGGAGGCGTGGATCGACGGAATGGCCAGCACGATCCACTGATCTGACGCCATTAGACTTCTTCTTATGGGATTATGTCAAAAATATTGTATACAAAACTAAACCCCTCGACTTAGCTGACTTAAGAAGACGAATAACGCTTGCGATTAGATCGGTCACGCCTGAGATGTTCAGTAACGTTAGAAAAAATTTCTATTTAAGATTAGGATGTTGCCAAGACGTTCGCGGCGAGCATTTTCAACTCCTCCTACATTAATGATTTTTTTTGTTTTTTAGATTATCCAGAAATAAAGAGTATTACTTATTAGTTTTTTAGTGTGTTCTTGATTTTTGCAATAAATCTGAAAACACTTAATAGTTTAGAAACACTTGAGGATAGGTATAGGATATGGTACATGAAATATGTCTATAGTTTTCTGAATAATCCAAAAATTGAATAATATATAGGGTGTTGCATTTAAAATAAGAAAGTTAGTATTGGCCACTGTTACATGACACACCCTGTATAAAAAGTTTTTATTGAAAAATATGCTCAACTAGAAATACCAATCGACGTGTCCGAGCGTTTTTTCGGACACGCCCCCATGTATTTATTATCGAATTTATTCCATTTGGCTGATACACACTGTATAATTTTTAAGTTTTAACCGATACGCTTTTGCTTTCCCCTAGTTCATAGGCGCGATAATCATCCCTATCACCCTCCCCCCCCCCCCCCCCGTCCTACTTACAGTAAATACCGCCATTGCTTTAAACCCATATCATAATATCTATGCGTTAAGGTTACCTACTCCTGATAATATATAAAATGTATGATATTTTCCGCCGCCAATGCTGGTACGTTTACGTGTAGGTGTTGCCTTATGTGTTTGGTCTATTGCTAGGCTAGGCTAAGAACTTACGTTGTAGTATCGATGATGGTCAACATCGATGGATCCTTTGTAACATTTATAATCATTGTGATGGCTTCAATCAACTGAGGTACTTCAAGAATAAGGTCGCCCTAAAAAAACGATTCATATATATTAGGGTGGCCCAAAACACAAACAAACAAATATTTTGTCTCCCCAAAGTTATTTTTATTCCTTATAATACATAAATATAAGGTAAAGTATTTTTCACCCTAAATGGTATCGACTTATTGTCTGCAATAAAACTACCGGTTTAATACCATTGTTATACACAATCAACAAGTATATACACTACAGGGTAGGACTTTAGATATTTAATTCGGTATATAATATAATATGGAGGTAATTATGCAATATAATTAAAATTATTGAGGTTTTTAGGGAACAAGTAATTTTACACACATTGCAACGTTTAAATAATATATTATTTAATGACATGAAATATCCTAAATAAATAATACATATCAAATCAAAAATCATTTATTGTCAATTTTGCAATTATTCTATTAGCAGTGGCGTAGCCAGGTAGGGGCCCCCGCCCATCTAGCTTGGCGCCCCTTGGTGCCCGTATACACAATAAAAATATACTTTTATTACACCCTGTAACATATAACAGATCGGTATTTTCTTATGGATGTTATATATTCGTAACGCCATTTTCTTAAACGGGCGGATTCCATCAGTACTTGTCTTTTATCAATTTGACGATATCTGAAGCCCATTTCAGACAAAGACTAGTGATGCTACAGTTTATTTGGTTTTCGTCATTACTGAGCCGCTGTTTTAAACTCTTTAATGTAGGGACACGTTGCTCTTCGTACATGGTGTAGATTTTTCGTCTTATTAGGTCATTATCGGCCTTCATCGATACTTTTCTTGAAACCGGTATCTATACGCTTCTTTCTCGATTTGACGGGATTTACTGCAATTCGTCTTACTGTAGTAAGAGGCACCTTAGTCATATCACTTGTTACACTTGCGGCAGCACTAGCCTCAAGTCCTTGGTCAAGTAAAGAACTATATACATTTTTTACAATGTTTTTAGCATCAAGAGATAAGTGGTTTTTCTTCAACGGAACACTAGAAGAACCACTATTAATATTTACCCACGGACGCCACATAATATCTGTTTTTATAGGTATAAATTTTTGGTAAATAATTAAAAATTATTGTATCGTAACCTTAGCACAACTTGAACACTTCCTAAGAAACACAAAGACTGAAAGATGTTATCGCAAGCACAAGATAATTAAATATTACCTGCTATAATATAATCCGACCCTGACCGACAGTTTATTTGCATTTTTATGGCCGAGCTCTTGCAAAACGTCCCAGGTAGTTAAACGGAGTCAATCATTTATTGTGAAAAATTCTTTACCGGGTGAGTCAACGATTGCGCGAAGTAATTTTATGCCTTGAAGATAAGATTTGTCGATAATAAGCTTTCGTATTAAGGTATGGTTGGATATCTGCCACATTTTAAAAATATTTTGAATTATACAGGATGCGCCCAAAAAGTAGGGTGTCATAAAGTTACATTTTATTAAATGGAATACCCTATATCTTAGAATATTTTTGGATTTTACATAAAATTACAATTATTTTTCATTAAGTGCATTATAGGTCTACACCTAATAGATTTCGAGATATCGATTCTTGAAAAATGACATTTTTGAACTTTGACAGCGTCTAGCTTTCTAGCGATACGCCATAGAGCAAACGGCTTGCATGTCTCTATCTTACTTTTTTATTATCTTAAAAAAAAATACCAACTTCCGGTTAAATTGGAAGTACTTTATTTCCGGATTTTGAGCTACATCCGGTTTAACCGGAAGTTGACAATTTTAGAAAGATAGTTGAAAACTAAGATAGGGACATGTGAGCCGTTTTACTCTAAGACGTACCTTAGAAAGCTAAAAGCTGTCAAAACTCAAAAATGTCATTTTTTAAAAGTGGATATCTCGGAAACTATTAGGTTTAGACTTATAATGCACTTAATAAAAAACAATTGTAATTTTATGCAAAATTCAGAGATATTCTAAGATATAGGGTGCCCCATTTAAAAAACTGTAACTTTATGACACCCTACTTTTTGGGCGCACCCTGTATAATTCAAAATATTTTTAAAATGTGGCAGATATCCAACCATACCTTAACACAAAAGCTTATTATCGACAAATGTTATTTTCAAGGCATAAAATTACTCCGCGCAATCGTTGACTCACAAGGTACAGGGTTATCCAACCAAGACTAGACAAGGCGATTTTTTGACTTTTCCTGTACTTTTATAAAAAAACTGAAATAGCCATCTTAAGTCATTTTCTCCCGCGAATTCGAATATCTTCAGCAAAAAACAATTGAACATCAAACAAAAGTACTAGGGGTCACTTTGATATTTTTTTAAATGGGATGCCGTATTTTTAATGAGCTTATCCGATTTCTCATATAAATTTTGATCTAAAATGTTGGATTTTTAATTCAAAAACGCCTTTTTTCTTCAGTTTTAAATTCGGAAAATGTTAAAAAAAAAAAATTAAAAATCCAACATTTTAGATCAAAATTTATATGAGAAATCGGATAAGCTCATTAAAAATACGGCATCCCATTTAAAAAAATATCAAAGTGACCCCTAGTACTTTTGTTTGATGTTCAATTGTTTTTTGCTGAAGATATTCGAATTCGCGGGAGAAAATGACTTAAGATGGCTATTTCAGTTTTTTTATAAAAGTACAGGAAAACTCAAAAAATCGCCTTGTCCAGTCTTGGTTGGATAACCCTGTACATGAGAGCGAAAACGAAACACCAAAATAAAACAGCCAAATGTTAAAAAAAAGTTTTAATATTCCTATGGGGTGCGAGGCACAGCGTTGGAGGTCTTCAAAAGCTATCTCCACGAGAGAACTCAAATATTAAGAATTAATGATATTACCAGTGAGCCCTTAGTAGTTAAAATAGGCGTCCCGCAGGGCACTGCGTTAGACCGTATTTTATTCATAACATATATTTATTTTTCAACAAATATCAACGTGCAAAATGTTAAACAGTTGGCAAAACTAGGCATAGGTAAAATAAAAAATTGGCTTGATTCTTTTAAGTCAACCCTAGATATAAGTAAAACTAAATATATTGCCTTTTCCCTTACTTTAGCCAATCGTCCCAATTTTGATTGAATTGAAATAGATAATCTTCATGATTGTATCTCTGAAGTGACTCATATAAAATACTTCTATGTCATCATTGACAAAAACGTTGAATGGGAACAACATATAGTTAAGCTTACAAATAATGTTAGAACATTAATGCATAAGTTTTATATTCTAAGAGATGTATCGACTAAAAAGCTCTTAATTGATGTTTATAATGCTCTCATAAAGTCACTGTTACCCTATTGTCTTATCTGGTATGGCTTATATCAAAGTACATTAAAACAATTAAATGTTGTTCAAAACTACATACTAAAAATAATCTGTCAATTAGATTAAAATTGATTTCTGTTTCTATGTTAGTGAGTCTATTTAGATTATAAAAATGTATTTTTTCTTGAGACGTTGAATCAGGTAGGTTTGAGCATGAGAGGAAAAAGTCATTTATTTCAGCTGCATCTAAGATGTTATCTGGTAGTTCTAGTAAGACGTTTTTATATGCCAGCTTAAGTTTTTTTGAAATTTTCCAAAATTCCTTTCTCTTCTTTGTTAACATTTCACTGAAATATGATATTTTTTCCCTGATTACTGCATGTTTGGTGTAGTTTCTCAGTTCTCGACAGTATTGCAGCGAAGCGGCTGTTTTATGATTTAAGTATTCCTTATGAGCCTTGTCGCGTAGTTTTATTACTCTTTTTATGTTATTTGTGATCCAGGGGATGAACGGTTTGTCATAAATTATTTTTTCTCGAAAAGGTGCGTGTTTATTTAGGAGAAATAGGATATTCTTATTAAACACTTCAACTTTGTCATTTATATCTGACTGGCTGTAAATGTTGTGCCATGGAAGATGCATTGCATCATTTTCAAATAATATATACATAATATTATAGTACAGAGGGAAATTTGGAGTCTGGGATATACAAGGTGTTACCTAACCTCTCTGAAAAAATAAAAGATGTGAATCCTCACCTTATTTTAAGACGAAAATGTGGTATAAAAGTTTTTCGCATGTCGCTTCTTTTTCGAAATACGGGTGTTAAAGAAAAATTAGTAAGGCAATAATAATCATTTTAATAATTGATTTAAAAACTTTTAATAATGAACTCACATGAAGAAAAGTCAAATAAATTGCTGAAAATGTCCTCCATGAGCCAGTAAACACCCATGTACCAGGTGTTCCACCTAAGGAGGTAATCGGCTATATCTCGGAAAGTAATAACACTAAGACTTTGGGAAAAAATATATATCGATAAAAGCGGCCAAGAGAAATTGCTGGAAATTATTTTTAAGTTCGAAAATTGACCGCTAGGGGGCGTAAGAGAAATAGAAATGCCGATTTTCTCTTCATTTTTTTTAATAAAAATATGTTAAAAATATAAGCATTGTATTCTTCATAAAATTATGCAACTTTATGTTTGGAATCGTTTTTTTCTATTTTCAATAATAAAGTGGTGGGAGAAGGTCACGCTTTTTTTCTTTCAAACGCTGATATCTCTGCTTTGGATAAACCGATTTTATTCAACTTGGTCTTGAAAAAAAAACCTTTTTTCCCTCTACACGTAGATCTATTAACTATACCATATTGATTCTGATGGTGGCCACTAGATGGCATTTTTCTATAATTCCTCAATAAATAAGGATTTTCTCAAAAAAATCAAATGTTATGATATGACTTTTTCATCATATTTTATTCTAGGCTTATAAAGGCTATTAAATAGTGGAATAAAAAATCCAGGTCCGTATTTAAAATAAAAAAGTTGATGATGGTCGCTCGAATCCGAAACGTCGGATCAAAAAACTAACCCCATCAGCTTGTAGAGGAGGAAAAGTTACTATAAGAAACTGAAAGCCGCAACGTGATAGCTTTTGTTAAACCACAGATTTAATTGATTAATAATTAATGTATTAAAAAATGGCCTATTTTTCCATATTAATTATTATTATCCCTAATTTCTCTAGTTTAACAAAAGATAACACGTTGCGGTTTTTAGTTCCTTATAGTAACTTTTCCTCCTCTACAAGCTGATGGGGTTAGTTTTTTTATCCGACGTTTCGGATTCGAGCGACCATCATCAACTTTTTTATTTTAAATACAAACCTGGATTTTTTATTCCACTATTTAATAGCCTTTATAAGCCTAGAATAAAATATGATGAAAAAGTCATATCATAACATTTGATTTTTTTGAGAAAATCCTTATTCATTGAGGAATTACGGAAAAACGCCATCTAGGGGCCACCATCAGAATCAATATGGTATAGTTAACAGATCTACGTGTAGAGGAAAAGAAGGGCTTTTTTGCAAGACCAAGTTGAATAAAATCGGTTTATCCAAAGCAGAGATATCAGCGTTTGAAAGAAAAAAAGTTTGACCTTCTCCCACCACTTTATTATTGAAAATAGAAAAAAACAATTCGTAACATAAAGTTGCATAATTTTATGAAGAATACAATGCTTATATTTTAACATAATTTTATTAAGAAAAATCAAGAGAAAATCGGCATTTCTATTTTGAAAGTTCTCTTACGCCCCCTAGCGGTAATTTTTCGAACCCAAAGAATCCAAACTCGAATAGTTATATTAAAAGGTTCCATTCTACACTCCTAGAGCAGATAAGGGTAAAAACCCAACAGAATCACAAAGAGTCTCTTATTAATCTTATGAAGTATTCATTATTACACTACAACCATTCCATTCACTCTTCTACAGATCATACACCATTCAAAATAGTAACAGGTCATTTTAACTTCAAAGACCCATTTGACATCAAAGAAAAACACATTGTGTCTAAATATGTGCAATAATTTCCACCAATTTCTCTTGGCCGCTTTTATCGATATATATTTTTCCCAAAGTCCTAGTGTTATTACTTTCTGAGATATAGCCGATTACCTCCTTAGGTGGAACACCCGGTACACGACGTGCTAAATTGTCTCTTACGTGTTGGAAAATTTCGGGACTGGCGCGGATCGTATTAAAATCATCAATAATACGCAGTCGAAGGTCTTATTCAGTTTTAATAGGAGTAGTATAAACGAGTTGTTTAAGGTGACCCCAGAAATAAAAATCCAATGGATTCAGATCCGGCGAACGGGGTGGCCATGGGTGAGGTCCTCCTCTACCTATCCAACGAGCAGGATATTGTTGATCTAAATAGTTTCTAACGCGTACTGCAAAGTGAGGAGGAGCGCCGTCATGCATGAATCACATTAAAGTTCTCGTTCTTAATGGCAGTGCTTCCATCAATTTTGGCAATTCATCTCTAAGGAAGTTGTAATAGACATCGCCAGTAAGTTGATTTGGAAAAAAAAACGGTCCAACTAAGCTATCTCCAATAATCCCTGCCCAAATATTAAAAGAAAATGTATACTGGTGATGTCCCTCGATGATAGCATGAGGATTGTCTTCCGCTCAAATACGGTTATTGTGAAAATTTATGATGCCTCGTCTGGAAAAATTCGCTTCATCTGTAAATAGTATTTTTGGCGAAAAATGTGGGACCCTTAAAAATTTTTTTGAAACCAGTTACAAAACATAACTCGAGCGGAAAGTCTCTAGGCAACAAAGTTTGCACTCTTTGTACGTGATAAGGATAAAGTAAATAGTCCTTTAAGATACTCCATACTGTTTTGTAATTCACATTCAGCTCGTTCCCGATTTTCCTCGTTCTAGTGCCTGGAGATTCTTCCACCATGTTTAAGACCTCTTCCTCAAGTTGTACGGTTCTAACTGTAAGTGGTCGGCCGCCTATTTTGCTTTTTGCAAAGCTACCTGTTTCCTCTAACCTGAGGTGCAATCTTGTGAATGTTTCCGAACACGGTAATACTCGTCTATTAGGAAAGCATTCTGCATATAAACGTCTCGCCTCTAGCGCATTTCCATTTGCCAAACCGTACATAAAATGAATTTTAGCCATTTCTTGATTGGTAAACTCAGCCATTATGAAAATTATGTAATGTAGTACAAATAAATTCGAAAACAATTCAAAAGAATATTATTTGAAAGATGTTAAACAGGAGGCAAATGGTACGGAGAAAACAAACCTAGTTGCCATGGAACGCAGCAAAGCCTACTCGTATCATTTGACGCAACATAATGATAAAAATACGAAAATCAACTAAAAAATTAAGGTATTCTTTTACCCAGATTTACCCAGTGCTCTAATCCCTTATGTATAACAAATATCATTGGAATATCGTTTGGCATTAATTAATAAAAGAAAAAAAAATACAAATTTTTTTTTTAATCACTCTGTATTTCGAAAACGAGGCGACATGCGAAAAACTTTTATACCACATTTTCGTCTTAAAATAAGGTGAGGATTTACCACCTTCATTTTTTCAGAGAGGTTAGGAAACACCCAGTATATAATATACATGTTTTTTGCAAGCAAAATGTTATAAAATATGTTTTCGGAGATTATTTTTACCTTGTCTTTCTTTATTAAATCCTCTGGAATTCTGACCAGCACCAAGCGGTCGTTTTCGTGCGTCACCACGAAACTCAGGCGCTTCAATGGCAGAACGTGTTTCTGCTTTACCGATCCTTTGCATTCCAAAACGTGAAGGTTGTTCTGAGTTACGATAATAATCCTTTCCCTTGGCTTATATCCGTGTCGGTCGTATTTCATTACGGACGTTGCATACTGTAAAATAAGATTGAATAGTGGCTTAGTATACAGGGCGTTAATTTTAAGTGTGTGGCCATACCCTAGGATGGTATTCCTTTCCGAAATTTGAAGACAAAAAATTTAAATAAACATAAGTCGGCAACCGCTTTATTTTTGGGATACAGAGGGTGTTGAAAATTCGAAAAAATAGGTTTTTCCTTAATAATATGTTTGGGACTGTTTCAGATAATATTTTGAATTTTAGTAAGTACTAATTAACTTAAAATTAAAAAAACACATTTTTTTTCATAAAATCTACTTCTACTACATATATTTTGGTATCTTTAACAGAAAAATTGATATGACACTGTTTTTATTTTTATAATCACTGAGCAAAAATCGTTCCTAAACTTTTTCTCTTGTTGATGATATTTTTAGAATCACGCTTTATCGCTTGCTTGCATTCATTTCAAGCGTTAATTTATTTATTTATTTATACATACACTGTTGAACAGTTACCCAATTACAAAACAGGTAGGTACGAACAAAACTTGCAAACTACCTAATTTACTTACATAACTAAACAAATATGATTTATTACACAATATTACACAAAAGATTTATACAGAACAAAATCATAAAAAAAAATTCACAGATATTGCATCTTACGCAACCATCCTATGTATTGAAAATACCCGACACAACTTTTACATTTTAATGTTTTTCTATGTGATGTGATAAAAATCCCTTCCAATATAGGTAATAATAATATACTGTTTACTAAGTTTATCTTAATTTGTTATTTGGCAGCATCTTATACCGAGTGGTGAATCGTCAAGCTGGCGACAGGAAATTCAACGTAATGAGAACCATACAATGTATGCTACTGATACATAAATTTTTTTTTTTTGAATATTAAGGAGAATGCAAAATTGCAAAAGTTAAATAAAATAATGCCAGACACGACTTATACCTTCTGATGTTTAAATCTAATTACTCGTTACTATTATCAAGATTTTGATTTGTGACAACATTAACCTTCAATTGGTATTTTGCCAAAACAACCAATTTAATTTTTTTAAAACTGGTGCTGTTTGCAGCATCTCAATCGCATTGCCATATTATCCTGGTTAATTATTATTGTAGCAACAGCTGCCATAGTGAGCTAAATGATACCTTTGAAAAATTACCTTGTTTGGCAATAACAACCCATTATTCAAGCCATTTTAAGCAAATTATTAAAAAATTACATTGGTTGTTTTGCAAAATACCCTTCAATTAAGATGAAAAAATCAGAAAAACAAATATAAAATAAACGCATTTTAATATTCTTAAAGTACCTATGAAAAATGTAAACATTTTACTAATATACTTCTATGCGGGCCAGAAAGGCCAACAATACCTCTTCGCGCTCTATTTGAGTAAAACTTTAAAATTGCTTTAAATCGCATTAATTAAAAAAAAAATTATGTGTCACTTGTCTTTTATGATGTTACAAATGGGTACAATTTCGACTTTAGTATTTTTAATCTCATTTGGAATACTACAGTTTTTGACCTGATTTACGGGTATTTATCATGGATATTTCATCTATAAACCTTGGAAACTGGCCATCCCTTACCTATAAAATTTCCGTTTTTTGACAAAATCCCGTCATCTAAAATAGTAAAATAATTACTATACGATCCAGTCACCAGTATAATAGTACTTCCTACCCCTTTACGAAATTTTATTTATTTTATATTATACCAATTTGAAAACTATTAAACATCCAAACTATGTATGTTTATTTATTAGACAAATTTGTCACCGATTAAATAATTTTAAAGTTAATTCATATTAGATACGCTAAGTAGTCTCGAGCCCGTAACATTGCGACTAGAATCAAAGACAGATGATATCCCACTGCCGACTGCCGCCGCGCGCCGCTGCATGTCGTTTTCTTCTGCATGTCGCCCGTCGACTATCCCATATAAGCGCGCCCATAAGTATTTTCAATACTAAAAGGAAAATTAAGCATCAAAAAGTCAGTCGTCGATAAAAATGACTCTTGATTGCGCTCAACCTGCAGGAGAAAATGTCGAAGGCATTAGCATTGGAGTTATAGCAGCCGCACATCGAGTTAATAGGTGCGGTGGTAGGTAGAAAGTATCTGTGTTGCGAGAATTTAAAGTAGGAACCCTAAAATTTAGTTTAGACAACAACTCCTCACAGACAATATGACCGCTGACAAGCTTGCTCAAAAACGACTGAGATAGGTAATCACGTCTTCTATCCAAATTTATAAGCGAAAATCTTTGCAGCAGCTGTTCATGGGGAAAACCCTGAATCGGATAGACACCATCCGCTCTGAACCATAGAGACTTGGCAAATCGCCTCTGCACAGACTATAGAATTTATGTGGATATTATAATAAGGAGACCAAACAAGTGATGCGTACTCCAGCTTAGATAAAACGAAAGAAAAAAATAAAGTTTTAAGTGGAACCGTATTTTGAAAATCTTTTGTTGTGCGTAAAACAAAACCAAGTAATTTATATGCAGCGGAGACGGTATGTTCAATGTGAGGAATAAAAGACAACTCACTGTCAAAGACGACCCCCAAATCCTTAAACACTTCGGGTCACTTTAAAGTTTTACCATTGATGTTATAGCCAAACAAAAGAGGGACATTTTTTGTCGTGAACGTCATAACATTACATTTTGAGGCATTCAAACTCAATCTGTTTTCAATACACCAGTCGTTTAAAAAATCCAGATTACGCTGTAGGACCTGGCAGTCAGCCTCGTTAGAGACTGCAGAAAATAACTTTAAATCGTCAGCATAAAGCAGACAATGAACTGAGAGTTTATCGACAATATCATTAATAAACAGCGTAAAAAATAGTGGTCCCAAAATAGAGCCTTGGGGTACTCCAGAAGTAGCAATATAATCTGTGGATCTAACACCACCATAAGTCACAAACTGTTGTCGATCCTCCAGGTATGATTTAAAGAATAACAATAATGGGTCTGAGAATCCAAAAGTTTGAAGTTTCTGCAATAGAATGGTGTGATCAAGCCGATCGAAAGCTTTAGAGAAGTCAGTATATATAACGTCTGTTTGGCGGCGCTGGTCAATTGCCTCTGCCACGAACTGAGTAATACACATTAGATTAGTAGTTGTCGATCGACCCTTAAGGAATCCATGCTGAGCAGGACATATAGAATTTTTAACATTTGAAAAGATAATGCCATGTAACAGTAACTCAAAAACTTTGGAAAAATTTGAAATTATTGAAATTGGTCTATAGTTGGAGATATCAGTTTTATCATCTTTTTTGAAGACTGGACAAACCTTGGAGCATTTCCAGATGTTTGGCATTTTACATAGATTAAGGCACTTGTTAAATATGATTGATAGAGGACGTGCGAAGACTCCCGCGCAGTCTCTGATGACAAACGCGGGAATTTTATCCGGACCAGCGGTTAATTTGGGTTTAATCAGCTTAATTGCGTTGAAAACTTCAGTCTCATTAAAACTGGTAATATTAATAGTAGATGTGGATATATTCGACACATCATCATCTGTGGAGGAGCCAGAAGATATCAGAAATGAGCGACCAAAAAAATCAGCAAACGCATTGACAATATCTTCAGAATTCTGTAGCGTAGTGTTGTCAAAATGCATTCCACGAGCAACTCCCACAGAGCCCCTTCTAGAGTCAACAAACTCCCAGAATTTATTAGGATCCTGATTTACGCTATGCTCGATTCTAAGCATATACACCCTATACGATTCGTCAATTTCAGTCTTAATTTGACGCCTTAATCGAGAAAAATTTTCATAAGCTAAACCGTCGCCAGTTCGCTTATATTTCCGCCATTCAATGGTCTTAAGTCGGATATCGCGTTTAATGTTAATCGTAAACCATGGGGGGTAGGTACGACGATTCAATACGCCGAACTTCGGGACACAAATCTCAAATACATTATAAATTTTATCGTAAAATAGTTTACAACAATGGTCAACATCGGCCAAGTGGTTCAGAAAAGATCAATCAATATCCAGCAGTAACTCGTACATAACCGGGTAATCAGCTCCACGAAAATTATACTGATACTGTAGGGAAATGAAATCGATAAAGGAGGGTGAGGGTTGTCGATTCTACCGAGAATGATATCCGACTCACTGACACTACAATGCCTGTTAAAAACGACAAGATCTAACAGCCTGCCATCGGTATTTAAAACATAGTTAAACTGATTTAGTCCTGTCAGATTAAAGAAGTTATTTATAGCATTTACAAAATTATCTGATCTTTCATTACGTATGAAAAAATTTGCGTAATTAGTAATATTAAAATCTCCCAAAATGAGTGTATCAGCGTTATTTATAAAATCTAATGAAGATAAGAATTCAAACATTCTATGATATATATATATATATTAATAAAGATTGTACGATTTAGGACGGCAGGGTTTTTACACAATTGTTGGTATAATGAATTTTTTGATTTAACAGCTCGTTCATAGTTTTTCTTAAACGAGGGCTTGCCATTGGAAGTTTGTGAAGAGGATGAAGGCTTGTAAGGATAACATTCGATACTTCACTAACAGAGTAGGTAAGACAAACGTTCCGCCAAGGAAAGATTCGGAAACCATCCATAACGGAGGCTTTACGGTGACCGTGTACAAGTCGGGATTTGGACTTAGCAAAAGGTCTAACACGCTAGCAAAATCACCATTTGGGTCTGGAATCTAAGATGGTTCGTTTACGAGTTTAGTAAGGCCAGAGCTGATGGGAAATGATTCAACTTCGTCAGCTTGCTCTTTGCTTGTATTTGCGTGTTTAAGCCAGTTGACATCATAAACGTTAAAGTCGGAAGACAACTTCGGAATTAGAATGATTGGTTCGCAAAAAGTCGACAGCATTAGCAAATGATGAGAACAAGCCTCTATAATGGGTATCGCTAAGCGGCCAGTAAAGACAGCAGATGAACTTTGCAATTCTCGGTGTTGATATTTTAAACCACATTCATCAAAGTTTTTAGAGTGTCTCATCAAAGTTTTTAGATTATCTCCTTTCGTTGACAGAAATATCACTGCGGACCGAAGAGACAAAGACCAAAGTTGCGCCTAAATTGGTTGTGGTCGTACCCAGGATATAAACTGTACTTATCGATTATCTGACCCTTGTTTTGGTTAGTGTGAGTACATGAGGTTTGGTAAATGTTGAGACTGCATTGATGTTTGAGTTCAGTCTTCAAACAACTGTAGGTGTAGTATCATTTCCATTGTGAGTGTCGCCCGAAGGACCCGCCTGGCTGTCAAAACGAATTACCTTCGCTTGATGAGACGCCAGGACCATCAGCCCCCACGCGAAGATCCGATCGGGGGCCGCGTTTAACTCCGGAGCATTTCGATCTTGGAATCATTATCATAGCATTTTCTATATTTCCCACCCTGGAAACTGGAGACATCGGCACAGCGACGAAACGTTAACTCAACGAGCAACTTCACGCCATGTCGGGCGAGCCAACATCTATACCATCTGCCACCATTCTCACATTCACTTCCCTAATAACAATTCTTCCAAACACCCAAGAGAATGGTTCCTAACTAGGCCTTAATAGGATGTGATAAACACGCTTTCAAAATTTGAAGTAACAACTTGAACACGAACCCCTTTTTACAGAAATAAAAAAGCCATTCCGAATTATACTTATTCTAAAGAAGATCAACTGAACAGTGAAGAAAAAGAACTTAAATACCATTTGCCCAACTTAGCAAGTCGCATATATTATTATGATCATTGTAGCATAGTAGAAAACATTTCCTATCATGTTGAAAAATTATGCTGCTGGGGCAGTTCTCAATATTGGTGAGTATTTAGATACCCTCTATGAAAATTCTTTGCAGGAACTACTCCCTGGATGTTTTGGAAAGTTCAGCCAGTTGAGTAAGACTATAGGTGTTGGATTATCTTTAACGCCCAGGAATGCTTTGATTTTAAATTTGTCGTTTACTGGGGTTGCGTTTCTTTGATAAAAATAAACTTTTCATGAACCTGAGACTGTACCTGTTCCAATTTAAGCTGCGATCGTCGGTTGAACATATATACAGTGATGGGCTAAAATATGGAACAAATTCATTTAAAAATCAGGCATTAATTTTTTGAAAAAACGCTCGGATACGTCGATTATAATTTTTTCTTCCGAAATTTTTGCCTCAAAAAGAAATTATACAGGGTGTGTCAAAAAGTAGATGTAGCAAACATTTTTTGTATTTTAAATAGAACCCTATTTTGTTCAGTCGAATTTTCAATTCTACGTCAAATTCTGCGCATAATTCATGTATCATACCCTATCCTTATCTCTAACGGTTTTAGAGAAAAATTACATCATAAAACGAAATTTTTCTTTAAAAAAAGTTACATGTACCTACTTAAAGGTAAACAGGTAAATTTAAATGAATTGTCACTACGATAGCAAGTCATGTGTCAATCAAAAATAATTTTAGGTATAATTTTGAAAAACGGTGATCATGGTGCATTTAAATGAAACCCAAAGAATCGAAATTTTAATTTTAATTGGATGTAGAGACAAAACAAGATATCAAGAAGAACTTTGTAACTTGTTTAGCGCTAAGTATCCAGAACGACCGATTACAAGATGTACAGTGAGTAAAATTGAGAAGAATTTCAGGGAAACGGGGAATGTAAAGGATCGTCTACGACCAGGTCGTTCAAAAATTAGTAAAAACACAAAATTGAACATTTTGTTAGAAGTTGAAGATAATCCCCATAGTGCATCCACTGAAGTAGCCCTTAATAATGATGTGAGCCGACGATCTGTTTTGCGGGTATTGAAACATCAAGAAAAGTACCATCCGTACAAAATTAGGTTGCTGCACGAGCTAAACGAAGATGATCCCGACCGCCGACTACAGTTTTGTGAAACTATGATGGAAATTTGCAGCTTAAATCTATTTTTCCATCGCAACATACTTTTTAGCGATGAAGCCACGTTTTGTTTGAATGGTTCGGTAAACAGACAAAATTTTCGGTATTGGAGTACAAATAATCCCCGTTGGATGAGAGATGCACACGCAAAACCCACAAAAAGTAAATATTTGGGCAGGGATATTAAATGCTAGAATTATTGGACCTTTTTCTTCGATGGAAATCTTACAGGAGACCGGTATTTACAATTTCTTCAAAATGAATTAATTCCCACACTAGCAGCGGATTTTCCAAATCCGAATCAGCCTAATCTACCAGAAGCGTCTATTTGGTTTCAGCAGGATGGTGCTCCGCCTCATTTTGCTCGACAAATACGAGAGTATTTGAATACTGTATTTCCCGAACGATAGATAGGTAGAAGAGGGCCCATAGAATGGCCTGCAAGATCTCCCGATCTTACACCAATGGATTTCTTTCTTTGGGGCTATTTGAAATCAAAAGTGTATAAGGATAAACCACAAAATTTGGAAGACTTAAAATTTAAAATTAGATATGAAATTAATGAAAATACTGTAAATAATGTTTTAGAAGGGTTTTTTAAGTAGATTGGCATATTGTCAAGAAGTTAATGGTTAGCATTTTCAACACTTAATAAAATAATTTTCGTTTTATGATGTAATTTATTTTCTAAAACCGTTAGAGATAAGGATAGGGTATGCTACATGAATTATGCGCAGAATTTGACGTAGAATTGAGAACTCGACCGAAAAAAATAGGGTTCTATTTAAAATACAAAAAATTTTTGCTTCATCTACTTTTTGACACACCCTGTATAATTTCTTTTTGAGGCAAAAAATTCGGAAGAAAAAATTATAATCGACGTGTCCGAGCGTTTTTTTAAAAAATTAATGCCTGATTTTTAAATGAATTTGTTCCATATTTTAGGCCATCACTGTAGATATAAAATTAAACGTAAATATCGCAACCCTTGTATCCGACCGACGCGACTTCAGTTTTTGCTGACCAACACGTTTAGGAATTAGCACCTTTAGGTGGGTCCATATATATAGCATTGTGCCCCATCAGATCACCGTATCCGTATCATCGACACCTATCATGATCGCTATGTGGACGGGCCGTGATACGCAGTCATTTGATACGCCGGAAGAACATGATACGCGATACGCCCGTTTCATTTCGAGTCGGTTTTTCTCCGATCATCAAAGGAGCTACGGAGCTACATTAAGCCAGTCTAAACGTGTCCTCCGCTCGCTTAGCTTGTTTGCTACTGTTTCTAAATAATTCGGTTTGCCACCATCGCCATCGTCTGGCCATTTATCGTTGCCTGATAATTTTGTAAATTACTATATAGTAAGCGCACGACAGCGCTAAATTCTCGTACACTTTCACAGACGCCTTTATGAGAACTGCCTCAAGATTGGCGGTAATTTAATCGGCGATCGTGACAAATTTAGATACGATACCGATAAAAATAAGTGACATCCATAACTCGATACGCGGTTATCTGGTACGGAATACTGATACATATGTAGACCCACCTTTAACAGCTCTTTTGCTTCATTATATCGGAACACCGGAGTTCTATCATCTTGGTTTAAAAAAAACACTAAGAAAAATAGTCTGGGATTAAAATCGTACTTACCACTTCTTTGTCACCATTAAGTTGCCCAGAGTAACCCGTTTTAAGTGCCAGGGATTGTTCCGAGACGCGGTCGGTACTGAAAAGCTTCGGTACGCTAGCAGCGTAACTCTTCTTTTTGCCTTAAATTAAAAACAATAATGTGTATTAGAAAATATAGCTACTTATTTATCTTATTAATCACCATGCAAACAAGTGTTATTATTTAACCAAACTTACTTGTTCCAAAAGTATACAACAACCGAGCTACAAAGGGTCAAAGTTTAAAGTTATATTTCGACTGTATATTATAGTATTTAAGGGTTTTAAAGTTTCTTTTCAACAGTTTTTGTGTGTTTCGGGACTAACGTGAATATTTGAAGTTGGCAGGAAACAGGAAATGTCTTTCTTTAAGCGAACAAATTGAAATAATCGAGAAAAGTGAAAAACTGGTTTAAGCACCAGGAAATTGGCTAAAAAATTTAAAGTGGGTAAAACTCAAGTTACTATAAACTTATTGAATAAAAACACGCGTTTTAAATTTCCACTAGATCTTATTGCTCTTAACAATTGTTTCGCCACACTGTGGCTTCTTCAGAAGTTACAAAAAGAATGAAAGGGTAACGAAAATAATATAAACCTGTTTACCTGAACATACACAATTAGATAATTAATACCCTATAAATATATTATGTTAATGAAAAAGCTTTAATAACGGGGAATTTCCCAAGTCCAATTGATCGTTTAGTATCGAATTTGAATTTTTATGTTTGTTTATTTCCATACATTGTAATAAATCCAATATTTTTCCTTTGTTGTTTATAAAAATCATCATTAAAAGTATGGTTTTCATTTATTAAATGTTTGGCATAATTGGAATTTTCTTTTTTTGTTTAAAAAACTAGTTTTATGTTCTTTTATTCTCTTCTGGAATTACCTTCCTGTTTGGTCAATGTAAAATTTAGAACAAGACCCACAATCTAATTGATAGACTCCTGATTTATTCTGTTTTTTAATTTTTAATTTATTGTTTTTAATGTATTTGCTCAAAGTATTATTAGTTTTATAAACTATTTTCGATCCCCGTTTCTTTAAAAATGTAGCACCTTTGGTTGTAGTTTTACCAGTGTACTTTAAAGTTTGAAAGTTACCTTCTTTAAATTTATTAACGGGAAATACTAATTCTATTGCCTGGCAAAACAATAAATCAAAAACTAAAAAACAGAATAAATCAGGAGTCTATCAATTAGATTGTGGGTCTTGTTCTAAATTTTACATTGGCCAAACAGGAAGGTCATTTCAGAAAATTATGCCAAACATTTAATAAATGAAAACCATACTTTTAATGATGATTTTAAGATTTTACATTTAAACAACAAAGGAAAAAAGATTGGATTTATTAGAATGTATGGAAATAAACAAACATAAAAATACAATTTTATATATATATATATATTGTTATTGGACCTTTGTCATTAACATAATATATTTATAAGGTATTAATTATCTAATTTTGTATGTTCAGGTAAACAGGTTTATATTCTTTGCGTTACACTTTCATTATTTTTGTAACTTCTGAAGAAGCCACAGTGTGGCGAAACAATTGTTAAGAGCAATAAAATTTAGTGGAAATTTAAAACGCGTGTTTTTATTCAATAAGTTTATGATGAATTTCCATCAAGTATCGGCTACTTCCATTCAAGTGACTATGTTGCTTTAAAATAAAGCAGAAGGTAAAAATGTTTCAAGAAGGTGGCAACGGTAAACAAAAGAGAAATTTCCCAAAGCCGAAAGACTGGCAGTTAGTAGACCAAGTTGTTTTAAACTGGTTTTGTAAGGCGCGAAACAAGCACTTACCAATATCCGGGCCCATAATTCAAGCAAAAGCCCTCGAATCCGCTCAATGTCTAGGACTAGATAACTTCAAGGCATCAAATGGATGGTTAGAAAAATTGCGTCGTCGGCACGATATTACCTTTAAGAAAATATGTGGCGAATCAGCTGATATCCATATCGAAGACGTAATTGCTTGGAAAGAAAGGCTATTGACCATTTTAAAGGATTATGCCCCAAGGAACGTATTTAATGCATATGAGACAGATCTCTACTATCGCGCATTGCCAACAAAAACATATGTATTAAAAGATGACAATTATTCTGGAAAAAAACAGCAAAACAATGATTTTTACAATTCTGTTCTGTGCAAATATGAAAGGCGAAAAGGAAGAACCGCTTATAATAGGTAAAAGCAAAAATCCTCGATGTTTTAAGGGCGCACATATCGATAAGTTACCTCTCCAATGGGCCCCGAACAGAGAAGCGTGGATGACAGCAGACATCATGACTTCACAGGTTTGATACCAAGAAGAAGAAGCAGAATAGA
Organism: Polydrusus tereticollis; assembly: GCA_963920685.1. Taxonomy (NCBI): domain Eukaryota; kingdom Metazoa; phylum Arthropoda; class Insecta; order Coleoptera; family Curculionidae; genus Polydrusus; species Polydrusus tereticollis. The sequence continues at coordinate 119,986,359 of OY987330.1, forward strand.
AGAGTGGTATTGTTTCTGGTTAATTCAACGTCTCATGCCAAAATTACACTGGATAATGTAAAACGTATTATTCTTCCACACAATACTACCTCACATTGCCAACCAAGGCATTGCTCAGAATATTAAAATGCTTTACAGAAGCTACCTTATTAAGAGGGTTTTAACATGTATAGATAGTTTTTGTCCTCTTCAAGAAATCGAAAATAATATTATCATAACCAACGCCTTGAAGTAGGTTTCGGTGGTCTGGCGCAATTTGTCCCCAGTGACAATAAAAAAATGCTTTATGAAAGCCGGATTTATATGTAATACAGATAATATTGAAGAATTCGAAGAAGAAGATAATATTCCGCTCGAACAACTATTTCCTAACATTAAGAACACATTTGTGAACTTGAAACAATTTGCCTCTATTGAAAACGATTTGCCAACAGAAAGTGCAGAAATAAGTATCATCGAATGTATTAAAGAGACCAAAGACACGGATAAAACTAGTCCCAACTCTAAGACAGAGGAAGAGGAGCCTGAACTTGCTGCAGTGTCAAAAATATCAAGCCTATCTGAAGCCTGCGCAAGTTTGAGAGACTTCTTTTATTAATTTTAACAATTTTGACAAGTCTACAAATATTTCTCAATTTTTATAAAAATGTGAATTTCATAAAAATAAAATAAAAAATATAAGGCAATCATTAATTTCTAATTATTTAAAAAAATAAGAATTTCAAACCAAACATACAGTTTGTATGTACATTGTATAATATATAAGTTAGTTTGCATGTGCAGTATATACAGATTGGTAAATTGGCTTCGTGTCATTTAAATTTAGTTCTGATAAATTTAAACAATAATATTCAAAATTATTTACATACGGATAGGATTTACAATAGCACAAATGGATGAAAAATTTTATTTTTCGGGAAAAAGTCATTCTTGATAAAAAGTTTTGCTTGTAAAAAAAAATGCAATTCACGAAGAGAAAATTTTGATTTTTTATACAGGGTTCGAAAAAACTTCAAAAACATGATTTTTCTCCAAGAGTAAACTACCTTTATTTTTCATTTTTGACCAAAATGCCAATTAGAAACCTTATTTAGAATAACGTTTGTAATATAAATCCGAGATTTAAAATAAATCTTCGATTTTCTTAGTATTTTCAATTTTTAGAGGTAAATGAAAATTTTGCTGCTCAATAAAAATATTAATATAAAATTTTATTAAACTCTATTTTCATAATGGGTGGTGTGTATCTTATTTTATTTCATACTGTATTGTAAAACACACCTTTACATATTTGAATTTAGTCCAGAAAATAAGGTTTTACAGCAATAAGTCCGGTAAAAAATTTTTACCGGACTAGTCCTGTAAAATTTCTTTACCGGACTGAAATTTGTAAGTTTTAGTTTAATCAATGTCAAACACACAATGTTTCCACCAGTAAATATAAGCACTTTTCAAATATACGACGCAGAATAAAACTTCATTATAATTTCAAAACATAATTATAATTTTCAACAGAACAGTATGAAATAAAATATTGTACGTCATTCGTCCGGCAAATCCTTTACAGTATTCGTTTCAAAATTCCAGACTCGGCTCCTTCGTCGCCTCGTCTCGAAACATTTCACTCATACTGTAAAAGTTGATTTACCGGACTTATAACGTAAATATCTATTAAAATTTTAAATGCATTCCTACCATCTTTTGTAAAAACAAGGAATTTTTTTACCTTTGTATTATTTTGCTTTACGTATGGGGCAAATTTGAAGTTGTCAAGTAGAATTTGATGTATTTTGAAAATGTTGACCTTAGAACAAAGGGTTTATTTAGTTCAATGTTACGGTGCGGGCGAATGTTTTTACAACTTTGTGATAGAGAATACAACTTTGTGATAGAGAAATTTAATCAAAGATATCCTAACGTTTACGTCTCAAAAATGGGACTTCATAAATTATTAAGAAAATTTTAGCGAACTTGTTCAGTTTCCAATTAAAAAAAAAAAAAACTATGATCAGAATGACGCAGCTTCCCTAATCGTATTGCAGTCTGTTGCTGACAATCCTACCCTTTCATTAAGAAACCGAGCTCAAGAACTTGATGTAGTAAAAAAATCTCACATTCGGAATATTTTAAAGGCAAACAAAATATTCCCATTTAAGCCAACTTTTAATCAAACGTTGGAAGAAGGAGACGAAGCCAAACGTTCGGATTTTTGTCTTTGGGTCGGAGACAAAATTGTAAGTGGAAACAGTAATTTTCATAAATTCATCATGTTCTCCGATGAATCGACATTTTCAACAAACGGGAAAGTGTCTTCTGCGCATATTAGATACTGGAGCAAAAATAATCCCCGTTTTAGAATTCCTGCTAGAAGACAATATTACCAAAAGGTAAATGTCTGGTGTGCGATTTCACATTATGGCATTATTGGCCCATACTTTTTTGAAAACACGTGTAACCGTAAGAGTTACCTTGAAATGTTGGAAGCATTCTTTTCTGATAACCTAGAAGAATTGCCTCTTCAATTTAGGAACGAAATGTACCTACTTTCAACAAGATGGATGCCCTGCGCCTTTCGCAATTGAAGTGAGGGAATGCCTTGATAATACATTTGGCCACAGATGGATTGGTCGGAATGGTCCGGTTCTGTGGCTTCGAAGGAGTCCCGATTTAACTATTTCAGATGCCTATCTTTGGGGGCGCTTCAAGCAATTAGTGTACTCCCGTCTAATTGAGAACGACGTACAGCTTCTAAAACAGCGAATTGTTGAAGCTGTTCAAACAATTTCCATTGAAGAAATTCGAAGAAGTTTTGACCACATTCGTTTACAGCTGGAAAAATGTGTTAAATATGGAGGGGGGGTGTTTAAATAGCAAATTATAAAATTATTATTTGTTGTTATTTTAGACTTTGTTGTGATATTTCCGGGGTCATTTCATTTGTGAAATTCAAAATACTTATTTCTGGTAACACCACAAATCAGTTTTTGAAATTTTTTGATGCCCCTCTGTAAGATATAAAGTCATTGATAATGTATGTATTTCGACCGCTAATGCTATCCAAAAAAATTTTTCATTTACCTCTAAAAATTGAAAAAACTAAAAAAATCAAAATTTATTTTAAATCTCGGATTTAAATTACAAACGTTATTCTAAATAAGTTTTCTAATTGGCTTTTTGGTCAAAAATAAAAAATAAAGGTAGTTTACTCTCGGAGAAAAATCATGTTTTTGAAGTTTTTTCGAACACTGTATAAAAAATCAAAATTTTCTCTTCGTGAATTGCATTTTTTTTACAAGCAAAACTTTTTATCAGGAATGACTTTTTCCCGAAAAATGAAATTTTTCATCCATTTGTGCTATTGTAAACCCTATCCGTGGACAGTCTGTATACCGGGTGTTGCATCGTCGAGCGGGACATAGGAAATCCCATGTAATTTTAAATGGGGTCAATTATTGGCTTCCCTAATTATTTTAGAGAAAAATTCTATTTAGGTTTATTAAAGAGCAATAAAACCCACATTCAAACGAATAACTTTAGATATTTTTGATGAGCCCGTTTACGGGTTATCGCCGATTTATTTTTAACTATTTCTCCTTTTTATGACCCCGTATTTGCGGGCACCAGTCAAGGTAAAAGATGACTGTCAAATAAAGTTGTCATTTTGAAATGTGTGCTTTATTGTTATAAAAACTCGTACATCGAAAATATTAAAGGTGTATTTATGAGTACAAATTAATCTGAATAAAACTAAAATAAAGTATCCAATTACAAGGTTAATTATGACATTTTACATGTTTCAATATTTTACTAATTAATAGGTAGGTACTATTAAATTGTTAGAACTTTAGGATTTAAGAAGATGTTCAAATATTCCTCCATTGACTGCTAGACAATAACCGAGGCGATCTTAAAATTCTCTTCTTACATTCGCTAGTTGGTAAACTGAAATTCTATTGCATTCGGCAGAAATAGCATTTTTTAACTCGTCTAGATTTGGGTATTTTTTATCTTTGTATATCCTGTTTTTTAAATGGCCCCAGAGAAAGAAATCATTTGGCGATAAATCAGGAGACCTGGCTGGCCAATTTACTGTATGATTTAAGCCAATAACATTTCCATTAAAAGCACGGTTTAAATATTCCCGGACAGCCAGGGTACTATGTGCCGGGCAGCCATCCATTTGGTACCAAACTTCCTGATTTTCCCTGGCGACATCATGTAAAGTAGGTAAAATATGATCTTCAAGTAGTTCCAAAAAATATTCTGCATTTAAATTTCGTGTAAGAAATAATGGCCCGATAATATTTTCTCCGAAAATCCCAGCCCATACGTTAACTTTTTGTGGATATTGCGTCCTTGTTTCCACAAACCTGTGTTGGTTTTCTTTGCTCCAATATCGATAATTTTGAACATTGGGTTCATTGTTTAAGGTAAATGTGCATTCGTCAGTGAAACAAATGTTTTTTAAAATTTCCCTATCCATGTTTGCTCTTTCCATCATACCAAAACAAAACTCCTGTCGTCGTATTTCGTCCCTATCTCTTAGCTCTTGGTGCTTTTCATATTTGTATGAATAATATTTATGTCGTTTCAAAGCTCGTAACGCTGTGGTGTGATCTAATCCTATGTCATCCTCAAGTTTCCTTGTGCTGATCTTCCCATCATTTTCTTCCACGCACAATAAAACTTGCAAGTCCCTATCATTTCTTGCATCTCTTCTTTGTTCCTGCCTTTCTTCACATCTGCAGTTATTTATTACAGTGCCTTTTGTCTCAAATTTCTTGATAGTCCTTTCGAATGTAGATTTTGCAGGTATCGGTCTATTCGGATACAGAACAGCAAACATGTCTGACACATTTTGATAACTATTTCCTTGATAATACCATTTAATCATCAATATTTTTTCTTCAGAAGTGTAATTCATGGCTAATATTTTCGATGTACGAGTTTTTATAACAATAAAGCACACATTTCAAAATGACAACTTTATTTGACAGTCATCTTTTACCTTGACTGGTGCCCGCAAATACGGGGCCATAAAAAGGAGAAATAGTTAAAAAGAAATCGGCGATAACCCGTAAACGGGCTCATCAAAAATATCTAAAGTTATTCTCTTGAATGTGGGTTTTAGTGCTCTTTAATAAACCTAAATAGAATTTTTCTCTAAAATAATTAGGGAAGCCAATAATTTACCCCATTTAAAATTACATGGGATTTCCTATGTCCCGCTCGACGATGCAACACCCGGTATGTAGATACTTATTAATAAACAAACAGTTGTTTTAATTTTTCTCTATTAACCGACCAACATTTGATTTCCCGAGGGGGTCGCTATTGAGAGATTTTACTGTATATGGAAACTTAAACTTGATAAAGTACAAAGAAAATTGGCGGCTTTTTTCTTGTCCCATCGAATATGTAAATATAAAACAGTGTTGCTTAAAACAGGGTAGTTTTAAATAGGGCCATTTTAAACAGGTCTGTTATTTCAGGTTAGTTTATAGTTAATAACTAAGGCTTGTTATTTAAGCATGTCTAAAACAGACATACATACACAACTGCATCACAACGCCAACAATAACAAGACCCGCCTAGGTCTATTGATTCCGGAGATATAGTCATAAAAAAAGTGGAGGATGAAGGATGTTAAATCGGCCTAATGCCTCTACTTTCGGATATTGTGAATACCAACTTAAACTAAGGTAAGTTTGGTTAAATACTAATAAGGAGTACGCTGGCGGTGTTGCTATAGAGGATAATATGTAAAATAGTTACGTTTAAAGAACCAGAAATATATATTTTTTTTATTGAATTAGCCGATTCTTGCTGAAGATCCATAACAATAGGGAGTTTAGGAAATAATATAAACTACTTTTTACACACTTTTCTTCAGTGTGTTAATATTTTTAATATTAACGATGTGACATGTTTCACTACATTGTAGCTTTTTCAAACAAAAGTAAATAAACAGAAACTTGTTAAAGTATTTATGTGCAATCTCAACACTACTAATAATAATGATAGGTTTTCTTAAGTACATACTAAATTTAAGGTCTTAATCTATAAATACAATAATATAATAGCATAACAAATAATTAATATGGGTTATTTAGGGTTGTAATTTTTAAAACATATTCAACAATGGCAAATTATTAAGGTCTATTTGTTCATTTGGTAAATGATTAGAATTTTTAAGTTTGTTTATTTCTAAAAACTTGAGCAAATTTAGTTTTAAACCTTTTTTTTCTGTATGTAATATTTTGAAATTATCATTGAATTGATAAAATTATATTCTATTAAATGATTGGCATAATAATTTCAATCGGTTTTTCCTTTAAGAAAGCTACAGTGTTTTTTTTTTTATTATTTTTCCAAAATTTCTACCTGTTTGTTCAATATATGTGTTGGGACAATTGTTACAAGTGAGATTGTAAAATTCAGATTTGTTGTTTTTACCGATTTTGTTTTTTTGTTTTTTATTGATTTACCTAATGAACTGTTTGCTTTTTATGCTACATTGAAATTTAACTTGTTTTAAAAAGTGCCTTATTTTATCACTGGCTTCTCCGATGTATGAGATTAATTTATAATTTTTTGATTTATCTTTAATATTTGGGTAAACCATTGCAATTGTTTTTTTATATTCGTTTTTTTCCGTAAGACTTGGAATCTAGCAATCTCAGGGTATGTTTAGGAGCAGAGCCCCAAATATGCGAACAGTACTTCAGCGATTGGGCTTTATAGAGCATCAGAAGTGGTTGGAATGTAGAGGTTCTTAGTTCGGAAAAGTATTCCAAGTTTCTGCAAGGCTGCTTTAGCAATGGCCGCAACGTGACTATGCCAAGATATAATATGACTATCCAAATTGACGCCCGATAAATTAATTGATGAAGCCAAGGGAATCGAGTATCCCCCCCATGACTATATCCGGTTCTTTAACATTAACTTTTTTTAAAAAAAACTATCGCCTGTTTTTTTTTAGCGTTAAATTCTACTTGGTTACTGTCACCCCAAGACAGATTGCTATTTGTTTTATAATACTTAATTCAGTTTTAAAAATTTCGGTAGTGTTATTAACCTATGCATATGTTCCAATTTTAAAGTGTTTTGATACTGTTTATGATTTGCAATATTATACGCAACAAAGAAAGAATTATTGGAAAATGTGTTTTAATACAATACCTACCATGTCTTTGACAATAACTATTGTATAATAATAATACCACTTATCTCCATTAAAAAAATACATTGGTATAGTCATTAAGAAAAATTTTGAAGATATGTAGCAAAATTGCCTATTAATCGGAAAAGTAACATCCATTTTGAAAACAACAACAGGTAAGGTTTCAAAAAGTTTTTCTTAATCCCTGTAAAATGTCGTCTCACGGACATACGGGGGTATTGTCTTGATACCATCGACATACTATGAAATGCTGCTTATTTGTGTTGTAAGGGATGGCATGAACTTTAATATAATGTTGTATCTATGTGAGATAATTTATAAAAAATCGAAAAAATTCATATGATTTAGTTAAAAAAAAATAGAAAATATGAAGTTACGTTAAAATGCTAAATTAATCTCATTTGATGTTACTAATTTATTTCCAAATATACCTGTTAAAGACGACATAATATTAGTAAAACAACTTCTTTCATTAAATTATGTATCGTGTAATCCACTTATCGTGTCCATATTTTAGTGTGATATTATAACGTTGCCTTAAGAGTTAGAGAAAAAAGTTAAATATGCTCCATTCCACAATAATTCGTTGATTTCCCGACCGCAATAAAATTTAAACCCAGCCATAAATAAGTGCCTTTTGAAAGGGTACAGGTCCTGATTACCTACTAATTTCAATAGTTTAGGTTGACTATTTTCAACAAAACAACAAATATAAAATAATAGGTAAGTATCTTTATTTTAATCATGTAATTAAATAGCTATTAATATTTATACAAAAATACTAATCTACAATATTATAATATCATCTATGCCCAAACTAATTATTAAGGACCTTACGTTACTATTAATTATGTTATTATATTGGTATATTAGGTAGGTTAATGGCAAATTGCAGGTGTTCAATATAAAGCAGAGTCTTTTCATCTTAGTTCATCAGTCGTTTCGTGTTTGTCAAGCTGTGCGTTAAAGGTATTTTCGTGTGTGTTATCGAGCATCCAAAATATGTCAGATCTGTGTGAAACTTCAGATAATATTGCTTCCGGAAGTTATGGTGTAACGAAGAAAAAACATTTATCACTTGATGTCAAAAACATCATAAAGAACGTTTACTGTACCCTTTTAGAAAAAGGGTATGACCGGAGTGCAAGTTTTAGTAAAACGAGTATTTTGACCAAAGTTGCATTAACGACAGTAAAAGATATAATGACCAAGCCCATCCATCCAATAATTAATAGTAACGTAAGGCCCTTAATAATTAGTTTAGGCATAGATGAAGACGATAGTGATAGTGAAACAGAGCTAAATATAGAATAGGTTAAGTTAATTATTGTATTATTATAATATTGTAGATTAGTATTTTTGTATAAATATTAATAGCTATTTAATTACATGATTAAAATAAAGGTACTTACCTATTATTTTATATTAGTTGTTTTGTTGAAAATAGCTAACCTAAACTATTGAAATTAGTAGGAAATCAGGACCTGTACCCTTTCAAAAGGTCCGGTGCCTACACAATAGATATTTATCAGGCAACTTATTTATTATTATTATTTTATTATTATTTATTCATTTACGTATCTACATTTACAAGATTTACAATAAATATTTGAAATTTTACTGGTGCTAACCTAAAATAACCCTCCTAGCAGAGGATTTAAAGTTATTGACAGGTACATAAAACCAGTCTAGCCTGTTATAAAATTTATTAACAGTGGTAGAAACCCTATTTATTGGACTGTGCAATAAATACGACGTTCGACAGTAGGGGACATGCAGGAGGGATTGGTTACGAGTTTGATACGAAGGGACGTGAAATGAAAATAAGCTAAGACATTCTGGACTTTTAATGATATTGTTTAAGACTTTAAAAGCAAAGCAAACGTCGTAAAACTCCCTTCTGCAAGCAAGAGTATTTAGATTCAGGTATAACATAGTTTGATTTGGTTAGGATTACGACTGAGGGTTGTCATTTAAATTTTATTGAGGTCGAGAAATCAACGAATAATTGTGGAATGGAGCATACATAAATTTCTTGCATTAACGTAAAATTTTTATCCGTTAATTTTTCATATATACAGGGTGTTTCGTTTTCCCCGTCCAGGCATCAACTTTCTTATTTTAAATGGAACACCCGTATATTGATAGGTATTTAGATTTCCTATAAAATTTTATGTGCATTTTGTAAAACCTTTAATATGCCTATTTCTTATCGTTTAGCCAATATTTATTTGTTAATAATTTAATGGAATTCAAACAAAAATATTACAATTACAACTGCAAATATTTACATAAATTGTTGAAAATGACCTCCATTATTTTGAATACAACGATGGATTGCTTTCAAGAAATAATTCTTTACATTTACGAATACTTCAGGTGTTTCTCGTAAATCGTTTACCACTCTTCTAACATTAAATGTAATCTCATTTAAATCACTGCATGGAGTTTTATATACCTCGTTTTTAATGTGACCCCAAAAAAAGTAGTCCATTGGGGTAATACCAGGACTGTTTGGAGGCCACAGGATTGTGCCATTCCTTCCAATCCATTCGATATAATTTTGTTTCAAATAATCGCTAACTTCCCGAATATTAAGCGGGGGAGCTCCATCGTGCTGCCAGACAATAGCTGCTACCTCGTTTAAAAGAAGATTTTCCATTAAACTATCTATATCATTTTGAAGGAAATTAAGGTATCTAGGGTCACTTAATGAGCATCTATAAAATAGTGGTCCAACTATTTTAGAACCAAAAAACCTACACCAGATATTTATAGAGTGCCATCCGAGGTGTCTTTTTTTTTATGATAAGGCACAGCACTGCAGGATAAATCCTTTATGGCGCTCTATTCACGTTGGTCTTGAATCTTTGAAGATTACAGTCATTGAGGAACACGATCTCAGGGAGGTCGTTCCAGAGTGATGACGTTCTCCAGATGAAAGAATTTTGAAACAGTGTCGTTCGAGGGACACTAAGCTGAACCACGTAATGGTGGGCTGCAGTGGCTCGTCGTGTATTTCTACCATGCACCGCTCTGGGTGGTATCAAGCGGGCAACCTCAGTTGAACACTTGCCATGAAAATATTTGTAAAATAGACTCAAGTCGCCAACCTGCCTTCGATGTTCAAGGCTTTCCAGGTTGTTTGTCAGACTATGGTCACCGATCAAGCGAATGGCTCTTCTTTGAATGGAATCTAGCAATCTCAGGGTATGTTAGGAGCAGAGCCCCAAATATGCGAACAGTACTCCGGCGAAGGTCGAATTTGGGCTTTATAGAGCATCAAAAGTTGTTGGGGTGTATAGAGGTTCTTTGTTCGGAAAATTACTCCAAGCTTCTGCGAGGCTGCCTTAGCAATGGCCGCAACGTGGCTATCCCAAGACATATGACTATCCAAATTAACGCCCAATAAATGAATTGATGAAGCCAAGGGAATCGAGTGTCCCGCCATAACTATATCCGGTTCTTCAACATTAACTTTTTTTAGAAAAAACTACTCGTATCACATGTGAATTTTCTATGGACCAGTGACGAGTATTTCGTCTATGGCGTATGCGACGCGTTGAAAAGCAGCTGTCGTCAGTCCAAAAAATATTATTAAGAAATTGGGGATTTTCTTCGACTTTATCTAACAAATCTCTACAGAATTGAAGACGTCTTGGGAAATGTCGTTGTTGCAATTTTGAACCGGCATTATTTTGAACGGCTTATACCCAAAATCGTGAAGAGTTCTCGAAATCGTTCCATAGGAGTATCCAATGTTATCAATAGAAGTTCTTATTGATGTATTAGGATATGCGTCGAAATATCCCAAACATATTTCTGCCTGTTCCTCGGTTCTCACAAGTCTGGTCCTGACATTTTTTTTTATATTTCCAAGGGATTATGTTTCATTAATTTTAAATCGTTTCTTCTAATCGTTTTTTTAGAAGATACTCTCTGATTGGGAAACTTTCGTCGATATGCTCTAACAGTTGCAGTGGCACTTTTATTGCTTTCAATATATAGCTCAACTATTTCGAACCTCTGTTCTTCAATAAAGTTCATTTTGATTTTGACAACAAAGGAATATTTTGACGTAAGACAATATTCAAAAAAGACATATCAACAGGTAAGGCCGGTAACAGGTAACTCGGAAATTGAACCCTAAAAAACTTAGAAAATAGCATTTGGAGTGCATATTCTTATAAATATTGGCTAAACAATAAGAAATAGGCATATTAAAGGTTATACAAAATACACATAAAATTTTAAAGGGAATCTAAATACCTATCAATATACAGGGTATTCCATATAAAATAAGAAAGTTGATGCCTGGACGGGAAAAACAAAACACCCTGTATATCAAAAAAATGAACAGATAAAAATTTTACGTCAATGCAAGAAATGTATGTATTTAACTTTTTTCTTTGCCTCTTAAGGCAACGTTATAATATCAAATTAAAATGTGGACACTACAGGGTGAGTCGGGAGGAATGGGCCTAACTCTAGGGGTGTAATCTATGCATCAAAATAATAAGAAAAAACTCAAATGTTGTTATCCAATATTCAATTGTTTTCAAGTTACAGCGTTAAATAAAATAATAATATTGTTTAACAAAAATATCCAACATTACCATTGTTTTAAATAAATTATTGGTTTAGTAAATTTTCAAAGATACCGCCATTGACTTTCAAACATTTACTGCTTCATTTACGAAGAGCGCGCGTGGGTCTTCTAATTGATTCGTGCATTTCTTTAATATTGAGTACAGCATTTCTAATGCGTCTAATTAATGCATCCCTAGTATCTACTTTTACTTTGAAAACCTCAGTTTTTAACCAACCCCATAAATTGTAGTCCAACGGGGTGAGGTCTGGCGATCTAGGAGGCCAACTAATAGGACCACCGCGACCAATCCAAACCCCTGGAAACCTTTGGTCTAAATATTGATTGACCCGACGATCGAAATGGGCAGGCGCTCCGTCGTGTTGATAATACATTTCAATTCTGATGTTTCAAGGAATCTCCTCCAGTAGTCCTTGTATTTCATCTTGTAAAAAACTTAAGTAGTGATCCCCTGTAAGGCGTTTTTCCAAAAGAAAAGGGCCAATTAAATTATTATCGATCATGCCGCACCACACGTTTACTGAAAACCTGTGTTGAAAATTACTTTCGACTATTGCGTGAGGATTTTCGTCTGACCATACATGTGACTTTCGATTATTATTGATGCCGTCACGGGTGAATGTAGCTTCGTCAGTAAAAAGTATGTGCGGTAAAAGATGACGATTATTAATTATCCACTCACAAAATTGCATACGCTTGGCGTAGTCTCCAGGTTGAAGATTCTGTACACGCTGTACATGGAACGGATATAAGCCGTGCTCGTGAAGCATATTAATCACTCTTTTTTGGGGAATCCCCAACTGAATTCCAATTCTTCGTGAGCTTGTCGTCGCATCTTCTACTAAAGCTAGAACATTTTCTATTTCTTCTAAATCCTGTTGAATGGCTCGTTCGGATGTTACATTAGCCCTTGGAAGCGTTCCGGTCTCGCAGAGTTTATTGAAAACTCTGATAAAAGTCTTTCTGTTCGGTGTTCTTTCATGTGGGAATCGTTCACGATATTCTTCAGCAGCCGCTGTAGCATTCCCATTACACAAACCATAAATAAAAACCATATTGGCGTATTCGAGATGTGAATAAATGTGTGGCATTTTATAAAATTAAAATGATACAAATCCGAAAGTTAACGTTGAATCAATGTAACATTATATACTGACACTAATACGATAATGACAGCACAACAATCAAAAGCAAACAATAATAACATTTATTACAGGAAAGCTAAATTAATGCAATATTTGGTTTTTGCCTTATACCTTGAAAACAAATGAATATTGGATAACAACATTTCAGTTTTTTCTTATTATTTTGATGCATAGATGACACCCTTAGAGTTAGGCCCATTCCTCCCGACTCACACGGTATAATTAAAAAAAAAACAAGAAATAATGAACCTTCTTATAAGTCCTTTACTAGCAGAATTTTTTATAAATTCTTTATAACATCAAATTTTAAATAATCCCGTATTTAATCGATTTATTTATTGACATATAGATACGTAGATTACATTCTTGCATGTTTTACAGGAACATATTATAGACAACTAAAACAATTTCTTGACGACATAAACAGTTTACATACTTAATAATATTAAATTCACAATCACAACAAAGTTCATGCCATCCCTTAGAACATAAATTAGCAGCATTTCATAGTATGATACATATGTTATCACTACCGTTAAATGAAAATAATTTTGAAACTGAATTAAATATTATAAAACAAATAGCAATAAACAATGGCTATACGATTAATTTAATAGACCAAATCTTACGGAAAAAAACATATAAAAAACAATTGCAATGGTTTACCCAAATATTAAAAAATTACAAATTAATCTCATACATCGGAGAAGCCAGTGATCACATAGGCACTTTGTTAAATAAGTTAGATTTTAATGTAGCATACAAAAAACAAACAATTGGTGAGGTAAATCAATAAACAACAATAAAACAAAATCGGGAATTTACAAACTCACTTGTAAAGATTGTCCTAACACATATATTGCACAAACAGGTAGAAAATTCAGAAAAAGAATAAAAAAACACCACTGTAGCTTTCTTAAAGGAAAAACCGATTCAAATTATGCCAATCATTTAATAGAACATAATCATCAATTTATTGATAATTTCAAAATATTACATACAGAAAAGAAAAGTTTAAAGCTAAATTTGCTTAAGTCTTTAGAAATAAACAAACTTAAATAGACCTTAATAATTCGCCATTGTTGAATATGTTTTAAAAATTACAACCCTAAATAACCTATAATAAGTATTTGTTATTCTAATATATCATTGTATTTGTAGATTAAGACCTTAAATTTAGTATGTACTTAGGAAAACCCATCATTGTTATTACCTACTAGTGTTAAGATTGCACATTATAGTTATCAATGATACTAGTTCGATATGAACACTATAATGAAACGTGTGCAACGTTAAACCACGAGGCGTTAGCCGAGTGGTTTAATTGCACAAGTGTCATTAACAAAGTTCATATCGAACGTGTATCATTCAAAATTTAATCTACGACAGTGCAAATAGATTTTATTCGTCTAAATTGCATTGATATCAGATAACGTTTTCGTAATTTTTAAAATTTTTAGGTGTTCATAATAGTCGTTATCATGGTAACCGCATTTTTGATTGTTTCAATTTCGATTTTGACAACGTCATTATTGCCCAATAATTAACAGCATATTAAATTAAAATAAATTAAAACATTTTGACAACCATTGACATTCATTGTAATCCGTAATTTTAATTATTTTAATTATTTTATTACCTACTGATACCATACATTAGAGAAAATGACCTGAAAGGGTCGAAACACGCGTGTCAGGTAACTGAATAAATAGTGAAACATAACAAGCAATTTTATTTTTACCCATAATGGTCATTATTGCCGTCTAATTGTCTATTGTTTGCAAAGTGTTGGCCAAAAATAATTTAAATATGGGAGATTCTGAATCCGAAAGTGTCCCTTCGGATGTCGAAAATATCGCGCAAAGCGTAATAGATTCCCTACTTCCCGAAAAGTCAAGGCAGGTGTACGAACAGACCTACGCAAAATATGAAGATTGGTGTAATGGAAAAGGAATCAAAAACATCAGTAGCGAGAAGGTGCTCCTTGCATATTTTAACCATCTCGCAAAACATAGCAAGACTTCGTCGCTTTGGGTTTATTATTCTATGCTACGTTCAGTTATGTCAGTGAAGAAAAATACGGATACCAGTAAGTGAGTCCATTTAATTGCGTTTCTTAAACGAAAATCAGAAGAATTTCGAACAAAAAAATCTAAGATTTTAACAAAAGAAGACATAACCCGTTTTTTGTTGGAAGCTGATGATAGAACTTATTTTATGATGAAAGTTGCATTGATTGTGGGGCTTGCGGGTGCGTAATTTGTAATTAATGTTTACAATAAATAAATGCAATCCGTTTTTCTAAGTAATAATAACAAATAAATAGTTTGCACCGACTTTCTTTTTGTTTTTGTATCTTAACATTTGGATGTTATTATGAATTCATAATGGCACTGAGTGCTATTATGAAGGTCATAATGACATCCAAATGATAATGCTAAATACGTCATAATGGCACTGTCGTAGATTAATATTTTAACAAGTTTCTGTTCATTTACATTCGTTTGAAAAAGCTACAATGTAGTCGTTAATATGAAAGAAATTGATATACTGGAGAAAAGGGTGTAAAAAGTAGTTTACGTTATTACCTAAACTCCCCACCAGAAATATTAATTTAAACGGTGCTATTATTGATTTTAGATAAATTAAAAATATGCAATATTTTGCTGTAGCTAGAAGAAGTATTTTTAGCTGTAAATGTATTTTAGTAAATAGGTATGTCGATCAATGTTAGTTGAACCACCTTACCTTTAAATAGCTGTTCGGCCAGCACTTTGAGCTCCAGCTGTCGCTTTCTTTCTGGAGTTAAAGCCAATCTGTAGCAAAAAAAGATGCATCAATAAAAATGCAACACTAACTTCTATTCTTTTTTTTTCAATACATCAAGTTCTGTACTTGCGGAAGCTTAGTATATTTGTTCGTCTGAGAGTGGAAGAGGAACGGTTAAAAAATCAATTTATTGGAAAATTATACAGGTATAATAAAGAAAATAAGGAAAATGAAGCTTTCGAACATTTGCGATGATTCCCGTTATTTTTTACCTTAATCTGAATCTTTTATCTCGTTTCAAAGTAATAAAGTTTAAATAAATCGCCTAGGAAACCAATATTATCCATGGCGTGTCATATATTTAAAAAGAGAATTTAAAATGCTATCTTTCTAGATTAAAATATACAGGGTGTTCCATTTAAAACAATGGGGTTCGGTCCGATAACTTTTTTACCTGACCACGTTCACTTATTCTGAAAACAGCAGATTATTAAACAATCATTATTAAGAAACTTTTGTATAAAACATTTTTCTATATCTTTTTTAACCAAGAAAATATAGGGTAATTTTAAAATTGTCAATTTTTTGATTTGCCCCCGTATCTCTTAAACGAACGAAAATTTTCGAATTTTGATTTTAATATTTTAAGTTTGACCCAAAAAGAGCATATGACACCTATAGTATTACTTTTTTAATAGCACTAACAATTACGAACCGTATAAAAGTGTCGAAAATAGAACACCCTGTACTTAGTCTCGACTACTTCATTAATGTTATTATTATTATATTAACTTATTCTCTTAAAGTGGGGTCGATTTTTTATTGTACTCGAAAAAGCAATATAATTGTTTTTTTTTATATTCAGAGAAAGTTGAAATGAATCAAGCCATTTTTTATTAATTTCAAGCCACTTTCAGCAATGCCTTGTAGGGTATTCTAGGTTTCAGCCGAAAAAATGACTACGGTGTCATCTGCATAGGAGAGAATTGTTCCCCTGTATCACACTCTTTAAGGAGCGAGTTTATGTAAATTATGAATAGAATTGGGCCCAGGACTGTGCCCTGTGTTCTGTGGTATGCCCATTTTTATCATCATTGGATCACTCCAGACATTGTTAATTTTTGACTACGATGGCTGAGATAGGATTCAAAAAGGCCTAACACCGGCCCCCTTATCCTATATCCTGAGAGGATATCCAGTAAAGCATAGAACATTTGTTACTATACAACAATTTTATAGCATTATCCAGTTTTTGAATGTTTTCCGCAATTTTATTACCTATATTTACAAAGAAATCATTACAGAAATTAGCAGCTTCACTATCATCTACAAGAGACTCGTTATTCACAATAATTTTCTTTCTTGTTACTGGGATGTTCATTGGTGGCATCTTTTACTACTTGGTACAATTTCTTAATATTATTTCTGTTCTATTAACCAGATCAATGTAATATGCATTCTTAGTGTTTGTTATAATTCTTTTAAGAGTATTCCTCTATTTTTATTAAATCAGAAACATGTCTCGTGAAAAGAACTTAATTACCATATAGGGGTTTTCACTTAAAACTCCGCACGCCAATATGTCGAAAACGAATATGAATATTTAATTTCTGTAAAAAGTAGTCACTGTATGGGGTCAAGTAGATATTTTTAAAGCTTAAAAAATTAGACGTCTACTAGGAGCTAAGCGTTATTTACTCGAACTTATTTATTTTACTCATTTCTGAGTTATACCGGTTTATAGTAAACATTTCTTGATTGACAAAAAATGCAATTACGGATGATTTTTACAAGAATGCCATGAATATTAGTTACTATGGCAACCATTTTTATCGCAATTGTTTCAAGTGCAATTACAAGCGACAGATGTTGTCATTGCTGCGTCAAAGATATATTGTCACATTTTGTCACAAGAAATATTCCAACTTGTTCGGTTTAAACAAAACTAACAATAATTATATGAAAATGGTTCAATTTAGCAATGAGGAAAAAGTAGACATGTTACTGGTGTTTGGAGAATGCAAGTCCAAATATAGAGAAGCAAAAAGAGTTTACGCACAGCGTTATCCACGTAGAAGAGTCCCCGATGCAAAAACCTTTCCAAGTTTATGTAAAAACTTAAGAGAATATGGCAGTTTCGTAAAACCTAAGAGAAATAGAGAAAAGACGACTGTAAATGATGAAAGAACTGAGGCTGTAATTCAGCAGGTTGATAATAACCCCAAGATATCCCTATCAAAAATAAAAGAAAATACCGGTGTTTCCATAAGTTCATCGTCGAGAATTCTAAATAGAAACTATTTTCGCACTTACAAAACTAAACTAGTGAATAAATTAGAACTTATAGGTGATCCCGCTAGAAGAATGGATTTTGAAGAATGGCCGGCGAGGTCCCCGGACCTTACACCATCAGATTATTTTCTTTGGGGTCACCTAAAGGACGTTATCTATAAAGAACCTATCGAAGATATGGCTGATCTTATTAACAACATTAGTGCAGCGCCAGCGTGTGCCGCTATTACAAGATGGACGCTCCTACAAGTGACCCAAGCTCATCTGTTGAAAGTTTTTAATAGGTGTATTCGAGCAGATGGACATAATTTTGAACAACATTTTTAATTTGTTTTATCATCTAGTTAAGTGCAATAATAATTTTGTTCATTAGCTTAACTCAGAATCATGTAAATAGTTAATTGCCAATAATAATTTTTGTTTATTACTTTTGTAATTGCACTTAAAACAATTGCGATAACAATGGTTGCCATAGTAACTAATATTCATGGCATTCTTGTAAAAGTCATCCGTAATTGCATTTTTTGTCAATCAAGAAATGGTTACTATAAACCGGTATAACTCAGAAATGAGTAAAATAAATAAGTTCGAGTAAATAACAAAAAAGTTTATAAATAACATGTACTTTCGCATGCGCGTAATTTCAAAGTCAATGCAATCGATTTATAGTTTCGACGCGTCGCGACGCTTAGCTCTTAGTAGGCGTCGAATTTTTTAAGCTTTGAAAAAATCTACTTGACCCATACATCGACTACTTTTTACAGAAATTAAATATTCATATTCGTTTTCGAGATATTGGCGTGCGGAGTTTTAAGTGAAAAACCCTGTATATAAGTTGAATTTTAACCAAATTTATCAAAACTATCTATTGGTGACTTATATCGTTGTTGCTACACGATAAATGGAACACACTGTATAATAGCTCTTGTTTTTCTGATATTTTAGATCTGAGCAATAAAACATCCAAGAAATAAAAGTATGAGTGACACTTTACTCGTCCTACCTGTATCTTCTCGACATATTAGCTGCATACATGACCTCCAACAACTTGGACGCTTCCTGGCAAATCTGAGGAGCCTCGGGCCACCTTCTGTATAGAATTTTCTGTGGGAGGTTCTTCGCCAATCGTCGAAGCCAGTTGTATTTTGTTGCCAAAATGAATTTTCGATTGTCTTCGTTTGGTGCGTCGTTTCTGGTGATATAGCCACGAATGAATCTAAAATATAAAAAATATTCAGAATTTTAATTTCTTTTTCGTTAAATTTTTTCATATTGAAGTTTTTGGATTAATGCATTTGTTTAATGAAAAATGAAGTTGACTAAAGTCGATAATCCAAGATTTTCTACTTTTGTTGTCAAGAAACTTTAAATTTTTTTTTAAATTTTGTTTTTCTTTTAATTTAGAAGAACTTTATTGGATACATATTTCAATGTTCAACAAGTGGACAGTAGCTATTTAGGTAATGAAATAGCCACTTCTTTGTCCCAACTTAAATGGCTAGACTTCCATTGATTTATTAACGAACTTTTATGAACATTTTCATAAAAAATTGTATTTCTCGATAAATGTTGTTTTACAAGAAGGGATATGCCAAATTTGCCTAATAAACATGTTTATGCTGAAGAGTTTGTTGACATATTTGTTGTCAACCGCTTGATTATACAGGGCCGTTGGTATGTATGGAAACGGTCGATTATTTCATAAAGTAAAACAGTTAGCAAAAAATATTTAAGACAAAAGTTTCAGGGTTTCTAAAGGTCTATTAGAATTTTAAAAAAATAAGTATACAGGATGAGTCAGAAAACCGTAGAGAAACAAAGTTACTTTTTTTTAAGTGGAACACCCTAAGGTACACCGGGGTAAGTGCGACCCAAAATTTCAGTAGTTCTACTTTGTCGCTTTGTAATTCTAGTTCCTTATAGTGAAATTGGCTGTAATTTTTAGGGTTTGCTTCCAAGCATATGTAGAAGTAAAATATGAAAAAGCAAAAACAAAATGTATACAGTTTTTTTTTTAATTAAATTAAATATTTTTTGACACTGGTTTACACTTTCCCCATAATTTGGGGCAAGTGTAAATATGGTGTCTAAATTACTATAAAAGCATAGCACCTTTGATGGGGGAAGTGTAAATAAAATCACAAGGTATTATAAACAATTTTTTTTATTCAAAACAAAATACTTAGTATACATTTTGCTCAAATGTGATATTGAAATTAAATTTTCCTCTTTTGCGAATATCTGGAGTAGGCAAACATACTTTTATTTGATCTCTATTGATAATGGAAACATCATCGATATCTGGCCAATAAAATTGAGATGAAGAACCCGACCGTCTGGCAAATTTTACTTCTAAATATGGTTCTTCTACTGTTATGTGTCCAACATAAAATTTAAATAATTTTTTTGTTGGAAATTTTTCCAAAATCCAATCTCCTTTTTTCAGTGTTTTAGGATTTTTATTTAGTTACTTCATAAATTCTTCTTCTTCGCGAAAATCAGTTAGTTCATCTTCTAAGCTAAAATCATCCGAGGTATTTATTTCCATTTCTTCTGGACTATCTTCATCTGTTTCCTCTTCGCATACTAGTCGTTTTTTAATTTTTTTGTTTCCTCCCTTAGCTCTGTTTTTTAAGTTTATTTGCTTGTTCTTTTAATTTGTGCAGTGCTTCTAATGATGTAATAACTTCGGCTCCGGTACATATTCTTTTTTTTCTCAGTTTCTCTGGATTTGGTACCTGTTTTAACTGTCGTAAAAGTATGTTCTCAAAACTTATAAATTCTCTAAAAATTAAATTCGGTTAAAAGGGGTTGCTATATTATTTTCGATGACATAGCGTCCAATTAATTGAAGCACTTCTTTTTTTGACAGCCCCAAACCCCATTTTTCAAGTGTTTTGATACTCTCGGCAATTTTTTGTTTCACATCAAGAGGAAGGACTGGTGGTCTGCCCCCCGTTTGACTTTTTATACCCCGTTTACCCGTTGTATGAGTACTGAGCGTAGATTTCGATATTTTGTACAGTTTTGCCGCTCTATATAATGGTAACGTACCACTTTGTACTGCCTCATTCAACTGATTCTTACTGTAAGCTGGTGGAGCTTTCTTGCGGATGTAGTTTCGAACCATGTTCTGCAAATAACGGGAAAGTGTAAACTTATTAAAATTGCTGGGGCAAGTGTAAACTGCCGGGTTTACACTTGCCCCAGTGGGAATATTTCCTGGGGCAAGTGTAAACCACAACATCAAAGTAATATAGGTTACATTTTAAGGGTAAATATGGTTATTTGTTGCTTAACAATACCCTAATAAAAGTACTTACCGAAAACGGCAATGAAAACACTCCAAATCTTCAAAATAAATATATTTTTGTCACACACAACAGAACTAGGTAGTCAACTGTCATTGCACAGACAATACATAATGGAATATGGGGCGGCGCTCGGTTCACTATTGGGTAAACTTTAAGCCGCGCTGTTTTGCCGTTGTGGTGGTAGAACTACTGGGCCATAGATGGCGTTGTTATGATGATATTTAAGAGAAAAAATATCTGTGGTTACACTTGCCCCACATTTACACTTACCCCGGTGTACCTTATATCTTAGAATATTTTTGAATTTTGCATAAAATAGCAATTATTTTTCAATAAGTGCATTATAAGTCTAAACCTAATAGTTTCCGAGATATCGACTTTTGAAAAACTACATTATTGAACTTTGACAGCTTCTAGCTTTCTAACGGTACGTCTTAGAGTAAAACGGCTTACATGTCCCTATGTTAGTTTCTTATTATCTTCCTAAAAGTGTCAACTTCCAGTTAATCCGGATGTAACTGAAAAGCCGGAAATACAGTACTTCCGATTTAACCGGAAGTTGATGTTTTTGAGAAGCTAATAAAAAAGTAAGATAGGGACATGTAAGCCGTTTCACTCTACGACATACCGTTAGAGAGCTAGAAGCTGTCAAAGTTCAAAAATGTCATTTTTCAAAAGTCGATATCTCGGAAACTATTGGGTTTAGGCTTATATTGCACTTATTAAAAAATAATTGTTATTTCATGTAAAATCCAAAAATATTCTAAGATATAGGGTGTTCCATATAAAAAAAAGTAACTTTGCTTCTCTACGGTTTTCTGACTCATCCTGTATACTTATTTGTTTAAAATTCTAATAGACCTTAAAAACCCTAAAACTTTTGTCTAAAGTATTTTTCCTAACTGTTATATTTTAAGAAATAATCGACCGTTTCCATACATACCAACGACCCTGTATATTAAAAAAGTGTTTTAGATATTTAATTCCCTATACTTCTCAATAATATCCCAAGGAGGTTATGACCCTCTTTATGATCGCGTAACCACTATCCCGGTGAGAAACAAATGGATTAAATGACATAATATAACCCCTCCGAGTTAGCTTGCCAAATCTATTGGAAGATCTTCGACTGGCTACTAAACGAGATATCTGTGTCATGCACGATGGAATTAAGAATTTAAAAACGCTACAATAACTCAGCTTTTTGCGGTTCGCCTCAACACACAAATATCAACACTTTAAACACATTTGGGATTACCACAATCCTTCATTTTGTAACCATTTTATGAGTTACCTGAACTCAGTTTTTGGATTGGGAAAACTTACTAACTGATTTTAAAGTGCCGTTTTGACCCAGACGTGCATTATTTTACTCATTACCATGTGTTAAATTATTTTGAGTTGGAATAAGTCGTAAATAGTGCTCTAAAAACTCATGTCGAGGGTAAATCATCGATTGAAAAGTCACGGAAAATTCCGAATTCACGATCGTGCCGATTTGGCGCGGTAACTTCATCCCATTGTTATTAGTACCTCGTGCACGACGCGTCGTCATGGAACACATAACTGGACTTGCTATCTGCGCAATCGTTGATCGGAGGGATGTTTTTTTTTTTATTTTTGTTCAGAGTTTGTTCTCGTACAGGTGCGTGAAAATGAGAACAATCCGATTTTAGTGTTGGAATATGTTTAAAGTGCCAAACCTTATTGTGCCTAGCTTCGTTCACAGAGTAGTTCTTTTGCACTTGACGTTTATCATATGTTGTTAGATATGTCAGTAATGTCAGTTAACCTAGCATGTATTTTCTGTAGTAATATATTAAGGGATAGGGAAATTATCGAAAATCATCCCGAAGATTTTTTGCCGTGGAAATCGCTCGAGGGCTTGCCCGAGAGCGATTTCCTAATGGCAAAAAATCTGAGAATGATTTTCTGATTATTTCCCAATCCCGAAATGTATTTTGAAGATTATTTACCAAATAAAAAACTAACGATTTCTGACGGGTGAGATTTTCACTTTTGACAAGGGCGATTTTACCAAATAAAAAACTAACGATTTCTGACGGGTGAGATTTTCACTTTTGACAAGGGTGATTTTCACCGGAGAGCGGGAGATTATCGCTGAATAATCAGGTGAAAATCAACCCGCTTTTATAATGGATGAGGTAAATAATCTGTAACAAGTGTTTGGTAATTAAAATATATATTATTAAATATTCCTTGTGTTTCTTGGCTCTATCGAGATTCCCTGCCAACATTTAGGACAGATTAAATATATAGTCGTTAAGTAAGCTACAACAACTGAAAGGTCCAGTTTTGATAGCTCGAATCATGAGTTAATCTTAATTATATCAGTTATTGCACTGAAAAGTTTAACTTGTTCTTTTTAAGCTTTTGATTTATTTAAGCACAACATTTGGAAACTCTTATTGGAATACCCTTCATTAGGAAAAAGTTATATATCTATCAACTATTCGATTAAGATAAGTTGGGTTGGATCGATACATATATTATAGGTTTTACTTACGATCTTATTTTCTCGGCAGCTTCCCTCCTTTTCCTGGCATTACTCTTGGCCAAAAATCTTCTTACATACTTCTGCATAACAATCACTGATTGCCTCATTTTCAAGTATTTTCTTCTCTGCAGTTTGCCCTTAAAGTTCGCCTGAATGACGGAGGCAATGTCGTGTTTCTTCAATTGGAACGCATCCTCAGTGCGGAAGAGAGTTTGCGGATGTCTAATGAAAATTTTGGTTCTGGAAATAAGAATACAATTTGCATTAAGAATTGAAAAAGCGACTACAATAATTATTATTGCAAAAAAAAATTGAACAACGTTCTCTCACGCCCCATATTAATTTGGTATAGCTTTTTTGTAAAAATCGAAATTTGGAAATAAACTACTTTAATAAAAAAAATGTATACTGATAAAATTAAATTTAATCAAAATTATCGTTGTCCGGTTCAATTCGCCGTCACGTGTACATAATTTCTTACTTTCCCAGTTGGTACTCATCTTTTTCGTATGCAAGCGTTGATATCAAAAGTTGTACCCCGTCTTTGGCGGAACCATGGAAATTAGGCCAAGTCTCTTTACACAAGCACTTGTATCGTCTCAAAAACAGTTCGTAAGTTCGACGATACGCGAACCCTGCTCGTCTTACTCGAAGATTTTCCATCAATCCCAGATAAGTGATCTGGTGTTTCACTATTTGCATGTCGAAATTATCTAAAACAAAATAAAATAAATTCAATACAAATTACGTTATACGTGAGGGCTAGAGGGATAGAAGACTTTCAGACCAAAGATAACCTCTATAAAAAACGAACTTTTTTAAGAACTTGAACCAACTAAATATATTAAGGCTCGCTTTTTTTTTATACGATACCGATACCGATCCGGTACATAGTTAATTAAGCCGGCATCCCAGTGCGCGGGAATGCAAATGCTTATCAATTCTGACGCAGCCTGGACTTTTCCGCATCTTGTCGGTAAAGGCGGCATCGTATGGCGCGTGACTGTGCAGAAATATCGGAGGTTATCCTTACTAGCATGGAAGCCTTTATCCCTTTCTCAAAAAAGTGCCCCTCTAACGGCAAGCCTTGGTTACCAAAAATTGCGAACGAGCTGTTAAATCAAACAATTATTTCTACCGACAATGGCGTAAAAATCCTACCGCCGAAAATCGTACCATCTTTGTTAACGCTCGAAACCAATGCAAGCAAACGATAAACCAAAGCAAAGAAGCACACAACCAGAGGATCAAAGACAGACTTCTTGAATGTCCTAACGGCTCAAGATCATTTTGGTCGGTAGCTAAGGCCGTCAGTCAGAACTTTACCAAGTCAACCATTCCACCTCTAACACGTTCTGATGGCACCATTGCGACCAAAGCACAGGAGAAAGCAAACCTACTGGCGGAACTATTCCTCTTCACATCCAACGGTAAATTTTCAGGGATGTACTCCACCGAACATTCCCCCTGTAGAATCGAGAATGCCTGAGATTGTTTTTCGCCACCGCCATGTTAAACGAATCTTGAGGAGTTTTGACACTAAAAAGGCTTCTCGTCCTGACGATATTCCAGTCATTGTAATTAAGACATGCGCTGACGAACTGACACCGGTATTTTGTAGGCTTTTTAACTTATCCTACAAAAAAGGAATATTTCCTTCTTGCTGGAAAACTGCGCGAGTCCAGCCCATACCCAAAAAAGGCAAGAAGACCTTGCCAAACAACTATCGTCCAGTCGCATTGCTTTCGGTTATATCCAAAGTTATGGAGAAGGCTATCAACAAAAAATTATTAAAATACCTGGAAGGCTTCAACATTATTAGTGACCGCCAGTATGGATTCCGTAAGTCTAGATCAACAGGAGACCTTCTCGCTTATGTTACTCATGTTTGGAACAACGCAATAGAACATCATGGCGAGTCCCGGGCGGTAGCACTGGACATTTCCAAGGCTTTTGACCGAGTATGGCATGAGGGGCTCCTAACTAAAGTGAGAGCATACGGAATGCCGATGCCGGTTCAATTTTGTTCATGGCTGTCGAGCTTTCCTAAAGACCGTTCTCTGCGAGTGGCGATGGACGGATTTCTTTCAGACACATTTAACATCAACGCCGGAGTCCCTCAAGGTTCTATATTGTCGCCCACCCTTTTCTTACTCTACATTAACGATCTTTTGGAAAAAAACTAAAAATCCTATATATAGCTTCGCTGATGACAGCACACTTGTTTCATCTTTTACTTTGTATGCTCGGACATCGGCTGCTAATGCACATCTCTATAGGCAGCAAGAGGTCTCACATCTTAACAAAGACCTGGAAGAAATTCTGTCTCGGGGTGACAATAACCAAGTAGAATTTAACGCTAAAAAGACCCAGGCGGCAGTTTTTTCTAAAAAAGTTAATGTTGAAGAACCGGATATAGTTATGGCGGGACACTCGATTCCCTTGGCTTCATCAATTCATTTATTGGGCGTTAATTTGGATAGTCATATTATGTCTTGGCATAGCCACGTTGCGGCCATTGCTAAGGCAGCCTCTCAGAAGCTTGGAGTACTTTTCCGAACTAAGTACCTCTATACACCCCAACATTTTTTGATGCTCTATAAAGCCCAAATTCGACCTTCGCTGGAGTACTGTTCGCATATTTGGGGCTCTGCTCCTAAACATACCCTGAGATTGCTAGATTCCATTCAAAGAAGAGCCATTCGCTTGATCGGTGACCATAGTCTGACAAACAACCTGGAAAGCCTTGAACCTCGAAGGCAGGTTGGCGACTTGAGTCTATTTTACAAATATTTTCATGGCAAGTGTTGAACTGAGGTTGCCCGCTTAATACCACCCAGAACGGTGCATGGTAGAAATACACGACGAGCCACTGCAGCCCACCAGTACGTGGTTCAGCTTAGTGTCCCTCGAACGACACTGTTTCAAAATTCTTTTATCTGGAGAACGTCATCGCTCTGGAACGACCTCCCTGAGATCGTGTTCCCCAACGACTATAATCTTCAAAGATTCAAGACCAACGTGAATCGTTTCCTGTGCACACGCACCGCTCCCAGAGCGCCATAAAGGATTTATCCTGCAGTGCTGTGCCTTATAATAAAAAAAAAGAGAAAAAAAAAGACCGTGTTTAAGAATAACGACGACAGCAATCCTAAGAAGGATCGACAGAGAAATAGAATTAGAAACACTATTAAGAAAAAGGAGATGTAGTCCAATTGCGATGGTATACAGACATGTAAAAATTATATCAGTGGGCAAAATGAAGGAGAAGGCCCATAATAACTTGGATAGGGTAGTAAATAGAAACAGCGGTGAAAAGGAATGAAAGTAAACCGAGCACTTAAACGAACTTACCTAAAATAGAAAGAGATGCGGATGAAGAAAAATTTGAAGAACTTCAACTCAACTAGCATACCTCCTTTAATATCCTCACGAGTAGATAGGATATTTATCTATAAGTATAGCATAAATAAAAAACTATATCTTACCTGGCCGTTTAAATTCATTTGGTTTAATGCACCTGATATACGACGGCTCCTTGTCCCGTAAAATAACCATCAGATTATTCAACGAGTTTTTAAACTGCGTAATGGCGGTGTCTGGCCTCTTTTTGCTCTTCAGTTCTGATTCTGGGAAAACGGATTGCAGGATTGCATTCGACGAGCTGCCCATCGCTTCTCTGAGATCTCTGAAGAGGAGATCGTTGTTTTTGTCAATGAAGGATTTGACGTTGTATGTTACTGCTCCTGCGTAATGAACGAGACGAAATTCCTGAAAAAGGTGGTTTGGGATTAATAAAGTGTCACTTAACAGCCCGACTTTTGAGTCGCAGCAACCTGTTGTTACTAGCGATTTTTTTCCCGTATATGTTGCAAAATTATCGCTCGATTAAAAATCGTACTAGGTATTCGGTGAACCCTAAATGAGTTTTCGGAATATTGAGAGCACATAGGTGACCTCAACGCAAAAAAAATACGTTACAAAACCTAGTTTGACCCATCAGTCCACCAAAGGGCTACGAATGGTCACTATATCAAGTGCTCTTTTCTGACACATCAGACTTATTGCATATTAGTGCTTGTCTTTCTCCTAATATTAATCTATAAAAAGAGACAGACATTCTTAAAAACCCATTTTTATATCATAAGTCTTTGGTTTATCAGGCCGTTTTACAAGTTTTGAAGAGTTTTACGATTGTTACGCGCTTATATCACAGATATGTAACCTAATTGTAAAGTGCATGCTTTAAAGGTTAGGTTTTTGAGTTGTCAAATTGAAATTGATTATTTTCTAATATTTTTAGCAACCATAGTTTATATAAGAGGTACATATCTACAGTTCAAGTGCAAATTAAGTCTTGTCTATTGTACAGTTGTGTAAAAGATGTATTGGTTTATATGCATAAAAACAAAAACAACTTTGCACTAATCACATACCCCAATATGGCTACTAGAGCAGTAAGTAGCATGAGTGTTAGAGTTCCCAGTTTTAGATATAAGACAACATGATATACATTTGCATACCTAGGTTACCAACGTACTAAATATATTATAGAAGAATAGAAGCAGAAGTCTTTTTATTCACTACCAACCTCCTATGTAGAAAAGGTAAAGAATAAAACATCTCACACCCCCGTTGTGTACCGTTGAGACAAGTACAATCTCCGTACAACTTTAACTAGATCAAGAAGCCCCATTCTATTTGATTATACTATGAACTTTGTGGTGCTCGAGAGACAGATCTTAGTAAAAGATATAGGCATTTGGTTGGAGAATTATCATTTTCTAATCACATTGATATAATCACTAATAGGGCTATACTATGCGATTGCTGGGACTTGTCTTTCGGACCCTACTGGGAGTTAATAACATTTTTATATTTAAGGAGATTTACTGTGTATTGGTGCGCTTAGTTTTAGAGTATGCTTCATGTGTACGGCGGCAGCACTACGAGGTTCATAGAGAACAGCTGGAAAAGGTGCAACATAAGTTTCTCAAAAGATTTGGGCTTAAACTACACATCCCTTGTGAGGATATAAATTGCACTGAGATCATGAAACTTTTAAATTTTACTTCTTTAGAAAGTAGAAGAAAATATTTTGACATTTTTAAATAGTATTTATGATGCACCGGAACTTCTTGCCAATATTGGCATTTATGTATCGGCAGTTAATGTTAGAAATAGGGATCTCTTTAACATTGACTTTCATAGGACCAATTACGGTATGAATTCGCATTTAACCAGAATGTGTAGATTAACCAACAATGTGATAAAGAAAAGTGACACAGATATTTTTATTTTTATTTCCATTTTAGTTTGGCTAGGTTATTTACTATACGTTTTAATTTTTATGTTCTGTGACTGCTGAGCTAAGTTCTTAAGAGATTTAGATTTACTTATATTACACATATAATATTGTGTCTACATGGATGTTTAAGTGGCCACGCCTTGTAAAAAACATTTGTTTTCTTAATGTAAACTGTATATAAAATGCTGAAAGAGTAAATAAAATTTTGATTTGATTCGGTTAATATTTCAAAAGAACGTTTTTGGCAGTGTTTAGGTTAATGCGGTATTATTGGCCTTAACCCATCCTCCTTCGCCTTATAGTTGTGTTCACTCCTGATGTTCTATGTCGCAAACTTTTTGTGGGACTATGTAATATAAAACCATTAGACCACGGATGGAACACATTACGGAGTTTAGTCATGCTTAATAATCCATGTTGTTAGAATAACAAACCTATATTTTACTGAACCCTGATCACCAAATTTCGGTATATTGAAATCTTAAGAATATATGATTATACTATACGGGTTATTTATGCGTGAAGTAAAGAAAACACCTACAAACTTTTGTTAGCTTGAAAGCATGAAACCCCATTTATTTTGTGTGTTCTAAAAAATAATATATTTATATTATTAACTATTAATTATTATAAATTTTTAATGATTTACTAACCAGAACTCTTCTAAAATTTTTCTGAAAACTTTCTAGTACCTACTAATCTATTGTTAATCGTTGCTAATTTATTAGTAAAAGAAGCAAGCCACTAATGTAAAGTAGTTAAAATCGGCAGAAATCACCCAACTGTCAAGTTGCTTTTGACAAGGAACAATTTTAGGGTAATTATTACCTTTTAATATTTATATAAATGATTTATTTAGTAAAAATTGCGATGGGAAAATTCATAGTTTTGCAGATCATCCTGTTATATTTTTTACCTCTATAAATCGGCACAATTTTTGATAGTAAATTAAATTATTGGAATTTCCAAGTAGAATATTTGATTAAGAAACTGAGAAGTTTACTACCGATTTTTAAATTTCTGGATATAAATCATCTATAAGTACTCTACTATGTATTAGTTAACTCATTTATATTACGAAATTTGGGTTTGGGGAGGGATAAATGGAACTTAAGTTAAAAAACTTGTTGAAAATTATATTTAAATTTAAAGGACTATCTTTATCCTTCAAAAAATTATATTCTGAAGCAAAAGAGATGAACGTTAGACAAATGTACATTTTATATAAAATATAAACCTTATTAGTTTAAAGACCATAACCATTATACACGTTTTAAAAATGAAATAGCCATAAAACCAAAAATAAATAAGTCCGTAGGACAATAATCATTTAAATATTTATATTTTTATTTGAATGACTATTTACCAACAAAGATTAAACAAATTGTTTCATTAAAAAAATATAAAATTGAAGTAGAAACATTTATATTGGAAACAAACGATTTAAAAATATTTTTGGAAAGGCTTTAACTAATTAATGTTACTTAATATTACAGTAAATAAATTATATAATTAATCCTTTTAAGAATTTTAATAAATCCAATATCAAGAAAGTAGCGTTTATTGCATATACTTGCACCTTTTTCTAAAAAATGTTCTTTATTATTTGAAGTAAGGTTATTGTTATACTTATTATTACTAAAATCTTGTCGATATGTTTGTAATTAGTCAGTAGTCAGTGAATGCAAATAAGATTGTTTCGAGTGATCGTTCATGGTATAGTATATTTCTAACTAATAATATGTTTTGTTTTACTTACGTCGCGCCCCATTATTTTTTGTAATTTGACGTCAGCCTTCATATGACTTATGTAGTGGTCATGATAGCTTAATTGCTTGTCTAGTTTCGCCAATAGGGTTCGATCATTCGGAACTCCTGGTCTTAAACATTCTTCATCCATAAATGCTATTAAACCTTAAATTATAAACGAAAAAAAGTCATCAAAAGAACAGCATATTATTTATAAGGGATTTTTATGTATAGAAGTAGTTATAAGAACTGAAATCTGAAAATCATATTCTTATAGGCAAGATGGTTGCATTCATTCTTAAATTTGTTGTATCATCTCTTACACGACAGTTGATTTATTTTATAACTCAATTTTCTCCTAATGCTTGACCAGAAGCGATCATTACACGTGTATACGGCATGGTTGGATAGTTAGACAGGTGATTTTACGTGTTAAAATAAAGGTAGTAAGTCATCTAACAAGAATTCGAAATGCCAATATTTTCCGCGTTACAGCCCATCAAACTTCAATTTCTTTTCTTATTTTTAATATACGGCAATTAATTTAAATTCAATTAACTTGATGTTCGGCACGGGGACTTAACTTAGTGATTTAAATCATTTTGTTACAAAAATGTTGCCCTGTGCCTGAAAACCATATTTTATTTTTCGCATAATTATCTTTTTGCTTTGACAGATATGACAAAACCAAGTATGTCGTGTTAAAGATAATAAAATAAAAAAAAAAATTACTCCTCATCAAGCTGATAATCCTCACCGATTAGTCACAAATTACCATTAAACATTTTTATTATCATTTATTTATTTTAAATAAGGAATGAAACACAAAGTCTGCTCCACTAATTTAATAAATAAGTTCAGATTAAAATCCCATACATGTTTTTTTGAATAATATAAAAAATAAATAGAATTATCCATTTATACTTTAGCTAAATAAAAATTTTTACCTACCATTTGGTACGACTCCACCATGATGGTCGTACCCTATTTCAATTTCCCAGTCAAATTTGGGTTTTTCAATAAATTTAAAATAAAACAAAATTCATTTTAAATTCATTTTATTTAGTAATTTTTACTTTTATTATCAATATGTATTAGTTACCTAATTAAAGTTACATATGTTTTCTTAAAAAAATTTTCTGCAACATTAGGTAAGTCTCTAACTTGACTTTATTTTACTGTGGTCGCGGTTTTATATTAATCACCATATTTTACAAGTATCTTTTCCTAATTACATTAAACTTTTATTGATGATGCCTTTGTTGCTTTTACATTGTCTAATTTGGTTTTTTTCCTTCCCCTTTCAGTTTAAAATTTAACAATGTCATTGGTCTCTTCATAAATAACAACATCTTAATAATAACCCACTGAAGATGAAGGTTTATACCTTTGAAACATGTATGGGATTTTAATCTGAACTTATTTATTAAATTAGTGGAGCAGACTTTGTGTTTCATTCCTTATTTAAAATATTACTCCACTGTGAGATGGACTACTTCCATAAAATTTATTTATTTATTTTAATTTATTTATTAAATATACAGCCATATAAGTTTACAATGTAAACTGCTGACAACGTCAATAATTCAACAATAGGAGATCTAAAGTGATACATCATAAGGGGTTTAGAGGATAATGTTATGGTATTCACGAATGTCGTAAAAATTGTTTTCAAGAAGATAGCACTTAACTTTTTTTTTAAACTTTTTTACTTGAGAAATTTCTCTAAGGGATTCTGTTAGTGCATTATATAATTTGCTGCAAAAGCAGAAAGAGCTTTTCCGATATGATGATGTTTTGTAGCCTGAAAGACTGAAATAGAGATTTACTTGAGTTTCTAGTGTCACGTTCATGTATATCTGAAGTATATTGAAGCTTGTAGGAGTGTTCTTTAACAAATATCAGTACACTAAGAATCAGAATACCACGAAATGCAAGAACCTTATGCTGTCGAAAGGTTTCTCTGCATGACTCAAGTGGGCTTAAGGAGTAGATTTGATGAATAATTCTTTTTGAAGAATAAATAATAATTGAAGTTCCGCTGTTGGTCCCCAGTAAAGCACAAGAAAGCTTAAGTGGCTGTAGGCCAAAGCATGATATATATTTAATAATTGAAAAAATAGTCCATACTTTCAGTGGAGTCAATGTAATATAAAATAAAACAATGCAGTCTTCCTCCACAGTTTAATTGTTAACATAAAAGTTTGAGACCAAAAAAATCTCCGGGCTGGGATGGCATTCGTGCCGAGATATTGAAAACAATAGCTGGAGCACTGGCACCTCACTTAAGTTTTTTAATAAATAAATGTATGAAAAAGAATTATTTTCCAAAGGCATTTAAAATTGGTGTAATTTCTCCATTATTTAAAAGTGGAAGTAAGTCAGAAATAATAAACTACAGGCCGGTCTCTCTAATATCAAATATAGGAAAAATCTTTGAAAAGCTTTTAAAACATAGAATATTAAAATTTTTAAAAAAATTTAAATTAATTTCCGAGTCTCAATTTGGTTTCAAGGAGGGCAGGTCGACGGAGGACGCAATTGCTGGGCTGACACACAACTGTATAAAAATATTGATGAAAGTAGTCCTACTCTGTGTATCTTCGTCGACTTGGCCAAAGCATTTGATACAATTTCACATCAGTTATTACTGGAAAAATAGAGAGATACGACCTGAGAGGAAAAATATTTGAAATCATAAAAAGCTATCTGAGTGATAGAATTCAGTGTACAAGGATCGATGGTGTACTTAGCGACGCTGGCCGTGTTAACTATGGCGTCCCTCAGGGGACGGTGTTGGGTCCGGTTCTCTTCATCCTCTACATCAACGGATTATTGAGGATGGACATGACTGGACGTATACTATCCTTCGCGGATGATACTGTTGTGATATTTAAAGACAAAACTTGAGACGGTGTTATATCTCAGGCTGAGAGAGAGTTTGGTAATATTAAAAAGTGGTTTGATTATAATCTCCTAACTGTAAACTTTGAAAAGACAAAATGCATGCTTTTCTCTTGTAATGAACAGGCCACAAAGGGTGTCCAGGGTATAGTGGTGAACACTTGTTTAATACAGGCTACGAGGTCCATTAAATATTTAGGTGTAGTAATAGATAGTAATCTTCGTTGGAATTTACATGTTAAATATATTGTTCAGAAGGCGAGGGGCATCTTGCCAAGGTTTGGATATTGGAAGAAATTCTTGTCTTTGGGTCAGTTGAAAATTTTGTACTTTGCGTTGGTTCGGAGTCATTTTATCTATGGTATTATAGGTTGGGGCGGTGTGCTAAATGCACACATTAAAAGTTTAGAGTATATGCAAAAGTGGTTTCTGAAGATAATCTTTGGCAAGAATAGGCTCTTTCCAACTGATTCCTTGTACCGTTTAAGTGGTGTGATGGATATGAGACAGCTTTTCTGTTATAGAATGATTTTGAGATCTTTTAAAAAACCACATGAATGTCTAAGCTCCATTGCAGTAAATTATACCTTAAGATCAGTAAATAGAGCTGCAACTTCAAAGTGTCAGAAGGCATATGGACAGAGAAGCTTCTTATACCTTGAGACTGTTTAACATTGTCCCACTGGACATAATATATTGTGACAGTTTTGTTAGATTTAAGAAATTAATATCAGAATGGCTGTTAAAAGTGATCTCTCGTGAAGATATTGACAATTTTGTGAACCAAAAGCAAAGCAGATATTAGTGAACGCAAACTGCCATACAAATAGTACACTTTGTGCATATTTCGGCAGCTGTCAAGGACGCTTAGGTATATTTTTTGTATATTATACTTGTATCATGATTTTTGCTAAAATAAACGTCTAAATTATTATTATTATTATTATTATAAAAAAGTTTATTAAGCTCCCGACATGTTTCGAGTACTTAAGTACTCATCTTCAGGGGATACCAACATCGAGTTTAACATCGAAATAAGTTGTCTCAAATAAATGAGTACAACAGAAAGGCTGGAGACTTGGCGTATTAGATGGTTAATTATATGGAATGAGAAGTAAACTTTAGATTAAGTTTTGTAATTTAGATAAGTGAAACATATTTAAGTGGGATAATAAAAGATTATGACCTCTGAAGGAGAGAAGTTTTCTTTGATTTTGTTAAGCAGTTGAAGTATAGATTGTATTTATTGAAATATAGGAAAAGTTTAAAGGAAGGTTTTTTGAAAATTAAGAATCATAAGCTTGGATCATTTAGTTTAGATGAGTAAAATATATGATATTATGGGTTAACCAGAAAAACTACTAGTTTGACTTAGTAAACTTCCACTATATTGACAAAAAATTATTTGACATGTTTCGCTACACTGTAGCTTCTTCAGAATATGATTTACGAATGAGTGATGACAAACAATTGCAATAATGTAAACCTCTGAGGTAATTAATTAATATAATAAAATAAGGGTAGGTAGATTAGTTAATCTGTTACATTTGGGTTTTTCTAAAGCTTAAGATGAATAAAATAATTTATTTTTACAAAGGGGTGTTGTCATACAAAATTTAATGAAGTAGAATTACTAATAAAGCTTAAGATGCATAAAGTATTTTATTTTTACAATGAGGTATTGTTAAACAAATTTAATAAGGTATAATTACTAAGCTCTATTTGGTCATTAAGAAGTACGTTGGAATTTTTAATTTTATTTATTTCCATGGATTCTAGCAAATTCAATTTGACACCTTTATTTTCAATATGTAAAATTTTGTAATTCGGATCAAAATTATGTTGATTTTGTAATAAATTGCAGGCATAATTAGAGTCTTGTTTATGTTTAGTAAAGCTATTGTGATGTTCTTGTATCCTTTTACCAAAATTTCTACCAGTTTGGCCTATGTACGTCTTCGGGCAGTCTTTACATGTTAATTTATAAACACCGGATTTTTTATTTTTGTTTGTTTTAGTTTTACTATTTCTAATGAATTTGCCTAAAGACTTATTGGTTTTGTTGATATCATGTTTATTTAAAAAATTGCCAATCTTTTTAGTAGGGTCTCCAACAAAAGTAATAAGGTTAAATTTTTTATTAGGGTCCTTGATCTTAGGATAAACTAAATCAATGGCCTTTTTGTATGTTTTTTTCTTTAAAATTTGGTCAATTAAGTTAGAGGTATATCCATTATTAATAGCAATTTGTTTTATTATGTTCAATTCTTTCAAAAAATTTTCTTCATTTAAAGCGAAAGTTACAAGTCTATGAATCATGCTATGGAATGCTGCTAATTTATGTTGTATGGGGTGGCAAGAAGTATTAGGTATTGTAGTATCTGTATGAGAAGGTTTGTGGTAGACAGAGAAGACATGTTTATTATTTTCTATTTTTATAGTTAAGTCGAGAAAATTAGTTGAACCATTTAATTCTTTTTCTATAGTAAATTTGATATTATTATGTAAGCCATTGATAAATTCTAGAAAAACTTTTAATTGTCTATCAGTACCTAGAAAACATGTAATGACATCGTCGACGTACCTAAACCAATAAAGAAATTGTTTAAAAAGAGGGTGATTACTTATTTTATTTTCCAAAAAATCCATGAAAATTTCTGCTAATAAGGGTCTGAGGGGGTTGCCCATAATCAGTCCATTTTTGCTCGTATAAAAATTATTATTGAATTCAAAATAATTTTGTTCAAGACAGACAGAGATAGACTCCATTATTTCTTGTTTTTTAATGATATTGATATTTTGTGAACAAAGAAGTTGCTCAATCAAGTTAATAGTTTCTTTGGGTGGTATGCTAGGGAATAAATTAGTGACGTCAAGGATATTAACTTTGCATTATTAGGTATTTTAATATTTTCTATCTTTTTGTTCCATTGAATTTTATATTCCGAATTTAGCTGAAAATTGTGTATTTAATTTGATTATATCTATAAGTCTTTTGGAAAGTTTATAAGATGAAGCTGAAAAGAAGGATACTACTGGTCTGATAGGGTAACCATCTTTATGTAATTTTATTAGTGAATATAATCTTGGTGGCTGAGGGTTCATAAGGGTAAGTTTGATAGAATCCATGTCCGTAAATAGACTTTTACAATTTTGAATAATGTGTTTAATATCTCTTTGAAACTTATCTGTTGGATCACGTTTTAAATTTTCAAAATTAATAGGGTTAAGAAAATCAATCGTTTTTTTGATATAATCGGTTTTATCTATGGCTACAATAGTATGCCTTTATCTGCTTTAGTGAAAATTATATATATATATATATATAATATCAGTTATGGACTTCCACCAAGTATCGGCCGACTCAATCAATTTAGTAAAATATATCTTAAGTTCAAATAAAGAAAGATTGTGACATCTGGAGGAGAGAAGTTTTCTTTGAACTTGTTAAACGGTTAAATTATAGGTTTTATTTAGTAAAAAAATTTTGTAAAATATTGAAAAGTTTTTTAAAATTTAGAGTAGTTTTTCTTCATTTTTTTTTCTCCATTGTTAGCTTATATGATGGCAAAGCCCCATATCATCATATAAGCTAACAATGGAGGATTAGGAAAGTAGGAATTAAATTTTTAAATAAAGAAGGTGATAGGACTTTCCCAATCTTATTTATCCCTCACAGAAATTACTGGTTCTAGCTAAGAACTAAAAATAAAATAAAAAATGTGTAGAAGTATACACAATATTTATGTGCGCATTTGTCACCAAATTATACAACTGTTGTTAACTAACAACAATCAATAGGACTAGAAATAGGTAAAAACACTAAATAAAATTAAAAAAAAAACAAAATGAAGCTTTTGTTTCATCTTATAAATAAAACGATTAATGATAAATAAGAGCCCACCTTGAGGGAGTTATCGGGGGCCAAAGCTATCACGAGCTCTGATCTTCACTTACTCCCTCTAGGCTTGCCCGCCTTGCCCCCCTGCGGTCCATTGCACAGGGTCTCCCATTAACAGCAATACTCCGCTGTTCACATGGAGTCGGATAATGTGAGGGTTGAAAGGATTTGAAAATCGGGGGTGGGGGGATGTTTGGCTACACCTATAAAATTGGTGTCGGGGGCGTTTTGGCGGTGCGGGGCACCTATCACGAACGATCGGTTAATGATGCTGTCAATGTTTAAATTTAAATTAGCACATACATTTCTTGACGCCCCCCTTTATACGCGCCTGTGTTAGTATCTATATATTTATGATTTTGGTTAGAAAGTGTTGTTTGTAAAGAAAATATTTACCATACGACTTTATTAATTATTATTTATAATTACGTTATGCTGTATTATTATTCAAAACAGATATTTTAAAATATTTTCTTTAGCAAGGCCGCATAATTAATACAAATTTTAATTAAACAGTGTCGATTGTTCAGAGTACTACAGCGTTATGTTGAAAGACATTTTATTTAAATTTGGGTTACTGGCCGGTTTGAGTGGGTTCTTCATTTTTACCTAAAAACCAAATGAAAGTTTCCCCAGGTTTTACTGGAAGTTTCGCTATTTTTTTTTTGACAGCTTATGTTTTTTATTGCACATTCCAGTTTTTTCCAAAACTATCTTTTTATTTAATAAAAAACCAAATGGCGTCTATAGAACAACGTATGCAGTTGAAATAAAAGAAGTAGTAATAGAATCTGTTAGATTCAGCCATTTTATAATTCATAGGCATTTAAATTATAATTTTAGTTTTTGAATTTAAATAATTTGAAAAAAAATCTGAGCTTCAAGTATCCAGGGTATCCGGGCAAACGTGGGAAATCCCTCGGGTTCAGATAGAACATGAAAAAATAAGATGACAAGTTCCTATGAAACATTTTCTTACAGGCCCTCCCTACGAAGATATGTGCCCCTGAAAGACGCCGCTGGAAATCGATTTTTCTTGAATAACTTTTAAAGTACCTAATATAATTTAATGAAAATTTAATGTGACGGACACTAGTAAGGGCCTCTTGAAACAGTGTCCTTGAAACATATTTAGCTTTTTTAGTTTACCAGGTGCGGACTAAGCTTTACAACTTAATGCTTTAATTTGTAACACCCTGTATGATAGAGATTAAAAAAGGTACTCTTGTTTATTGTTCATAAAATGAACCGTTTTCAAGAAAAATAATAATAAACGAATAGTTGTAGAAGACCTATGTTCGCAAGAAATGTGCGTTTTATTTATTTATCGGAACCAAAACAGCATATTGTTGTTAAACTCCATTCCCCAATAATTCGTTGATTTCTCGACCGCAATAAAATTTAAATGACAACCCTCAGTCGTAATCCCAACCATAAATAAGTTGCCTGACAAATATCTATTGTGCAGGCACCGGACCTTTTGAAAGGGTACAGGTCCTGATTACCTACTAATTTCAATAGTTTAGGTTAGCTTTTTTCAACAAAACAACAAATATATAATAATAGGTAAGTATCTTTATTTTAATCATGTAATTAAATAGCTATTAATATTTATACAAAAATACTAATCTACAATGTTATAATAATACAATATTTAACTTAACCTACTCTATATTTAGCTCTGTTCCACTATCACTATCGTCTTCATCTATGCCTAAACTAATTATTAAGGGCCTTACGTTACTATTAATTATGTTATAGGAATCTTCGACTTGGATCACGTGTCTCACAGAATTTTTCCAACTTTCTTCTAGGATATTATTTACACATTTTTTAATTAATTCTATAACAGAACTACTTAGTGTAGGGGATGTGTTTTCTCTTCTAATCATTGTCTTTAACTGGCTCCATATATGTTCTATTGGGTTAAAAATACAGTAATACGGAGGGAGGCGTAAAACTGAGTGACCATTAGCACTTGCGAGATTGTCAGAGATATATTCTTTTTCAATATTGAATGTTTTTAAAACATTTAAAATGTCCTTTTTTGTATAGGTTTCCTCGAAATATTTATTATTTTCCATCATATAGTTTTGAATTTCCACTTTTGTATTATTTGAATTCGGCACTTTACTTAGTTGGCGACTGTGGTAACTAGCGTTGTCCATCACAATACCGCTATTTTTGGGCACATTCGGAAGCAGACGCTTTAATTTGACATTTGATTGTTGAATCGCTCCAACCTTTTTTAGGAGTGTCGTGGGTATCAAACCAAGTTTCATCCAAGTATATAATTGAACGATTTTCTTCCCTATATTGTCTGATAAGATTCAAATAATCTCTACGCCATACTTGTAAACGCTGCGATTCCATTAGTACTTGTCGTTTGTTAATGGTACGATATTTGCCACATGAAATGTCGGTTTCGTCTGCTGTAAGTACCTTTTTTAGCGCATCTATTGTTGGGACTATTTGTTTACTGTACATAGTACATGTCATACATTTTCCTCCGAATCAAGTCTTTATCAGCTTCTTCGATGCTTCTCAATTTTCCGCTG
Organism: Polydrusus tereticollis; assembly: GCA_963920685.1. Lineage (NCBI taxonomy): Eukaryota > Metazoa > Arthropoda > Insecta > Coleoptera > Curculionidae > Polydrusus > Polydrusus tereticollis. The sequence goes on from OY987330.1 coordinate 120,026,609, forward strand.
TCACACCGTTTTTTCATTGGCTGGATGGGTTTGGTCACTTTATCTTTTACTGTCGTTAATGCAACTTTGGTCAAAATACTCGTTTCACTAAAGCTTGCACTCTGGTCATACCCTTTTTGTAAAAGGGTACAGTAAACGTTATTTATGATGTTTTTGGCATCAAGTGATAAATGTTTTTTCTTCGTTACACCATAACTTTCGGAAGCAATATTATCTGAAGTTTCACATAGATCTGACATATTTTGGATGCTCGATAACAAACACGAAAATACCTTTAACGCACAGCTTGACAAACACCAAACGACTGATGAACTAAGATGAAAAGACTCTGCTTTATATTGAACACCTGCAATTTGCCATTAACCTACCTAATATACCAATATAATAACATAATTAATAGTAACGTAAGGCCCTTAGTAATTAGTTTAGGCATAGATAATATTATAACATTGTAGATTCGTATTTTTGTATAAATATTAATAGCTATTTAATTTCATGATTAAAATAAAGATACTTATCTATAATTTTATATTTGTTGTTTTGTTGAAAATAGCTAACCTAAACTATTAAAATTAGTAGGTAATCAGGACCTGTACCCTTTTAAAAGGCACTTATTTATGACTGGGTTTAAATTTTATTGCGGTCGGGAAATAAACGAATTATTGTGGAATGGAGTATACAAACGTTATTATATGGTACGATATAAATAAAATATCCTGCATTTTAGAACTTGTCATTTTTCACATCGCTGGCACATTGATCCTTTACTTCGATATTAATTTACTGATTTTTGGATTTCGTGGTGAATTTAATTGTGAATTAACTCGAACTATGAAATACACGCTTATTAAGTATGCAGGTATGCATCGGATGTAGGCTCTTGCGTCTTGCAATGTTATAGAAGCCAAAAGGTTATATCACGAAAGATTTCCTAATCGTACTATGCCAAACCGAAAGACATTTGACTTTCTTCAAAATTCTAGGAAAGTTTGGAAAAAATAGTATTGATGCTGGTCTGAGAAGAACCGTACGTACGCCGCAATCAGACGAAAATATTTTAAATGTTGTAGATGATACTCCATCAACAAGCACAGTTTAATACATCAAAAACAATAGTACATGAAGTTCTTCAAAAACAGCTGTTATATCCATATCATTTGCAAAAGGTACATGAACTGATTCCTGAAGGTTTTTCTCGTATAATGCAGTCTGCAAACTCTCGGATCAACAACGAAATAATATAAACTTCGTTAGCATGATTCTTTTCGCAGATGAAGCAAGGTTTACCAAGAATGGCATTACCAATTTACACAACAGATATGTATGGGCTGACGAAAATCCTCATGCCACTATTGTTTCGCATTATCAACATCAGTTCCAATAAATTCATATCTGGGCAGCAATCATTGCCGATTAAATTAATATCTGGGCAGGAATCATTGGCAATTTTTTGATTGGACTATTCGTTTTGCCGGAACCGAGGGGCAAATCACTGGGGTATTTTAGTGTACAGGGCCAGGAATTGCAGGGGAATTTCGAGGAATTTCGAGGAATTTCGGGGAATTGCGGGGAATTGCGGGGAATTTCGAGGAATTGCGGGGAATTTCCAGGTATTTCGGGGAATTTTCAGTGATATTACATAATATTTCATTAGATTCTCGGAACGGAAATACCAAGTTTCACTAAAGAAACCAGCAAAACCTACACTAAAACACTTTTTGCTTTTTAATGTTTTATGCTTTAATAGAGAATTACTCTACAATTATGTTTCGCCTTATTAGGGCTTTTTCAAGAGTACCTGATTAATACTAAATTTTAAGAAAGATCCTTTAACTATATATACCTTCTTTTATTGACTTAATTATATTATGGGGTTTTTATTGCTGTTTTGGAAAGTCCCGGGTTGTTGATGAAATACATTTGTCAATAATAGGGGTATGGTGGAAATTTTGTTAGTCATTGGTAGTAATAGATGTATTTTTTTCAAAGATTTTTTTAATTTCTAATAAAATTGTTCTAATAAATCTAATTTTTTACTTTTGTTTTCAGCATGAAGTAGTTCTATTTTATTTAGATTAATGAAATGATTATTTTCAATACAATGTGTTCCTGTGTTTTTGACATTATTTATAATTGATGTTTTATGTTCTTTAAGTCTATTTTTGATACATCTACCACTTTGACCAATATTACAGCATTACAATCTGAACAATGTATTTTATAAACACCTGATTTATCTAGCTTATCTATTTTGTCCTTATTATTCACAAGTATCTTACCTAAGTTTTGCTTGTTAACGCAAATAGTTTTACATCCTAAATTATTTAACTTATTGCTAACCTTATTACTGAATTTCGATATGTGACTGACAAATTTGTTATTAGTTTCTTTTGGTGTATTGATGCAATGAAATTCTTTCTTTAACAGTTTCTTTTGTTTCTCTTTAAGTAGATTATCTATTAAGTTTTCTTTGTATCCGTTGTTTTCTGTTATCTGTTTGATGATACGGAGTTCTTTATTAAAGTTTTCTTTATTTAACGGGAAAGTAACTAATCTATGTATAGGACTGTGAAAAGGTGATACTTTTATTTGCCATGATTGCTTATAATTATAATGGATTATTGTATCTGTAGTAGTGGGTTTTCTATAAATATATTGTATTCTAAGTGGTTGTCTACTTTTTTATGTTAATATCTAGAAAATTTATTTCACTATTCTGACCTTTTTCTATAGTAAACTGTATGTTATTATTTAAATAATTTAGAAAAACTAAAAACTGGTCTAAGTTTCTTTCCGTACCATTCCAAATGCAGAAAACATCGTCTACGTATCTGTTCCAACAAAAAATGTGTTTGATAAGAGGGTTATTGGAATCAAAAATTAACTTTTCAAAATTTGCCATAATTATTTCGGACAATAAAGGAGAAATTGGGGACCCCATTGGCAGTCCGTCTTTCTGTTGGTAAAATTCTTTATTTAATTGAAATTAATTTTGTCCAATATATACTTTAAGTGCACTTTTAATTTCCGTTTTAATAGTATCCTCTATTGTGGCTTCATTAATTAAATTAGTTAAAATGTCGGTGAGTTTTTTTATCGGAATTGAAGTAGAAAGGCTTTTAACATCAAAGGATACTAAATTTGCATTTTTCGGGATTATAAGATTTTTGTATTATCAATGAACTGGAATGAATTTTGAATTGCATATTTTGATTGAAAGTTTATTAGATTAGGTAATGTTTTAGTTTATTATTTAACAAATATTTCACAAGGAACCAACTGCCGATTCAATCGAATTTATTAAAAATATAATATGTATTGCACTAGTTACTTGACTGAATTAATATTTTTTGGTTAGAATAAAATATTTACGAATATAAAAATATACATTTATTTACGATTAAAATAGTTGTGACGTCATAAAACGTAAAAAATTTTGTAGGGAATTTCAAGAGTGCCTTGGGGAATTGCGGGGAATTACGAGGAATTACGGGGAATTACGAGGAATTGCGGGGAATTACGAGGAATTGCGGGGAATTGCAGACAACTAAAAGGAATTTCCAGGGTATTTCGAAAGTTAAAGGGGAATTTCAAAGATTTTTAAGTAATATCGGGGAATTTCTTCTGAAAGGGGAATTTCAGTGTACAATTTTTTTTTGTGATTTCCCCCTCGGCCGGAACGCTGGAATGGACAACTTTATTTGTAGTTCCTCCAGAACGCTTTTCAGGATTTAATAGAGCACTTACCACTTGAAACTCGCCGATACATATACTTCATGCACGATGGGGCATCACCTCATTTCAGCGTTGGTGTGCGGGAGCACCTGAATAAAGTTATTCAAATCGCTGGATAGGTAGAGGAGGACCTATTGTCTCGTCTCCTCGATCTTCCGACCTAACGCCGTTGGATTTTTACCTGGGGACACCTTAAAAACTTGGAATTTCTACAGAGAATCACGTTTATTGTGATGTGGTAAGGACCAAGGCTGGGTTATTGTGGTGTGTAGAGCAGTCCTAAATTCGTCATGCGCGCGAGTATATCAGACTTCACGGAGCTATGTTGAACTCTGCTATGAAGTTATCAATAATTTCGTTAAAAGTGCCTCCTATTACATCCCTGCGTCTTTTTTTTTATTTTTGTATTTTTTCGGATTTAACAACTTAAAATGAAGCTTTTCTGTTGTTTGGACCACTTTCGTATCACAATTTGTTGTCCAGAAACAAAATAGAAATCATGGTCATTTTTATTAAAAATAAACCATGAATTCGTTTACAGTAAAACTTCTCAACAGCGGCCACTAAAAATTTCATTACAAATTGACCGTTTGAGGGGGTGACCGTTTTTGAGGGGAAGGAAAATAGTTATTTTTGTATTAAGTGCGTGAAGTGAGTGTTTTTTTAATGGCATATGAGAGTGTCAATTTTTTGCCGAGACCGCAGGTCGAGGCGAAAAATTCTCTCGAATGTGCCATTAAAACACGAATTTCACAAACGAAATACAAACAACATTTTTTGTACAACTGAAAGTTTTGTATTAATCGGTAAAATTGTATATTATAATAAAAATTTTACCATATAATTTCACATAATCAAGTTAACAGCCCTGTCGTTACTATAGAAATGGTTTGTTGGCACGTTGCTTGTTTTGTTGTCATACGTTGATAGCTGTTCATATTTATTGCAATTTTTTAAATAAATAGTATAAGTACTTAAAATGGATGTAGATTACGATAGTGATAGCGAGATTCCTTCAGATATAGCCGATATAGCAAATTCGGCTATAGCTAACATGTTACCGGCGAAATCAAAATTTATATACGAGAAAAATTACAACCAATTCCGTGAATGGTGCGGCAAGAAAAATATACAAAAAGTGTCTGAAAAGGTACTTATATGCTATTTTGAGGAGAAATCAAAAACTGTAAAACCTTCTACTTTATGGAGTGTCTACTCAATGTTGAAGAGTACATTGAATGTTAAAGAAAATATTGATATAAAGAAGTTTTCAAAATTGGTGCCTTTTATTAAGAACAAAAACGTCGGATACCGAGGGAAGAAATCTAAAGTTTTATCGAGAGACGATATTAATAAATTCATTCAAGAAGCTGATGATGAAACAAATTTACTTTATAAGGTACAGATGATCAAAATTTTGTATTATTTCAGTAATTTCAATATTTTTTAAATTGTAGGTTGCGTTAATTTTGGGAATCAGCGGTGCTTGTCGCCGTGAAGAATTATTGAAGGTAACTATTGATGACATTGAAGATACCGGGTCTATATTGATTGTTAAAATACCGGATACAAAGACCTATTGCCCAAGAATGTTTACCGTTTCAAATTCTGATTATATTGAGATATATCGCAAGTATAGAGTACTAAGGCCGTCCCATACACACAAAAAGAGATTATTTTTAAAATATTCAAGAGGAAAATGTGTTGACCAACATGTGGGAATAAATAAAATAGGGGAAATTCCTAGCTTGATTGCAAAATGGCTGGGAAAAGAATTGCATAAGAGCTACACAGGTCACTGTTTTAGGAGGAGTTCTGCAACTCTCTTAGCCAATGCAGGGGGTAACATGACATCTATAAAACGCCACGGTGGTTGGAAATCTGCCGCCATAGCAGAAGGATATATAGAAGATAGTTTGAGTAATAAAATTGATATTTCTAATAAATTAAATTGTTCCTCTACTTCCAAACAAATCAATATAACTGATACAATTGTGGACTCAACTTTTCAAGGAATATCTAGCGTTTCTGATCAGCAGCAAGGTGGACTAGCTTCGAGAATTAATATTGGAAGCAATTGTTTGAACTTCACCATCAATTATTATTGTAACAAATGAGATTTTTTGGTAGTTGGTAATTAATTAGTAAATTTGTACAAAAAAATTCAATACATTTTTTAAAAAGTAATGTTTTATCGTTTTTTTTTGTAAATCATTTTTCCAGTTAAAAAAAGTCTTTTTTTCACCGTGAAAAAAAGTCTTTTTTTCACTGTTAAAAAAACAAAAGGTTTACGTATCGCTAGCGATGAAAAAATGTCAACTTTTTTTGACAGTTGTACAAAAAAATAAATTACATATCTACATATAACATATGCGTCATGTGAATAAAATTCAACTTCATTAATTAATAAAAGGCTAATTACAAACACATACGTTATTATGTAATATGAACTGTAAATATATAGACATAACTATTTATTTCATAACTCCTACATAATATGTATACATATTAATGTTTAAAAATGTGCACTACAACGAAAAAAAATTATGCTTTGTGAAAAAAAGATTCAATGGAAGTCTGTTTCATATTTTTAATTTTAATTTTTGCTGCTTCATTTTCACATTTCATTAGGATATTTGAAATATCAATGGCCAAATTGCCATTTTCTTTGCCTAATAAAAAATTTTGTACGTCTCTTATTTTTTCACAAACTTCACTCATGCTTTTTAAAGACGAACTAAAAACCTCCTGGTTTTCTTTACTTTCACAGTCTTCATTTTCGGTAGTTTCAGATTGGCTGGTAAACTCCTAAATTATTTCCTGCATCTCCATACTGGGATTTTCCGTTGAAATGTTTGAGTCGATTTAAAGATAATTTTCCAGGTTTGGATTTCCTGGGATACCGGAAAACAACTGACTTAGTGGAATATCGTCTTCTTCTTCAAAAATCTCATTCTCTTGGAGAGTTTCTATAAATCCAGCTTTTTGGAAACATTTTTTAACCGTTTTAGATGAAACATTTTTCCATGCTGCAACAATCTATACCATAGTACTTGACAAATTTATGGTCTTTTCTGCTTTTTCAAACGCATCCTCGGTAGCGGTGTTAGTAAAAGTTAAAAGTCTTTTTATCAAATATTTTCTGTATATCATTTTAAAATTTTGTATGATGCCTTGATCTAATGGCTGGCAGTAAGATGTAGTGTTTGGAGGCAGAAAAACAATTCGAACATTTTCCAGTTGTATTTTCGGGTGAGAACTTGCGTTATCCAAAAATAAAAGTACTTTTCTTCTTTGTTTTTTCATTTTGGTGTCAAATTTTTTTAGCCAGGAAATCATTATCTGTGTTGTCATCCAAGCTTTTTTATTGGAGACCCATTCTAATGGTAATTTGTCTACATGTGCTCCTTTGAAACATCGCGGCTTTTTGCTTTTTCCTATAACTAATGGGGTCTCCTTCTCACCATCCATGCTACTGCAAAAAAGAATTGTCACTCGTTGCTTAGCTGATTTTCTTCCAGCACATTTGTCACTCTTTAAGGCAAAAGTTTTGTTTGGCATTGCGAGATAATAAAGGCCTGTTTCGTCTGCATTAAAAATATCTTTATCATCATAATCCTTGATAATTAATTTTAACTTAGTGAACCAGTCTTGAACACTCACTTCATCCACATCAGCAGACTCACCAGAAATTGTTTTAAAATTGATGTCATGTCTTTTGCAGAATCTATCTAACCAGCCATTTGATGCCTTAAAATCACAATTTTTCAAATTTTCTGACACTTCCAGAGCTTTTTCCTTTAGTAGTGGTCCGGATATTGAAATGTTTTTGTTTCTTGCTTTGCAAAACCATTCATAAACCATTTGGTCAATCGCAAGTCCGTCTGTTTTTGGAAACTTCCGTTTTTGATCTGCATTAACTCCTCCTTGTTCATAAAGTTTTTTCAGTTCAATTTTACTTTTTAGAATATCATTTACCTGCGTTCTTCCAACACCAAACTTTTCCGCTATCTTTCGAGCACTGATACCATATTTTTCACTATCCGCGATGATTTCGAACTTTTGTTTAAAAGATAAACGTTTACGTTTCACAGACATGATCGACTATTGTGCTGTTAAAATGCAACTGAATAAAATTTTACCTTTTATGGAAACATCTTAAGATTTAACAAATTATATTTGTACGTACTTAAAAACCCATTTACATAATTAGGTTTTATCATTCTCCGGTATTTCCAATAGTACCAGTAATAAAGTACCGGCTGGGTGCAAACATTCCCAGAAGGGTCGAGACGACCGCAATTAAGGGTAAAAATTCAAGGTAATTTTCTTAAAAGTTACGGATTCATGTGACCGTGGCCGTTTTAGAAGTGTTTCGGTATTCGAGGGGTCTTTTATTATTAAAAATGCTATAAGGTTTATTTTAAGAAGCCAAAACTGACCGTTCAGAGGGGTGACCGTTTTTAACGGGTGGCCGAAATGAGAAGTTTTACTGTATTATTCTTTTTCTCGAAAATGGTTCATGTTATCGACAATAGTAAACAAGAGTACTTTTTTATTAGTCTAAGGTGCAAGCTACCCAGAATAATTTTTTTAAGTCTTTATCATACAGGTGTTAAAATTTTAAACATTAAGTTGTATAGCTTATTAGTCCGCAAATGGTAAACTAAAAAAGCTAAATATGTTTCAAGGACACTATTTTAAGAGGTCCTCAGTAGTGTCCATCACATTAAATTTTTATTAAATTATATTAAGTGCTTAAAAGCCGATTTCCAGCGGCGGACTTCAGGGGCACATATCTCCTGCAAAATAAAATGTTGTAGGAACTTGTCATTTACGATTTATCTGAGTCCGAGAGATTTCTCACATTTTTCCGGACACCCTATATTATTTACGGAATTTGTTTAAATTATATTATGTATTTTTTATTATTAAATATCGAAGTCCAAGACATCTTTACTCATCCAAGGGCATTTTGAAAATAATGCGCTTTGCTTCAGATTCAAACACGAAAAAGAAAAGTTGATAATTATTTAAAAATCAAATTTTTATTTAAACGCTTCTCGCTTGATTACTCCAACTCTAATAATCTTACTAATTATTACATATGAGTTCCTAATGACAAAAATTACCTATCAAATATTATTGCTGCCTTAAATGGTTAAAGAAAGTTTAGCTTACCTCTATGTTTCTCTTCAATTAAATCACAGATAATTTTGTTGTCGAAATAAAAGATATGCTGCCATTGGATCCCTTCCTTCTCGTATTCTTCCTGCTCGGATCGCAATGTCAATTCAATGAACAGCTGTTGAAGTTTTTCGTTGCAGAAGTTTATACAGAGTTGTTCAAAACTAAAACCAAAGGCCTATTATAGTAATTGTGTATGACAAGGTGATTCACGGTAGTAGTTTCTTAACAACTTTCCTGATTATTTTCCTATACATGGGTATTATATATGATAGATATACATAAATGAAAAACAAGTTAAAGCAACGTTTTAAATCAGTAAAAATATACAAGGTGTTTTATTTAAAATGGATTAATTAATGCAGGACTTTTAAACAATCCTGTATGTTACTAACAAGTTACAAAAACGGAAAATTGCATAATAAATAATATGTTATAAAACGTTAAAATTAGCAACGTTATTTTTACCAACGGCAGAACAGCGTAACATTAAGCATGTTTTACACGTTGAAAACACGTTTACTCGCATTCTAACGTTATTAAATAAGGCTTAAACTTACACGTGAAATTCACGTTTTCTTGTAAAGTAACGTACTGTGTATGTTCAGTTTCTGAAATATTTTCTAATTTCAATTTAAATAACATTTATAAATATTTCTTCTTCTTTAATAATTATTTTATAAACTTTTATTTAACTAAAATCTTGCTATATTCAATTTTTAGTTAAGTAACAATATTTTACCAAATTTTTAAATATTTTTCATTTCATAATATTAAATACACTTCTCCAAGAAATTAGCGCACCACCAAAAAATAACCAAAATGTTGACTCTTCCAGAAAGTTAGTGTACTACTGTATTTGTATAGAAACTTATTTTTGTATAAATACGGGGGTGTTGCAACGATAACCTGATTTCTTCATTAAATTTGTAACACCCTGTGGAGTTGAACAGTTACAATATCAACTTTAAATTAAAATCGAACTGTAGCTTTATCTGTTTGTAACATTTTATTTTTTGATTTACTCTATTATCTTGCTCACAACAAGAGAAACACAATTTTATAGCATAACATGTTTTTATTAAAATTTATTATCCAAGTTTAACGACGAAAAATAAAGAAACCAAACGTAAAGAAAATGTCAGTAGCGAGTATTTCCGCCTCTGGCATAAATAACTGATTGGCAACGACCGTCCATACTTAAAATAAGCGACCATATATCTTTTTCATTAAGTTTTTCCCATATTTCAATCAGTCGCCTTCCTACGTCTTCAAAAGTGTTTAAGTTGCATTCCTCTTGTAACCTTCTTCCAAGAGTGTCCCAGAGATTCTCTATGGGATTTAAATCCGGGCTTTGAGCTGGCCATGCCATGGTGTCGATGCCAACTTCCTCTAGATAATTTCTCACAACTCCAGCAACATAAGGCCTGGCATTATCTTGCATCAACAAAAATCCTTGCTCTATATATGGCGCAAATGGCATTACATGTTGGTCTAAAACCTCCAATATGTACCTTTCAGCTGTAAGGCTTCCATTATTTATGACCACAAGTTATGTGCGACCAGTCAAAGAAATACCTCCCCAGACCACCACAGATCCTCCTCCAAATAATGTGGTATATGAGAAATTACACTGATCATATCGTTTGTTAAGGCATCGATATACGCGCATGTCATTATTGTACAAAGAAAATCTTGACTCATCCGTAAATATTATTTGTTGCCATTTAGCTTCTAACCAGTTACGATGTTCCCTGGCAATTTCAGCTTTGCTCTTCGATGATCTCTAGTTAGAGTTGGCCCCCGAGCAGCAATTCTAGGTCTCAAATTGTGTTCTCTTAGTCGCTGACTAACTGTTTCACCACAAATTTGTGAACCATTAGCATCTCGAAGCTGGGTTTGAAGGGTCCGGGCTGTTACAAAACGTTGTCTTAATGCTGATAGTCTTAAAAACCGCTCCTGAATAGGGGTTGTTATTCGATTCCTTCCTTGTCCCGGTCTGCGACCATGACTTTCAGTGTCTCTAAATCTTTGTATAACTCGTGAAACGGTTGTATGACATACATTAAATCGTCTACCAATTCTTTGGTAATTCCAGTAAGATTTCGCGTTTCACGTTGCATATTAATCAAAATAAAGGTTTTTGCAAAAAAAAACGTGAGGACTAACACTGAAAATACACCTCTATGAAATGCTTTTGACACCTGTATTTAGCTAATGACAATTTACTGTAACTTATGTTTTTCATAGCCTGCTACTCACTTTAGTGCATATAATGCAAATTAAAATTATTAAAAACATGTTATGCTATAAAATTGTGTTTCTCTTGTTGTGACCAAGATAATAGAGTAAATTAAAAAACAAAATGTTACAAAAAGATAAAGCTACAGTTTGATTTTAATTTTAAGTTGATATTGTAACTGTTGAACTCCACAGGGTGTTACAAATTTTATGAGGTTATTATTGCAACACCCCGTATTTATACAAAAATAAGTTTGTATGCAAATACAGTAGTACACTAACTTTCTGGAAGAGTCAACCTGTCATTCAAAAAAAGAAAACATCTCAGACATTTGTTCGTCTGAGGAAAACATTCAAATCGGACAGGTAGTTTTGACAAAAATTTACTCTAAACTTTTGGTTATTTATAGCTTAGACAATATTTGATCAAATTTCCAACAGTTTTTCTACAGTCCAAAATGATGATGATTACTTTATTTAAAAAAATAATTTTTATCAAAACTATTGAATAATAATTCCAAAATATGATTTTTTTGAATTTTATTTTTCTAATTTCTAAACAAATCCTTAAAAAAAGATCTATTGATTTTGGTAATAAAAAAATGAAATTGGCGACCTACTTATTTTCAATTTTTATTAAAAAAATATTTTTCAATTTAAGTTTTCGAATTTTTATAGTTATATTAGTTATATAATATTTTTAGTTATTCAAGACATCCTGCAAATTTTTTTTTTTACCCTGAAATATTTTCATAGAAACTCTGGTTCATCACAAAGTATAGAGATAAAGGTTACGAGATGCACAGTTGTAGTAGAATTTTGTTTATTGAAGAAAGATAGAAGTTTTTTGGCAGAAAGGTAAATTTTCCTAAATCAGAGAGTCTAATCTTTATATGTTTCAAGTTTTAGCTGTAGCAATATGATTAGAACAGGTCCAACCACGGAATTGAAAGTTTTGCACACAAAATCTCATTACCCGAGTTAAAAAATCGCAGTAGTATGATATGTGTAACAAATCATGCCTTTACTATAAGTTTGTGTATGTAGGTATACTCCAAGTCCAAAATTTCTGTCAATGACTTATCACTAGCATATAAAGAGCTCCAGGTTGTGCGACATCAGTGGAATAAATTTCAGTGGCGTGTGCATTTCAAAAAATAGTACCTAAATGATGAAATTTCCTAGGAATGTCATATATTTTTTTAAAATTAAATTTATTTCATTAACCCTTTAAACCTGATCCTATAAGATGACGATCTTTCCACTAGCATTTATTGGTACTTATGAAAATCCATTCATAAATGCCTGCCTTAAACTTTTAATATTTAGATCTTGCCTTGCCTACTCAACTGTGTGCCCTTCATTGAGTCATGTTTTGTCGGTGTGATAAAAATGTTTCCATTTTTCCTGAAACTCCCGTATTTTCTCCACATATTTTCGTCATCATACAACAAGTTAATTTTTTTCAAAAAGTAAGCTTTTTCGATTTTGTTTAATATACCTAAAATTCGTTTCTTTTAAAGTTAATTTGAAAACTCTTAATTTCTATCGGAATCCCCGTGCTATTTTTATTGCATTTAGCTGACTGCGGATTGTATGACAACGTCGCCTTTTAAGTTCACTATAATTGTAGCGACAAAGCTTATTATATGCATAAAAAACATTTACTTGCACAATATTTTTATTCTGCCGCTTCATAGATTTGGGTTCTGGACTTGGGTATTGATAAGTAAAAGTTTAACAATCTTAAAATATTTATAAATGTGAACATTGCAAAATGTACTGAAAACCTAATTATTTTTAGAGTGATGATAAATTTTTAATGTTTACCTTTAATTTCTTGTGCAAAATTAACGGTTTACTATTATAGTCATGAGTAGTTAAAATAAATATTAGCTTTATATTTTTTGAAATAATTAGATTGGTTACTATTATAGTCTCTTATCATTTACCTGTTCTTTTCAAAAATTTCGAATCCATAAATATCCAAAATTCCCATCACAGAATTTCTTCTCGTATCCGCAGGTTGTAGAGAGCTGTTTACTCTTCTCACTAACCAGGTAAATAACCTATCGTACACAGCCTTCGCCAGGGCATCCCTAGCGTAAATCGCCAACTCCCTATCGAGCGGTGTTGTCACTACGTCCTTAATGGTTTCTATTGTTCGCTGTGTTAGGGACAATTTTAGCTTCTCTTTATCACAGTTTAAAAGCTGAAATATAAAAAAAATAATTATGTGGTTTCGTTATGTTTGGTATAATATCACATTGTTCTGCCCATCTGTGGCTAATGCCAGAACTAGAATTGTAAAACTAGGATTTCTTATGGTCGTATCTCCTGGACCAATAGACCTACGTCTGTATAGTCTATAAAATTAGCTCTTGCGTATGCCCTAAACAAGACAGCATCAGCTCTCATTTAAGAAACGCCACCTGTCAATAATCAAATGTCAACCGTCAAGAACGATATCTAACGTATGTCACGTGTTCAGGGTAACGTCATAAATCGTGTAAAAAAAGAACGGCTGGGAGTAGAGGGCTGCGATTGGATAAAAAACTAGAATGCTATCCTATATTTAAATCAAGAAGGGGGTTGATTGGACAATAATGATCAAAGTCATAGTTTTTCCGGTTTAGTGCCCTAACGGCAGGAAGTGGAGAGTTGTGACTTGAATGTTAAATGTAGCTACTATGGATTGCTCAAATAATATTTAAAACATTCCCATTATTTAGGGTACTAGAGGAGTTAAAGCGTAAATTCGAGGTTGCGATTGACGGTAAAAAATTGAGTTCAGTTTACTTCGCGATTGTTCTCATCACTTGGAGTAGGACTGAAGGTTTGGTAATATGTAGAATTCAGTGGCGTAGTTAGTTTTCTTTTTTGTTATGACCCAAACTTATGTTTTTTTAAATGGGAGACCCTATATATTAATTTTTTCAAAAGAGGGATAAGACCCCTCTTTTAAGGAGCTTTTTAAAAATATATAATAGTGTGAAATTATTTTTTAGAAGGCTATGCCATGGTCAATTACGGATAGCCATGACAAGAAAACAAATTCTATGAATGCGCCATTACGGATTGTTGTCAAATATTACTGGTACTTGTTTGACTTTGTTTATTTTTTATTTCTGTGAAAAATTGTTCAACATGGCACAAAATAGTAACTATATTTCAAAAAATCAAAGCCTATCTCATTGAGCATGGATCTTTTAAAAAACCAAGGCGTAATTTGTACAACAAAAAAAATAGGGAAGAAGAAAATATAAATGTTTTGCCTTCTGTTACTGTACAACCATCCATATCATGCAGAAAAATGTATGACGAAGCTGGGATTAAAAAATCAAGAACGCAGTTATTACTAAAAAAATATAAATTTAAACCATACAAATACCATCTCCTCCAACGTTTGCATCCCGGTGACGCAGAACGTAGGATAGTTTTTTGCAACTGGTACCTACAAATGTTGGAGGAAAACGCAAATTTTGAAAGAAGGCCACTGGTCCGACGAGCCTTATTTTACGAGTTCTGGCATTTTAAATCGAAACAATTCAAGGTACTGGTCCCAAGAGAACCAACACGTGATATTTCCACGATAACGTCAAGATCGGTTTGGATTTAACGTGTCATGCTTTATTTTTGGCACCAAAATTAAATATTTTATCTATGAAGGAACTTTAACCGGAAATAGACACTTAGATGTAATGCGAGATGCACTAATAGAAATATTAGAGGATGTTCCTTTGCCGATTTAAATATTATTTATTACCAGCAAGATGGCGCTCCGAGTCACAATTCTCATATACCTAGTGAGAGAATATTTAGAAACCGCGTTTCCCGATAAATGGATTGGTACCAATGGACCTGTCAGGTGGCCTCCAAGATCACCTGATTTTTCTGTGTTGGATTTTCTTTATGGGGGTATATAGAAAATCAGTTATATAAGAAACAATACCACAATATTGATCAACTTCGAGAAGCTACCCATCAAACCTTTAGGCTTTTGCAGGGAAGGCCAATTATCTTATTAAATGCATTGCGAAGAATCAAAACGGGTTGTCGAAAGTGTTTAGAACACAACTAAGCCCACTTCGAGCAATGTATGTAATTTAATAAAATAATATATTTGTTTATTTACAACCATACATGTAATGTTGACATTACTAACCTTATTAAAGGCTTGAAAGTGTCACATTACCTACGTTTACTTCCCTCTTCCATTTCCCTCACTCATTTCAACCAGAACATATTTGAATGACACAACCAGCATATTTTTGTATGGCGTCAAAACAATAAATGGCATATTTTGACATTTTTACTACATTTGAAAAAATCAAATATCTAATTTTCAATTAACGGTATGGTTGTAAATAAAATAGTATACAAACCTCGGAGGGAAGTTTTCATTACTGTCTCGAGATTAAAGTTAACCTCGACGCTTCGCGTCTCGGATAACTAACTAATCTCTCGACAGTAATGAAACCTTCCCTCTTCGGTATGTAATGTACTATTTATTGTTGGATTAAAGTTATGAAATAGTATAAAGTTGTATAATGAAAATAATGTTGTTAATTATTTTGTTTTTTGTTTGCGGGCATAGCCTTTTATACGAAACATGATTAATTTTACAAGAAATGTTAAAATTATCCCTTTTCCAAAAGAAATAAACATGGACTATTATATATTTTTGAAAAGCTCTTAAAAAGAGGGATAAAACAAAGAAATAATATGTAGGGTGCCCCAATAAAAAAAAGACGAGTTTGTTGGGTCATAACTCAAAAACGAAACTTTTTAGAAAAAACTATCTACGCTACTAAATGCTATATAAAAATACTCTATAATAACTCGTTTTTACCTTAATGATAAGTTGTCAACTAATCGAGGGAGCGTCAAAAATGACACAAAACAAAATAAAAGCAAAACAGCGGTTTGAGAGAAACAGATTAGTTGTAAATGATGAAAAAACTAACATTATTGTACTTTTTCCAAAGTTAGTTTGATGACATAAAAAAGCTTCGACCGCGTTTCAAAGGGACCGGCATCATAATCGGGGTTGTCAGGTCTTTTTTTAAAAATTCTTTAAGTTTTTATTATTAAAAGTGTTCTTTTATATCAGTGTTGAATTCATAGTCAGTATACTTCGACACATGGTTAATGGTCATGACTTTACCTGCTTTATAACGATCGGGCGACTTTACCCACCATAAACCAATTAAGGGCTGGTTTGTAAGCGTTTTTAAGTAACAGGGAGGTATTTTATTTTTATTTTGATAATGTACGTATTTAAGGTATAATTAATTATACCTGTCGATCCATTAAGAATTGTCAAATTATTATTAAATCATTTGAACTGTGTCTTCCAATGGTGTTCAGTGGTGTTATTAATATTAGCAATTTTTAAAATGTTCAGACCGTGGGTTGAAAACTGTGAATCCGACAACGGAATTGAAGGCAAAAACGAGCAAAAAACAAATTACAATGTGACTGTGAATGATTAATTGTAGAGGTGCCACCTAGCGGAGGAGAGATGACGTAGCACGTTCTCAATAGTACCCAAACCCAAGTACCTAACCTGAACATCTATTTAAATAATCAATATTGAACAACATAATGAATAAATAATAACAGAAAAAAAGTTTTTGTCCTCGGCGGGAATTGAACCATAAACCTCTGGGGCCGAACCTCAAAGCCTTACAAAATACGCTACGAGAGCATATACCTTAAAACTGCTAAACAATGTTTGACAACGTGAAACCACGGGGGCACATCTGATTAGATTGCTGGAACAAAAGGTCCTTAAGTGGGGTTATGGTGGTGTTTTCTAATGTACAAAATTAGGGCAAACCATACACATATACTTAGTAAAACAAACTAATTGATATCTGAGTACTACCTGAAGTTAGGCAACCAGTGTTTCACATAAAAATAAATATTATAAGCGTAGGAAAATATTAACAATCTTGTGCATTCACCTATCTGCTATGCAACACAAGCATCAGCTTTCAATATTATTTTACAATCATTTACCCCGAAAGGGCTGCAACGTCTCTTATAGATGGATAGTATAAACTAAAAATCAGTAATTAGTCGAAGCGTCAAGTCTTTTAGCCGATTATTAAAAACAAAGACATCAGATTTAACAAAAAAAGTATTGTAATATAAACTGTTCCGTGTGGAATCAGATTAAACGTATTATGAACCCTGTCCAACAGACCCTGTTCCCCCGGAACAGACCTGTTCCCCCTGGAACAGACCCGATGAACAGACCCTGTTCCCCCCAGGAACAGACCCTGTTCCCCCAGGAACAGACCCTGTTCCCCCAGGAACAGACCCTGTTGGCCTTTAAATATTATAACTCAATTCTTGTAGCTTGAGTATGTACGTCACAATATCTGTGCAATCAAACTAGCAGTTAAATAAGGCATTATTTAATAGGGTTATAGACCAAATAATCCTGCAAATATAATTAATTTTAAAACAGCCGTTCTACGCCACTGTCTCGTAAAAGTTAATTTAACAAGTGATGGCAAGCTAGTAAATTACAATAACCATAACACTCCGTATGCATCGAAAAAGATATAGGGAAAGTAATTTATTTTACAACTTGTATAGGACTTGAAACATAGGTCGATTAAAGAAAACGGGTTTGGCATAGGTTGATTAAAGAAAACGAGAGCTCTAATAATAATATATTTTTATTGGGTTTATAATAATATACATTCTATTTATTTTTACATAACTAAAATTTTATATTACGAGATATAATCTTATGTAATAAATCTTTAAGCTGCGCCAAAACGCCTACATTAGGGCAAGATATACCAAAAAATGAAAGATCCATTTTACCGATGCGAATTAAACTCATGGTAAATTCATTATATTCAAAAAACATGTCGTTTTGAATAAAATAAAGGCGGCCGTCGGTGTAACGAAATACACTGTCTATCTTTGCGGGAATCCCGTTAAATAATTCTGACGTTATATGATAATTGTCTGGTCTAAACATGCACTCATTTATGCCCCATACTAGAATATCATTGAAAAATAAATAGGTTTTTCCCTTGTTTGTGTTCACGACAGCTTGAACTCTGGTTTTTACATTTGTGGCAGCGAGACTATCTATTGATTCCGTTTTTATTAACGTGAACGTACCATATTCTACAAAGTAAATCAGATCATCGGCAAACAATACAATGTCACCATTAGGACGTTCATATATAGCAGTTATTTTCCTAAAATTTTTTGGCAAAAATTTAAAATAATCTGTTAATAGAAACGGGGTATTAGAAATTTGTTTTGTCTCTAAATTCAACATCCAAACAAATCTCTCATAAAAAATAAATAATTTGTTTTTAACGATTAAATAAGCTTTATTTGTTTTCGAGTCCAAGTCACATAGAGTCGGAAACTGTGCCGCATCGGGTACCGAGGGCGCGTCAGGGGTCAGGTGTACGCTGGGGATTGTTGTTGCAGCTTTTGTCTGTATAGTTGTGGTTCTTGTCTGTGGGGTGGTTGTAACTTTTATTGGCATAGTTGTGGTTTTTATCTGTGGAGTGGTTGTAACTTTTGTAGGTATTGTCGTGGTTTTTGTCTGTGGGGTTGTATTCGGTGACGAGGGTATTTTTGTTGTGGCCAAAGATTTTTTGCCATAAAGGTACTCGATACCATAAATATCGTCCTGAGTTATTTTCACATTTTCCGCTTTGTAATACGGGTACATGATCGCGCTCTCGTCAGCTGTGTGGGCTAAACCTAGAGTATGCCCAATCTCATGTATTAAAACGCTTAGTAAATTTGTCCCACCATTTTTGGAGGAAAGACTCCATGGCTCTTTTGAATGCATGTGAATCTCTACATTGAAACTTCCATCTGGAAAAAATGCGTGCGCTAAAGTAGGTTTATCTAATTTGTAGGGACACCAGGTGAGGTCATTTTTCATTTTATGCCGTTGGTCGGCAAACGAAATTGTAATATTATGGATGTTTCTATCATATTTAAAGCGGAAATTAGAAACATCCTCCCATGCTTGAAAAGCTCTTTCAGCAACTGCTCTATATGGATATACTGAATAATTTGGGGGGTAGATAGACCAGGATAGCTTTAAATCTTTCCATAAGTAGTTAGAGCCTCTTCCCCAATCTGCAATATCTTTGACGCCACAGCGTGGTCTTTGCATTAGAGCAATAGTTTCGTTATTTAAGGTTCCATCTTCAGGGAGACCATAAGTTTCTTGAAATGCCCGTAACCCATCTGAAATCGACACTAAGGCATTATCTGTAGCATTTTCTTCCAAGTAACCATAGTCTGTTAAATATTGGCGGGCAGCTGTTTCGTCTGTTGCCTGTACAGCTGTAGAAGTAACAGTGAGAAATAAAATGAGGTAAATTAACACACCCATTCTGCTCGAGGGGTAGATATATACTGAGATCATAAATAAGGGGTAGTGTATTTATTTTTAAAATTCGATTACCCCAAGTTTTTCCAGTTCTAGTAATATAGACCATATTTTATCGTCGTTTTTATGATTAAAATTGTCGCTCTCTAACTGTTTAAACATTTCCACTAGCTTGTTAACGTCATTATCGTAATCAAGTTCTAAATCATTCAAAGTAGGAGGAATAGTACTGTTCAATTTAAGGTTTTTGTTTATCATGCCCACTCTGCTTTTCTTTAAATAAGTCCTTTTTGGTGGAAAAAGCTTAGAAATAATGTTTGTATACTTCCAGCTTCTGCTAGAATTTATGTGATTTTTACTATTAAACCCCCTTCGGTGTGCGCTTGATAAAAGAAGGATTTCTTTATATTTATCCAGCTCTGTATTGGAATAGCCCATAGGGCGTTCTTTTGTCAATAAATTCAGAAGTCCTACAGTTAAAGTATATTTCTCATTATCAATCACTAGGGTGTTATTTTCAAATTCTACGGGCTTATTCCCAATAAAGCAGTCATTTTCAATCATTTTAAAACCAAAATCTAGACCGTTCGGTAAAGACAAAAGCGCCAATTTAATTTTTCGGTTCGCCATCTTATCTCGCAGAACTCTGACATTCGAATGACGTACTCATCAACGGCACGGCTGTTTAAAACACTACCTAAAACACAACACTAACATAACAATATCTTAACTGAAACAAAACAGTGTCTTAACGGAAACAAAACAAACATATAACGCTTATATATCAATCACAACGTCAACACAGAAAAAACAAAACAGGTCTTATATACCCATAATATTGTTTCAGATCATCTGAACACAAACAAAAACACTAATATAACACTGATACGTCAATCATAATGATGACGCTGTATACCCATAAACAGGGTGTAGTTCTGAGAAGCCCTAATATATTTTCTAGTAAAACACTGTTTCTTTTTGGTAAAAATGATACGTATGTAATAATATTAATACGATTGTAAATATGCATAATCTTTATTAAATACATCTAGATACACTTCTATGAATAATTTTCCTTTAAGTTTATCTGAAGCTTTTGAAAAAGAGACTGTTTTTGTCATACATTTTTACGGCGATTAAACTTATCGCAGGTTTCACTTTCAGTCAGTAAAATATTAATGTTTTCGGCAAGTAATATATTTTAAAAATATTAACGCGTAAAACCGCTTGTTGTATGTACATCTACTGCATACTAAACCTTGAATATTAATTCTGAACGCGCCTTATTTTTTTCGAAGGCATGTTACTTTTCTGAACGCACCCCAACCTAGGTTATAAATAGGGGCTTATAAGCAGAACGCAGGAGCTTCAGAGCCCCTTCTGTCTTTGTACGTTAGAGAGAGCAGACGTATTTTGAGCCATATTTATTTTGTTACAGAGCAATCATGCCTTTTGCCTGCGATATAGTTCAAGCGCTTAGGATTCAGGTGCAGAATCCTAATTTAACTGTTGAGATGTGTAGCAATGTTTTAAGGGAGTGTACTCGTGCTCTTTGGAACTTGAATAAAGTCCTAAAACGTGCCAAGTCTGTGTCCAAAAAGACACACATCTTAGCCTGTTTGGGGCAGATTAAAGGTTTTCAGCGATATTTAAAGGATAAAAAGGTTGGTGGAGGAAGCGGTGTACGCCAGGCTGAGAGAGCGACTCATAGGGTTAAATGGGACGACTTGGGCTCAGCATTTCAATCGAGAGTTAGAACCGGCGTTATAACCAATATACGCCATACCGATGTGCTACCATTTCTCGAGGACTGTGCTGCTTTGTTTAAGCGTAGAATTAAAAATGCCTTAAAAAAGAGTGAAGCTCTCAAGGTCAACGCAGTTCTCTGTGGGGAATTTCAAATTTCAAAAGCTGATGTGATTTTGGAGGAGACTAAATATTTAAATACTGCTAATGCTCCAATTTATCAGAACACCGATTTAGATGCATGGTTTAAAGATAAAATACTAGATATAATTCTTACCGATTTGGGGGAGTTCCAAGAAAGAGATTCCGGGTGGGCGTTAAGGAAAGTAGTAAGTCTAATGGTGAATATCAACCAATATAACCCCCTTAAAGCCGGAAGTTACATACCTCTACCAAAAGAAATTGCATTGAAAGAGGCATGTATTAATGTTCAGAATACTGATGACATGTGTTTTGTTTGGGCCATTGTTTCCGCTTTATATCCAGCGTTCAAACATTCTGAGCGAACATCATCTTATCCAAACCCGCAGGATGTTTTAAATTTAAAAGGGATACATTTTCCCATTACACCTGGTTTAATTCAGCGATTTGAGAATCAGAATAATATCTCAATAAATGTTTATAGATTACAGAAAATGAGCAAGGGTTTTCAAATTTTACCAACATATTTAACTCAAAATAAACAAACCATACATATAAACTTGCTTCTTTTACAGGATAGTTACATAGTGGATGACGAGTTAGATAATAATTTAGCACCTGTTAGGTTTCATTATGTTTGGATAAAAAGTCTCTCACGACTCTTATCACGTCAACTGAGCAAATGGAACGGACAAAAGTTTATCTGTGACAGATGTTTACATTATTTTTATTCTGCAGATAAGTTGGCACGTCACACTAAAGAGTGTATTAAAATTAATAATTGTGTAGTACCTGAAATACCTAGTCCAGAGTGTGCACTTATTAAATTTAAAAATTACTCGTTTAAAGAAAAAGCACCATTTGTTATCTATGCCGACACCGAGTGTCTCTTAATACCTATCGAGGACGACACTAATAAAAACACCCAAAAGTATCAGAAACATGTACCCTTTAGCATTGGGTATTATGTCAAATGTAGCTATGATGACAGCCTCTCGTTTTATAAGTCATATACCGGTGCGGATTGCATAGAGTGGTTTATGCGTGAGCTTCAACAGTTTGCCGAAGATGTCGAAACTGTGTTCCTGTGCCCTTTGCCTATGGCACATTTATCATCAAAGGAGTGGAATGAATTTAATCACGCTACACATTGTCATATTTGTGAGCAACCATTCACCGAAGACGATAAGCGTGTTAGAGACCATTGTCACTTGACTGGAAAATGGCGCGGAGCTGCCCATGAAACTTGTAATTTGAATTACCAAGATGCACGCGTTATACCTGTTATATTCCATAATCTTAGCTGCTACGATGGGCATCTGCTGATAACAGCGTTAGCCAAAATACCTGGAAATATAGATGTATTACCAGTGAACAAGGAAAAATATATTTCATTTACAAAAAAAATACCCAACAGTCTAATAGAATTCAGATTCCTTGACAGCTTTCGATTTTTGGCTGCTGGACTTGATAAATTGGCTTCTTATTTAGAGAATTATCCTATACTTAAATCAGAATTTCAGGACTTGTCAGAGGAACACTTTAATTTGTTAACTAGAAAAGGTGTTTTCCCTTATGAATATATGGACGGTTGGGAGAAATTAAAGGATGAATGTTTTCCACATAAATATACTTTTTATAGCAGTCTTGAGGATAGACATATAACTAGCAGCGATTATGAGCATGCGCAGCAGGTGTGGGCCGCATTTAAGTGTAAAAATATTGGTGATTATTCAGACTTATATTTAAAAACCGATGTTTTACTATTGGCTGATGTTTTTGAGGAATTTAGATTTATTAGTCATAAAACATATGGTCTTTGTCCTACCCATGCGTATACATTGCCCGGATATGCATGGCAAGTAATGCTATATAAAAATACGTATGAACTTGAACTTCTAACAGATTATGAGATGGTTTTATTTATTGAAAAGGGCATACGGGGGGGCGTAAGTCAGTGTTCTAAACGATATGCTGAAGCAAATAATAAATACATGCCTGATTATGATCCTTCCAAGGAATCGAAATATCTTTCATATCTAGATATTAATAATCAATATGGGTGGGCGATGTCGCAATATCTACCATATGGAGGTTTTAGATGGTATTCTCAAGATGAAATTACTCAGTTAAATGTTCTAGATATTTTAGATGATGCTCATGAAGGCTGTATCTTGGAGGTTGACCTCGAGATTCCATATGAGTTACACGATAAATTTTCTGATCTTCCACCTTGTCCTGAGCATAAAATCCCCGTTGGATCAAAATGTTCAAAGCTTTTGACGACTTTGTATAATAAACAAGAATATGTCATTCATTACCGCAACTTAAAACAAGCCTTAAGTTTAGGTGTGAAATTAACGAGAATACACCGGGTGCTTGCATTTAAACAGGCCCCTTGGCTTAAACAGTATATAGATCTAAATATCGAATTACGTCAAAATGCTAAAAACGATTTTGAAAAGAACTTTTTTAAATTAATGATTAATGGTGTTTTCGGTAAAACCATGCAGAATATTAGAAAGCATTCTACCGTTAAATTAATAACTAAATGGGATGGACGATATGGCGCCGAATCGTTAATCGCTCGTCCAGAATTTCGAAGCGCTGTTATGATTAATGAAAATCTGTTGATTATAGAGCTTGCCAAAACCAATTTATATTTTAACAAGCCTATTTATGTGGGTATGTGCATTCTAGATCTTGCTAAAACAACTATATATGATTTCCACTATAACTATATGATTACCAGATTTTCTGAGTGTAAGATCTTATACACAGATACGGATTCTCTTATTTATGAAATAACTCACCCCGATATGTACGAGGTAATAAAAAACGACTGTCGTCAGTATTTTGATACTTTTGATTACCCAGAGGATAACATATATGGAATTCCGAAAGTAAATAAGAAAGTTCTTGGGCTTATGAAGGATGAGAACAGTGGGCGAATATTGACTCATTTTATTGGCCTTCGTTCAAAGATGTATGCCACTAAAGTACAATATTCACCAGAAGAGTTTGAACAAATGCGGCTAAAAATGGAACTCGAAAATAAAGAGAAAGCCGATATTGAGAGAACCTTATTAAATTTAGGTGTCACCAAAAAGATAAAGGGTGTTAAAAAGTCTGTTATTAAAAATAAAATTACTTTTGATGACTATGTTGCATGCTTGGAATCATTTATAACAAAGCCTGTTACTCAAAATCTAATTCAGTCCCGAAAGCACGAGTTACACACTATAAAACAAAATAAAATCGGTCTCAGCCCTCATGATGATAAACGTCAAATATCTCAAACTTCACCTGTCACATTACCATGGGGACATTGTTCATCTATGGATATTTATTGATTGTTGACCTAAAAAGAACCAAAAATGTAACAAGCGATACTTATAACGTTTAAAAGAGCCGTTACACATCATAATTAAGAGTAAGTTAAAAGAGTCAATTGCGGTCTGCTCTTATGATTTTTAAAAGAACCATAATAGATCATAGAGCATAAAAAAGAGTCATATAAACGCTATACAATCTAAAAAAGAGCCATAAAATTCGTATAGCAATTAACTGTTGTCTGATTTTAAAAAGAGCCATCAAATCAGATGATAGAAAAAAGATGCCAAAATTCCCCCTGTATAACTTTAAAAGAGCCCATGTTGGTTATACAGTAAAAAAAGGTCAAAATACTAACGCACACATATTATATCCTAACCTGTATAACTTTAAAAAGAGCCCATGTTGGTTATACAGTAAAAGAAGGCAAAAATCCCCCCTGTATAACTTAAAAAGAGCCGTATATTATGTTATATATAGAACTGTTTTCTGATTTCAAATCATTTGTGGTATAATTTTTTTCGTTTGGTTTTGCTTTGAAAATTCGTTTTTCCATAAAAATCGAATGGGGACAATATGGGCCACGTTCACGTCGTGTCCCTGTTTAAACTGAGTGCCCTCTGGTAAGTGTAGTGTTGTTCAGGTATTTTTGCTCTTGCCCTCGTTTCAAGTTGTATGTATAAGTTAAGGATAATATTCTATCTATAAGCGAATATTGCACATTACTCCTACTCTGTTCAAATACCCATACCCGCCAATGTCTTTTTCCATTCATTTTTTGTTAGTTTTTAAGTTTGTATATAGATATGCCTTCTTGTGCGGTAATGTTCCTAATATAAATGTTTCTAGTCCTAGTTTTTTAATTGTATGTAGATATGTCTATTCTTGCACGGTAAATGTTTCTAATCCTTAGTTTTAACTGTAAATATTTTTCACTAAATTTTGAACTTATAATATATTGTACCTATATACAAGATTGGCGATAAGTGCCAAATTATTGTTTCGTTCAGGTATTATTTTTGATGTAAGATACTTGTCTTATTTAAATATTTTTGCTAACTAGTGCTGTAATGGTGTATTTGACTTGAAAACTGCATATATTTCTGAAATAAAACGTTGCTAAATGATTACAGATGTCTTTTTATTTACGCTGATTTTTTATTCCTTTAATGTAATATACCAGGGCGGTAGTAAGTGATATTTTTATGTTATAAATAAAAAAGTTTTAAAATTGATTGATTTTCATTTAATTATGCAATCCTGAATGGCATTCCGATGGGGTATTTATATGGGTATTTTTATCAATGCGATATGGGGTGAATGCTGTTGGAAGGTTTAAGATTTGTTAATAAATTGAGATCGATAATAATATATCCCTATAACCACACTTAAGGTTCTTTGTTTTACCTAGTTACTGTTGCGAACGGGTATTACAAGATGGCCTAAGCGTATTTTCTTAAATTTTCAGTATTGGAACGGCGGTGTTGCCGTTTCGACAATTTTTATGTTGAATAAGGTGAAATATTGGTTTGGCGATGCCATTAGTACTGGTTTGTCGATAAAATGTTGAGTGCATTATAAAAGCTAGGTTTACCACCATTTTGTCATCATCGTCACACTTAGGTTTGTTAATAAATTGGTGAAGGCAATATTTGCTGATAGGGGCTTCTGGTTGCATAAGTTCAGGTAGTACCCAGATAGCGGGAGTGTGCGTGAACGTAATTATAGATGGCGTCTGAAAATACTGTTTGCCAAAAGGACATACTAGATCCCGGGTTGTCTAATTACATGCCGCGCTGCCTCTAACAATGTTCATTAATGACATGTATTGTATGTATTGTTTGGTGAATACCTATATATTTTTGGTAATAAATTTGTTTGATGTACTTAACTGTTTTGTTTCTTTATCGGGGCTGTTTTCTGTGATAGAGAGGCCAACAGGGTCTGTTCCTGGGGGAACAGGGTCTGTTCCTGGGGGAACAGGGTCTGTTCCTGGGGGAACAGGGTCTGTTCCTGGGGGAACAGGGTCTGTTCCTGGGGGAACAGGGTCTGTTCATCGGGTCTGTTCCAGGGGGAACAGGTCTGTTCCGGGGGAACAGGTCTGTTCCGGGGGAACAGGGTCTGTTGGACAGGGTTCATAATACGTTTAATCTGATTCCACACGGAACAGTTTATATTACAATACTTTTTTTGTTAAATCTGATGTCTTTGTTTTTAATAATCGGCTAAAAGACTTGACGCTTCGACTAATTACTGATTTTTAGTTTATACTATCCATCTATAAGAGACGTTGCAGCCCTTTCGGGGTAAATGATTGTAAAATAATATTGAAAGCTGATGCTTGTGTTGCATAGCAGATAGGTGAATGCACAAGATTGTTAATATTTTCCTACGCTTATAATATTTATTTTTATGTGAAACGCTGGTTGCCTAACTTCAGGTAGTACTCAGATATCAATTAGTTTGTTTTACTAAGTATATGTGTATGGTTTGCCCTAATTTTGTACATTAGAAAACACCACCATAACCCCACTTAAGGACCTTTTGTTCCAGCAATCTAATCAGATGTGCCCCCGTGGTTTCACGTTGTCAAACATTGTTTAGCAGTTTTAAGGTATATGCTCTCGTAGCGTATTTTGTAAGGCTTTGAGGTTCGGCCCCAGAGGTTTATGGTTCAATTCCCGCCGAGGACAAAAACTTTTTTTCTGTTATTATTTATTCATTATGTTGTTCAATATTGATTATTTAAATGGATGTTCAGGTTAGGTACTTGGGTTTGGGTACTATTGAGAACGTGCTACGTCATCTCTCCTCCGCTAGGTGGCACCTCTACAATTAATCATTCACAGTCACGTACTAAAGGGGATTTGGGGGGGGGGGCTCCGCGGGTACTTGGGTTCCATGGGGAATAGTGTTAGGTTAGAATCTTCAAATAATGGGGCCCCCTGGTAATACCAGGGGGGGCCACTTAGGTTAATACGGATCCTGTATCTACTGCGAGTAGTTATGACGTCAGACACTAGATGGCTATAGTAGCTGGGTTCCGCTCGGGTTAAGAGAGGGTGGCGACTTCCAGGAAAAGTGCCACGCCCTAAAATGGCGATAAAATTACGAGTTTTAGGTCCCATGCTATTTCTTATGGAGTTTTGGGCTCGAACTCTCATAGCTTTATCTACTGATGTCCTGCAAGAGGACTGTTAGTTTTCCGCTAATATAAATAAAGTAGTTTAAACTCAATGTGAGCATGCGTTAATCATGTACTTGAAGTCGAAAATAAATTATAAAAAATTTTGGGAAAACATAAAACCTCTAATTATTTCAGTGGATGATAGTGATAGTACAGATTTAAACAATTGAGATGATTCGTTTTATTCATACGGTTTTATACAGGATGTTCCACGTAGAAGTTCCGCATTTTCAACCCGGTAATTACACAGATGTCAAAAAAGCCTTTGCCATTCGTTTTCAAACAAGAAAAAATTTATTTTGATATCTCAAAAACTAAAGAAAATAAAGGGGGCTGGTACTTCTACGTATGACACCCTGTATAATAAAAATTATATATTACGGCTTACTACTTTTACGCATATAATAATTTACGTCAAAGTCAGCAATACACAATAAATTTTTGTACATATACAAGCATTGTTTCAATCTTCCTACTACCACCCTGGACCGGAATGATTTATTTGTCAAGATAGAAGGACAAGTAGGTAAAAAGTATAAAGGGATTAGTAAGTCATGACCATTAACCGTGTGTCGGAGTATAACTCTCTTTGAAAGCTAGTTTGCAAATGTACTTTAAACAAAAAATGTTTAATGTCAAAGAAAGAAGGAACAAGCCATTCATAATTATTATAATAATTTTTTTAGTAGTTCAGAAATAATATTTATATAAAAATAATTTAAATCAAACTAAAGAGGAATTTCACTATTGTTTAACAAAAAAAAATAAAGAAATAACAAACCCTTATGTTCCTCCTACACTTACGAAAACTGTGTAGAACTGACAACAGTTAAAGCACATTTAAAGTGCGAACTATTTTTTCCGGGTGGGAAAATTAATAGAGCAGCATATAAATACAAATTTATATGCTGTAGGCAAGAACAGCAAATAGTTAAAGGTTTTCCCAATTGGGTGATCCCTTATCAGCTTTAAAATCAGTTGATGTTTGAGATATGCGATATTGGGAATCGGACAGCGGCGTGACTGGTTCAAACGATTTACTGTAATTTATATATTTCATTTACTGCTATTAGGGATTGCAAATTTACCGAATTTTAATTTACCGGTAATTCGGTAAATTATTTTAAAAATTACCGATTTACCGGTATTTACCGGTTTTTTCCGACATAAAAAAATAACACAGAAATAAGTCACAAAATAAATAACCAAACTTTAATTCTTATTAAATAATAACAACAGAAAAGTAAAACTCTAGGTAAACTTAAAAAAAACTAATATACCTAACTTAAAAACTAATAACAGGCTCTAAAACATTCGAAATAGTAATTTCAATAAAAAAATATCTATCGTTTCTTACTTCTCCAACGACTCTTTCGATTTTTTTTGTTTAATAAAAAAGGCCCTGAGAAAACACAGCTTATCAATACTATTATCACTTAGCCGCGACCTAATCTTAGTACAAATTGTTCCTGCCGCAGAAAAGGCTCTTTCGGACTCCACACTAGTAGGCCGAGTTGTCATGAGTGCTGCGAAAGCCATTTTTAGGTATTTCCCCTGAATTCCTTCCTTCCGAAAATATTGCATTTCTGTTTTCACACATTGATGAACACTGTTAGGCTTCTGCTGTCTTCTAATTGAAAGAGTACTGTTTATATCAATTTTTTTTCTTATCGCTAGTTGAAGTTTCTCTTTAATCGACAATGCAGCATTAACCGATTTTGATGTTGATGGGCCCAAAACCCGACTGAGGGGGATGTTATCCTCATCAGAATCAGAGGAATCATCGAGGTCAATGCTATTTGTATTTTCTGATGACTCTTCTAGGTTTTGTTTTGAAATCCGCCCAATTACTTCCACTATTGCATTTCTTATTGTAGATTCGCTGGTTTTATTAAATACTCCATAATCTTCACCCCTGGATTCCTCAGGAAACGGATTATGCAGGTACTGAAGAACATCAGAATAAATGGTCCGTCTCTCTTTTATACGATCTAACAATGCTTCTTTCAGTTCAATACTTAAAACTGTGTTTTGACTTGTAAGCTCATCAATCATGAATTTTAAGGTAATATCAGCTATAAAAAGATTTGCATCTTCGCAACATAATTGCTCTACTGCAGCTTTTACCGGTTGCAATGCTAAAATTGTACTAGATAGTAACTCAAGTTCATCTTCTGTGAAGTTTATTTCTGATTTAATGTCTATTAAGCTCTTTCTGATGCAATTTCTTAACATTTCAAATCTTTCCAGCATTGCTAACAAACTGTTCCATCTTGTTTTGCAGTCGAGTATTAAAGAATATTCCTTATTAAATTCTTCTTTTACATGTTTTTGTAGAATCTTATCATTTTTAGTCGGTGATTTGCGAAAAATTTTAACGACTTTTCGAATTTTTGTAATTAAACCATTTAATTCAATATTTGATAAGAAAGTTGGCACTGGCAGAGCTTGATCGATGGTTCCACCAGCTTCGTATTCAATTTCAAAATCATCGTGGAAAATTTCATTTTCCTCATTATCGGAATATTCGGAATCAGATTCATTACCTGTGTCGGACTCACTATCTTCATCGATATTTTCGTCACGTAATTTATTAGCTTCGTGTAAATCAGTTTTATTGTTGTATAATACTTTAATTACGGCTAATTGTATGCCATGTGCTATACATAATTGGTGGTGTGGATCTATCAATTTTCCCACTTTTTTCATTACTGAAACACCGTCTGTAGTAATTGATACAATGTTTGTAAAACCAAGTTGAAACTCACTAAGCTTTTTGTTCAAAATCTCCACGCATTTTTCCGCTGGCATGGATCCATGAACCCGAGCTAATCCTAAGTTCCAAAAGGCATCCTTTGTATGGACATTTATGTTCATGAAGCGATGGTTTTTTACCGATGTCCATTCATCGAAAGTCAAACTAAACACTTCTCCCCGAAGTTTATTCTCTTTCAACTCGTTTATTGCTTCTTGAAGCATTTTATTAGAATATTCCAAAACAATTTTTCTTATGGTATTTGGTGATTTCGGTATATCTCTATAACCTTTTACTTTTAATAATTTTCTTAAATCTTCTGAAGTGCAAAACTTATTAAATGGCAAACCGTCCAGTGCAGTCAAACGTGCAATTACTGCTGGAAATGAATCATCTACAATCGGTTGAAAATACGACGTAATTGTAGATATTTCTTTGTAAGGCTGGCTGTCGCGTTTTCCAGAAATTCCAGATAAAGGTATAGATTTTCCTCTTTTTAACAAGTTTATTTCATGCTGACTCTTTAAATGACCGCGTAAACCACTAGTGCTTCCTCCAGCAGCTTTAATTTGTCTGGAACAAAGTTTACACACACCCCCATCCTTAGTTTTGTTATAATGTTGCCAAACAGAAGTTGTATCCATTGTTTGCTATTGGCTACAACTGCAAGGAAAAGAAGAAAGATGTTTTTATTACTTACCCCTGTTTAAAATAAAATAATTATACCTTCAAAATGCAAATTTAAGCGCTTAATTCCTCACTTGACAGTCAACATGCCGCGACCTGCGTTCCTGTTCAATCTTTGTTTACGATTCATCCCTTCTTCGCTGCGCATTCATCACAGAAACAACGGATCCGCGCTGTTGTCAGCTTGGCATTTTTTACCGAAATTACCGGTAAAAAATGTCGATTTCTCGTCGGTAATTTAAAGAACTTTAAAGGCGGTAAATCGGTAAACCGGTAAATCGGTAAACCGGTAGTGCAATCCCTAACTGCTATAGCTGTGTGGTTTGAGACAAGTAAGTTTTTACTTGGTACCTATATTTTATTATATCAGTATGGCTTTTTGGCGACAATTTGAAACATAAGGTCAAGGTGAATTATCACAGGAATATAATTAGTCGGGGCCAGAGTCAGCCATCGAAAGCGAAATAAGTCCAGAATTAAGAAACAAAGATTTACATGTTCAATGTCAACGCACTATTTTAAATATGTACGCGTGTTTACAAAAAGAAAATCCGGGAAAACCTGAAAATGCGCTTTATACGAGAATGTGCTTGCAATGAATTAACACAACTTGGGATTTATAAGAATTTATAACGTAATTAAATTGGGGACTGTAACCGGTCATTCCATAAAGCGTAAACCAATAAATCAAAAACTAAAAATGAATAATTCAAAACGGCTGACAATACTACAAGTGATTTTATTCTGCGAACTATTTACAACTTTTACGAGGATAATATAGTGCCAACTTTAGAACTGGTTCGTGATAAATTGCGAGGTTACCCCGATTATAAGTACCAATATTTAGAAGCATTGCGTGGTATTTTATTAAAATGTGGTTTTAAACATAAAAATTAGATAATCTAATGGTTATAATGGACTCCCCGCGTATCATTGAACTGCGACAGGACTATTTGCGCAAAATAAAGGAATAACATGAATCCGATAAAAGTATAATTTATTTAGACGAAATTTGGTTCCATACTTATGATGTTGTTAAGTATGGTTGGGTTAGTTAGATAGTACAGATTGTACTTTTGGTACACCGTATTCAAGAGGAAAACGTGTTATCATGCGGAAGTAAAGATGACTTTATACCTAATGTGTTGCTCTTGTCAGCAAAGAATATCACTCAATAATCAATCTCCAACCTTAAGCGCACTTGTCCTTGATAATATTCGGAGGTACAGACAAATGAGTATAGTTCAGTATATTTAGGTTTTATTATATTGCAATTCATTGGGTAAGAGAATTTTTTTTTGCCATCTTTAGGGTACCATATAGAAAGCTTAAATCCAAGTTTTCGACCATCAACCCTTTGCAGGTTGTCCGCCATCTTGAATTGAGGGGTGATTTCTTGTATCGCGAATAACAGTCGTATTTTTGATTTTATCAAGAAAACAGTAAATACCATTTTTCACGAGAAAAATGAGTTCTACAAACTAGTTTATTTGATGTTTTCTCGTATTTTGCTTGCTTAAAAATCGATTATAAAAGTAAAAAGAGGGTTGAAAATTTTTTTAGATCGAATATCTCTTTTTATTTCGGTGCTATCGCAAAACTTTTGGGGCAAAAGTTTAAATTCACACGATCCTTTTTTGTCAAAAACTTTGTTTTGTAAGAGCAATTGTTTACTTACCGTAGCGTCTGAAAGTTGCGGGCTCCGTCACTCGGTAGTTGGTAGTGCTGGATTGCGAGCGCTGTGCCGTACTAAATTATTCTAAGTTTCGTTGATGGAATGGAGCTCAACATTTCTTCTCTTTCTTTTTTATTTTTTTTTTCAATTAAAAATAATTTTGAGTATTTTTTATTTTGTATGATTTATATTGTAATTACCGTTTATTTGTTATTTTTATTTTCAATTTTTCCTGTTTTTAAATTTAACTTTGATTATTTTTTATTGACATTTCAATTATTTACTATTGCTCAATATAATTTTATATGATTTATCCTGTTTGTTGAAAGAATAAATGAGAAATTCTCAAAAATGAAGAATGAGAAAATTTTTACAGGAATTCGATAACAAAACTTATTTCCTAACATTGTAAAATTCATGTTACGAACCTCACAATCAAATCGACATGATGCAATCGAATAGCTAAAGAATTTTGAAAATTTTGAATTTCTATACTATTTGAATAAAAATGTAAAACATCTTTACTCTTGAAATTATCAGAATTAATAATTTTCAGTTCTCGGAATCGAAACAGTTGATACTTTCACAATGAATAATTTTTAATTATTTCATGAAAATGAAGCTTCACACACTGGACATAGAAAAATTGTTAATAAAAGCCCACATTACCTTGCAACATCTGCCAATTTAAAGTTGGAATAGTTTTTGTAGCACGCGCGATGTATGGTAACTGCTGGTTTGTTCTTTAAACAGCACTCATTTTCCTTGTGATTTTGCAAATTTGCCGATTTGATTAGTGTTTGAATGCCTTTTTCTTTAACTGTGATATTATCGGAAAGACTTAAAGCCTTTTTACAAATAGAACAATCATTCATGGTTGGTCGGCTGCACGAGATGCATGTCAGTGAACGTTCCAAAATAGACTGATTTTTCGGAAAAATCAGACTTTTTTGTCTCATCGCGATAGATAAGATATAAAAAACGATCATTAGGCGTGAGTTACGTCACACACATTCCACAGGGCAGGTGAAAAAAGCAAGCCATTTTCCGCCAGGCGCAAAGGCGCCAGGTACTTACAGCGCTAACTGAGTACTACGAGCTACCGACGATGCACGCAACTTTCAGACGCTACGATGAATAAACAATTAAAGTTTTCGACAAAAACTGAAGAGGATCGTGTAAATTACAACTACTGCCCGAAAAGTTTTGCGATAGCACCAAAATAAAAAAAGATATTCGATCTAAAAAAGTTTTCAACCCTCTTTTTATTTTTATAATCGATTTTTAAGCAACAAATAAGCAAAATACGGGAGAACATCGAATAAACTAATTTGTAGAACACATTTTTCTCGTGAAAAATGGTATTAACTGTTTTCTTGATAAAATAAAAAATACGACTGTTATTCGCGATGCAAGAAATCACCCCTTAATTTAAGATGGCGGACAACCTGCAAAGGGTTGATGGTCGAAAACTTGATTTAAGCTTCCTATATGGTACCCTAAAAAAGACAAAAAAAAATTTTCTTACCCAATGAATTGCAATAATATCTATAGGAATCGGACTAAATATACTGGAGTAGAGCGACGTATGGAAAAATTTCGTAGCGCATGTTATAAAAACAGAAAATGGATATTCTGTTTCCCCGCCTATAGCGCCAGTAGTAATCCAACCTGGAAACGATTCTACTTCTGAAAGTTTTGACGATTCCAGTCATTAATTTGTTTATGAAATTTAAATTAATTATGTTCCTTTAACACGTATCTCAAGGACTTGTTATATTTCAGAACGTTTACTGTGATTCTGCTGATGCAATCCGCAATTTGTTGTTAAAATAACTGCAGATTCCAACTAACATAGTACCTGCCCCAATCCTTTGTTGGCAAGAAAAACTCATACCTCCTCGCGGTCCTAGCTGGACAAAAACAATTTTTTTTAATTGTTTTCGGCAAAATGAGCGTTTTTTTCTTACCGAAAGACTATTTTAAAAATATTAAATTCATATGTTCTTTGCAGGCGAATTCACGGGTACAAACCTCCTATCGATATTAACTATATTTTTAAATTGTTTTTGGCAAAATTAGAAACAGAAAGACCATCTTAAAAATATTCTGTGCAGACGAAGTCACGGGTACAAACCTTTTATCGATGTAAACTATAATGAACAGGCTCTGCTGTAATATATACTATTTAATCATATTAAAGATTTTCAACAATCCGCATTTTAATTATTTCGTAGAAGCGACGCCTATTACCAGTTTATAGTTATTTTCCTAACACGTGTTAGGAACAACATTTTTCCTACGAGCTTCATATCAGATAACAACAAAAATAAAAATATTTATTTATTTTATTTTTTTATTTATACATACACTGTTTAACAGTTACCCAATTACAAAACAGGTAGGTACGAACAAAACTTACAAACTACCTAATTTACTTACATAACTAAACAAATATGATTTATTACACAATATTACACAAAAGATTTATACAGAACAAAATCATAAAGAAAAAGGAAAATTTAACATCAAAAAGTCAGTCATCGATAAAAGTGACTCTTGATTGCGCTCAACCTGCAGGCAAAAATGTCGAAGGCATTAGCATTGGAGTTATAGCAGCCGCACATCGAGTTAATAGGTGCAAACTTATAAACGTTGGTACGGAACGGTGGTAGGTAGAAAGTATCTGTGTTGCGAGAATTTAAAGTAGGAACCCTAAAATTTAGTTTAGACAACAACTCCTCACAGACAATATGACCGCTGACAAGCTTGCTCAAAAACGACTGAGATAGGTAATCACATCTTCTATCCAAATTTATAAGCGAAAATCTTTGCAGCAGCTGTTCATGGGGAAAACCCTGAATCGGATAGACACCATCGGCTCTGAACCATAGAGCCTTAGCAAATCGCCTCTGCACCGACTCTATAGAATTTATGTGGATATTATAATAAGGAGACCAAATAAGTGATGCGTACTCCAGCTTAGATAAAACGAAAGAAAAAAATAAAGTTTTAAGTGGAACCGTATTTTCAAAATCTTTTGTTGTGCGTAAAACGAAACCAAGTAATTTATATGCAGCGGAGACGGTATGTTCAATGTGAGGAATAAAAGACAACTCACTGTCAAAGACGACCCCCAAATCCTTAAACACTTCGGGTCGCTTTAAAGTTTTACCATTGATGTTATAGCCAAACAAAAGAGGGACATTTTTTTTCGTGAACGTCATAACATTACATTTTGAGGCATTCAAACTCAATCTGTTTTCAATACACCAGTCGTTTAAAATATCCAGATTACGCTGTAGGACCTGGCAGTCAACCTCGTTAGAGACTGCAGAAAATAACTTTATATCGTCAGCATAAAGCAGACAATGAACTGAGAGTTTATCGACAATATCATTAATAAACAGCGTGAAAAATAGTGGTCCCAGAATAGAGCCTTGGGGTACTCCAGAAGTAGCAATATAATCTGTGGATCTAACACCACCATAAGCCACAAACTATTGTCGATCCTCCAGGTATGATTTAAAGAATAACATAATATGATAATTTATTCAATAATTTTTTATTTAACTTTAAAAAAGAACTAGGTATAGTACAACTAAAAATTACATAACAAAAAAAATAATAATAGAAAATTCAAAAATTACATAACAATAAAAAATAATAATAGGAAACTAAATTATTTGTTTATAACATTTATAACAAAAGAGCAATTGCTGACATTATGCAAATTGATAGCCGATGCAGTAAGTTCATTCAGTGGGTGGTTTATGGTATGGCTTGATGAGCACTGACTTGGCGTGGAAGGACAGTTGTTCAAATAGGTCGATGAAGGTGTTAACTCAGAAGGATTTATGTAGCTTGATGAAGAAAGGCAGTTGTTCATGGCCAATATTTTATTCGACATGTCCTTTTTTTGATTTGTCGAATCTTCAATGTAGCTCTCGGCGACAGTCGTCAATTTCCAGCCTCCGAGTCGCATGACATTAGTGATTCCTTCTCCAGAATCGGCCAACATGGTGGCCGATGGACGACGGAAACTATGTCCTGTATAATGCTTTGGATTTTTCAATTGTAAATATGCAGCTATTTCCGAAGGCATCTTACCGAATGAATTTATTCCAATACATTGAGTACCGCATGTTCCTTGTCGATACTGCACAAAATTGCGCTTGTGCGGAGTGGATTATTTTCGCAAATTTTCATATTTATGATAGAGTTGTAAATAATATCCCTTATTTGTTTCATTAGATACTACAAAGATTCTT
The DNA here is from genome assembly GCA_963920685.1 of Polydrusus tereticollis. Taxonomy (NCBI): domain Eukaryota; kingdom Metazoa; phylum Arthropoda; class Insecta; order Coleoptera; family Curculionidae; genus Polydrusus; species Polydrusus tereticollis. The sequence continues at coordinate 120,063,959 of OY987330.1, forward strand.
GAAGTATTGTTTTTACTGTCAGGAATTTTCACGACTATCAAATTTCCTTTATCCTTGATGTGATCAACCATTATCTTGCAAAGCTCATCGCGCCTGCAAGCTCCGGCCAACCCAAAAATGGTGGCGACTTTTATTAGAAGGTAAATTTGATCAGGTGCTTCTTCCATAAATCTGGAAACTTCAATTTTGTCAAAAATTTTGGCCTTTTTCGGACGATAACCCACATTTTGCTTTTTAGAAACAATGTTAGCTTGAAATATTGACTTAAATCCAAGATTATTTTGATTTTAAGGACACTTTTTAACATAGAGTAGTTACTCCTTAAAGTATTTGGCTGAACTGATTTTCGTAAATCTGCAAAATAAGCTAAGAAGACCTCCTCCTTAAAACTATTTGTCCCTTTGTTGCGGCACCAGTATTCAAATTGTTTATATTGCTTCTCGTATTTTTCTTAGGATTTAGCGGGCAATAAATTTAAATTTGCAGAGTTTGCGGCCTCTAGAATGGAATCTGGTAGGTCCTCGTCAGAGCTGCTCATTTTAACAGCGTTTATACTTTTTGAGGATTTGATGGAAAGAAAAGTGTCGGTGTTTGTAGATTCTTGTTAACATAGAAACGGAGGAAAAGTTTGACATCATGTGCCATAATCAACATGTACATTTATTGTTGCTTGGTAATATTATAATCATTCATTCATCATCAGGCTGAAATACGAATATCGTAAATTACGATTAAAAGGTAAAAGAGAATACACTTGCAACGGCATCGCACATTGCATAAAATTGTCTACAGCTACTAAAATAAATATAAATATTCCCTGCAAAGGAGATTTTTGAATAGTGCTACTTTTCCGCACCCAGTGCGGATAAAAATCTTATCCGCACTAGTGCGGAAAAGTGTAACTTTGCACACGGAAATGCGTGCGCAAAGTCCTACTTTGCGCACGCTCGTAGGAAAATGCTTTTTTATGTCATCAAATTAAGCTTGGAACAACTATACTTTCAGTATAAATAGAACGACTAAGGAAAAACCGGCAAACATCTGTATCAATGATAAGGATGTTAAAACAAAATTTCAAAGTGGTATCATAGATGAATTCCTAAAGTGGTTTCAACATATTGAAAACTGTCACAAAAATTAATTCAAATATGTTATACTCTAAGAGTCACAAGTAAATACTTAGACGGAATGTCCTAAAAACCATGTACTATTTAAAGAGTCGCTTATCAGATATGATATAATTTTTTGGGGATTTGGGTCTGATGAAGAAATAATTTTTAAAATACAAAAAAAAAGGGTATTAAGGATTAAATAACATACAAAAAAGAGTATAAAGGATTAAATGATAAAATTAACTTCAGGGTTAGCTGTAGAGTGGGTTTTAAGTCAAAAGGACTATTATTCTTAGCTGAAAAATACCATAGCACTAATTTGCTCATGTTAGAATTGCATACGTTACTTTATAGACGTAATTTTTTTTTGTAGAACGACTCTTAAACTTTGCACTGCCCTTTTCAAGGTAAATGTCAACCCGTTGTGTGTCGTTAAAAAGTTGTTTTTGAGAATAATGCGATTATGTCTGGTCGTTCAATTAAATGCCTTAACTTAACCCGCCAGTTACCCAACCTGTATATTTGTACCACTTACTCTTGCAATAGTATCAACTAAGTCCGGTTTAAGTATGACCGCTGTTCCTTCCGCGACGGTAAATCCGACATTTCCCAAATGCAATATGGCTCCTATTATCGTAAAGATGTCGCCTTGTTCTTGCTGTGAAAATTCTAATGTTGAAAGGGCTCTTACAATTTCGTTGTAATTTCTTTTATCATCCCCGTTGAGATTTTGGGATTTTTCCTAAAAAAATATTGATTAGTATTTTAAACGTATCCTTTTTTTAATAGTTTAGGCTAGTATATTAGTATTATACCCTATTTCCAAAAGGTGTAGAGTAATAAAATAGGAAATTCCGTCCAATTCGGCTCAATTTCGGTGTCGGCCATAGGCGCAGGTAAACTTTGTGCATTAAATTATTTATGATAACTAACCGAAAATTTTAGAGAATTGAGAAGATTTGCTAACCTTTCAGTCGTTCAATACGGGAGATTACCACGAGGACATGAATTCGAATGTTTTTGAGGACTATTTTGGTGAAATGATAAAATATCTTCCAGCTGATTCAGTAGTAGTTATGGATAACGCAAGCTATCATTCACGACGCACAGAGAAGACTCCAACTTCATCTTGGAGAAAACAAATATTATTGACTGGTTAACCACCAAAAGTATTGAATTTGAAGATAATTTGATAAAGAAGGAACTATTAGCTATAGCAAATTTACACAAACATCGTTCTATGAAATATGCCGTGGAAGATATAGCAGAAAACATAGTGTAACTGTGCTGCGCACACCGCCATATCATTGCGAACTAAATTCTATAGAACTTATATGGGCGCAAGTGAAAGGATTTGTACCAAGACACAACACGACATTCAAAATGAAAGACGTTAAGCTACTGTTTGATCAAGCCATTAAGGAAGTGACACCAGAGAACTGGCGAAAAGCAGTCCATCATGTCATTAAAGAAGAGGAGAAAATGTGGGATCTTGACCACCTGATCGATCGGACCGTCGACCAGTTAATTATAACGTCAAGAGGAGATGACAGTTTCTCAGATGACAAAGAATATTATGATTTTTTATAATTTAATTTCTGTATAATGTACTTTTTGTATTTTGTATTTTTTTTGTACTGTTTAATAAAAAATAAGTGTACCTAATACTATGATGTAGGTACGTAATGCCTAAATTTTATTCTGTTAAAATAAAATTATTTCCTTTTTACGAGTATAATTTAACTTATTATAATTTTTATGAGTATAATTTAGTTTCTGTGTAATGTATTTTTTCAAAAATGTTTAATAACAAATAAGTGTAGCTAATACTATGTATATAATGCCTAATTTTTATTCTGTTAAAATAAAATTCATTTCTTTTTACGAATATCCTACCGGCACGCCTTTGTCACACCATTTTCAGTATTTGTTAATAGATAACAATAGGCAAAACCCATAAATTGACCCAAACCCGGGTGGTACTATCTGCACTTAATGAAAAGAAAGAATTTTGCAATGAAATCAATGCAAAATTATGAAAGTGGCTTAAATATTCGTTGGGTCACTCTGTAGTCCCTTTGCAAACCTAATGAGCTTTTATTACTCTACACCTTTTTGAAATAGGGTATAGTATTTTAAAATATTTTTCCATAGCTTTATAATATAAAGTACGTTGTTTTACTCTGTAACTATGTAAGGGGAAAGCGAATGTAGTAGTGGTGATTCGTGAGTTGCCAGCCAGAATCGGCAGTTCGGTACAGGCATGGATCCAGGGAAAAATGATAGGGAGGGTTAAGGAGCGTCGCAGGAGAAAATATGTGGAGATCACGCCAAAATTTCGGTTTTGCTTACTATTCTAATATTTGCATTGAACAGATGTATGATAAATTGTTTAATTTCTATGCAAAAAGGTAGGTGTGAGAAAATGTAAATCAAACATTCTTAATTCATGATAATATTATGTAGTATCATATTCATTCAGGGGGGTCATGGACAATCCATGAGCGTGCTATCTTTGTCTATACATTCTTTAAATATTTTTGGTAGACACAGACTAAAACGACAGCCTATTCCTGTTTCCCTGTATTTTATTTGCATATTTGGGCTCGTACTAGTGTCCCTTATAATGGTCTAAAATTGTATTGAATGTGCTTTGGTAGTTTAAGAGCAACAAATTAAAAACTGGAAAAAAGATAAAAAAAAAACAATCTAGAACAATTTTTTGAATTACGGCATTGTGTGAGATTTATGGAAGGGATCTAAATACACTGAATTAAATACTGTTTATCTATTTTATTTAATAAGTACATGCACTTACAGATAACAGAACTCTCAATAGAACATTAAAAAATAAATTAACCAGTAACAGTACATGACACGATGTTCAAAATAACATGTTCCATTTTAAACAAATCTGTCTTGAGTTCTTCAAATGGAACACCAATGTATATTATTGTAGAATTTCAATACACATATCTTTTGTAACTGCAATTTATTTAAAATTCTATACCGTTTTTAAAATATTTACCAAAAACCATAAATGTCGCTAACCATAAAAATTATATAAAAAAATATTTAGGTGGCCCTGAGACAAGCAAGCTTTTCAATTAAAATTAGTGTTAATATGTGGAGAAAACTATAAAACAGTGCGTGAAGCAGAATATATATTCAATGAACGACATCCAGATACACAAGTTCACTATTTAACTGTAATTGTAAGTAGAATTTTAAATAATTTTAAACAGACAAGGTCTTTAGACTATAAATATAAAAATGAACGTACCAAACTGTATGTAGGTACTGAAGAAAATCAATTAGAAGTACTTCAAGCAGTTGTTGAAAACCCTAGAAGATCCACCCAAAAAATTATGCTTATACGGGTATAAAAAAAGAGCTCTGTTAAGAAGATTCTTAAGAAACAAATATACCATGCCCATTACCCAATGTTAATTTGCACGTTTCAAAGATGAGACTATGACTTGCGGTATGATTTCTGCATGTGGATTCAAGGACAAAAAAAAGATCAACGTGATTTCCATGGACACACACTTTTTGGGGATGAATCCACGTTCACAACAAATGGCGTTGTTTTTTCCCAAAATTGTGGCTAGTGGTCGGACGAAAACCCAATTTTGTCATTGACATTAAAAACCAGTATTACCAAAAAACAAACGTTTGGTGCGGTATTATTAACGACAAATTAATAGGGCCGTTTATTTCTCGCCAAAACCGAATGGGTGATACCTATTTACATTTTTTGGAAAACGAACTGACGGATTTTTTAGAATATTTCCCTCATATATAAAAAATCTCATAAGAAGTGTGGTCTTTCGCAAGAATTACAGCGAATATTTCACTCATGTATAAATTTTCCCATAAGAAACGTTAAAAATAAAAAAATATCAGCGGATATACAACGTTGCCTAGACAACGTTGTATATCCAACACACAACAATCGAACCTATTTGACGAGACAGTTTTTTTTTTTTACCTTTTTACTGCGAACGTGATCGTTATTGTTATGAGTTCCCTTCGGGAAATTCATTGCTTTTGAAAAACAAACCCTCTTATTATTCAATCAATAATTAGTTAATATTTTTCAATTGTTTGTTGCTATTTGTTAAGTTTTTTTATAAAATAAAAAAAAAATTGTTATTGGATTTCAGTTACAGTTTTAATTATGTTATATGAAATTGAAAATTGTATGACAAAAAAAAATTTTTATATATATTTCATTCTAGAAATATTCTCCCTAAATACCGCTCGTGCATAAAAATTAACCAGATAATTTTCATTCAAGCTTGTTATACTAATTCCACTCGTGCTTCGAACTCGTGGAATTATAAATAACAAGCTTTCATGAAAATTATCGGTAATTTTTAAGCACTCGTGGTATTACCCCCGATAATTCCACAGTAGAAGCGATAATTCCACAGTAGAAGCGATAATCCCCCAGTAGGTAGCTATCATTCATAATCAAGTTTTTACTACTACTGTGTACTAACAATCATACAAATCCATAATTTTTGACTGTTTATAAATATATTATTTATTATGTACTTTTTTTAATTTTAATACTAACTTAATACTTTACATTATATTTATAAATATATTTAAAAAATAATAATAATAATATTATATTTTCTTTACCAACATTGGAGGCGTCTTTTGCATATCCTGGTATATGGGTATTTAAGTGTAACCACGGTTACCGCAAAAACTTTTATTATTGAACTTACTTATGTCATTCTGCGACATTTAAAAAGTGAATTGATTACAAAAGAGATTTCTTTAAAGATATGGAACGTTTTGGTAGTCACTCTATAAAAGAAATTTATACAAGCATTACCAACAGCACAATACAATTTTTCGGGAAATATTCCACCGAATACCACTCGTGCATCAAAAATAACCAGATAATTCTGCTTTCAAGCGTGTTGTAGTATTGTAACTGCATTCGGTTATTTTCATTTTTGATTAAATCTCGAAAAAGCCCTCCTTCTTCGAAGTCGGGCTCTTTCGGATTTAATCAAAAATGAAAATAAAGTCATTCAGTTACAATACAACACGCTTTCAATCAGAATTATCGGTAATTTTGATGCACTAGTGGTATTATACCCGATAATATTAGTATACAAGAACGACATAAATTATGGTTTGATGATGGTTGTCCCGCTCATTCTGCTAAATTGTTTCTGAATGGTTAAATCGGGAATTTGGTGATAAATGGTTAGGACGAAATACCGATCCACGGTTGCCTCCTCGTTCGCCCGATCTCACCCCATTACATTGTTTTTATGGGGATATTTAAAGAAAAAAGATTACAAGAATCGACCGTTTAATAATGTTAGGGAGCTTGAAAACTCGATACGATTTCATTGCAGAAATATTCCAGCAAGTGTATTTCGATGCAGTCTTAGTGAATTTTATGATCGGACAATTAAATGCATTGGACGAGAAGGTGGACATACCGAGACGCGTCGATAATTTTTTCACACATACATAATTTTATTTTTTTCTGCATTTTAAATATTTTTTATTTATTTGTTTATTGTTAAGTTATAATAAAAAAAAGCCGATAGAAATTGGCAAAACCATTGGCACCATATTCAAATACGTTTAAAAACATTATATTTCTTGAGTTTGCGCTAAACGCATACATATTGCATACATTGTTTTGTTAATAATGCCACCAAACTGTCATAATGTTTTAGTAGGATTTCATGCTTCTCGAATAATTTGAACAGTTTTTTAAAAAACATTTAAAATAAAAATTTTGCACTTTAAATGAGAGTTTTTTAATTTGCATATTATCATTACTAATATTTTATCTTGTTAAAACGAATTTTTAGGATATTTTAAAGTTGTGTTTAATGTAGTTGCAACAACCATGATTGATTGCGATTGAATTGTGATTCCTTAATAAATTAAAAAATTAAGTTAATTTACCAATATGCTTGAACTTGAACGAAGATATGTGAAATTGATTTGATCTTGATTAATTTATGAAGGTCTTTAGGGTGAATATAAAAAAAATCTTTTTTGGGAAACTATTATTGTTTTCAAAAAAAAAAAACTATATTGTAAGAGGCCACGTTTTCGAATATTTACATAATTTCTAATTCTAAACAACTTTTCTTAATAACATTTTGCTGAATTTTCTGAAATAGGGGTACTTTATTCTTGTACAAGTTTTAAATTTTTTGACCTACCCTGTACGCCGTTTGACTTGCAACCATTCCAAGTGCACTTAATATAATTATCGAACATGTACCAACTTTTATCAAGAATAAAATTTTTTGAGAAATCGGTAATAAAAATAATTCCCAAACGTTGCACACTTAAATGACCACACTGCATAAAGTTGGGTCAAAAGTCAACCATTATTATGAGAGGGGTAATCTATTTCAACCCATTTTAAAAAAGTGAACAAATATGCAGAAAGTGTGTTTTTATAACATTAATACTTCCACATAATTTCAATATTCTATCGCTTTCGCTTTTAAGATAAAACATAAAATCATTATTTTACCGCCATGTTTGTACCGCGATATCTCCCTAATGGTTGACTTTTCACTCAACGTTTATATATTATCAAACTACCCTTCATTATAAACAAGGACTCGTTCCCTTAAGTTTTTCGCGTTTGTTTTGAAACACCCTGTATATTAGTGTATATATTATACAATGTACTGTATGTTTGCTTTGAAATTCTTATTTTTTAACATAATAAGAAATTGATGGTTGCTTCATACTCTTTATTTTATTTTTATAAAATTCAGATTCACATTTTAATAGTTATTAAGAAATATTTGTAGACTTGTCAAAATTCTTAACATTATTAAAAAATTTTCTAAGGCTCTCAGACTTGCGCAGGCTTTAGATAGGCTTGATATTTTCGACACTGGAGCAAGTTCAGGTTCCTCTTTCTCTGTCTCACAAGGAGAAGTTTTATCGATTTCTTGGATCTCTTCAATACACTCGATGATAGTCAACTTTCTGTTGGCAAATCGTTATCAATAGATGCAAATTATTTCAAGTTCACAAATGTTAAGAAACAGTTGTGCGAGCGGAATTTTATCTTCTTCATCGAAGTCGTCAATATTATCTGTATTACACATAAATCCGGCTTTCATAAAGCATTTCTTTATGGTTACTGGAGACAAATTGCGCCAGACCACCGAAACCCATATCAAGGCGCTGTTAATGGTAATATTATTTTCGATTTCTTAAAGAGGACAACCACTGTCTATACATGTTAGAAGTCTCTTGATAAGGTAGCTACTTTAGAGCATTTTAAAATTCTGAATAATGGCTTGGTCCAAAAGTCGGCAATGTGAGGCAGTATTGGGTGGAAGAAAAATAAGTTTGGCATTATCCAGTGTAATTCTGGGATGAGACGTTACATTATCCAGAAACAATACCACTCTTCTATTCTACTTCTTCATCTTGGTATCAGATCTGTGAAGCCATGTTGTCATGATGTCTTATGTCATTTTCATTTTCTGTTCGGGACCCATTGGAGAGGTTACTAATCGATATGTGCGACCTTAAAACATTGAAAATTTTTGCTTGTGGCTATTATAAGTGGTTCTTCCTTCTCACCTATCATATTTACACAGAACAAAATTGTAAATAGTCGTTGTCAAGCAAGCCAAGTGTTGTTATTTAACTTGCGTCAACAGTTCATGAGGCTTTTATGTTCCTCGATTGTAGGTTAATTTCACTGATTCTTTCATTTACTGAGTGAAGGAATTAAACGAGCTTTTTACTGTGGTAATTTGGCGTTTATTTCTCCGAATCACACAAAACTTCTTTAGTACATGATTTTACAATAACGTACTATAACATAACTATTCACTACTGATTTTACAATCAAACTAATCACTATATTTGTTTAATACATTTGCTGAGTGCCTTTTTTTAGGTAATGCTATTTGTTTTACTCCGACGGAGAGAAAGCCACGTGCGTTTGTTGACATACGACTTTGCTTTATCTTAGCCCAAAGTGTAGTGTGTTGGACGAAGGAAAACTCTATCATCTGGCAGCAAGGTTACGCCCCGCTGTCACAACGACTAACCAACAATGCATTCTGATAGGCCACACAACCAATATGTTTTCTCCCAACCAATCGGACGGCAATAAACAAACTGTACCATGCCGTGTAACCCTCCTAGAGCGTCAAAACGCCGTCAAAGGGTTTTCGAATTACAAGATTCTAAAAATATACTTTTAACATCTAAACGTGGAACATTGCTTTTTCGTGGAATAACGGTCGACTAGCCGCTTATTAATATGTATTTTAAAAGATGATGTTTGCAAGTTTTATGCCTATCCCGGCGATAACACTATATTCGTTTAGCAAACATTGATACATTTTGCTCCTTTATTAAAATAATATTGAAATTAGATATTTAACAGTAGTATTGATTCTAAAAATATTTGTTGCATTCAATTATATTATTTTTAATGCATTTGGATGATCGTTTCCCCAACAGTCGTTTTGCTGCTTTTTTCCCGTACACTTGTCATCTTTTATTGCATGTGTTTTTGTTGGCAATGCAGGATAGTAGAGACCTGTCTCATCTGCATTAAATACGTCCCTTGGGGCATAATCCTTTAAAATGACCAATACCCTATTATTTCAATTAGTCTTCGATATTGATATCGGCTAATTCGCCACATATTTCTTTGTAGGTAACCGTGCCGACGACGGAATTTTTCTAACCATCCATTTGATGCCTTAGAGTTATCTAGTCCTAAACATTGAGCAGATTCGAGGGCTTTTGCTTAAATTATGGGCCCGGATATTGGTAAGTGCTTGCTTCGCGCTTTATAAAACCAGTTAAAAACAACTTGGTTCACTGCCAGTACTTCGGTTTTGAGAAATTTTCTTTTTTTGTTCACCGTTGCCACCTTCTTAAAACAAATTTCTAACTTCTGTTTTATTTTGAAGCGACATAGTCACTTGGGTCTTACCCACTTTAAATTTTTTAACTTATTTCCTGGTACTTAAACCAGTTTTTTCACTTTCCTTTCATTATTTCAATTTTTTCGCTTAAAGAAAGACATTTCCTTTTTCCCGCCATCTTCAAATATTCAGGTCAGTCCCAAAACGCAGAAGAACTATTTAAAACAAAACTAATGTTAACAACTGATTAATCAACCTTTAAGGCAAATTGAATGGACCCGCCTGCAATAAAGTCATTAGTGTATATGTATCTATTTTTCTTAAGAATTGTCGGGTCGGGTTTTACTGCCCTTAATGGAGGGTACTTTTAGCATTAATGTTTACAAAAAATTCCGATGATTAGTGCCCGTGGTCGTTTAACAGATAGGTCGGTAAAGAAGAGTAAAAAATAATGGGATTTCCATTTTTAAATATGGGGAATTCATAACCGGTCGTTTACAGAGGTTTTATTGTATTACTTAACGCTTCTGGATGTCGCCTTTCAGAAAGCCGAGTATCACAAATTCTATATGTGAGAAAACAGTTTTTCTTACTTTCATGTAATACCAGATAAATGAGCTCTTCCTAAGAAAAATTATTTTTACGAACACTTACTTATTTCGAACAATATAACAAATTATTTAATTGAAAAACATGCTTGTTTTTCCATGGTCGCCTAGTTACTTTGTTTAGGTTTATTATGGATAGCGATATTCTTTTGGTTTTTGGAACATATTTTCAAAACAATTTAAGGTTATTTTACCTTAATATAAAACCTTAGTACAAAATGTATAAATACTATTTATTTCAAGGAATCTCCAGGCCCTTGCCATAAATTGTATTTAATACCGTGACGACAAAAAATGCTTTTATATTGTTTACATGATTTTCCAAGGCTGAAAAAATATTTTTTTATTATTTTATTTATTGCTCTCAAGGTATTGAAGCAAATCAAATAAAATTGTAGGCAATTGTGAAGGACACTAATATGAACTGAAATATGCAAAGAAATACATTTAAAAAGTTGAACTTTAGGTTATGGCACTTTTTGGGTCACCCTGTATAGGCGAAAATATTTTCCTGAAATAGACTATACGAGGCAGTATAAGACAGCATATGAATGAAATTCCTAACTTGATTCGTATAGAAGCTATGGAAGCCTGACGCACTGCTTGCAGGACATTGCACATAATTTTAAGCCACACCAAAATATCTCGTAACGTATACGGTGTTCCGTTTGAGAAATATATGGAATGATTGATAATACCACAGCTTCCTTTACTTCCAAGCTATGAAGGACAAAGTCTGGCAACGTTGCAGGTAGACCGATGATTCGCTATTTTTATTTGTGCTCTTGTCACAGAAATTATTTACAATTTTGTGCTCTTGTGCTTCTTGTGCTAGTGAAGTGCATCGACAAGTGTTGATGTATACGTTGTTTGTTATTTTCCCGAGTTTTAGTTATCAATGTTATCATTATAGGAAAATCTTAAGGTTAGTTCCAATGTTTGTTTAACTGGCAAAATGTTTTTATTTGCGTACGGCAAGGTTTAAAAAAGGGACGATTGGACTACCCCAATATATTTAAAAATGATTTCAAGGTAAACTAGCTAAAGAAATTTGTGACCTGGCTTGATATATGGCATAACGATCCAGAGGGGGTGAGTTTAACTAAGGACACGATTTGGTCGATATATAGGAACCTTTCTGGTTGTAACTGTCATGTATCATTTTAAATAAATCCTCGAATCAGAAAAAAAAATTAGACTGCAAAGTATTAATTGTAACGTCAGGGTTAAAAAATTTTACAGTGTTAAAATGAAATACTTTGTTAAGCATGATATTGAAAGTACAGAAATATTAGAGTTTCCTTCCATATTTCAATCGGATTATCTTAAGGATTACCAGTTGAATGAGTCCGTTTAAATGTATATATTATGTAGTTATATAGCCCATATTCTATCTACAAAAATAGGAAATTAAAATGTATGGATTGCAAAAACCTTATTATAAATAAAAACAATTTAAAAAACGTTTAATTATTAAACGGTGGAGGAATATTGCATTGTTTTATTTATATTACATTGACTCCACTGAAAGTATGGACTATTTTTTCAACTTTGAAAACCTTATTGTTCGAGTCATAGGTTTAAATGTGGGGATGAATATTTTGATTCTTTGCAAAGGGGGGTTTATGTCTTACTACCAATGAAGTAAATATTATGTACTTTCATATATTTGCAGCTTTTCAGTTTCTTATAGCTACTAAAGAACTTAAGCATAAATTTTGAATCGGCAAAATCACCAAGTTCTTTTAGATAAACTAGGTTTGGCTAGTTTAGAAAGTGGTAGCTTTCTGATACCGCTTAATGAGACATGTCCCTGTGGAGAAAGCTATCGAAAAATGTTTTATAAAGTAGCACTACTTAATTACTCTTAGCAATATATTACTAAACAATTACACAAAAAACAGAAATGACCAATGACCTTCAACACCAAAATACATCATCAATAAAAAGAAAGCTTTCCACTTTAAAATAGGTTTTAAAATCACTAATTTTTTTAAGTTAATTTAAATTTCCTATTATTATATGGAACTGGGCAGGACATATTGCCAGGACAACAGATGAGCGGTGGACAAGGAAGATTCTTGAATGGAGACCCCGGCAGGAGGCATACCGAAATAGAGGTAGACCCCCAACTAGGTGGACCGATGACATAAAGCGCATTCGAACTAACTGGATTCAAGCAGCGCAGGATAGGAATGAGTGGAAGACTTTACGGGAGGCCTACGTCCAGCAGTGGACACGGATAGGCTGATTGATGATGATGATGATGATGATGATGATTATTATGTATTATATATATATTATATTATTATATTCCTGTTACTTATTAGATAGACATATCTATACTGAAGTAAAATGCAAAATGTTCCATAAATAATTTGAAATAAACCGTAATTTTTATCGCCTAAACGGGCGAATCTGCACGGAAGTTGCGTTGGTTACTTATTAAAAATCGGTCTACCTCTGACAGGATTTGCGACGTTGTCTTTCTTACTTCACGGCTTGGAAATGTAGGGGGCTATGATAATACGCAACATGCTCATTACTCAGTTGCTATACAGTGAGAACGTAAAGGTTGGAACAAATTCATTTAAAATCCATGTGTTTTCATTTCGAAAAAACGCTTGAACCCGTCAATTTTTTATTTTTATCGTTAATTTTTTCAAGCTTATTTTATGTATGCAGGTTCTCACAAAAATAAGTTATGACGGTTTACTTAATTTTTTTTAATGGATACTCCTATTTTATAATATTTTTTTCGATTCTGCATAAAATTCTAAATATATTTTAACAGATGATTTTTATATTATTACTTACATCATGAACACTGTTATGAATAAAGCCTTTGGTTGTTAGGTTGTCACACTGACAGTGACGGCTGCCTCCTGATTTGTGTAGTTTTGCCTCAAGTCAAAAGTTATTTTGATAATCTGATAATTTAAAAAAATGGTACGCTGAAGTAAAAGAGAGTAAATAGAAATATTAATAATGATTGGTTATGGAGATAGAATGCGCACACAAATGGAAGCTTGCGAACTCTTCAATAACAAGTATCCTCGCAGAGAACCGATATCTCGATCACGTCACGAACAATTATACAAAAGGTCGACCTGCTGCATTAGAATATACACAACTAAATGTGTTATTGTCGGTTCAAGAAGACCACCATAAGGCGAGTAGTACTTTGGAAAATCACATCTGTAAAGCATCCGTCCTAAAGTATTCAGACAAAAATAAATTCCATCCTTACAAAGTCCAATTGATTCACGAATTCAATGAAGATGATCCAGACAGAAGAGTCCAATTTTGCGAGATAATGATGAATATGTGCAATAATAATCCACAGTTTTTGAAACGAATTGTATTTTCGAATAAGGCGACGTTTTGTTTGAAGAATGTAAGTGTAAACAAACAAAACTATCGGTAGTGGGCTACAGAAAGTCCACGCTGTATTATGGAATGTCACACCCAATATCCTCAAAAAGTTAATGCTTGGGCCGGCATTATTAAAAATAGAATTTTTGGGCCCTTTTTTATTGACGGAAATTTGACAGGTGAAACACATTTACAATTTTTAGAAAATGATGCGCCTTGCCACATTATACCCTAATCGAGAAGATCCTGATCCACAAAACAATTTTTTGTTGTATCAGCAAGACGGAGCACTGGCCCATTACATCCGCCGTGTGCATGAGTACCTAAATACAGTTTTTTGCGAACGATGGATTGGCCGACGAGGTCCAATTGAACAGCCGGCCAGATCTCCAGATTTATCCCCTTTAGATTTTTTTTGTGGTGGAGTAATCTTAAGTCTAAGGTATGTGTTAACCGACCAAACAATATTGAATAATTAAAGAACAGAATAAGAGGCGAAATAAGATTGATAGAACCTTACGTCGTTAATAACGTTCTGCAAGAGTTTCAAGATCGTCTCGGGTACTGCCAGACTGTTGGTGGAGGTCATTTCCAACATTTGATAAAGTGACTTTTAGTTTCTTCTGAATTTTCGTTTCTTTTCGCTAATAAATAATGTGTTGTTGTTTTAAGTTACAACACAGTTTTCTCGCAAACGGCTGAATTTGAGTATATGACATATTTCATGGAAAATGTTTAGAATTTTATGAAAAATTCAAAAAAGTATTATAAAATAGGGGTATCTATTTAAAAAAATAAAGTAAACCGTCATAACTTGTTTTTGAGACGACCTGTATATATAAAATAAGCTTTAAAAAATGCACGACAAAAATAAAAAATTGACAGGTTCGATCGTTTTTTCGAAAAAAAAACACATACATTTTAAATGAATTTGTTCTCACTGTATACCATATTATGGCAACTTTTATTTAAAAACTCCTCCTATAACGGAGAAGCTTTAACTATGAGGAAAGACCCTATAGAGGGTGAGTCGGAAGGAATGGGCCTAGCTCTAAGGGTGTAATCTGTGCATCAAAATAATAAGAAAAAACTTAAGTGTTGTTATCCAATATTCATTTGTTTTCAAGTTATAAGGCAAAAACAAAATATTGAATTAATTTAGCTTTCCTGTAATAATAGTATATTATTAACCAAGGTTTAGACAGCCATCATTATTGCCCGAGCGGCGAGTTTAAATCACGAGGAGCGAAGCGACGAGGGATTTTAGACGCGAGGGCTATAATAAGCTGTCTAAACCGTGGTTAATATATTATTTTTTCCACTACTACAAACTTTTATATGAGATTTATCTTTATAGTATTAATAATTATAAAAAATTATAGGTAGGTATAAAAGTATATTTTTTAATCAAGTTACCTGCGCTTTGGAATTGGCAAAATATTTTGTTGTTTTGTCAGGTGGCTTTGTCAATGTCAATTTGTGTTCATTTGTGTCATCAGATTTCACGAGTTTTGTGTTTTTTTAAAAAATGAGCGAAGAAAATGTTAGTGATAATATTATGTGTACACCTCCCGAATTAAGGATGGAAGCAGAAAAAATGTTGTTTGTATCGATATTTTACAATATCAAGTAATCTAATATGTATTGACAATTATCTGGTTGCCTAACCACAATGAATTGATGTTGTAGAATTAAAAAATCAAGTTACCTGCGTTCAAACAAAATTCGGTTAAGGTCAAAGATCGGTCAATAATGGATTTCAATGGCTTATTATTGACCATGGTCAATAATGACTTATAAGGTAGAGAAAAACGATTTCTAGCGTTAATAATCGGTCAATAATGGCGATGTTATAGGTTAGTAGTGGAAAAATGTTATTATTGTTTGCTTTTGATTGTTGTGCTGTCACTATCCTATTAGTGTCAGTATAAAATGTTACATTGATTTACCGTTAACTTTCGGATTTGTATCATTTTAGTTTTATCATATGCCACAGAGCTTTTCACATCTCGAATACGCCAATATGGTTTTTATTTATGGTTTGTGTAATGGGAATGCTACAGCGGCTGTTGAAGAATATCGTGAACGATTTCCACATGAAAGAACACCGAACAGAAAGGCCTTTATCAGAGTTTTCAACAAACTCTGCGAGACCGGAACGCTTCCAAGTGCTAATGTAACATCCGAACGAGCCATTCAACAGGATTTAGAAGAAAGAGAAAATAGAAATTGCAAGGACTACTGGAGGAGATTCCTTTAAACATCAGAATTGAAATGTATTATCAACACGACGGAGCCCCTGCCCATTTCGATCGTCGGGTCAAGCAATAATTAGACCAAAGGTTTCCAGGGGTTTGGATTGGTCGCAGTGGTCCTATTAGTTGGCCTAGATCACCAGACCTCACTGATTACTTTATATTTTTTATTTTATTTTTATAAAATTTAGATTCACATTTTAATAGCAATTAAGAAATATTTGTGTCAAAATTGTTAACATTATTAGAAAAGTTTTCTAAGTCTCTCGAACTTACGCAGGCTTTAGATAGGCTTAATATTTTCGACACTGGAGCAAGATCAGGTTCCTCTTCCTCTGTCTCAGAGTTGGGAGTAGTTTCATCCGTTTTTTGGATCTCTTCAATACACTCGATGATAGTCAACTCTTCACTTTCTGTTGGTAAATCGTTATCAATAGAGGCAGATTGTTTCAAGTTCACAAATGTGTCCTTAATGTTAGGAAACAGTTGTGCGAGCGGAATATTATCTCCTTCTTCAAAGTCGTTAATATTATCTTTTATACGCATAAATCCGGTTTTCATAAACCATTATTTTATTGTCAATGGGGACAAATTGCGCCAGGCCACCGAAACCCATGTCAAGGCCTTGGTTATGGTAATATTAATGTAACATCCGAACGAGCCATTCAATAGGATTTAGAAGAAATAGAAAATGTTCTAGCTTTAGTAGAAGAAGATGCGACGACAAGCTCACGAAGAATTGGAATTTAGTTGGGAATTCCCCAAAAAAGAGTGATCAATACGCTTCACGAGCAAGGCTTATACCCTTACCATATACAGCGTGTACAAAATCTTTAACCTGGAGACTACGCCAAGCGTATGCAATTTTGTGAGTGGATAATTAATAATGGTCATCTTTTACCGCACATACTTTTTACTGACGAAGCTACATTCACCCGTGACGGCATCAATAATAATCGAAACTCCCATGTATGGTCGGACGAAAATCCTCACGCAATAGTCGAAAGTAATTTTCAACACAGGTCTTCAGTAAACGTGTGGTGCGGCATGATCGATACTAATTTAATTGGCCCTTTTCTTTTGGATAATCGCCTTAAAGGGGATCACTACTTAAGTTTTTTACAAAATAAATTGCAAGGACTATTGGAGGAGATTCCTTTAAACATCATAATTGAAATGTATTATCAACACGACGGAGCGCCTGCCCATTTCGATCGTCGGGTCAAGCAATATTTAGACCAAAGGTTTCCAGGGGTTTGGATTGGTCGCGGTGGTCCTATTAGTTGGCCTCCTAGATCACCAGACCTCACGCCGTTGGACTACAATTTATGGGGTTGGTTAAAAACTGAGGTTTAAAAAGTAAAAGTAGATACTAGGGATGCATTAATTAGACGCATTAAAAATGCTGTACTCAATATTAAAGAAAGGCACGAAATAATTAGAAGATCCACGCAGTCCCTTCGTAAACGAAGCGGGAAATGTTTGGAAGTCAATGGCGGTATTTTTGAAAATTTACTAAACTAATGATTTGTTTAAAACAATGTTAATGTTGGATATTTTGGTTTAACAATATTATTATTTTATTTAACGCTGTAACTTGAAAACAAATGAATATTGGATAACAACATTTGAGTTTCTTCTTATTATTTTGATGCATAGATTACACCCTTAAAGTTAGGCCCATTCCTCCCAACTCACCTTGTATAATTTCAAAACAATTGTTCCGGACATTTTCGAAAGGACAATTTTTCAATTTTGATGCTTATGAGTTACACCTAAGAATCCAATAAATTTAGGTTTAACATTGTAGACTACTTACCCCATTCGATAAGTAATAATAGGAATTTAAATCTCTCTTCAACGAGAGGCTCGCCAGTCTGTCGTCATCGGCACCAGTTAAAAGTTGGTAAAAGATATGGAAATTTCTTTCTCCTGGCGATTGGCTAATGACCCTGGATTTTTCCAGAAGGTAATTTAAAATGTTGCCACCAACAGGATTGCCCTAGAAGAAAAACACGATTTTAAAAACTAATACGAAACACTGGCTATTATGAAAATGGTGTCATATATTTTAACTAGTAACAGGTGCTATTTTGCTGCAAAACCGCATATCGAAATTTTCGTTTTCGACGTATTTCCAAGAAATTCCAAAGAAAATAATTTTACCAATTTTTAATTGTTATACTGTTAATTGCAGTTCGTGCAAAGTTCGACAGTTTCGAAAAGTTCCCACAAGTAGCTCGACATAACTAATTTTTATGTTCGGAGTTCCCAAAGTTCGTTTCGACTGATGAAGACGTTATTTTAACCCTTTCAGTCACCAACTTTTTGTGGTAAACGGAAAATTTTAAAATTTGGCACATATTATCTTTGATTTTTTTAATGATTTTTGGTAATATTAATTTTTTGATATGTCACTTATTTTATGACATATGGCATGTCCATCAAGGTGGACATGGTGACTTTAGAAAGAAAAAAAAAACACAAATATTTAATATACCTTTACTGAAAAACACAAAAATCGCTAAACAATAGGAACAGTTGTTACTCTACTTTGAATGAAAATTAAGGAAACAGTTTTTTCCATTTACGAGGCACAAGTGTACGTTACATTTTATGCAGAAAGTGTGAAAAATGACCAAATATGTCGTACCTTTTTTCTGCAAATGGCATTTCTTCAGTTTTAACCTTTTTACTTGGAGTAATTTTTCGTTCAGGTTCTCCTGATGGTCTTCCCCTTTTTAGTGGATCTCTATGGAAAATTAGGTATTGCGCAATATTTTGTCTGAAATCCCATAAATTCATAATTTTGCTTGCTTGGACACCTATTGTTTCTGCATCTTTTTTATATTCAATCCATGAGTTTGCGATTGCCATGTCTATAGCGTGAGTTATCATCCGGACAGTCCATTTTTTGGAACGTCTGTAGGATCTATAAATACTCAACAAAAAATCAAGCTTATCTACGCCCCCCATGTTTGCGTTGTACATTGCTATAGATTCGTGTCTCGGAATATGTATGTAATCTTTAGCTAATTTATCCCATCGTTTGCAGCTATTTATTTTTCCATCTGCAACAAAATTTGAGGCAACTAATACTGGTTTGTTGTCAAACCATTTTCTAATCACTATCCCGTCTTCACTTACAGCTACATCAGTACTTCCTCTCCCTCGTTTCTTTAGATATTTGTCGTTTGATAGCTTTGGTCCGCAAAATCTATTGACCCTAATTGTTCCTACAGCCATTATAGATCTTTCGTTCAAATATTGAAATAAATGATAAGTACTAAAAAAGTTATCGAACTATAGACCATGGTACTTTTTATCTATTCTTTCGGCTAACTGCATAACCGTTCCAGCACCTTGTCCAAATTGAGCATACACATCTTTTATTTCAGTTGCCGCGCCTTGATAAATAATGAAATCATAAATCATTCCGCTCTGGCCAGCTAATATCCATAACTTTATGCCCCATTTTTTTGGTTTGTTTGGAAGATATTGTTTTATATTTTGTTATACCCCGCGACCTGGTCATATTGGCTGTGCACGAAAGGGAGCGAAACTGCAGCGTGGTAAACGGTTTTGTTGTAATTTTGAGGTTTATTGTAGCGCTGTATTATGAGTTATTCGGGTCTTGAGATAAGAAAAAAACACTTGAAAGGTTTTAAACTACTCTATTTTTAATCTAAATATTCATAACAGTTAACAATTATGGTAGCAACAAATGTACGATAGTCATACAGGAGTTATTCAACTATTTCTGGCAATATTCGGTGGTAAAATTATAATTTAATACGGTTATGTCAACATCATTGGTACAATTCGGTTATAAAATATATTTAAAGTTGTAAAGGTTCAAAACATTGTTCAGGGCAATTTTTACTTACAGAAGTAAAAGATGATTATATAAGCTAGCATATCTCTCTCTTGCTCTACTCGTGTTCTTCTCTCTAAAGATCGAATGGTTTTTTAACGTCTGCGGGTTAATTAGGTCATTGGCTCTCTTTTACGTTAAGAATATGATTTTCACTTGCAAATGTTTCAGTTTATTTAGCACTAAAGAGTTTGAAAGTTTTTAAATAGATATTTGTCACTAGGGTTCTGGAATTTCGACTGGTATTTGATTTTTATGGAATTGTCTTTAATAATTAGATTAATTATTACTTTTAAAATTATTTGACTAATCCGGGGTCTTAGTCTGGATAAATAAGAATGATTCGATTGGTGTTCTTTTGACTTGATTGTTAAAATTCTTAAGAAACTTACTGATTTTTCGGAGTTCACGGCACTAATTTAACTTTACTTTATTTCACTGACTTTTCTTATTAATCTGGAACTATGTGACGTGCCTTAGTTAGGTCTTGTTGTTTCTTCAATTATTCTGGTCGAACTCTCTGAAATGACGGCATGTTAGAGTTTTTATATTTTCGCAATTTTGCAGGGGAAAATTGGGGATATTCGTCCAACCTATCCGAGTCAGTTTTTGGAAGTTTTGGAGCTTATTCTCCGCCTCTAAGAGGTGTATCGAAGTGGCTGTCAGATTTGATTTATAGGCGATGTGATCACCGATGACATCGCTTTTTACCAAGAATTATTGTGAAATACGACAAAATTTTAATAAAAACGATAACTTTTTATTACCTTTTTCCGTTCTCAGCGTCTATTTTAAAAGGTGAATATCCGTAGATGAGATGACCTCGTTTTTGTGGGAGGGCATTTTATTTCTTGGTTCTCGGGGATTGATTGCTTTGTCCAATGAGAGAGTACTACGTTTTGGATAAGTTATATTCTGGGTTGACTTTTAGCTTGCGATTCTTTTATGGGCGTGGAGAGTTATGCGCACTGATATGTTAATTTTTCATTAATTCTGGACGTTCGTGACTAACGTATCTCGTGAAGCAATTTGACTTAGAAAAAGATGACGTACATTATTTTACTTTGAGAGTTTTTAATTCTTTCTCATTGTTTTATTTTGTGTGAAATATTTTTATTTAGAAATTCTATCGTGACTCCGCGGTCCATCACAATCGTCCATCCTTACAATAAAACAAGATAGTTTTTTACTATTTTGTTTTAACTGACAAAATAAAAATTTTCATCTGAAATTCAAAAGTATCTTCTAACTACTAATAGGAAACAATTAACCATGAGTATGAGATAAGGTTTGATTTTTTTTTTATATATATTTATTATATAAGTGACGTACAATGGCTTACAATTTTTCCTCTTTTTGTAACATAGGTATGCTAGGTTAAATTGCTATAATTCTTAATTTAATTGAAATGGGTCCCTAATAAAAATATTCTTTTTATGACACATTATTCTTTTAGAGTGTAATTTACATTATTATACGAATTCATGATTATCCTACATGTTATGGTTATACGAGTAACTCTTATAGTAGGTATATCTAATTAAATAGTATGATTCCTTGTTTATTTTTAGACCTTAAAATTTATATTTGGGGTTATATGTAATAAAGGCTAAAAACTTGTGTTAGTACAATTTTCTTAATTTTAATGTACCTTTTGGCATAGTTTACCTTGATTCACTCACTAAGATTGAGTTCACTTTTCACTCGTTTCGCGGGTGACATCACTGATGTGTCCATTTGTTCTCTGGCTTCACTTCCTTGGTGTTCTCTGACACTTTCTGGCACAGTGTCTTGCTGTGGACGTGGACGGGGTCGTCCGTCTGGTTGGGGTATTCTCATCGCTAGGGATGTTGGGGTGATCTGGGCAGCTGGTAGCACTGTCCCTGGGATGATTCGATGTTGGACTGGCATTCCAATAGGAATCAATGGAGCTGGTCCTCGTGGTGCTTGGGTGGTCAGCAGTGTACTGACGTGGTGAGTGTGGCCAGGTGGAAACGCTGTCGACTGACCTTGGGTTGGTTGTGTGACTGTACAGGTAGTGACAGTCTGGTGCTGTGGAGCTCTAGTTGGTAGGATGTTGTGGTGCTGTGTCTTCCAAGTGATGATTTGCAATCGTCGGCAGAAATTGCATTGACAAGGTAGGAGGATCTCCGCCAAAAGATTATGCTGGATGGCTCGTTGCGTCAATCGTCTCAGGTATTCGAAATGTACAAGGTGAATGTGCATTAAGTTTAGGCTTCGTAATTTTCGGAAAACTTCACAAGTGGGAGGAGCCGCGCCTCCTAGTCGTTCGTGAACATTTAGTAGTTCCGTTAGAGTACCTTCTAGCAGTGGAATTGCGAGGCTGAAGTGTGATAAACTTCCGACGAACATTAGAAAATTTTCAATTGCGTAGTTAATCATTTCGGTTGTATGAATTTTCGTAGACTGAAGTCCCATTTGGCTGACTGTGGTTTTTATATTTTTCTGGAATAATGAAATTTCTTTTGTAATCAAAATTCTCTCGGTAGGGGAGGATAAGACTATGTTTTACTTTCTTAACCAATGTAATGTCATGTCCCATGCTGAGTTTTGGTATTCTTTGGTTCATGATCTCGAACTTGCTTATATTTTAAATACTCGTGTACCTTCAAGGGTAGTTTTGCTTTATACACAGGGTCGGATTTATTTTATTCTCTATTTCGGGGATATCTCTTCATATTGGGTTTCTGTAATAGTTTGTAATTTGCTATTACATAGTAAGTTTCTGTAGTTTATATTTTGATAGATGGTTCTAGTATTTGCGTTCGTTTTTCTTGACGGTCCTGCTTCTGGGCTTTTCATCTCCATATACTGGTTTTCTTCTGGATTCGCCTTAGGTGGGGGCTGTGGAGGTCGTGAATACATATAACTTGGATTTTCTAAGTCTGTGGTAGGTGGCGTCCATCTTATAAATCGTCCAGTTGTAGGTTCTCTGGGTCGCAACTCTAATTCTTCTGTGATGCAATTCTGGGTACTGGGGCGTACTGGTTGTGTTCTTAGTTTCACAAGGTTTAATATGTTGAAAGTGACGCTTATTGAGGCGACAGTTGCAATTAAAATTATCGTTATTATCAAAGGTGTAGGGACAAATGTTTCTGCGGCTGGTTCCTGTGTTTCTTCTGCGTCACAGTATACATAGTACAGCAATATGTCCGATTCACTGACAATATTAGTTTCGTTATCTAAGTGTTTTAGGTAAACTAGATAGTTTTCTCCACAATTTAATATTATTTGTGTTGTATTTGATTTTGGAAATGACATGGTGATTTTTATAAAAGTGTTCATACTAATCCATCTGAGGTCGGTTGATTCCTTAAAGCTAGTTTCTGTGAAATTCCATTCTATTTTCGTTAGAATTTGGTGTCCAATCTTTGCTTGAGTGGTAAACCTGGGTTGCCATCCCTCATTTTCTTTAAAGAGGGTGGTGGTATGTCTTGATTCTCCTATTATAATCACTGAAAGTGATAGAATAGTGTTTTAAAAAAAATTTCTCTTCTCTTTTTTTTTTTTTTGTATATATTTTTCTTTCTCTTTTTTCTTTTCCCTTATAATTACATTAGAATTTATAATTTATATCTTTCCTTAATATTATCATTATTTTTTCTTAGTTGCTATGTGATTTCTTAAACAGTAGTTACGGTCCTGTTTTCGTTGTCTTCCCGTCTTTCTATATATCTGTCATCATTTGGTTGTTCTGGCTTGTTTTCGGGTGCATCTCTTCTTGGGGGTCGATGTTTATTTAGAAGTAGTAAAGTCAAAGGTCCCATAAAAGCTGCGAATAGGGCAATTGTGCATCCCTTTACTTGATGTATGGAAAGTGCATGTAGGAAGGTTCCTAATAAAAATTTTAATACTCTAAATATGAAATACAATCCTAGAAATCCTGATGTCCAATCTCCGATGAAAAGAAAGTAACCATATATTTTTTTCAAAAAGGAATTTGCTAGTTGTTCCATCTCTGCCTTGTTAAATAGAGATAATGTGGAATAT
The DNA here is from genome assembly GCA_963920685.1 of Polydrusus tereticollis. Lineage (NCBI taxonomy): Eukaryota > Metazoa > Arthropoda > Insecta > Coleoptera > Curculionidae > Polydrusus > Polydrusus tereticollis. The sequence goes on from OY987330.1 coordinate 120,088,106, forward strand.
CCTTGTGATTCAACATGTTGTCCAGCCATTTTTCGTGTAATTATGTTGTCTAGGGCAGCTCGTTTTAAACCAAATAGCATAGCTTGTTGTGCGCTTCGTATTTCGTTGCTTGAATAGATTCCTCCATGTCCAATAGGTTGGATTGGTTTTATTTGTAATTGGTTTTCTTCCTCTGGTTTTAATTGTATCGGCCTTACATTATAGGTGGGTAAGGGATCGAATCCTATCCATTCGGAGTTTAGATAATATAATGTTGGTATTATTGAATTGCATTCTGTTTCTTGTCCTTTTGAAATCAAAATTCTACTTAGTGGTGACATGAACATGCTTATATTATCGTGTCTGACTGGTAATTCTAGGAAGCAATGCTTTGTTCGGCGTACCTGTACAATTACGGGTAAACATTTCATTACATATATGACTTCTCCAGCTATTTTTGCTACATATCCGTGTCCTTTTATTAGGGTGAGTACTGCATTTGGGCTGATGGCTGCTAACATAAGTCGGTTTTTTAATATTTCTCTGTGCAGTAGGCAACGTCTATATACAGAGTATACATAATTTTGTTTTAAACCTGTTTTTAAAGACTGTTCTACATATAAAAGTTTAGTATTTACGTAGGTAATTAAGTCTGCATTGTTATTGTCGGGGTTACAATCCCAACGTTGTACGGGGTTTGTCCTATTGGTAGTGTCTAAAACAATAATTCTGGGGTGTTCCGTCATCCACATGATTTCATTGCATATTACTTCTTTTTGCAATATTTGCATAGCAAAAATGTTATTTTCTTGTTCTACTACCACATAACTATGAATCGTGCCCTGCGGGTGTTTTTCTGTTATCAGTTGAGCTTTTCCATGATAGAGCCGACGATAATGATCGCATTCGGTAGTTTTTGTTATAGACCATATCGTTTCTCCGATATTATAATCTAAACAGTATCCTTTCATAAAGTTACAAGTGACTCCTTCGCGTAAGCTTAGTTCGTTTGTTTCTAGCGTAACTCTGGCTGTATAATCTTGCAAGGTTATTTTTATTGATGCTAAAACTACTACGTTTTGCCATGAATGTCCTTCTTCAGTATAACTGACTCCATTACAATGTCCATTATTTTCTAGTTGGCCTGCTAACGTTAAGGAAACGGTTACAGAGGCATTACTTTTTAATCCGGTTATCAGATGACCTCGAAACCCATGGTACTCGTGATATTCGTGTATCTTTCTACAATTTTCGGCTCCAACCTGATGTAGGTAGGTTGAAACTCCTCCCTGTACCATAGAAGCATGGGAGTGCATTCCACAATAGCTAATGACACGGTGGACCTGTATTTCGCAGGTTTGTACCATTACACTTTCTACATTCTTTCTTTCTAATACTTGAATTTCTATATTTGTACTGCTATAACCTGAATCCTGATCTGGGCATGGTTCTACATCTTTCAATGAGATGGCTGTTATATTTGTCTTGGTATTTTCGCAATCATATGCAATAAATCCGTTAGCTTCTAGTGGCAGTCCATATTTGACTAGAACAGAAAAGGGTGCTCTATGGCTTTGTTCTGCTATGTTGGAGGGTTGATGGGTTTGTGTTTTTTTTTTCTTTTTAATTTCGCATTGTGTCTTACTTCCCTAATGTACCTTGTATTTTTAAAATAATCCTAAAGATCGAAACTGACGGATAGTATGTTTTTCTTTTTATGTGTGTTGATGCATTGTTTATTTCTACTTCATAGTACTTTTCAATCAATTTGTAAAATTTATTTGCCGATATTTTTCATCAGTACAGCAACGTATAGATTCTCGGAAAGGGTCTGCTAATCGCATAGCGGTCTTTGTTTAGTCTGATACAGGCTCGTGGGTGGCGTCGGCTTGTCTGAGTTGGCATCATTCCTTGCCGGTATATTATGTAAACAGGTGCCTTGATCTGTCTAAAAGGCGTTGTCCTCTTTAGTAGCTTGCATTCTTGAAATTCTTTGTCGTGTGATCTGGTTTTTTTAGAAGTTTGTGAATATTCTAAAATTAGATTGTCCTGTCTGCGTTGGTACATTTTTGTCTAGGCAGGGGATTTTTTTCTTTTCGTTTCTCATTTTCTACTTCGTTCTTATAGACGATATACAGGGTGGGTGGTTTCTACTGATAAGTTTCTTAGTTTTTCGTTTGTGATTTTTTTTTTTTTTTCTTCTTTGATTTTCTTAACTTACGAGTTATATATATGTCTGTCTAAGCGTATATGTTTTCCTTACTTAAATCTAGGTTGATTATTTATGCAATTTCCATTATATACTAATTTTCTTATTTTAGTTTTGCGAATATTCGCCGTAAAAATCAGGTTTTCTGATTATTCGTCCACTTCGAGTTCGTAGTAACTTTTCCTCTGCTGATGTATCATCATTCTCAATTTCAGATTCGGGGTCGAAATTCATGAAGGCAGGGGGTACTTCGTCATCGCTATCGGAAAATGGGGGTAGTTCATCGTCCAATTGATTTATGCGGTTTTCAAGTTCTATATCAAATAAGTCATTATCATCAGGATTTTGTATTTTTACTTCGGTGATAGGGGTTTCTTCCAAATTTTGTTCAGGCGTTTCGTCATTTGGAACATCCTCAAGGTTTTGTTCTCGTTTTTCTTCTGTTGGTATAACGTTGGGTAGTTTTTCTTGAATAGGTATAATGTAATGTAAGTGAGCGGGCTGTGGCTCTTTGGTTTTTCTTGTTTCGACTCTCGGTTCCTCTTCGGTTTCCTCTAGAAGTTGTTCGAAGTGTTTTTCTGGGCAGCGACATATCTTTAGTCTGTTTGAATGAACCACGTGTTCTCTTTTTCCATTTATTTCTTTAATTTTGTAGGTAACTGGTCCTTTTACTTCTATTACTCGATACGGTCCTGTATAGTAAGGTCGTAGTTTAGTTGCTAAGTTTGGTTTTCCTGATATTGCAGGAGTATAAAGATATACTCTGTCTCCTTCTTTATATTGTCTTGGCTTTGTTTTCTGGTTGTATCGATTGCATTGCTTTTCCGCGGTAATTTCCAGATTTTCTTTGGCTTGATTAAGGGCATAAGTCATCTTTTGTCGCATTTCCGTGGCATAATTTTCATCGAGATCGTATTTACATCGTTTTGATTTAAGACTTAAGTGTTGTGGTAATTCCATGTCTCGGCCATACATAAGATAAAACGGACTTTCTTTAGTGGATTCTTGAACATTATTCCGGTAAGCCATAAGTGCAAATGGTAAGTATTCATCCCAAGAATTGTTTTCGTTGGTGACATAGTGTCGTAAGTTTGTCTTCAAAGTTGCATGCGAGCGCTCCAAGGCTCCATTTGATTGTGGGTGGAAGGCAGTTGTATTGATTTTATCTACATTTAGAATTTTACATATCTCAGCGAATAATTGTCCTACGAATTGTTTTCCTTGATCTGTCAGAATTTGTCTGGGTACTCCGTGTCTCGTTATAATGTTTTCTACGAAGGCCCGCGCTACGGTGCTAGCGTGTATATCAGGTAATGCAACAGCTTCAGCAAATCTGGTGAGATAGTCCATACAAGTCAGTATATATTTATTTCCAGATCTTGTCCTATTTAAAGGTCCCACTATATCTAAACTAATCCGTCCAAAGGTTACATATGGTACTGGTATTTTCTTCATTTCATCGGGTGGTTGATACGTCTTTTTGTTTATGCTGCATGAATGACATTGTTGGCAGAAACGTTTAATATCACTTGTCATTCCGTCCCATATAAAATCTCGTTTTATTAGTTCTAAAGTCTTTTTCTGTCCTCCGTGACAAACCATTGGTGAGTTATGGTATAAATCCAAAATTTCGGGTATCATGCTTCTAGGCGCAACGACTTTATCGGTTCTTTCGCAATCCTTTCTAGTAGCATATAGGATTCCATCATTGTCTTGGTAAAAATATCCAGAATCATCAGGTAAATTTTTAATAATTTCCTGTAGTTTTTTATCTTCTTGTTGTTGTCGTAATATATCCGCGCGTGTCCATATTATGTTGGTCATAGGGCTTCCTTCTTTGTGAATATCTACTCTCGCTATTTTTTCTGGTGTTCTGTCCTTGTGTAGCTCTAGTGTTGGTTCCTCGTTGGTGCTCTCGCGTAGTCTGGTAAGTGCGTCTGCGTTTGCATTCTTCTTTCCAGGGCGGTAATCAATGGTAAAACTGTATTCCATTAGAAACATGGCCCATTTTGATAAACGTGAACTGCTATCTTTTATATTCAGAATGTATTTAAGTGGTTTGTGGTCACTATATATGAAAAAATGTGTGCCTGTGATATAATATCTGAATTTTTTCACACCTTCTATGATAGCAAGACATTCCCGTTCGATGACAGAATATCTTCTTTCAGCGCTCAAAAGTGATCTACTGTGGTAATATATTGGGTGTTCCATGTCTTCATATTTTTGACATAATATTACTGATATGCTAGTATCGCTTGCGTCGGTGCAAAGGATAAATGGTCGATTAAAATCGGGATATTTTAATATGGGTGGTGTTATTAAAGCTGTCTTTAAAGTTTCAAAAGCTTCTTGTTGTTTGTCTGTCCAAATGAATCGCGTATTTTTCTTTGTTAAAGCTGTCAAGGGCTGTGAAATTTCTGAAAATCGGGGTACAAAACGTCTATAGAACCCGCATAATCCTAAGAAAGCTCGAATCTCCTTTACTTTTCTTGGTACAGGATAGATCTCAACTATTTTGGTTTTTTCCGGATCTGTACTACATCCTTTTTCACTTATTACATGGCCCAGATATTTTGTCTCTTTCTTCAAGAAATGACATTTTGTTGGTTTGAATTGTAGGTTGCTTTGTCGCATTACCTCGAAAACTTTTCTTATTTTTGATAGGTGTTCTGGTACTGAATCTTTTGAGTAGATTATGATGTCATCTAGGTAGACTAGTATGTCGGTACCTATTAAACCGGAAAAAATGCTGGAAACAAAACGTTGGTATGTACTAGGACTATTTGCTAAACCCATTGGCAATCTTTTGAATTGATAAGTTTTTTCAGTTGTAACGAAAGCACTTTTTTCTCTGTCTCTCTCATCTAGTTCTATTTGAAAATACCCACTTGCCATATCAAGTGTAGAAAACAAACTTGATCCAGTAAGACTATCTAGGGTCTCTTGTATGTTTGGGAGAGGCCAGTAAATCGGCTTCGTAATACTGTTGAGCATTCGGTAATCTACTACAATCCTGTATTGAGGCTCTTCTCCAGGGTGTAAGTGTTTTTCTACTAATATAACAGGGGCTCCCCATCCACTCTCCGATTCTTCTATAATACCATCTGACTCTAATTTTCGTAACTCATTGTCTAAAATCTTTTTTCTATGGAAAGGAATTCTATACGGTTTCATACAAATTGGTGGCACATCCTCTGTGATTATTCGATGCTTTACTTTAGTAGTGCAAGATAATTTCTGAGTGGTTGCTTTAAATACGTCAATATATTCTTGGACTAATGCTCTAAGTTGCCATTCGCCCGGTGTAGTAGGTGTCAATAAGTGTAGATTTTCCAATATTTCATTATTGTCTCGCGTACTTATTTTTCTTATCCTGTGTATATGTTTTTCGGTTGGTAGCGTTTTTTCCGTTTCAGCAGCGTAAGCATAAGCTATGATAGTTTTCTTTGGTAATGTTACTTCATACGGATTGGTATTCATAATCCTAACAGGTACTTCCTTTTTATTTTTACATGCTATCCTGGCAATTAAAATTCCTGATGGATTCTCGTCATGTGGTTCTATTATGATATTCTCAGTTACTCCGGCCCTGTATTTATGAATTAGCGCTTGACAGAGGACTTGAGTTCGGGGAGGTATTTTGATACTTCCATATAATCGTACCGTACTACATATTGAAGGGTCATTGCTCCTGACGTCATAGTCTGGCGTTTGTGTCAACGAATTTCTATCCGTGGAGTTTCCGTTTGTCTGCTCATTTGTTTCTGATTTGCTTTGGAAAATTTTGTTATCTTTCTGTCCTTCTGTGGTATGTTGGGAAACTGTATTCTTCTGGGAAATTTTTGTTTTCTCCCGTGTATCTCCTATATCTTCCTGAAGTGTTATCTTTTGTAAGACTTCTGTACTTCTTTGTTGTGGAACTTCTTTAGTTTTGTGTTCCGGTTTCCTTTGTGAAACTCTTGTAGTTTTCTCTTGTGAAACTTTTTTCTTTTTCTTTTCCGTTTCTCTTTGTAAAACTTCTTTTTCTGTACTTCTATGTTGCATAACTTCTTTCGTTTTGTGCTCAGGTTTCCTTGGCGAAACTTTTGAGGCTTCCTGTTGTGATACTTTTTCCTTTGTATTTTCTATTTCCTTTTGTAAAACTTCTTTATGTTCCTGACTTTTTCTATGTTCTTTTGGCGTGTTTTGGGAATCTGCAGCTTCCTTTTCTTTGTCTGTCTCACTTGTCGTAGGGTCTGTTGGTTCCTGAAAATCAAGATGGCGGCCAACCATCTGAATTTCTAAGTCCGTCGTTATTGGCCGTAACAAAGAACTTTTTGTACAAGTGTTTCCTGACAACGCTTTTCCCATGTCAAAATGACATTGTATATTTTGTTTGAATAAGGTAAGGACTTCCTTTACTTCATTTCTAAGTAGCTTTACTTCTTTTTCAATACTGTTTTCCGCATCTTGGTGCATCTTTTTTCTATGTATTTCTTGTTTCACTGTGGTAATAGCTAGGTTATGGTCAATTTCTTCTTCTAGAGCAATAACTTCATTAAATATGTACATTAAATTTTCTCCCCAATCTATCTTCACATTGTGGTTCGCTAGGAAATCTAACCCTAGTAATATGTCAGCGTCAAAACTCACAGACTCGGTTATCAAAAATCTTTGCATAACTGTAGTATGAGTCCCTATCTTTACAGGAATATGAACACTGCCATATTGAGGTATTGTCTTTCCTTGGATATCTTTCAAGTTACTATCTATTTTTGTATTTATATTAAACCCCTGGGCAATTTCAGGCGTGAGGAGGCATACTGAGGCGCCACTGTCTATAAATGCCCGTACTTTCTTGTTATTTATTTCTAGAGTAATTGTATTTTTATTTATATTTTTACATTCACACATTCTCCTCACGTTATCTGATAAATTTACCATTGGGACTCGTTGGCAGCCGCACTTTGGGGTCGCAAGGTGACTGCGTTGGCATTTAAATTTTCCGTATCTTTTATTCGGTCGTCACCTCGTGGAAGGCAATGGCAAACCACCACGTAGTAATTTGCCTAGTACAACCTCTCAAATAGTGCCGTTCGGAACCGGCGATAAACTGTAGGTCCCATATACCTGTGAAAAATCTGAAAAAGGCACACATCACAGGTATATGCGAGAGGTCGCCTACGCTCGAATGAGCATGGCACATAAAGAAGAAGTATCTTTTCTCGGAATATCACGATTCAAAGAGCTATTTTCTGGATAATCACAATAGGTATGCCTGTTATAATAGTTCTGTGGTTCTTTATTTCTGTCGTTTATATCTCTCGGACTCTCTTGCTGTGGGAACTCGTTTCTTTTACTCTCGCGTCTAGGTGGCTTATAGGATCGGAATCTATCTCGTGGTTGTCGTGTATATATTTCATTTCTTCTTTGCTGGAACTGTGATATTTTTGGGCAATTTATTTTAAAATGTCCCGGTTCCTTACAATTGAAACAGCGCCTAATATTGGGTTCAGTTTTATTCCTACAATTATCTATGTCATGTCCTTTCATTTTACAGTGCGTACAGTATTTGTTTTGGAAACCTGGGTGTAGTCTTTTTCTACATACTTCAAAATCATGTCCCTTTATTTTACAGAAACTGCAAAATCTATGCTGGTATTGTTGGCTTTTCATTTTCCTACAATTTTCTATAGTATGTCCCGTTATGTTACAAAATTTGCAAAAGATATTTCCTGAATGTTCTTCCAATTTCCTACAATTTTCATAATCATGTCCCCTTAATTGACAAAAATTGCAATATTTCTCATATGGATGTTTAATTTTTATTTTATTTAAATTGTCGATCATTTCCTGCAATTCTGCTGTATACAACGCATCCGTAATTGTCTTTGCTTGTGCCGATAATACCTTGTCTCTTATGGTTGGTAACAGACCTAACACGAAATGCCTAAGTAAGTCTTCTTCGAATTGTCTCTCTAATGCAGCAGCAGCTGTTTTATCGGGGGAAGTTACCCTAATTTTATTTCCTGCTATTTTTATCCTAGTTAAATATTCCCTACACGATTCTCCGTTTCTCTGTTTACATTCCACAAAATCTTTTAATTCCTGACCTGGTACCGATTTTTTCTTGAATTGATCCCTAAACTGAGTAGTAAAATTTCCCCAATCCTTAGTGATTTTTAAATTGTTGTTTGAAAGAAAATATAGCTTTGCTAAGCCTTTTATTTTGAGTGTAGCAACAGCTACTTTTTGTTCGTCTGTCCATTTTGCAATAAGACCCGTTGTGTTTATGTGCTCGATAAATTCCTCAATGTCGGTGGTACCGTCATAATTTGGTACAGTTTCAATGCCACAAAATATAGTGTTAACAGCAGCAGGCGCAGTTTCTTCTGCCATTTTTCTGTCTATTTATTTTATTTTTTCTTATCTCTTTTGCGAACAACCCTTATACTTGCGCATAAAACCTCACACATCTGACACCATTGTTATACCCCGCGACCTGGTCATATTGGCTGTGCACGAAAGGGAGCGAAACTGCAGCGTGGTAAACGGTTTTGTTGTAATTTTGAGGTTTATTGTAGCGCTGTATTATGAGTTATTCGGGTCTTGAGATAAGAAAAAAACACTTGAAAGGTTTTAAACTACTCTATTTTTAATCTAAATATTCATAACAGTTAACAATTATGGTAGCAACAAATGTACGATAGTCATACAGGAGTTATTCAACTATTTCTGGCAATATTCGGTGGTAAAATTATAATTTAATACGGTTATGTCAACATCATTGGTACAATTCGGTTATAAAATATATTTAAAGTTGTAAAGGTTCAAAACATTGTTCAGGGCAATTTTTACTTACAGAAGTAAAAGATGATTATATAAGCTAGCATATCTCTCTCTTGCTCTACTCGTGTTCTTCTCTCTAAAGATCGAATGGTTTTTTAACGTCTGCGGGTTAATTAGGTCATTGGCTCTCTTTTACGTTAAGAATATGATTTTCACTTGCAAATGTTTCAGTTTATTTAGCACTAAAGAGTTTGAAAGTTTTTAAATAGATATTTGTCACTAGGGTTCTGGAATTTCGACTGGTATTTGATTTTTATGGAATTGTCTTTAATAATTAGATTAATTATTACTTTTAAAATTATTTGACTAATCCGGGGTCTTAGTCTGGATAAATAAGAATGATTCGATTGGTGTTCTTTTGACTTGATTGTTAAAATTCTTAAGAAACTTACTGATTTTTCGGAGTTCACGGCACTAATTTAACTTTACTTTATTTCACTGACTTTTCTTATTAATCTGGAACTATGTGACGTGCCTTAGTTAGGTCTTGTTGTTTCTTCAATTATTCTGGTCGAACTCTCTGAAATGACGGCATGTTAGAGTTTTTATATTTTCGCAATTTTGCAGGGGAAAATTGGGGATATTCGTCCAACCTATCCGAGTCAGTTTTTGGAAGTTTTGGAGCTTATTCTCCGCCTCTAAGAGGTGTATCGAAGTGGCTGTCAGATTTGATTTATAGGCGATGTGATCACCGATGACATCGCTTTTTACCAAGAATTATTGTGAAATACGACAAAATTTTAATAAAAACGATAACTTTTTATTACCTTTTTCCGTTCTCAGCGTCTATTTTAAAAGGTGAATATCCGTAGATGAGATGACCTCGTTTTTGTGGGAGGGCATTTTATTTCTTGGTTCTCGGGGATTGATGGCTTTGTCCAATGAGAGAGTACTACGTTTTGGATAAGTTATATTCTGGGTTGACTTTTAGCTTGCGATTCTTTTATGGGCGTGGAGAGTTATGCGCACTGATATGTTAATTTTTCATTAATTCTGGACGTTCGTGACTAACGTATCTCGTGAAGCAATTTGACTTAGAAAAAGATGACGTACATTATTTTACTTTGAGAGTTTTTAATTCTTTCTCATTGTTTTATTTTGTGTGAAATATTTTTATTTAGAAATTCTATCGTGACTCCGCGGTCCATCACAATTTATTTGCCCTTTGAAAGGGACAATCTGCTCATCAACACATGTTTGTTTCTAATTGGAGTTCTTTGCATCGGTTTCTTACTGCATTATAAATATCCCTAACTTTCCAAACACGGTCTGTATTATCTCCCCTTGATGTAACATCTACTAAATGAATTGTATTTCTTAGTTTGGAAAACCTATTAAAAGTCATATTTTCTTGTATGATAGATATGCCGAGAACTTGGCTCCAATAAAGTCTTGCTCTTGGAAATTTCAGGTTCCCCATAATGATATGAATGCCTATAAACTTCTTTATTTCTTCTTTTGTTGTAGCTGGAAAACGCGCTATGTTCTGTTGCGTTGCATAAAGGTTTGTCATTTCTGAAATTGGCTGAAACAATGAATCCGGCACATATTTCATAAAATATTCAATTGGTGCAGGTAATGCGTCGATATAAACCTTCTCGGGAATACACCATTTAACTGGCCGTGTTTCATATTTTACATTTTTTTTTCCATTCAATGTCTTTCTTGCTTGTCAAATTAAAAATATCAAAAAATTCTTTTAGTTTATCCTTCAACGCGCCGGGTTCTAAACTATTTTTATTTGTATTCTCTTCATTCTCTAGTCCATTTCCTTCCTCTTCTATTTCTGTTAATAGTGCATCAAAATTAGTAGCTTCTGTTGGACTTTCTTGATCTTCTTCTGCATGATTTTCGGGTACATTTTGTTCTACAGCATTGTCGTCGCAAGTTTTTAAGAACTCAGATATTTCGGTATTCTCGTCCTCATCGTCTGATAATCCCAGAATAACAGAATCGTCATCTTTCATTAGATACTCTAAAAGTTCTTCATCGGTCAACGGAGGTTCCCATTTTTTTTTCTGCTTATAGATGGCAAATTTTCCATTTCGATCGTATCTGAAATTTTTTTAAGAAAATCAGCATCCGTAGTCATTTTGTCGATTATAATGGACATCATATTTCAAACGGACATGCAAGGCCCACAACATCATTTTTTAAATATTTTTTATTATAATAAATTAAAATATCATAATTACTTACCGATATTACCAAAAAACTGCGTAACTAAATAGTTTTTTATGAATTTTTAAGACTTTTAATAAGACCGTTATTACTTCCCAGGCAACCAGAAGACGAACAATGACGTCTTGTGACGTCGTTTATTGGTTATATTTAGTCATTTTCGTCAAAAGACGACTTTCGGCCCAAAAAAGACGTCATTGTGACGACATATCGACGCCGTTATAGATCGTCTCGCGCATTACGTCTTAAGACGTCGATTTTTGGTTTAGCGTATGAATTTCGATAGGAGCAGGTAAACATGAGACATGAGACTATATAGAGAGTAAAAGGCACCCCAGACGTCTGGCTGTGATTAGTTAACATTTAGTTGACATAAATGACATTTGACGGCTAAGCACATTTTTGTTGGCGCTTATCGTGTACCTACCCATATATTTTTATTAAAAAAGTAAAAAAAAAAGTAAGAAAAAGTGATCTCGGACGGGGATACGAACCTACAACCTTCAGCGTTGCAGGCAGACGCTCTAACCACTACGCTACGATCAGTTAATCTTATTTCGGCAATGACAGCAGCCGTCCGACAGTCCGAGGTGCTTTTTAGTAGTACTAAACATACATAGGTATCCCAACGTTGCCATCACAAAACGAGGCAAAACGGGAACCGTTTGGCGCCCTTTTAACCCATATAAGTCTAGTGGAAGTGGCAACAACATATTCCATTTGGGTTACCAATGGGCGATATAGCATATTATATTGTATATTTATTTTAAATCAATCACAGCTGATGTCCCGAGTGCCAAACAGTTATTGGCAACGTTGGAGTTATGTCTGCCAGCTGCCTGCATGTCTAGCTTCTCTCTCGGTCACGACGCTAGACCGCCGCGAGCGTGAGGACTGTCAAATTTCAGCAATTTCCATTGGTTGAAACAATCATCTGACGTGAACCGACCAATTAAATTCCTGCAATTTGCGTCTAGTGTGATGCGTTCCTTTCCCGCTTTCTCCATCCCCAAAAAAACATAAGCGGTTGAGCTACTGGTCAATTTCCCGGTTTTTTCATAAATTCCAAATTCATGTGTTTGGTGTGTGCAATTTATTCTCTGGTTGGTAAGTACCTATATAGATATAATATATAATACTCCTACCATATCATAATAATTGTGGTAATAACTAATCTTTTTCAATAAGGATCCCGAAATGAGCAGATTAAAAAAGCTAGGTTAGTTCAGTGAAAACGGTGTAGTTGTTTAAATTTCGATTTCTGCAAACTTGACCGAGACAATCTGGTCGTAAGTCTAGTTATCTGTACCTATCCAAATTAGCAGACTTTAGGATTTATTATAAGCACTGGATTAGTAAAAATTTAAATGTTAATTATGGAAAGTACGTCAAGCAAATTGGATACAATTATGTTCTTTTTAGGTACTTAAACGATAAGTTCCATTATGTCATATGTAGTTATAGAATTCTCTGACAGTGGGGGGCTTGCTGTGGTTGATTCGGATTGGTTAACTCCTAGAAAATGTGAAGTGTTCTGGCCTCCTTATAAGGACCGAGGAACCTTTTTCAAAGCCTTGAAAGCACATGAACAACGTGAGGAATCGTGGAAAGTGTATTCTGTTGCTCGTGTCTTTTTTGAAACAGGTTTGGCTGGAAAGCATTTCGTTGTTTACTTAACTTTTCAATTACTTTTTGCCTCTTGCCTGGGGCTCTCGGAGTAGGAGGGGGCTATTGCTCCATCACTCTCTGTATTGACACCTATTGTTTGAATATGTTTTATAGGGTATCTACATATTTTCAGATGATCTAGACAGAGCTTTAGACAAACAAAAAAAAGCTGAGTTTACTTCCAACTTGGACACAGAAGAGGAAGACGAAGAACAATTTGGTAAAAGGAGAAGAATTGTTACGAAAAGGTTATATTCCAGTGACGATGAGGAAGATGATGGACGCCCTAATAGACATTTTGTCATAAAACGTCCTCCACCAATTAAATCAAGCGTTTTAAAGAAAAAGAAAGGTTCAGGCAACTTGCAAGGTAGGTATCGCTTTCTGTATACAGATAGGTAATAATTAGTTATTTAATTTAACTGATAGTAAGTGTCAAGTGTAACACTGTGTAATTTTCGTGATAGGCATTGAAAGTTTAGGAATATAGTTTAATAAATATAAACTTTTAGATGTTCTCTCATTACATCCCAGTCCTACGGAAACTGCAAGTTTAAACAAACTGACATCTCTGTTTCATACACCAACCGGATGTGCTCCAAGCCTTTCTAGTGAAACTTCAGGTAAATTTTTTTCCTCTAAATTGGGTGCAGTTCCTTCAAATCTAGTTTAGTTGATGTTTAGGTTTTGAAGTACGTATTTCTTTTTAATTTATTTAAAGGATATACTGCTTTAGTTTTGTGTCTATGATGTCAGATAACTATTTGTCGAGTGGTATTTATTAAATAAAAACTTTTAGGGGGCCCTTCCCAGTGTACCAAGGTTACAATATCTACAACTGACAATAACTGTATACCTTTTAATGTTCCTGCACAAGTTCAGACACCAATACTCACAACTTCAACCATTCCTTCTTTAAATAAAGGTAATTTAAATTTTTTGTTTTTTCCGACATAAACTGTAATTTATTTTATGTTTAGGTTTTGAATTATTGCTTCAACACATTATATGCCTGAAAGAGCAAAATAAACAAATTTTGGCTACCCTTCAAAGTAGACCTGCCGAGCACGTAAATTCAAGAATATCCAAGGGATTTCCAATAGACTCATTAGAAAATCTTCTTAAATTTGAGCAAGATGAATTAGAAGCAGAAGGTGGAGTGGAAAGTCTGGTTAGTTTGTCCTACACTTTTATTAATATTTTCTCTCTTTTTCAGAGCAATCAGGCTATCGCAGATTGTAAAATTAACCTGACCGATATAACACTTAGTACAATTAATGTGTAGCTCTGTTTTGATTTTAAAAATGTTGTTTTATTTTCTTTGCAGACTGATTTTTGCTCCATGTTGGGAGGAGATGGTATAACTGGAAGGACATACAGAGTTTTGAAGGAGCTTATTTCCGATAAGCTGGCATCCAAATTCAGCTTTTATGGAAAAAGAGCAAACAAGAAGATATTTGCTGACTTAAAATTAAAGCGGGTCATAGTAGGTAAGCAAGTCTATTTTTTTATATTTTGAGGGTAAATTTGACTTGCCGGCTTACCATAAAATAATGACTCCTCATTACACTCCTCTTATTTAAGGACCAGGTTTTGATTTTTAAATAGGACACCCTTGATATTTTTAGTTATTTGGCCTCAGCTTGATACCTTCAATGTTATGATACCTTATTTAAGTAAGGTACTTTCAACTTATTTTCTTTTTTAACCTAGAATACTGATGGTATCCTGCATTATTCTGTGTTTTACGAATGAATTTGTTTTTATAATGTTTAATTTAAAGTAGGACTGGCAGTAGTAAGAACATTTTTGAAAAAACCAAAAGCTTGTTATATTTGAAATAACATTTATGGTACCTCTGAAGATTTGTTAATTCATTCATTCACATTAAAATGTCATTCTTTTCAATTTCAGCATGATGGTTAATTTTCCTTTTGCTTTATTAAAATTTCAGAAGCTGTCAAAATAAAATGCAATGATGCAACAGATCGAGATGTAGAGAATGCAATAAAAACATGGCTAAAGCATGCACCACAAAGGGTAAAAACTGCAGAAGCTAAAGTAATAAATCTTTTTATGCGAAGTGTTTAATCTTTTTATGCGAAGTGTTTAATCTTTTTATGCGAAGTGTTTACATTTTTTATGCGAAGTGTTTCATTATTTTATGTTAAGACTTATGGAAAAACTTATGTTTCTTATGATTTATGAGACTTTTATGTCGTTTATGTTTATGAGAATTTTATGTCGTTTATGATTTATGAGACTTTTATGTCGTTTATGTTTATGAGACTTTTATGTCGTTTATGTTTATGAGACTTTTATGTCGTTTATACATAGGATAGGTTAACGGAACGAAAATCTGTAAATATTGAAACCTGCCTTGACATGTACCAGTTTCTTTATGTATCCAGATGTGTTCTTTAAGGTTATTTTACTATTTTTGCCAACGGTGTGTATAATATAGTTCAGGTCAATTTCATAGACTTGTGTCACACACCATATATTTTAATTTTAATTTTTCCGACTAGTTTCCGTAGCCATAATATGTACTTTGCCAGTTTCAATCATTTTTCAAGACTAATAAAAATAGTTTTAAAAGTATTTTTGTTCAGTTACTTGATACACAATGTGTTTCAATAAGTAGATATGCAGCATATGAAATTTTTATTTAAATTGTAATGTCAGAAATTTAATCATTACAATTTAATTCCTCATAATGAAGGGTCCTTGTTAGTAAATTATGGGTGCAATATAATAACCTGCTAAATAATTGAAACTATGACAATTACCCCTAACCAAATGGTCACCACACATTATGAAACTGGGCCTTATGCAGATATATATCTGCATAAGGCCCAGTTTCATAATGTGTGGTGACCATTTGGTTAGGGGTACTTGTCATAGTTTCAATTATTTAGCAGGTTATTATATTGCACCCATAATTTACTAACAAGGACCCTTATTTGGTCATCAAACCGTGTGAAACTGGTCCTTCAAGCAACGTCATGTAACGACGTTAATAGGACGTCATGTAACGTCGTTAATAGTTCACTGGGCGTGACTTATTCACGTCTTCCTGACGTACCAGGGACGTCATAGTAGACGTCATGTTAGTCAAATCTCGACGAAATCTGACGTCACTCATACGTCATATGGTTGCCTGGGTTGTGTGAAACTGTCATACGGAATGCCGCCCGATGATAAATCGCCAAGTTTGTATATTTAATACTAGATGGCAGCACATACTTTACATAGGTTTTTAATGGGTGTCCAGAGGAATGGCCAAAATGACTTGAGCGATTGCAGTGGAAAATTAATTAATAGAATGCTTAGAAAATGAATGTCCACTGTAATGGACAATATGACTGAAAGGGTTAAAGTCATGTGGTTACAGCGAAATGTCAAATGTAGTTGATTTGTCGCCTTTGCACTCTTTGTGGTTTGCGTTGCCATTTCGCCATTTGTGTTTGTATTTTCCTTTTGTCGTTGTAAACTTAGTTTTGTGTTTTGAGCCGGAAAATTCGAAAAGAAAAGATACTTAGATAGTATGGAGAATGATGCAACTAATTTGTTGTTACTCGACTTTATCCAAAATTATGAACCTCAGTAACATCTCTCAATAGCGACCGCCCTCGGGGAATCAAATGTTGCTCGGTTAACAGGGGTGGTCGGTTATTAGAGAAAAATTAAAACAACTGGTCTGCACTTTACAGTGTTTTTTTTTATTAATAAGTATCTACATATACAGTGTGTCCACGGATTGACTATCGAAGAGGAAACATTTTTTATTTGTGGGTTTATGAAAAAAAGTCATTTTTCATAAAAACTCCTGCTTGTTCTCAAACGACCAAAAAGCACATTATTTTTTCAAATTTATATACCGGGTGTTCAGAATTTAGAAAAATATGAAAAAAAAACTAAGAACAAAGTACCCTTATGTTTAAAGATAGGATAAAAAGTAATTAGTAAAAGTTGTTGTGGTTGAAAACCTACGTCTCATTACCAAGTTTTGACTTATTAGCTAAATGTACAGAGACCGGCAAAAAGTTCCGACTCATAAAATATGATTTGGTTTAAATTAACGCATTTTGCAAATTAGTTAGTCTTTAGAAGGTATTATTCTGTAAAATCTTTATAGTATACGTTTCGATGACAATAGACGATTGTCGTTGCGGAGCGACGTATTTAACAAATTAAAAATGTTGTCAATGTCATATTGCTCAATTTATGACAGTGAAAAAAAAAATGCTAACGTTAGAACAAAAAGTATTTATTGTCCAATGTTATGGTTTAGGAGAAAATATCTCATACTCGTATGTAACAAGAATGTTTAATGAGAAATGGCCAAATCTTACCATTAACCGAATATAAAATTTAGAAGAACAGGAAGCGTTTTAAATATTGAAAAGAAGAAAACTCCTATCAATGAAGAAGAAAATGTTGGGGCAACTATTGCGCTGGATTCCGTTCGGCATTTTCCCAAAACATCGCTAAGGATCAGAGCATCCCAAATTGGAAACATTAGTAAATCATATTTGCAAATAATTTTTAAAGCTAATAAAGTCAGGCCATATAAACCTAAATTTATTCATACTCTAGAAGCAAATGATGATGCAAAAAGACTTGATTTTTGTTTATGGGTTGGTCAGAAATACTTACAAAATAGAAACTTTTTCATAATATTATTTTTTCCGATGAAGCTACTTTCTCAACTAATGGAGTGGTTAGTTCCCAAAATCTACGTTACTGGTCAACTGAGAATCCCCATTTTCGAATTCATTGCAGAAGACAGTACTTCAAGAAAGTTAACGTTTGGTGTGCAGTTACGTACAACGGACTAATTGGACCGTACTTCTTTGAAGCAAATATGAATCAGCATAGTTATTTAGAAATGCGAAATACAATTTTTTTTTCATTATTTAAATAATATGCCACTTGTTGATAGGCGAACTGCATATTTTCAACAAGAGTCTCGACCTTACAATAATGGATTTTTACTTGTGGGGCTACCTTACCCAGAAAGTGTATGCGAGGAGGTTGGTGGAGAAACCTTTGAATAGTTTTTTTTTGCCGATAACCTGCCTTTTTTCACTTACATTTGTTTAAGAAATTTTTTTACTCATCATTCGTTCTCTAATAAATTCGTTTAATTATGAGTAGTGCACGGTTTTATTTTAAAAAGTATTGATTTTTTAATAATATGGGTAGTTTTCGACAATTAAAGATAAAGATTTCACAGAATAATACTTTCTAAAGGCTAACTAATTTGCAAAATGCGTTAATTTAAATCAAATCATATTTTATGAGTTGGAACTTTTTGCCGGTCTCTGTACATTTAGCTAATAAGTCAAAACTTGGTAATGAGACGTAGGTTTTTAACCACAACAACTTTTACTAATTACTTTTTATCCTATCTTTACACATAAGGGTACTTTGTTCTTAGCTTTTTTCATATTTTTCTAAATTCTGAACACCCGGTATATAAATTTGAAAAAATAATATGCTTTTTGGTCGTTTGAGAACAAGCAGGAGTTTTTATGGTAAATTACTTTTTTTCATAAACCCAAGAGAAAAATACCTGTAGGTGGCGCCCCCTACAATTAAGGGCCAAAGTAAGATTAACTTTTAATTTCTCAAATATCCTGTATCTCAAAAATAAGGGGCTTGCGGACTCAGGCTTATATGAACTTTTCACCTAATAGATAACTGAGGAATCGTCCTGTAAACTATCGGACACTTATTATATGACACCCTGTGTGAGGAATATTTTTTAAAACTATTTGATCTTATTTTCTGGACTCTACATGGTAACTAATAAAAAAATTTGTCTTGTAACTTACCTCATAATTGAACTGAATATCCATAAACTTTCCGAAACGGCTAGAATTGTCATTTCGATTCGTTTTAGCGTTTCCAAAAGCTTCCAAAACCGGATTTGAATCTAGAAGTTTGTTTTTTACTTGTTCAATATGGCCTTTGCGTTCTGTCACTTCTGCAATGTATTGAAGGACTTTTTTCGATGCCTCCGTCTTGCCTGATCCGGATTCGCCTAGAAGTAAGGTTTATGTGAACAATAACCATAAGCCAGCCGCACAGGAAGACTCCGGAGCGCAGGATTAATGTGTGCCGTTCAAAACTCGCGCGCAAATATATTGATTAGTGGAGTGTCATGTCAAAAACATTTTAAAGTGACACTCTACCTAAACTTATACGGAAATCTTGGCCGTCTGTGGAGAAGACCGCTCCAGTCTTTCGCTTCGGAACGCTTCGTGCTCATGCGCGCTCCTATGTCTCCGTATGTGGCTAGATATTGAGATAAACTATACAGGGTAGCTCCCTTTAAATAACGCTGTACCGTGCCTCGGAATAAAAAAATAAGATGGTAGGTACGCCCTGATGTGAGAAAAACGAGGCGGAACAGGAACAGGAATCCGCCGTTATTAGCGCATCGGCCGAAAGTGGTTGCGCAATTGAGCTAACGTAATTTTCTTTTTATGATAACAGCATTGTATGATTAATCCTTTATGGCGCTCTGCGAGCGGTGCGTGTGCGCGCAGGAAATGATTCACGTTGGTCTTGAATTTTTGGAGATTATACTCGTTGGGGAACACGGCCTCAGGGAGGTCGTTCAAGAGTAATGACGTTCGCCAGATTAAAGAATTTTCAAACAGTGTCGTTCTATAGATATGTGTATTGGCAGTCGATGTCCGAGCATCCAAAGTAAAAGACGAAACAAGTGTGCTGTCATCAGCGAATCTTTACATAAGATTTTTAGTTTTTTCCACAAGATCGTCAATGTATCGTAAAAAGAGGGTTGGCGAGAATATAAAACCTTAAGGGACTCCGGCGTTGATGTTAAATATATCTGAAAGAAATCCGTCCATCGTCACTCGCAGGGAACGGTCTTTAAGAAGGCTTGACAGCCATGAACAAAATTGAACCAGCATTCCGTATGCTCTCACTTTAGTTAGGAGCCCTCATGCCATATTCGATCATAGGTAAACCAAGGCTTGCCGTTAAAAGGGCACTTTTTTGAGAAAGAGATGATGGCTTCCATGCCAGTAAGGATAACCTCCGATATTTCTCTAGCACAGATGGATGAATCATCAGAGGTTAAACAAACGTTCCGGCAAGGTCCTTCACGTCATCCTACTTAGCTGAGGTATAATGCCAGATCTTGCGTGGTTTAGGAGGCTGTTTAGAACTAATTGGTAGTTTCTTCAGTGCCGAAATAAGGTTGTGGTCAGACGATCCTAACGGACGCTTCACGGTGTCAGTGTACAAATCGGGATTTGAAGTTAAGAAAAGATCCAACAAACTAGCAAAATCACTATCTCGGTCTGGAATCTGAGATGGTTCACCCACGAGTTGGGTGAGGCTTCAGCTGATGGCAAAGGATTCGGCTTCGCGACCTTGCTCGTCGGCAGTCTTTGAGTATTTGAGCCAGTTGACATTATGAACGTTGAAGTCGCCAAGGATGACAACTTCGGAATTGGGATGGTGGGTTTGCAACAAGTGGATCGTATTAGCAAGTGAGGAAAACAAGTATCTTTAATGGGTATCTCTTGGCGGCCGGTAAAGGCAGCAGATGAATTTAGTAATTATCTGCGTTATTATTTTAAACCACATTATATCAAAGTCGTTAGGCTCAAGTGTCTCCTCTGGTTGACAAAATATATCACTGCGGACAAAGAGACGAAAGCCAAAATTGCGCCTAATTCGGTAATGGAAGTCGTACCCAGGATATAAATAGCTGACCGTACTAGTCGATGATCTGACCTTTGTTTTGGTTAGTGCGAGTACATGAGGTTTGCTAGATTGTAGATGTTGATTGACTGCATTGATGTTCGAGTTCAGTCCTCTTATATTGCAGAAATCGATTTGGAAGCTGCTAATTTTGGGTCTTTTAACAACTTCAGTTCTCACACCATTTCCATTTTGAATGTTGTTCGACGGACACACCTTGGAAATAGTGGATGTTGGGATAACTTTGCTTAATGAGGCGCCAGGAGCAGCACCCATCCGGAGATCCGAACAAGGGGCGTGTTTAACTCTGGAGTATTTTGATCTTGAAAGCATCATTATATTATTTTTCATATATTTCCCATTGTAAATACAAAGCTATAACGTAACTTTTATTTGTTATATTATTATTCATAAGTTAATAAACTAAATCATGATTAAACTTGAAGAAGTAGTCCATTATCCCCTTTAACCTAACTATTTGTTAGCCAATACTTCAGGCATGGTTGGATGAAGCATCTTTGAGCACCTATCCACATTATTTTCCTCTAATTAGCTACAAACCTTCAAATTACCTAATAAATTCTAACCTTAAAATAGTATAATTTTCATTTTTATTTCTTGTTGATCTCCTAAGAATGTGAATCTCACGTCTAACCTCTCTCTTTTAACCCAGTATTTTGTTGACCACACCCCAGACATGGTTAGATGAAGCATCTTTGAGCACCTCACTTAAATTAATCTCCTCTAAATAGCTATAAATGACATAATTGCTTCACCACCTGTCTCAGTGGCTGCAGACTGGGAATCCCCTTCTTCAAAGATACCTTGACCAAAATTTCAAATATTACATCTCATTCAGTCTTGAACATTCATTAGAACCTACAATTTCAATTTTAACATATTTTGATCATCGCTTATGCAAAATAGAGCTGTCGTAATCGACTACTGGTAAGTCCTCTCAATTTACCTAAAACTTTTAACTTACACTGTAAATTTCTTTTATTATCCCTGATGATGGACATTTCTATGTCCGAAACATGTAGGATATAAACATTAAAATACATATTGTGGAGGTAGACTGCCGTTGTTTTATTTGATTAAGTCAAAATTGTTTTGGTTATAGATTGAACACTTAACAAAATTGTGTATGAACAAATTAATCCAGAACAAAAATTAGATTGACAAATGATGTTGGCGTTCCGCAAAAAGTTGAACAAAACTGAACTTCTTGCTGATTGTAAGCGAACTGTAATTCTCCAAATATGGGCGACCAATCATATAACAGTATAGGTTCCATTCTGACTCGTTTTTCAGTTTCCATACATCAGAACGTAGCATTAACCCTTCAGTACTAACGTGCAGTCTCTGAGACCGGCCGAAATGAACTTTGCGACGACTGTGAGTCTCAGTAGCTTCTCGTCTAAGTACCTTGACATTAGTGTATTAGTAGTGTTGGTATAGAGTGCATCGAAATAAAATCGGTCTGTGAGACAAGTATACTCGTGTTATAAATTTAATTTCACTCTTATGTATTTTTTTGGTCTTATTTTCTTGCAGAACATTTAAAATGGCAAATAAATATTATAAAACAGAACAGGAGAATTTTCAAATATTATGGGATGAACTGGAGAATGAACAAGAGCCGGCACAGGTTGAAGTTGATGATGATGATTGTCTTGCAGGTGATCAGTTGGAAACTCAAGATCATGATACCGATTCTGAGCAGAAGTTTTATGATGATGATACTGTAACACATAACCATGGCCAACTTCAGAGAATTGCTACATCTAACTATAGTCAACTTCAGAGAGTTCCATGATTTATCAGAAGGGATAAAACAAAGCGGGAAAAACGTGTTCTCTCCCAGAAAGCTGCTCGCGCTCGAGCTGAAAATATCGTTACACAATTACCGGGTGTCAAAGGTGCAACAAGACAGAAAAAATTTTCCCTCGAAATTTGGAGCGTATTTATTACGTTGGATGTTTTAGAGATGATAGTTTAAAGTACCAATAAATTCATACTATTGAAGAAATAAAACCCTTACAGCACTGCTCGTCAAACAGATATAACTGAGATTAAGGCTCTTTTTGGATTGCTGTTGGCAGCTAATAAAAGCAACAAATAAACCGCTAGTGATTTTTGAAGCAAATGGCATGTCTATGGAGATATATCGTCGAACAATGTCCTTAGAAAGATTTGGATTTCTTCTAGGAAATTTACGTTTTGAGAATAACTCGAACCGGAACGAGCGCCAAAAATTAGACAAATTAGCTGGTTTTCGTGGCAGGTGTTAGAGTTTATATGCCCAATTGACAGATGCCAAAATATTTTACACTACTTCCATGAAGGTATATGTAGGAAAACAACCAAACCGCCTCTACG
Organism: Polydrusus tereticollis; assembly: GCA_963920685.1. NCBI lineage: Eukaryota > Metazoa > Arthropoda > Insecta > Coleoptera > Curculionidae > Polydrusus > Polydrusus tereticollis. The sequence goes on from OY987330.1 coordinate 120,111,102, forward strand.
TTGTCGATAGATCCAACATGGCTTTGGAATGAGTATAAGCTAACCATAATAGGAACACTCAGAAAAAATAAAAAACAAACTTAGTCAGAATTCGTGAATGTGATTCGACCAAAACGTACTTGTATGTTCGGATTTCAAAAAAATTCAACCCTTGTATCTCATGTTCCCCGGAGTAAAAAAATGTTTTACTCCTTTCATTCATGGATTTCTCCGATGCCATTAATGAAGTAACCAGAAAACCAGAAATTAACATAGATTGCAATAAATCAAAAGGTGGTGTCGACGTAGTTGATAAACTTTCCGCATCCTACAACTGCGCTAAAGCTACCTTTGTCGCTGGCCTATGCTTTAATTTTATGGTGCAATAAATATAACGGGCATAATTTATAACTGGAATAATATAAACGAAAAGAAAATTCCCAGAAGGGTTTTGATTATGATCTACTACAGAACCATATCAAGCGACGAATCCAACAAGAAAATATTTTTAAATACATTCGCTTCAGACTTTCTGAAATACATGACATACAAACTGTAGAAAAGGAAAACACAAGAAATGTTTATGACAGGTGTAATTATTGTCCTAGCAAAAAAAACAGGAAAACTCGATACAGTTACTACAGATGTTCAAAATTTATGGGTTTGGAGCATTTAAAGAGTGCAACACACGCCAATTAATACACGAGGCTAAATAAAGATATGTAGATAAGAATTCCTAAAAATGTATGTATAGGTATTTTATTTTTTCGATATATTCTTCAGTTTTTTTTTTGTTTCTATGTTATACCTAGTTTGCCAGTTTCGAGTTGCGGAACATTGATGAATTACACAGGTCAACAAAAAATTTTTTTTTTGTTGTAACAAAGCTAAATGGCATATTGTGGTAGAATGGACCTATCCAAATACGAAAATGAAAAAAAAAATGTTGTAACACGTAACGTTTTCTTGTTACATTTATACAATTATAGTACCACATTAAATTTTACAATATTTAAGATCTATTGAAAAAATAATTTTAGAATTTTCTAACTGTGTATATCGACTTTATTTATACTGTTTCACCTACTAAACATACCTTACATCTAAGAAAAACACAAACATTACAAATATTAACTAAACACACTAATTAAATTTTATCTTTTCCTTTTATGAGGGGTCATATCTTCTCTTTTTAAAAACCAACAGTAATCACCCATCATGGCTGGATCCCATCGTCCTTGATCGCGAATTTCCATTGTCCTGATATCCTGGTGAAACCTTTCACCCTGCTCGTCACTGACAACTCCCAAATTTTCAGGAAAAAATGAGAGATGGGAATAAAGGAAGTGAATTTTTAATGACATTCGGGCACCAAGCGATTTGTAGGAATCTAAAAGTTCATCGACTAACTGTTGATAGTTTGCATCCATATTGTTGCCCAAAAATCCCCTTACTATACTAACAAATGAGTTCCATGCTCTGAGTTCCTGCCTGGTAAGCTTCTCTGTAAAGTTGACATCGTCCAGCAATTTTCTGATTTGTGGCCCAATAAAAATGCCTTCCTTTAATTTGGCATCACTTAACTGGGGAAAAACTTGTCTTAGGTATTTGAATCCATCACCGTCTTTATTCATAGCTTTTACAAAGTTTTTCATCAGCCCAAGTTTAATGTGAAGAGGAGGCAGAAGGACATTTTTCGGCTCTACGAGAGGTGCAAACTTAACATTTTGAGACCCCGGCTGAAATTCACTTCTTTGTGGCCAATCTTTTATTACATAATGCTGATCTACTGCACGACTGTCCCACAAACAAAGAAAACAGCAATATTTTGTAAATCCTCCCTGAAGTCCTACTAAAATTGCTATAACTTTTAGGTCCCCAAATATCTGCCATTTATACCGGTTGTAGTTGATTTTATCCAAAAGTGTGCGCATATTTTCATAATTTTCTTTCATCGTCACTGAATGGGCAACTGGTATAGAGGGTTTTAAATTTCCATTATGTAGTAACACAGCTTTTAAACTGTATTTAGACGAGTCTATAAATAAGCGCCACTCACAGGGAGAATGCTCAATATCAAGTTCCTGCATTAAACCATCGATGTCAGTACACGCACACAACGAATTTTCCATATTGTAGAATGCAGAAAACGTAGCATTTCTTTTCCTGAAAGTTGTAATTTTGGTTTCCTTGGCTAACAAGTTCCATTCCTGAAGACGGGAACCAAGAAGTTCTGATTGTTGCTTTGATAACCCCAAATCACGTGCTAAATCATTTAACTCACTTTGAACAATGAAATGTGGCTCGCCGGACTGGGCCCTGGAGTAAAATCAGGGTCGGTACGCTGTTCCCCGGAGCTGTCTGATGATGCTTTGTCGCCAATATCTTCCAAAACAATATTTTGCGGATTTAAAGGCGCAATGGGCACTGGTAAATCTGCATTATGAGGAACAGGCCGTATGGCAGACGGCAAATTTGGATAGTCAATCTTGTGCTTTCCCTTTTTGGAATAACCTTCCGTCTTTGTCAGGCAAAAGTAGCAATCGTCAACATGATTAGTGGGTTCTCGCCATTCCATTGGAACTGCAAAAGGCATGCTTTTCCTCTTCCCATTCATCCACTCCACCAATGACACGCTGCAACTAACACAACACACATGGGGAGCCCACTGCTTGTCTTGATCTCCAATTAAAACACCAAAATATTTAAGGTATGCTTTTTTTACATTTTCAGAAAATGGCCTGGCTTGCGATTTCACCATAAATGCTCCACAAATGTAACAAAATCTGTCAGGAGAAATTTTGCAACTACGGCGCGATTGACTCGACATTTCCTTAAAAAAACTTTTTATCTATACACAGAGAACCACTTACTTCGAAACTGAACAGAATACTAATGTTTAATGTTGATTTTATGTCTAATATTGTAAATAATACAGTTCAGGTAATTTTTCTGTTATAAAATGCATCCATTTTAACCGTCCCCTAATTAAATTGACTACCTGCTAATGTAAAATGGTCTTATTAAGCTATTGAAAAATGGTACGTGTTGGGGCTTTCCGAATATTTTTTCTATTATTAGAAAGGTATTTCCATTTTAAAAATAAAGATCTGACCTGTGTTAGAAAAATCTTGTCGGCCAGTGATTAGACCTCTACGTTATCTTAAACAATGGCCCGCCGCAAAATGAAGATATTTTTCGTGTGCGTACGTAATTGGTAGATATGTTATGTAATAGGTACTCGTATAAGTGAGTTTTTTGGCTACACTGTTACCGTAAATTAGGAGCGAAGAAACACTTTTCAGCTAGAATTGATTTGTCACCATTTTGTGTCGATTTCTTTGTACCCAATCAATAACTTTAACAGTAATGATATGGTAAAAGAGACCAAAATATGTTCGATTTTAGTGTCTGAAGAAGCAGAAATATAGCTGCGAAACGTTGCACACGAAAAATATTTGTGTTATAGTTACGCTCCTCCCGCATTCACTAATCCCACACAGCACACTGCCTTTCAGAAATATCTCTGATATATTTCGGATATCTCAAAAACATAACCTTTCATATCAATATTTCTAAAATATTTCAGATTCATTACACCCAAGATGACAGTTGACACACCCTGCCTTTGACACTTGACGGACCAGATGTAGAAAAACTAGCCTGCTCCCCTCACGGCTTCCCCAGTGGCGGACAAATCGTCGGGCCAACCGGGGCAATGCCCCGGGGCCCAGGCGCTTTAAGGGGGCCCATTAATCCAGCCATTTTGATTTTTAAACAACAAGGCACGCACTAAAAAACTCTTAAATTAAAAAATAATAAAAAATAACTTAAAACATTCTTAGGAGCGCCTATTCTTTGTCTACACGCGGCAACACCGAACACCACCGCTTTCGTAGTACTGAATTTACCTCCAGTGATGCCAGGGCAGATTAAAAATCGGGGAACTTCCGAAGCGTACCTATTTGTCGTTTCTCAATTGCATTTACGTGGATTTACAGAGCCACTAGCGCACTAGCCGCTATAATAAATGAAACAGGGGAACTAACTAAGCGGAATCACATTATAATACTAAGTGCATCGGAGATCGGAGCGTCGGCATCGGTCCTATTTATTTCATTATATTATTCGCATTAAGTTTGTGAGGTTAGTGTTACTCGTTTTTTACACACACATTTCAAATTTGGAGATTTTTTAATAAACATATCGATAAAAATTGCGTTAAAACTCAAGAAACAATACCGACTTTTTTCCCAATCTACCGATATTAAGAGTCCTATTCCTATTCTAACTATATTTTAAGCTACACTCTGGACTCTGGCAACACTGTTTACTCAGTGTACGTACGCTACGTCGCGAGACGGTCATGGTGTACGTGATGTGATTGTGATTCCCGCCAGAATTATAGATTTCTAATTATTACAATAACGTATAGTTTAATGAGAATTGTGGTGTGGTGTGGATTGAAAGTATTAATTTAAACGGTAAGGAGTTTTCGGTTAACGACCACGTATACGTATTTTTGGACTAAGTGAACTTAAGTCTTGAATTTTCACTTCTCGAGTCTGTTTAATCGATTAGTATCGATAGTAGCTAAACAGCTTGGAAAACAAAGGTAACATTCAAGTTTGTTTATGGCTATTTTTATTAATTTGAATATGATATTTTAGATTTGTGATCAACTAAAAGTAAATACCTAAACTATGGAGAAGCCTAAGTATAAAAGTGGTGCTGAGAAACGCAAATTAAAGCATGAAAATATTGAGAAAATTTCTAAATTGCCTAAAATCAGTCAATATTTTGCACCAAAACAATCGCCAATTGAGCCACAATCCAGTAGCTCGTCTTTGTCAAACACTAAAACGGACCTACAGAAACAAGAGGCATTACCATCGGATACTTTTAAAGACGAATGCTTGGACTTACATTTTGGTGACACCACTATAATTCCAACAGATTTAGGACATTACAGGCATAACAAGCTTTCGGATGACGATAGGCGACTTATTATCAGTCAACCTCCTAACCAACCCAAAGGACCATTCCTAAAAGACGCAAAACAAGGAAACAGAAGCTTTACGGAGACACATTACTCTCAAGTAACACAATATGGTATAGTTCCTCGAACGTGGCTGTCCTACTCAACAATTTTAGATGCCGCTTACTGTGTTCCATGCTGGCTCTTTTCTACTAGTAGCAATTCGTGGCGCACTGGAATCAGGGATTGGAAGCATATTTCCTCTAGGATAGCTTAGCATAGTATAACTCACGTACATCTTCAGTCTTGTAGTGTTTTTGAACTTTGGAGAAAAAACCAAACCGTTGACAAAGAGCTCGAGGATAAGGCGAGATATGAAGTATCTTTCTGGAAGCTAGTTTTAGAACGATTATTCCGCGTAACTTTAGCATTAGCTAAGAATTGCTTACCATTTAGAGGCCATCTCGAAAACATTGAATATAAAAACTTAAATGGGAACTTTCTGACAATGGTAGAGTTACTGTCACATTATGATGACGTAATGAAACAAGTTCTAAATATGCCTTCAGGGTCTGTGCGGTATTTAAGCAAAACAACACAAAATGAACTAATTCATTGTTTCTCAAATTTTGTTTTGGATAAACTTGTAGCAGAAATTAAGGCAGCTAATTTTTTTTCTCTTATGTTAGACACCACTCAAGATATTGCTAAAAAAGACCAATTAAGTGTCATTTTGAGAACTTCTCACATTGTTAGGGATCAAAATGGTACAGCTATTAATTTTGAAATCAAAGAAAGCTTTTTGGGATTCTATGAAATAAAAAATCAATCTGCACAAGGCATGACTGAGGCAATTTTAGATATATTGAAGACTTTAAATATTCCAATAAATAACTGCCACGGGCAAGGGTATGATGGCGCTAATGTGATGCGTGGAGCTTACAATGGAGTACAGGCTAAAATTCGAGAAATTCAGCCACATGCGGAATATGTACATTGTGCCAGCCACAATCTAAATTTAGTAGTAAACGACGCAGTGGCCGGATGCAAAGAAGTCACTTCATATTTTGCTGTATTGCAGAACATTTATAGTTTTTTTGGAGTAAGCATTAAAAGATGGGATATTTTGGCATCTTTTTCTGGAGAATCGGAAATTACATTGAAGAAACTTAATCCTACTCGTTGGTCAGGAAGAATACAATCAATTACAGCTGTTAAAATTCGTTTTTTTGATATTTTAAAGGCTTTGACTGAAATTGAGTTAAAGTCAACAAAAAAAGATGAAATTATGGAAGCTTCAAGTTTAAAAAAGAATATGGCTAATTTTGACTTCGTTATAATGACTGTTTTTATGTTCAAAACTTTAAATCAAATAAATTTGGCGTCAAAAACTTTGCAAAAAACGGATATTGACTTAGGGGAAGCTACATCAGTTTTAGATCGCGTATACAAATATATTTCTAACTTAAGGGACCCCGAAGAATATAACAAAATTAAATCCGAATCAATAGACCTTGCCAAAAAGTGGAATATAGTACCCTCGTTTCAAATAAAAAGACAACCAAGAGTAAAAAGGCACTTTGACGAACTTTCCTTAGATTACCAATTTGAAAACAGGGAACAATATTTCAAAGTTAAAATTTATTATTTTACTATTGATATAATTTGCCATCAAATCAAAGACAGATTTTCAGGCATGCTTTCCGTTAAAGAAAGTTTCGAGGTTTTGGAACCACAAAATTTGCTGAAAAGTTCAACAGAAGCGATTCGAGAAAAATGCAAAAAATTATCAATTAAGTACCCCCACCTTTTATCTGCTAGTTTTGTAAATCAATTCGCTATGATGTATGATTTAGTTAAACAAGAACCTGGATTAGATATACCTATAACAGTCAGGCAGTTTTTTGAAATTATAATAAAAAAATATGCTTATCTCGAAGGTGATTTTTCTGAAGTTTACACAGCATTCTTATTATATTTTAGCCTGCCTGTAACGGTTGCGTCTTTAGAGCGCTCTTTTAGTAAATTAAAATTATTAAAGAATTGTTTGAGATCTACAACCGGCGAGGAAAGATTGCGTAATTTAGCTATACTGACCATAGAATATAAAGTTGCGTCAACACTAGATATAACAGATTTAATAAATCGGTTCGCAAATGCCAAAGTCAGGAAAAGGCCGTTTTAGACTTAAGTTCGTATCTATATATCCTTATTTACTTATTATAAATAGTTTCCTATTCCTATTTTATTTCATTAGTGTTCATTATTGTTATTAATTGTTTGTTTTTTTTTTTTATTGTTTATTATTACAGAATATTTTTTCAATAAGTACATTTTATTTGTCCTACGTGTTTTTTTTATCATCAAGGCCATCAAGGGGCCCATGAACATATTTTGCCCCGGGGCCCAAGTCTCACTAAATCCGCCACTGGGCTTCCCCTTATTTATGGTTTTGTTGGCGTAATATTTAATTAACAATAATTATTATTGGGGATTGTTATTTATGGGTAAACTGTGCTTATACCGAATAATTATATTATGGATAATAAAACTAAGGTAACCCTCTATTTTAATAATAGGTATATTATTAATTTTAGGCTAGGTTCATTTTATGATTTTACCCGCCTGAGTTTATTTATTAAACTTGAACTGTTACTATTGTGAATTAGAATATTAAACAGTAAAGGGACAAAAGAAGAATGAAACATTTTTAAATAATAAAAAGATTAATGGAATAATAAAATATGCAGTAAGGCATCATCTCTTTCGGGACAGAAATAGAGGTATAAAAAATTGTTGCACTGTCACTGGCTGTCACAATCGTGAATTGTAAGAACTTCTAATACGTATATTTGATGACAAATTTTGGCTAAACCTTCCCGTCTTTATAATGGAATATGTAGCTTTAATAGTGTTTATGTTTCAAACATTGATATACGCAGCGCCCTTGATATAGGTATTAGAGATTGATATTTTTCTACCAGGGACCTATAATATAAAGGCCGATTTGTAAAATTTTTCGCCACCGCCCCTGCTCGTTGTCACAGTTCCCGCTCGTCGCCACCGTTTTTAGGGTATTTATAAAACACGAATTGTACCGTTGTAAAATCGCAAGAGCACTAACGTATTTGGAGGTTTTTTTTTTTTAATGGGACACTTGGAACAAAACGATTCGAATTTTTTTATTTTTTATTTATCGACAATCAATGACTTATATAGATACCTTAAGGTCTCTATTTTTGAGTTTTGATAATGGTTTAACAGAACTTTACATCCTACTTAATGAAGTTTCAATTTTTATTATAAAATGTACATTTTTTATCACATCCGTTACAGTCATATCATCTCATATAATTTAGTTACTACGTAATGCAAATAATGTAAGAGTCTAATTAGGGGTTACTCTAGACTTATTGCTATTATTTGATACACTAATTTTATTGATTAATCTTTTCCTCGTCACTTAGTCTTATTAAAACCAGGTCAGGGCAGAAAATTTGTCACTTTTTTAAAGTGAAATATTATATTTTGTAGTATTTGAAATGCTTTATATACAATAATTTTTTTCCCAACTTATATAGGTTTAATGTATTTATAATAGAAAAAAATTAGCCAATATTCTTTGAAAATAGAGCAAATACGGGAACGTTCTAATGTGTAGCGGACGTGACATCTTTGTAACGGATGTGACATTTGTTTTTTTTTTTTTTTATAAATATATAAAGAAAAATCCCACGAATACTCCAAATTTTTATTTTTAAAGGATACAACTTTATGTTTAAAGTAATATTAAACTTAAATTAAATATTACAGTTAAATCATTTCAGTTTTATTTAAATTACTTAGCAATTAATTTGTTTCCTCCGGTATGAAAAACAAATGGGGCCTGGTTTTTGATACGCTAGTTGGCGGATTTGGAAGCGTACATAAAATCTCTTTACGATCCACTCTCTGAACATCATCGGTTATAGGCCATATGTAATTTTTTCCTTTTTTCTGCAGAAACTTGACCACTAATTCTTCTCTCTCAATTGACGTTACGATTCCTTAAAAGTATCAAGAATTAGGATAGTGTATTTAACTACTGTTTTAAAAAAACATTACCTGGATATCACTGGTTTTCATATGTTACTACTACTCATGACCCAATATCAGGAACACTAACACATTTTATACTAGCTGGTGATGATAAATGGTCTAATGGTAATTCTAAGATTTCTAAGATTAAGAAAACGATTCAAAAGTAAATTTTAACGCCTTAAAACATAATTTTGGAATTGAGAAATGGGCGCAAATATCTTTAAAGGAACATTCACCACAACATAAAGATCTCATATTCATTATAACCTGTGTTTCTTTTACCGTCCAAGTTATCTGATAAGTTATGCCTATCGATTGAAGTTACAGGATATGAACTTGTATTATTTTTTTCGCCTTTTCCGTATCTCTTTTTACAATATTTCCTGTGGGGAGATGTTGACGATGTGCTACATTTTCCCTACTGAATATTTCCTCTCCCCTACCATTTTCGTCCATTTCATCATCAGAACAAGGGGGCGTATTTTCAATTATACCTTTCAGTACCTTCTTTTTAGCTCTACATGTTCTTTGTCTATTCCCCCATCTTTCTCTTTCCTTGTTCTTTTGTGTACTGTTCATTTGCTTGATCTTTTTAACTTTACCAGTAGCCCTTGCTATTCTTTTTTGCTCTGCGTCTTTTTGCCTAACAATGTTCAATTTTTCTAAGGACATATTTTCTCTGTATTTACGCATTCTTTTTTTAGCTGTAGACTTTACGTTAGCCTTTTGCTTCTTATTTATTTTCGTTGTCGTAGGTCTTCTTATAGGGTTATTCCCATTGTCAGTAAAGGCGGCTGCTTTCTTTTCATTACTTACTTACTCCATGGCTTTACAACCCGGGGTGGGTCTTGGCCGACTGTACTATTCGCCTCCATTGTTGCCGATCTTCCATCACTGCTGGGTCGTATTCTATTCCAATGGTCCTTAGGTCCGCTCTGATGTTGTCACGCCACCTCATTCGGGGGCGCCCCAAAGGCCTTCGTCCCATTGGTGCTCCTTCCCAAGCCAATTTTAACATCCGTGTGTCAGGCTGTCTTTGCACATGTCCCGCCCATTGCAGCCTTCTTGCCTTTATCTCTTTGACAATATCTGGGTCTTTGTATAAATCTGATATTTCCTGGTTGGTTCTTATCCGGTACTGTTGTGTTACTGGGCTATGTAGCGGCCCAAAAATCTTGCGTAGGACTTTTCTTTCAAAAACTCTCAATTTCCGTTCATTGTCTTTGGTTAGGGTCCAGGTTTCGCTAGCATACATAACAGTCGGTCGTATGTCGGTTTTATAAATTGTGATTTTTGTTCTTCGCGAGATGTTTTTCGATGCTAGCACTGACTTCAGTGCATAGAGACATTTGTTTCCACTCTGAATTCGTACCTTAATTTCCTCCGTCAGATTGTTATCCTGGACAATTGTGGCTCCTAAATACTTAAAAGTTGCGACCCTCTCGAAATTGTATTCCCCCATGGTGACATTCTGGCCCACTCTATCTCTACGCTCCGTTCTGCTGGTGTACATATACTTGGTTTTTTCTTCGTTTATTCTGAGCCCTATTTGCTCAGCCTGGGTTTCTACTCTCGAAAAGAGGTCTTTCACTGTCAGTACGGAGTTACCCACTACGTCGATATCATCGGGCTAGCAATAGTCTTGGGCCATCCCGACCAAAAAGTTCAACGCTTATTTCAGCGGTTCTTATTACTTTGTCGAGAGCAATGTTGAATAAAATTGGAGATATCGCGTCCCCCTGCCGAAGCCCGCTGTTTACCTCAAAAGGGTCGGAAAGCACATCACCGATTCGTACTCTACTTCGGGAACCGTTTACACACATCCTGGTTATATTTACAAGTTTCTTAGGAATTCCTATTTCCACCATTGCATCCCATAGTTTCACACGCAATATGCTGTCGTATGCTTGTCTAAAGTCCACGAAAAGATGGTGTACGTCTCGATTGAACTCCCAGAATTTTTCTAGTAATTGCCTTATGGTAAAAATTTGATCAACTGTTGATCTGCTTCTTCGGAAGCCGCACTGATAGTCTCCAATACTGTCTTCTGCAATTGGTTTTAGGCGCTCCAGGACTATGTTGGCTAGAATTTTATATGTAGTGCTTATTAGAGAGATTCCTCTGTAGTTACTGCACTTCTTTTTATCTCCTTTTTTGTGTATAGGGACGATTATACTTTCCTTCCATTCATTTGGTATTATTTCTTCTTCCCATATCGATAGGATGAGTCTGTGCAGGTGTCTGTACAATGTCTCTCCCCCATTTTTGATACACTCGGAAGGGATCATATCATTTCCGGGGGCTTTATTGTTTTTAAGCTTTTTTATGGCTTTTGTCACCTCCTCGTATGAAGGGTCCTCCATGAGCGGTTCTGCTGAGTGGTATATTGATGGGCTATGACCACTGTCGTTGTTAATGTTTAGAAGTGCATCAAAATACCGTTTCCATTCTCGAAGCAATTCATTATTGTCGCTTGTTAAGTTGCCGTCCTCCTTCCTGATCATTGTTTCTCCTCTAGGCTGGAAACCTTTTTTGATATTTGACAATTCTTGATAGAATTTTCTTGGACGGTTGTTTAGGCGTTCCTTTTCCAGTTCTTGGAATTTCTGCAGTTCATGATCTTTTTTCTTCCGTCTCAATGTTGTCCTTGCTTCAGTTCTTTGTTCTCTATAACGTCTCCTGTTTGGTTCTGTCGGATCTTGCAGCATTAACCTTCTTGCCTGATTACGAAGTTCCAGTACTCTTCTGCACTCCTCATCAAACCATTCTTTCCGTTTACTCTTTGTTTTTGTTTCTAGTGTGGCACTTGCTGCGCTCTTCACCGCGTCCCTGATACATGTCCAGGAATATTCTACTTCTTCTCGATGTTCAATTCTACTTAGGAGGTTGGTTATATGGTCCTGGTATGCTTGTTTATGGATAGGTTCTCGTAGTTTTTCCGTGTCCCATTTTATTGCAGAAGTGGTCTTTTCCTTCCTTGTGCTTGATATTCGCTCCGTAACCTTGGCACGCACCAATTTTTCATTGCAGCTCTTTAATTTTATTTTTGGCATTTTCGGGGTATTTGGGTTGGAACCATTATTTTAAGGTATTTTTTCCTGGGGCGCTTTCTCGTTTTTCTTTTTCTCTTTTTTCTCTTCCTTTTTTTTTTCTCGTTGCGTAAAAATGCCTCTCCTTTGTCTTTTTTTAACTTTTCAATTAGTTTTTTTTTTCGATTCATCCATAAGTACTGCTCGGTACTGCTAACAAAAATCATAAAACATTCAGAATCACTATGACTATTGTACAACATGTAACCAAGATTCAATGGGTGGTAAATACTTTTGTCACGTCTGTTACCCAATGTCACGTCCGCCCAAGTACCATTATTGAAAATGTAACGGACGGTGACGTAACAGACTGTGACAGATTATTACAATTTTAAAATTTGCGCCAAAACCGTTAAAAATATATAATAAACTTTAAGGTTATGTATAACATGTATACATAAAGTAAAAAATCCATACACTTGCAATAATAAATATGTACGCGTTTAAAGACAGTAAAGCCGGGGACAAATTATTGTCACGTCACGTGAGCTCACGTAATATCACATGAGCTCACGTGGCGCTTGCAAGATGTAGTTCAATATTTTTCCATGCATTTAAATCGATCAGAGACATACTGTTGTCACGTCACGCGTGTCACGGTATGTTATACTTATCACCCATGCTAGCACGTCTTTGATTTCATGTCAGAACAGATTTTTTGGCTCACGTGCTACGAGTTGTGTTTACGTTTTGTTGACAAAGAGGTACTTTAAAACATGGATGAACTATTAATTGAAAAAGTTAGACAGCATGAGGTACTTTTTCTCTCTTTCTCTTCTTTGATTAATCTCATGAACCCATATTGACCTATTATAGGTTTTTAAGTTTAGCAACATAAATGTAGCTAAATTTTCCATATCCTCTTCTGAATCAGAAGAACTGCTGTTTGAATAGCTGTTTTCAATTTCTTTGTTAAATTACTTGAAATAAAACAAACGCTGAACTGAACCAATAAGTATGAGACGTGACACCATAAAAGAGGAGTGACGTGATATATATGTGTCTCCGATGCGTATTTTCACGCGTCTCATGCCTAACGTGCTATCACGTGAGCTCACGTGACGTGACAATAATGTGTCCCCGGCTTAAGCAACACAGACGTGACTACCAAATTTTTTACAATGAGTGTTTTTAACTTATGTACAATTTCTAAACAACCTAACTTAAAAACAATTTACTCACCTGTTTTCTTGAACACAAACAAAATCCAACTAAGACATACGTATTGTAAATAGTGTATATATTTACCACAGAGAGCGCTTCAAACTACGAAATAAGGCGTAACGGACCGGTGACGTAATTTTAGGGGACAACATTCCATTCGCAATTGCAAATAGTTTAGGGTTTATATAATTACTATAATTGATTTTTAGAATAATTAAAACATGAACGAACATAATTCAAGTATTTTTTTCGTCAAATATTTTAAATTTAAAGTATAGTTTGTTTTCAAGTTCCAACATATGCCTTTGGGACAGTCTCGGACTGTGACATTTAACAGCTTCCAATAAAACTAATACACCTTTTGCTGTCTCTAATGCATAAATTAGCTGTACGCTTTCAAATATCTATAATTCTTGCAAGAAAAACATCAATTATAAGTGGTTTGGATACAAATTTATTTTGTTATTAGCCAGGGACAACAAAATTTCGCTAGTAGCCCATTAAAAAAAATCTCCATTTTGACGTTAGAATATTAATTTTCTTTGAATAAGTGGATAATGTGACCAGTATTTAATATTATTAAACTACGAATGCCCTGTGTATTGTCTAGAAATGCTGAAATCGTAGGAATATGGAAAGTATTTCTATGTTATGTTTTTTATCAATTGCGTCAAATTCTTTCTTCCCATTGGCTAAAGCACGAACGACGAACAGCACAAGGTCAGCGAGATAAAAATTGGTCATGTTGGAACTACGAACGGGAGCGGTGGCAACGAGCGGGAGCGGTGACGAAAAGTTTTATAAATATAAATTCACCTTGATAAAGTCTATTCAGAGATATAAGAAAGTGACTATCCGTATTTTGCTTAGAATTTAATCAGGGTTTTTAATAAAAATAAGTAGGACATTAAATAATATTTATTTATGTTTAAATGTGAAATTACAAGTTATTTTATTATTTAAAATATTATTTATAATTACAAAAATATACAAATTATTCGGTACTTATAATAATTATTCACTTAATATATAAATATCACTATCGCTATGATCATCTGTTCTAGTTATTATTTGTGCTATACTTATTGTTTATATGGATATAGGATTTTCCACTTTTTCAGCATGTGTAAAAGAATTTGCCCAACATTGTGAAGGGATGTTAAAAACTTCAGTTTCTATAAGCTCTAGTACACTGGAGTTATCACAGACGATAAAGCAAAGATGGACGTCGCATGCTCCTTTATCATAACAAGCAGTCGAAAGGTCAGATGCAAAACTCCGCCAGGTTCCATGCGAGTTCCAATGTAAAAATATTTTTACACTGTTGCCGATGAGTCCAAAACTTACCCCTTTTGGGTTTTATTTCTGCTTAAATTGACTCAATTTGTAACAATTTGGTATTTACTAGTGCTATGGCCGCGCATAATGCGGGTTTTAAAAAAACATGTTGACTGGCAGTAGTGGCAGTCAATCAAAAATTAATTTAACAGTTAGAACGGCAGCTATATAATTCGGACTATTCGACACTGGTGTAGAGTCCGCAAAATGTGGCAACGTCTGCCTCCTAGCGGTAGCAGGCGAAAATAAGAAAATAAATGTCACAATTTTGACACTATAATTATTACAAAGCATTTTCGGCTTTATAAATTAATTTAGTGGTGAGATTATTGTGATTTATAGTTTTGTGAGATAATTATAATTTTACAATATGGTGAGACAGTGTCAGGTTTGCAAAATAACCGATTCAGTGCCTGGATTTTCTTTTCATAAGTAAGTATTTATGAGATAAATATTTCATTGATAATTCGACCAACAGTAGCGGTGCATGAAGGTATTTTTTTAATGTCGATGTCAAACAGAATATTAATTTAATTTTAACAGGGCTATTATAAATAATTGCGCTTTGAACAACAAAGTCACTATTGTTTTAAATAGGTTAGATTGGCAGAAATTGTAGAATAATTAATTAAAAATACAATAATGAAGAATCTTAATTTGTTAGGTACTTGTTTTAAAATCGGCGTGAAAAGTTTAGGTCTATGTTTATTATCTTATTAAACTCCATATTTTAGTTTTTTTTATGGTATAAAAGAGCCGCCGGCCTCTCCTGAGATACCACTGGGCATGAAATAAGTGTCCTTGTATTACAAGTTATTTACCTACTATTATTTTAAGCATTACATACTAATGTACAAATTGTTCAGTATTTATACATTGTTACAGGAAAATGTTCAATCAACAAAATAGATTTCAATTATTATTATATTTAAGGTTTCCAAGTAATCCCGTACATAGAAAAAAATGGTTTACTTTAGTCGGGTTTGATGAAGATAAACCATTACCACAAAGAGCTTTGGTATGTTCAAAGCACTTTAATGAGGACGATTTTTGTATTAAAGAAAACTGAGTGAAGTACTTAAAAAGTGGAGTTAACCCGAAGCCATTCTATGTAGGGAGAAATCAGTCAATTAATATAAGGTACGTGAAATTCTATGAATGAGTATTGTATGGGAAAATTCAATAGGAACAACCATTAACACTTTTAAGTAAACTACTAAATATTTCCTCTTAAAACTTTGCATGTTTTAATTTGTGTAAATGCCTCCTTTAAAAGATTTGCAATTTCCTATCTTGTGTGGTTATAGGAAAAGTAGCTGTCAGCTTTAATATTTTAAATAGGATAATGATTTTTATTGCGCTTTTATATTTTACTCACACACAGATTCTAAACACATTTTGTTCTGAAGCTATCAGTAAACTTTCGGATGACCTATACTTCGTGTCAGGCTTAGTAAAAAAAACCGTCCCTTTAAGTCTACCTGAGAAAGTTACAAAATATGTGATATTAGACGTTTATATTGTGGATTAGAAAAATTATTTTAATAGAATATAGGTTTAGCTATAATATAGCAACCAACATTTTTTTTCTTACTTATAAATTGAATCCCATTTCTTTCAGTTCTGATTCGACCATAGAGGGGACTCCTCCAAAGAGGTATGTTGTTACAAAAATGAAATGATCTGTAAGTTTTTTTAACCACTTCCTAAAAGTAGGGGTTTCTGACCAATTTTAATCTTTATATTTTAAAGAAAAAAGTTGTGCGGGTGGGGGAAGACAGGTGAAATAAAACTTTTGGAAAACTATAAGTAACACCTAAGTAGTTTCTCATTTTCGAGGCTAAAAACAGATAAAGGCTAGCCTGTAGACCAAATGAGATATTTCAGAATAACGTTCTATATCGTTTTACAGTTTCAAAATAAAATTTTAACAAATTTGCTTATAATTATTTAGAGACACGACAAAGAAATACCTAAATATAAAGATTTGAAAAAAAAACAGAAGGCACTAAAAAATGCTCATTTGTATGAAATAATGTAGATAATACAACACATTCTCGATACAGTAATTAACTTAATAACAATAGGTACTGTTAAGATTGTGAATTTATTGTTGTAATCTTTCTTCCACTTTAGTATTATATGTAATCTTTGGCAATATGTAATACTATTAAGGTTGCCACCTCTCCAGGTTTGGCCTGCAGAGTCCATGATTGAGCCCTCAGGCTCCAGCCTACGAGTTATACGTCAATTTGCCCCAGGTCAAGTATTATTTAACACTTAGGTAACAAAGCAAATTCCGACGTACTTATTTGATTAAATTGTAATTTTAAAATATTGTTATTATTTATATGTTTTTATGTTTAATGTTAACCTGAAGCACTTTTTTCTCATATTTTTATAATTTTTGGAAGCCACGAATTCATTCGCATGTCGTCATCGTCTATCAAAATATCACTTTTTATTTTCATTCTAAATACAGCAATGCTCTTGCCAGTTTTTAGAAAACGATTTGGCCTGTATCATGGTCACCTATTTTTATATAATTGTTATTAAAATGATATTATTGATAATTTTAACACAACATTCAAAATGCTTTGAAAGTGATACGCCACTGCTAATTCAACCTCGTAGTAGCGTGCCCATGCTATCGTCCTTATATAAACAGTGAGTTGTAGGCTCGGCGCAAAATTACGTACATGAATGAGATGCCTGGTCTATCTTTGCTTTATCGTCATTGGGGCAAACAGTGTTACGACGAATGGCAGATTTCAGTTGGTGCCAAACATGTTCGATGGGAATAAATATTATTTTTAGCATAATTATAACAGAAGTATTCCTTTTGTAGTTTTAACTTTTGTAAAACCTCAATCAATTGCCTTTTGGTGTAATCTTTCTGAAAATAAATGTCATTATCATACATCTAGTTTTGGATTGTTGCTTTTGTGTCATTTGAGTAGGGAGTCTTGGTCAACTTACTTAGTTGGTAGGCAACAGTATGTTAAAACAGGCAGTAACAAGAGCACTAAATTGGGCAACTTATGTGGAGTACCTCAGGGGTCTGTTCTTGGGCCTCTTCTGTATTCATTATATGTATTAAGCTTAAAGCGTGCCGATTTGGCTGCTCGGTACTTTACTTTTGCGGATGACACCGTACTACTGTATACTGGTGAAAATTCGGGAGATTTACAGACTGTGATAAATAATGATCTGAATGTATATTATAGGTGGCTGATATGTAATAGACTAAAAATTAATATAGAAAAAACTAAATTTATGCTCTTTAAACAAAAGAATAAAATTATACCAATACCAAAAATAAAAATAAAAGACGTAGAATTAAAATCAGTTGATAGTATTAAGTATCTAGGTCTAATAATTGATGTAAATTTAAATTGGAGTGAACACATTACATACATAATTAAGAAAATTACATCAATGATTGGCGCGCTGTATAAAAGTAGAAACTACTTTACAAATAAAACTAGAATAGATATCTACAACGCATATTTTGCATCGCACTTAAGGTATCTTCTCCCAGTATGGGGAACATGCGGAACGGTCAATTTTAACAGGGCACAAACTATACAAAATAAAATAATAAAAATATTATTTAGTATTGATAGGCTAGTACATACAAGCGATCTTTATAACATGGTGAACGTTTTTGACATACATAAACTTTTAGAATTAGAGCAATGCAAACATGTCTATAAGGTTATAAATAAAAAGCAAAAGTGCAATACACAAATTACATTTGTGGATAGTATTCATAGTTACAATACAAGACAATGTGATAATATTTACCAATATAATGTACATAACAATAGAGGACTTAACAATCCCCTATCACAGGCATGCGGAACATATAATAAATTACCGGAGGTTCTGAAAAACTGTAACACCTTTCCAAAATTTGTAAGCTTGCTAAAGTCACACATAGGAAATAAAGAATAGCTGTATAGAACTTAAGCGTTATATTGTGAAATTATTGTTCTCGTTACCAGTGCTTAATGCACTGTTTAGAGATTATTATTGTTTAATGATAATATGTAATAATGAATAAATAAATAAAGAATTTCAAAAAAAACTGCCGACTATGGTAGCTTGCATTGTCCATTACAATTACGCTATTCGGAGGTATATTTGGAATTAGCTTGTTTTTAAATCAATCTTCAAATAAATCAGCAGTGGTGTCCTCATGGTAATTCAGAGAAGAATCTTTAATGTTGTTTGCAGACAGAGAAAGTCTATTTGGAATCCATCCGTCTTTAGATCCAGCATGCAAAATCGTAATTCGTCTACCTCCTTTTGGTGCGCTTAATTTACACTTGCCGCTTGAGTCAACCCAACCCTTTTCCGAAGTATCATATGTGTCGAACCAGGTTTCATCCAAGTAAATAATCGGCCTTTGCTGATCTCTGTAAATGCTAATATTCGGATCGCCATTCCTGATATCTACTGGATTTCATAAAAACTTGTCTGTTATTAATTTTTTTAAATCTAAAACCCATGTGTTTGATACACTTCCATAACGTTGTTCTGCTACATTTAACGCCGGTTTCATCTTTTTCAAGCCTCTTAATTAAATTATCTAATGTAGGCAAGCCCTTTTCCTCGTATAACTTGTAAATTTTACGCCGTATTATATCTTGATCACTTCCATCTACCTTCGAGAAAATACCAGCATCGGTTCTTTTTTTCCTCGCTAAAATGGGATTATTCACAATTTTCCATACAGTTGATGTTGGAATTTTTGCTAATGTGGCCGTTTCTTTTAACGCTGCTTGCTTGCTGACCGCACGTTTAATGAGAGTTGAATAAACATTGTTTATAACTTCCTTAGTTTCCACAGAAAAGTGTTTTCTGCTTTTCGACGGGGTTATCTCCTGAGATACATTGGGCTCGCACATATTTTCCATGACTCACACACGATTAAACAGACGCTGTATTATACACGAAGTAAGAATATTTACTAAGCTTAAAACTAACTAGAGTAGCTATATATACAGTCTTTAGAACATAATTTGTTTTATGGTATTAACCCTCTCATTTTTAATTAGGTAAAAATCGGTTTAAAATAACCAAACTATTACTTTAATAATACAAAGAATGAAGCCAGATGGCTCCATCTCGTGGTGCTGGTAAATAACACCAATTTCAGTTTGTCAGAACCCATAGCCTCACTGATGAGCTGTTATACAGCGAAACGTGTCTGAGGATGGTTCTGGCAGAAGGAAAAAGCAAACCCTTTTCAATGTATTACTTTAATAATGAAATTACGTCTTCCGGATTTGCAGTTTACTTTAAGACATTGTTAAGTACGGACCATAATTTACCTGCATTTATTCATTCATTCATTGTTTGTTTATGGCCATCCTTGGGTAATTTCATTCAAGGGCAAAGTGTAACCTTCTTATATCTCTGGACAGGCTTCACCCACATATTATTATGATTCATACTTAAATTATTAATTTTTAAATTTCTACTTTCAGTGCCCCATAGGAAGAAGAATTTCAGAGATAATTAAGCCCTGTATTTTGAATATTCATATTTATTACTTAATAACAGTTTATATGTTTTTCTAATAAATATGTTCTTAATATTTTATTTTATATAATTTCAGAAATATTACAAGAAATTTTTTTGAAATATTTCAGAATGCAATTATGTAATGTTTCAGAAACATGAAATGAAATATTACTTTTATGTGACATTTTTGGGTTTCTGAAAGATTTTATCAATATATCATAAATGTTTCGAAATATTTATGCAATATTTAGAATCTTTCGAAAAAACTAATATGACATATTTCTGAGACATAATTGTGCTGTGTGGGATACCGTCTTACAAGTATATTATCTACCATTAAAAAAAAAGTTTACTACCTGAAAAATCCATTATTTTAAACTTGGTCGGCGACCTACAAATAATCTCAAATTTTTTTCTTTAAAACTCTTTACCCAGTAAAAATATGTTATGAATAAAAGTATATTTACCTGATATTAATATACATTGCTCTCTGTTTTCTTCCCGTAACGATCGGTAAGCTGTATCGGTTATAGCAAATCTAAAAAAGTGTTTAACTAATTATTTTTTAATAAATTATAAGGTGGCGGAAAATAGAATACCACTTTTAAAACTGCGAAAATTTGTGTACTGCACTATACAGTATACAGTATGTTGTGTGTCCACGGATGGACTTAAATACAGAGTGTCCGGTTAGTATAGGGCAATATTTTGCCAGCATACAGGGGAGGTTAGAATAACACTAGTAGTTCATATAGATAATCATTTTACCTAGCCCTCCTAACAAAGATATCGGGCTCCAATGACGCATCTAAATATTTACATTTTCGAATATAACTTTTAAGCAAACCTGTATATTTTAATAATAGTATATTATTAACCAAGGTTTAGACAGCCATCATTATTGCCCGAGTAGCAAGTTTAAATCACGAGGAGCGGGGCGACGAGGGATTTAAGACGCGAGGGCTATAAGCTGTCTAAACCGTGGTTAATATAATATTTTTTGCACTACTACAAACTTTTATAAGACATTTATCTTTATAGTATTAATAATTATAAAAAATTATAGGTAGTATAAGTATATGTTTTAATCAAGTTACCTGCGCTTTGGAATTTTTCAAAGGCGGCTTTGTTTGTCAATTTTTGTTCATTTATGTCATCAGATTTCACGAGTTTTCGGTTTTTTTAAAAAATGAGCGAAGAAAATGTTAGTGATATTATTATGTGTACACCTACAGAATTAAGGATGGAAGCAGAAAAAAATGTTGATTGTATCGATATTTTACAATATCAAGCATCTCTAATAATCTAATATGTATTGATAATTATCTGGTTGCCTAACCACAAGAAATCACCTTTCAGGTTATTTATGTTTATGAATTCATGTTGTAGAATCAAAAAATCAAGTTACCTGCGTTCAAATAGATTCTTGAAGATCGGTCAATTATGGATGTCAATGCCTTATTATTGACCATGGTCAATAATAACTTATAAGGTAGAGAAAAACGATTTCTAACATTAATAATCGGTCAATAATGGCGATGTTATAGGTTAGTAGTGGAAAAAACTTTTTACAGCCCATATGGACTAAGAAACACCGCACTTCAAAATTTTGATAGGTATAATTTTTGGAATACTAAAAAACACTTTGGGCATTTCTCTTTAAAAAGGGCAAGCGAGAAGGCATCTTCTCTGACCAATTAAAATTAGCGTTAATTAAACCGCTATATAAAAATAAAGGAGATGAGGATTCACGGGACAATTATAGGCCAATTAGCCTACTTCCGGGTTTCTCAAAGTTGTTTGAATTGGTGATGTGCGATCAAGTGATTGAATTTATGAAGAAATGGATATCTCGAGGGAAGATCCACGCAAACCGCTAATTTTTATTGTATACAGGCAATTTTGAGAAATCTCGAGGATGGCAAGATGGCAATGGGGATATTTCTGGATTTATCAAAGGCGTATGATTGTCTAGATCGAGGTCTGCTTCTAAAACAACTTAATCTGTATGGCATTAGGGGAAATGCCCTAAAGTGGTTTGATTCATATTTAAGTTTAAGGACTCAAAGAGTGGTCGTAAGAAAGGGCAACATCAGCTCGAAATCAGAAATAATGCAAAATACAGTGGGTATCCCGCAGGGAAGCATACTAGGCCCAATTTTATTTAGAATCTTTGTCAATGATTTAAATTTTGAAATCAACCATCCTTATTGTAATATAACAACATATGCTGATGATACCAACCTATTAGCGGGAGGCGAACAAATTGATGATGTAGTAGATAATGTTGCAAGTAGCCTCAAAAAATGTAAGAGTTGGTTTGAAATAAGTAAGTTAATATTGAACAAAGAAAAAAATAATACAGTGTTGTTCCGAGCAAAGCAGTCTAGAAGGGAAATACCTGATTCAGTTGTTATAGATGATAATCAATTCTCACTACAAAAAAGTACAAAATTTCTTGGTATTCATATGGATAAATTTTTAGATTGGTCAATACAAATTGATTATCTTAGTAGTAAACTTAATAAAACTTGTTAGAGCCTCCGTTTTGTTTCAAAATATTTAAATGAAACCGCTAAAATAATGCTGTATTTTGCAAATTTCGAATCATCCGTTAGATTTGATGTTATCTTTTGGGCTGGAAACTCTAAGATACAAAAAATGTTTGTAATACAGAAGCGTGTTTTGAGGATATTAGACAGTGAGGACCTAAAGTCCCCGTCCCCCCCTCTAACTTCTAAACCGTTCGGTATATTTTAATGAAATTTTGAACGATAATATTTGAGTAAGTCTTGCATTTTTTGACAAACCAATGACAGCATTAAATGTGAAAATGACAGCTGGGTTCGCTTTTGGAATATTTTTTTAAATGGAAAGGGGGTTCCAATGACACCTCATTTTGAAGGTCTTTTAATGCTTAAAACATTATCCAATTTAAAAAACATTTGGTTCAGTATTTTCTAAATAAAAATCAATAATATCGGTTTCTACGTTATGACTTCCACTGTTTATAACACACTTTTTTTTACCTATTAGTTGTCTATTGATTGTTGCTGTCATACTGTTTTTAAATGTCTGATTGACAGGGAATATTCTTAGCTCGAAATTGTCTTAAATGGCTCGTTCTTTACAAGATAAATGTGAAGCGATTATTATTTTTGGCGAAGCTAACCGAAATTACCATGCTGCTGTTCGTATGTTCAATGAACGATATCCGGAACGCCAAATATGCAGAAAGTTTTTGCGAAAACTAATCTTAACATTTTAAGAAACTGGTACGGTGAAAGACGCTCCAAGGTCTAGAAGGCCAAAAATCGTGGAAGATGTGAAAGTCCAAGTCTTAGCTGAAATGGTTGTTACTCCCCAACAGCCAACGAAACACGTGGCTGAGGCATGCAATGGTTCTCGTAGTTCTGTTAAAAGAATTTTGAAAAGCCATAAATTTCACCCATATAAAATGAAAATTATACACGAATTAACAGAAGATGATCCAGATAGACGACTAGAATTTTGCGAAATTATGTCAGAAAGAATCGTACGGAATAATAACTATTTGCGGAATATTTGTTTTAGTGACGAAAGTACTTTTTTCTTACATGGAAGAGTTAATACCCAAAACTGTAGGTACTGGAGTGATGAAAACCCCCATGTTTCTCGAGAGGGACACACTCAGTTTCCCCAGAAAATAAATGTTTGGGCAGGCATTTTGGGTAATCACATTATAGGTTCCATTTTTCTGAAATATAATCTTAATGGCCCCAGGTACCTGGATATGTTGCAACATACAATTACTCCACTTATTAATGATGTTGTTGCCCAAAACCCACATGAGTTTTAAGAGGTTATATTTCAACAAGACGGTGCCCCGCCACACTATTTCAGGCAAGTCAGAAATTACCTGGACGAATCTTATGAAAATAGGTGGATTGGTCGTCGGGGTCCGACAAAATGGCCAGCTAGATCGCCAGACCTAACGCCTCTAGAATTTTTTCTTTGGGGATACGTTAAAACTGAGGTTTATAAAACGGCTCCAGGCTCATTAGATGAACTTAGGCAACGAATTACAGATGTTTGTTCAAGAATAACGCCACAGGTGCTTCACAATGTCTGAGAGGAATTTACCAATATAAAGTCTGTGCGTTTTAAGAAGTCCGATATCGGATTAAATCACCAAGGGATGTTATCGCTTTTAAAACAGTAAGTCGGTTAAGTTACAATATCTTCGCACCTTCGCTATACTTGATCACACCGAACATCCCACTGGTTTACTGTATTCTATTACTGGGCGAAATCAGAGGTTTCAAAACAAAATTATCTTAGAATTACGCGTTGAACATAAATAATAATTAAATAGATAATTAAATTATTTTGCTATTATTATAGTTAAATCTATATAATAATCGCTATTTTCCAAGAACCAATTAAAATTTGCTCAAGTGCGGGATGGTTAAATATGTTAAAGATTTTGTCAGGTATATACTTTTCCGATAATGACATTATTTTGGGATTATTATAATTAAATCTTCATAATAATTACTATTTTCCAAGAAATAATTAAAATTTGCTGAAGTGCGGGTTGGTATGTTCTACTTTATTTTAAATAAGTAGTTGTGCTTTTCACTTTTAGTTTGTTTTTCATTGTGTGTGAATTAAAATCAGTTATTAAGCAAAGTTATGGAAAATGTTCAGCAAGGTGGCACATCGCCTAGAAGGCATTTATCTCCAGGTGAACGCCGTTTGGTATTACAAGTGGAACGTTATTTTACTTTAGAAAAAGATAACTCGGGCCCGTTAGAGTCTGTTTTGGCAGTGCAAAAACGAACGTCTGATGCTTGCGGCATTTCAGAGAAGACCTTAAGAAGACTTCGAAAAAAGAGTGAAGAGGATTTGGACAGACCATATAAAAGGGTTCGACTCCATTCAAAAACCTTGGATTTATCCCAAGGGATAAAACTCTCTATTAGGAATATTGTTTATGATATGTATAAAGCCAAGAAATATGTTACCCTCAAAGCTATTCTTGAAAAGATAAAGCAGAAAAAACTTTGCGATATTGGAACTAACAGTTTGTCCATCATCTTAAAACATATGGGTTTCAAATATAAAAAAACGAACAACAGAAAACTGCTTTGAGAGCTGTCCGATGTTGTTTCGAAAAGATGGCAATTCTTAAGGGATTATTTAAACAACAAAAAATCGGAATTGTCAAGACAAGTTGTTTTTCTTGACGAAACATGGGTATTTGCAAACGGAACTTCAACAAAAACGTCTTGGCAGGATGACTCAAAGCATTGTTATTCAAGTACCCGTGCAAGTAATGGAAAAAGGTATATTATATTACATGCTGGTAATGAAGAAGGTTTTGTTTTAAATGCCAGTTTGATATTTTCATCAACAAAAAAAACTGATGATTATCACGGCAATATGGATGCTGAAATTTTTGAGCATTGGTTCGAGGAAAAACTTTTAAAAAGTTTAGAAAAACCTTCCTTAATTGTTTTAGACCAGCGGTTCTCAAACTTTTTTGGTGACGGAACCCTTTTGGGAAGCAAAATACTTGATGGAACCCTACAATAAAACAATAGTTTTTAAAAGTGTATTCTTTATTAATAAGCATAATAAAAGTACAATGTAACAGTTACTAATTATTACTTACTTTACCACATGGCAAGTACAATAATAGAAGATATTAAAAAATAAAAAATCTAACTAATGGGAGGTATGAAACTGTTTTTTATTTTTCATCAATTGGTTGATATCAGGTTTGATAGAAGACAGTTGAAGTCTCATATCAGGTTCGGCGTCCAGTCTATTGCGATATTTTGTTTTCGTGGCTGCATAGGTTGAGAATCCTGTTTCGCACAAATATGTTGTTGGGAACGGGAGAAGAATATTCAGAGCCATTTTGCCAAGCATTGGATATTCATCACGGATTCTGCACCAAAAATCGTTGAGAGGCGTCGTTTTGAACAGTGACTCCATACTTGTGTCTGATGACATTTCTAAAAGAGATTCATATATCTCGTTTGACATACTTTCGGGCTTTTCCAAGTTGGGTAAAAAAGGATTATGAATCCATGAATTCAGTTTCATTTTTGTATTCTGTTCTTCGGGAAAATACTTTTCAAAAGATGCGCGCATCGAACTGAGATATTGGACCAATTCTTCAAACACATCATCTTGAAACATTTCTGAGTCGTTATCGCTAACAAACTCACTGAGTGACGTAAAGCTTTCTATTTCTTTCTTACCAACGCAAATAATCCAAAAATCTAATTTTCTTTTGAAGGCAGTTATTTTATTATTGGCCTGAAACACTGTTGTCTGTTTACCTTGCAATGATAAATTCAATTCGTTCAGTTTTTGAAAGATATCCGCCATAAAAGACAATCGGAACAACCAAGTTTTATCATACAAACAGTCCTTCAAATTAAGAGAAGTATCTGCTGAAAGAAACATTTGTAACTCGGCTCTAAGTTCAAATAGCCTTGTTAAAGTTTTACCCCGAGACAGCCATCGCACTTCTGTATGGAGCAGCAGTGTTTTATGTTTGCTGCCATAATCTTCACACAATAATGAGAACAATCGGGATTGTAGTGGTCGTGATTTGATAAAATTAATTATTTTTACCGCTTCATCCATAACTAATTTTAGATTTGACGGCATTTGCTTCATCGCAAGTGCTTGTCTATGCAGAATACAATGGCTGGAACTACAATTAGGCGCTTTATTTTTTATTCGTGACACTGCTCCTGCTGTTTTACCTGTCATCGCCTTGGCCCCATCTGTACAAATGTCAATGCAATTGTTCCAACTGAGATTATTTTCTTCAAAAAATATATTTATTTTATTAAAAATTTCTTCCCCGGTAGTGTTTGTGAGCAGCGGTGAACACATAAGCATGTCTTCTTCAAAAGAACTTTCATATGGATATCTCACGATAACCAGCAAGATAGCCAAACCAGCGACATCAGTTGACTCGTCCATTTGCAAGGCGAATCGTGTTTTTTGTAGACGTAACTAGTTCTTGTTTGACGTAGCTTGCCAGATCATGGATTCGCCGTGAAACAGTATCGTTTGATAGCGGCACAGTAGAAAGATGCTTTGCAGATTTTTCATCGAGCATACATTTTGTTATGTCTAATACACATGGCTTTATTAAATTCTCAGCGATAGTGTGCGCTTCACCTGCTTGTGCAATGCGATAGCTAACTAAATATGATGCCTCCGTGGCCTTTTCGTTGATAGTTTTTGTTACATGCATCATATTTTTTTGACTTTCCAATAACTGATCTTTTTTACGAACAAAAAATTCTTTATTCTTGTCTTTAGACTCGGGGTGTACAGTTTGTAAATGTCGGCGCAATTTGGCAGGTGCCATGGAACTATTAGGAAGCAGTTTACTACATAGCATGCAGAGAGGTGAGCCGTTGGAATCAACAAATCCGAAACTGATATATGATTCATCATACTTCCTTTTTTTCGTCTTTGAAACCGTCGAGCTTGACGTCGTGGCATCATCGTCTGGATCGGTGATTGCTATATTCTCCGCGTACTGCTTTTGAACATTCAGCGTCATTAGAAGATGTTGTTGCAACACGTTTAACACCTTTAAGCCAACGTTCCATTCTTCTTTATTTATAATGTTACACGTTAGGATGGTGGGGTCTAAATAATGCACAATCGTTACTGCGTATAAGAGACTAAGTTTAGTACAATGAAGAAATGTATAAAACTGAGACAACAGAATACAGCAGGCAGTAGAACAATGAACACTAGTTTCTCGCTAGCGAGCTTGTAAGTAGGTAGGTAGGAACTTATCGCTCCGAACGCTAATCGTCAACTGACTGACGAGGCGCGACGCGCGATCGCCGCTTTTATACTTAGTCCTATACTCGATCTCGAATATTCTCGAAAATACTCGAGTCGGCGCCTTTGATAAACAAAAAGCAAAAATAAAAAGAGAAATATAAAAATTGCGTTGTAAACAATTCAGAGGCGGCTTTTATCAAAGGGACTGCGCGCTCACAAGTATACAAGTATACATGTTGATACCAAACTTATGAGATATTGTACCAGCTATTGTAACACATGTTTATACAAATACAAATAAATAAATAAATATACCTACGCGCGGCCGCGGAGTCAAAACGTTCGACCAGAGAGAGGTGCTTTGATTTTTTTTCTAAATTCTTGAGGAACCCCTACAGAGGTATCGCGGAACCCTAGGGTTCCGCGGAACACACTTAGAGTATGGCTGTTTTAGACAATGCCTCTTACCATACGAGACTCGAAGAGAAATTCCCTACAAGCAGCTGGAAAAAGGAAGAAATAAAAGAGGGGTTGTCAAAGAAAAACATAAACCATGAAAATTTATATTTAAAAAGTGAACTTTTAAGCAAGTGTAAAGAGCAGTCATTTAAAAAAAAGTATGTTGTTGACGAATTAGCCCTCAAATATGGACATCAAGTTTTGAGATTGCCGCCCTACCATTGTCATTACAACGCAATTGAATTGGTATAGGGTATTAGCAAGAACTATTATGACAAACATGCCTGTAAAAATATCGGTAAACCTAGCGTTATAAAGTTATGGGAGGAGGCGCTTAGCCAAGCGGGCAAAGAAGAATGGCGGAAATGCATTAAACACACAGAAAAAATTATTTTTGAATCTTATGAGACAGAACAGGTTATAGACGAAGTAAGACCGTTAATTATTACGAATGATGATGATGATGACGATGATGTTGATTCTGATGAGTCTGAAAGCATGGGTGAAATTTCAAATGCAGAGGAAGACTACTTTTAGTAGTACCTATCTACAAGTAGGTACGTTCTGTCGCAAGACTACAAAATCGGTTCTTTTTAGAACCAAAACTTTATAAAAAATAATTCGTAAAACTAATTTGTCTGAATACTACAAAAGCTAAAAAATTATTATTTTTCTTTACCTAAACTAATTTTTTATTTACTTTAAATTATTTTATTTAGAAAATGTAATTCATCAACATCCAAAATTACCTTCAATATAATTTATTGTTTGAGAGCCACCGACATAATGCTCAAGAGGTTTTATGGCTTAGCGGACTTCTTAAAACGCACAGACTTTAATATTTATATGTTAGGTCCATGTCCATGGTGGTCATTTTCAACAATTGTTGAAGTAACCACTGTTTTAAAGATGTGTGCCTTTATCTTTTATTTAAGATATTTATAATTAATAAATTTCATTTAATACTGAACCAAATGTTTTTTTAATTTGGAGAATGTTTTAAGCATTAAAGGACATTTAAAATGAGGTGTCATTGGAACCCCCTTTCCATTTAAAAAAATATTTCAAAAGCGGACCCAGCTGTCATTTTGACATTTAAAGCTGTCATTGGTATGTCAAAAAATGCAAGACTTACTCAAATATTATCGTTCAAAATTTAATTAAAATATACCGAACGGTTTAGAAGTTAGAGGCGGGGGGGGGGGGGGGACGGACTTTAGGTCCTCACTGTATAACATTTGTCTTGTTTGCAATAATGTAGGAGCGTTTTTAAATCCAAGAAAATATTAAAAAATTTTGGTTTATATATTTATGTAATAGTATTATTTTTTTATAAGAAGAAAAATACATGTCATGCACAAAATCAGCATAGGTATAATACCAGAACGAATGAATTAAATTATCCTTACTAGTCCATACTATATGGGTGTAAGGTTTTATAATAAGCTAAAGTGCTGAAATTAAAAATGCACCAACGGAAAAATTATTCAAAAGACAATTATAAAACTAACTTGTAGACTTGGAGCCATATAGCCCAAAAGATTTTTTGAAAATGTAAATGACATTTCATTTTATATGTGTTGTATATACGAATGTAATTTGAAATAAAGATATCTAAACTAAACTAAACTAAAACTCTCTATTTGTTTTTAAAAAAATCAATTATTAAATTCCTATACAATCTAATATCAGCAGCAATTTATTGCAAAATAACCATCGTATTCTGAAGCTTGTGCTGGATTTCACCCTACCTTGATGGTCGTTCACAGAAAGTTTTACTGAAGGCAGGAACGATGCAGTTCTCCTCGCAGGACCGATCTGTAAATACGAGGGCATTCCAGGGTAATATCCTGGGCCCCCCACTATTGACAATGGACTTATTCTCTAAAGTCACAGACAAGACAAGTGAAAATCAATCCAATGTAATATACAAAATTCCATGTAACAACTGCGACTACTCTTGCATAGGACAGACAAAACAATTACTTAAAAAAAGACTAGGAAATCACAGAAAAGACAGCAATAACAAATAACAAATAACGAACCTAAACAACCGAAAAATCGGCCTCGCCATCTATTCCTTTAATGAAGGTTAATTTTAAAACACCAAAATTCTTGACCAAGAAACGAATTTCCAAAACCGATCCTCTTTCTTTCTTTTCTTTTTAAAGTCTTTTATTTCCTATTAGGTATAATACTAAGCTTAATATCTAAATTAATCTACCTGGAGCCTATTGCCCTCACACAACTAAATTAATGATTGCGTAATTACAAAGTCCCTTAAGTATTTAATTTTAACAGTGTTGGGCGCATATGGGCCGTATGAATACGACCCAAAATGCGCCCAAAAGACAGAGCCGTAGGCTCTGCGGCCGGTGGAATGGCCTAGGATACAGCTTAGTATTTAAATATAATTTTTTATTTACACCCGTCCCGGCAAGTGCCTTTACGGGGGGTGTTGATACGATGCATTGCCTCACGGCTCAATAAAATTTTCTTAAACTTTTAACACACATATAATCATGAAGAACTGAAACGCCAAAGCAAGCACTCTGGGAAAAATGCAAAAAAACCCAGTCAGATTAGCTATCACAACTCATATTGTCATTCGCCCATACCGGATGATTTGAATGCGAGTTAAAATTACCATTCCGCTGCACGGCAGAAGAGGCATTTATAGAGAAGGCGTGTCTTGTCATGTGGGCGTCGCCGTTTTGTTAGTCCGTCCCGCTGCCGGTTCTCGTGTCGAGTGATCGCGTTTCGGGCTGCAAATCCGCATCGAACAGTCAAGCGATGCTGAAAGTTCAACGCATTTTCACAGCTCTCGCGCGGATCACTTTTTGGTCTTTGTTTAAGTTTGTATGTTAGTGAATTTTTGTTTTACGTTATTTTTGTTATTGTTTATCTATATTTACTTGTTTGTTTGTTTGTTTATTTATTGTCCGTTGTGTTGTTGTTGTTGTAAGTCCGGCAGTGGGGTATTGTAAATTGGTAGCTTGTAATATAGTGGTTTATGTTTTGTGTGTCCGTCGTTGTCGGCACTTCTGTTTGTAATGTTTCTGGTCAATGGTGAAGCCTGAAGTTTGTATGTATAAAATTTGTCTGAAATGTCGCGTATGTATGTAATTATGTCTTGTACAGCTGCCATGTCGTGCAGGTCCGCGATCCTGACGTATCTATTTGATGACGTCACGGTTATTTCTAGAAATGGCTAATATTCATAAAGGTATGGTTTCGCTGGCGCAATCGACTGCCGCGGCTGGCGATTGCGACGGACTGCTCTTGACTGGTTCAATGGAATTTATAGGTTTGTTCCAACCGCAGCAAAGACCGTTCTAGAACGGTCCTGCGCATGCGTATTACATAAAATGCGTTCCAACTGTGAATTGACGATCCATAGGACGATTCTTTAAGTGTTCCAACCAACCTTGTTACCGTTCTAGAACCGTTCTTGAACCGTCCTTTCGATCCCTGGCCATACATTGGAATCGTTTGGGATGACCTGCGCAGTAAGGTTTTAGTAAGCTGGGGCTGACATTAGTGATATTTTTCACATTTCCATTTGTTTATTGGTGGTTTTTGATCGTGAGATTTTTAGTTCGACTGTGTATTTTTCTGTTTTATACTGCCTTAATTTGACTTTGGTTTATTTTTACTATGAGTGACGAAGGAGATAGTGAGGTTATGTTCACGTTATAATTATTTAACTCGATACCTAAATCGGTTCACAAAATCGTTCCAACCCGTCTATATTTTGCACCATCACGGAACTGTAAAATATCCACGCCTGCGCACAACATCGGTACGAGTGATCCCAATAACTGTTCGGGGACGATACCAAATTAGTTGGTTGGAACAAACCTTATATGTGTACGGGTTCGCTGAAGCAACTCTGCGACGGAGCGCTTGCGGCCCGCCGCCGCAACTGCGATCCGACTGCTCCAAGACCAGTCCAGTCGCGATCGCGTGTCAGAATGCCATCGTTTTCGGCAATTGTTGACGAGTGTTTGATAGATGAGGTGCAAAAGTACCCCCCTTTATACAACTATGGGAACGAAAATTACAAAAATGTTATAATGAAAGAAAATGCATGGAAAAAAGTGGCAGCAAGTGTAGGGAAGAACGGTAAAGTGTACAAAACCATTCTGTTTATTTTTTAGCATATACATTACAAAACTTATAATTATACCATATTCAAATCCAAGATGCATACGAAGGAAACATTGATCAGTAGGTAATGACAACCGTAACTCTATTTCGAGTGGTCAATCGGCAATAAAACTAAAAGGCCCTTGGCGACAGGGTTGTATTCAATTTACCGGTGATTTTCGCATTATTGCATTGTATCGTTTGGTGTTATTGTTTGTTATTGATATCTTGATATAAATATTTGTGTCTTTGACCGTTGTATTTGAATGTATACAGGGTGTTTCAGAAGTACGGTACGTAACTTAAGGTGGTGATTCCTTATGATATTCAAAGAGAAAAAGTTCATAGGAACATGTGTCCGGAGTTGCCCCGTTTTTGATGTACAGGTTGTTAAAGATTTTTAAAAAAATCTTTTTTTTATTATTTTTTTAAATATGTTTTTCCCGATTTTATTGAAATTTGGTACCGTCATTCATAATAATAAGGGGCTTAATTAGCCCTAACTAGATTAAATTTATTAAGTCCAGTGTAATTATAAGTTTTGTAATGTATATTATGCTGAAAAATAAACAGAATGATTTTGTACACTTTACCGTTCTTCCCTACACTTGCTGCCACTTTTTTCCATGCATTTTCTTTCATTATAACATTTTTGTAATTTTCGTTCCCATAGTTGTATAAAGGGGGGTACTTTTGCACCTCCTCTATCAAACACTCGTCATCAATTGCCGAAAACGGTGGCATTCTGACAGGCGATCGCGACTGGAATGGTCTTGGAGCAGTCGGATCGCAGTTGCGGCGGCGGGCCGCAAGCGCTCCGTCGCAGAGTTGCTTCAGCGAACCCGTACACATATAAATTCCATTAAACCAGTCAAGAGCAGTCCGTCGCAATCGCCAGCCGCGGCAGTCGATTGCGCCAGCGAAACCATACCTTCAGCGAAACCATACCTTAAGACGAAAAATACAGTTTATCTGAATAGAGACAACCAAAACCTCAGAAAATTTACCAATATATCATGAAAAACTTTTCACAAAAAATTCCCTCGGTTTTTCCTATTATTTTCATATCTCCCAGGCAGCAATTATCGCGCAAAAATACAAAAACACCCAACGTATCGACAACTAGTCTAACATGTGCTGTCGATTTCACCATGCTAAGAGTGAGATCTCTGAATTTTTATTTTTCTCTGTGAAAAAGTCTAGTTTTTCCTATCTTTCATTAAGTCCTATCAGGCTGAGTGAGTTTTTCGTTTTGTAAAGTTTTAAATGAATATTCTCAGGATTTAATCAGAAAGTTAAACAAACAAACCTATATTAATAATAATAAATTTCGAGAATTATCTTATCAAACTGAATTTAAGTATGTTTGTTCTATGTTGTTTTCTGAAAGAAGAAAAATGATCAGGCGACCGAACAAGTGCTGCGTTAATTTTAAATGTTATTTATTGTTCATTTCTTCAGATAGAATTGCATAGTGCCAATTAAAAAAAAATTATAAACCTATTATGAGTTTATAGATAGAAGAAAACAATACGTTTTGCTCATTAGTTAAATAAAATTAAAGCCTGTCTTTTCTTTCTAGCCCTGATGAAGACACGAAGAGTGCCCAAACGTAGGCCTTGATTGAGTGGACAAAACATCAAAAAATAATTTGTTCTTAATGTGAGTTTATTTAATTTGATTTAAGCTTTGACTTAATTTAAATTTAAATTTTATTTTATAATAATAATAGAAGAAACAGATGCGTAGGCATAGATCTATGTTGTGAAATAAATAAATACATAAAATTTTCAAAATATGTAATTTATTTACCGTCAATTTATAAAATAAAACCCGAGACGATCCTGCAATGTTGTTCCAAGCGACAAAAAGTTCCTAGAAGAAGAAAGTGTAGATATTGAAGTTTGAACATCTGATGAAATAAGCAATTAGAACAAAACTCATTTTTCTCAAGAAAAATGCTTAAATTTTTCTTTATTTTTTTATCTTTCTGTTCTTCTTAAGCTACGATCAAACCTTACAATTGTTTTTCGATCGGGTGAATTTAGATTTGGAAATCTGTCAGCATAAATTCTTCCTTTTTCTTTCTTTTTTAACTAAAACCTTAGTTAACCAAAAATTTGACTTTACTAATGGACATTTCTCAAACGAATATCACATAGTAAAA
Organism: Polydrusus tereticollis; assembly: GCA_963920685.1. Lineage (NCBI taxonomy): Eukaryota > Metazoa > Arthropoda > Insecta > Coleoptera > Curculionidae > Polydrusus > Polydrusus tereticollis. The sequence continues at coordinate 120,145,849 of OY987330.1, forward strand.
TCAATAATTGATAAAAGAAACACTAATGATTTAATTTTTACTAGGTCTGACAAAGGAAAAACTGTAATAGCAATGGACAATAATCAATATATTTCTAAAACATTTGATTTTTTAAGCTCTGATAAATTCGAAAAAATTGATTTCAGTCCAACAGAACTGTTTCAAAAATTATTAAATCTGATAGGGGAAATTATCACATGACAGTAATGAACCCGCAGGCTCCTAAGTTGTACTCCTTAGTAAAATTACATAAAAATAACTTGCCGATTAGACCAAAAGTTTCTTATCTAACTGCCCCCGCAGTAGTATTATCTAATAAACTTTAATACCTTAATTGATTATCGTAAATTTTTACCCAAATACAGTATAAAAAACGGTTACCAGTTAGTTACTAGAATTGAAGAACGAATTTAATGATGATATTTATATAAGTAGGGAAGGTTTTATAATGGGCAACCCTTTAGGCCCTATGAAATATTTATGGATTGGATACTCTAGAAAAAAAAATTTAAAAAAATTCTAATTTTAAAAATTTTGTCTACTGGTATAGGTACGTTGATGATGTATTAACATGTTTCGTGGGTACGGATAGACAATTAAAAAACTTTTTAAACTTTAATAATAACTTACACGAGAACTTAAAATTCACTATTGAATTGAAACATGACCATCCTATTAATTTCTTGGACTTAACTGTAACTATTAAAAATAATAAACATGAGTTTCAAATATTTCATAAACCATCTTACACAGTACTTCTAATCACCCTTACTCTCATAAAATTTCGGCTTACAATAGCTTTATTCATAGATTAGTAAATTTACCTTTATCAAATGATAGTTTTAATAACGAGTTAAATATTATTAAACAAATTGCAATCAATAATGGATACAACGTATCTTTAATTGAAAAATTAGTTAAGAAAAAGCTGTATAATAAAGCAATAGACTTGGTATTCCCCGTCAATAAACTTAAAGAGAATAATTCCCAGACTTTAACATTCACAAGTAAAGTCACAACCAAAGTTGCTACCTTCTTTAAGAAAAGAGGCTCAAAAATAGCTTTTAAAACTAATAATACACTTGATAAATACATTAAAAATAATAAATCCAAAACTAAAAAACAAAACAAATCAGGAGCTTTTCAATTAAATTGCGGTTCTTGTTCAAAATTTTATATTGGCCAAACGGGTAGGTCATTTTAAAATAGAATAAGGGAACATAAAGTTAGTTTTTTAAAGAAAAAAGAAAATTCCAATTATGCCAAACAGTTATTGAGCGATAACCATAATTTTAATGACAATTTTAAAATTTTACACTTAGGCAACAAAGGGAACAGATTAGATTTATTGAAATCGATGGAAATTAATAAATATAAAAATGCAAATGTACTACTGAATAAAGAGTTGGATTTAGGGAATTCCCCGTTATTAAACCTTTTTCATTATTATAATTTTATTACATGGTAAACATCAAAACCCCGTTATTAAATATTATTTACTAACATAGAAATTTAAAATTTAACAACAAACACCCTGTATTGCAACATTTATAATTATTTATTTTATTTTGTTAAGAATTTTATCGTCCTACGTATTACTACCAATGGTGAGAAGCACAAGTCAAGTTTTTTTAAATAAAGAAAAAATAAATAGTATTATTGATTTGTGATAACCTTAAACTGGCTAGGCTCGAATGCTGGCGTTAGTTTGCAATTGGGGCTTTAATCCCAACGTCTGGTTTGATGTTTTTTGAACTCATTTATAGCATGTATCCTAGTTTTTTTAAAAAATTTACCCTGGAGTGATTATTTGGATGTGAGTATTGCTCTGTAATAGAAACTATTAACAAAACTAGAGTTGATTATAAAAAAAAAACAAAAAAAAAAAGAATGCTTTTCTCATCACACATGATACCTATATACCTGTTTTGTTGATCAGTTTTATTTTTGTTTTGTAATTGTATGTTTCCCTATAAATATTGTAGATTAAGTTTATTGTATTGTTTTTATCAATAATGTTTGTTGTTAAATTTTAAATTTAAATTTCTATGTTACAAAGAAAAGAGAATTATTACACCTTTACTGTATATTGGTTCCCCTCTAATGTATACAAATCCTATGTTTTAGTGCCCGGCCTAATACAAAGACACATGTAGATCGACAGTTCGTGGTTTACGTGAAAGGATTTTCATCAGAAATTAATAATATTTCAATTTTCAAGAAGTATAGAGCCCTTAGACCCGATCATACTGCTCATACACGGTTATTTATTGCATATAAAAAAGGAAGATACTTTTGGAAAAATACCTTTTCAAATTGCATCATATTTAAAGTTGTCCAGTCCCAAAGAATATACAGGACATTGTTATCGAAGGACGTCAGCTACATTATTAGTAGATGCTGGCGGGGATATCATGAGTTTAAAATACATGGTGATGGAAGTCCTCCAGTGTTGCGGAGGGCTATATTGAAAATTCGGTACAAAATAAAATAGGAATTGCAAAGCAAATAAATGGTGTAGAAGACTATGCAGAGAGAACCTCATGTTTTAGTAAATCTGTAAATTTCAATTCTTGTGTCTCATCGGATAGTAAAACACTTCCTTCATCGATATCGTTTGGAAATGTTCCAAATTCTACAATTAATATTAATATTTCTTAATTTATTAGTTTGGATTAGTTTAGAAATTTAAATATGTAAGTATTTGTTATACATATAATGTTTAATAGAGTTTCTTTTAAAAATAAAAAATACACTTACAGCACTAGTGCGGTAAAGTGATACTTACCGCACTCAAATCAGTGCGGTAAGTAGTTACTTACCGCACGCTTGTAGATAAAAATTAAAACGATAATCAAAAAGGGGTTATTATAAAACGTCAGTAGAGAAAGTACACAGACTAATTTTACCTATTTATTATAAATATTAAAAGAATAAGGTTCACCACTGCCTCATTTGCGGCATTTTCAATGTCAGAGTCTTCTAAATCATTCATTTCTTACTTAATATTTGCCGCAGTTTTTGACAAAAAAATTCTTTCGAGTTTTTTTTTTTTTGACAAGTGTCAATTTTTTTTGACATGAAAGGTGTAAATGAAACACGGGTAATAAAATGTTTGGTAGAATAAATTAAGTTTTTTATTATAAAACGCCCGTAGAAAAAATATTGTTTCGTAACTTGTTGTATAAATAGCTATTTTGGTTTTCCAAAAATGACACCTATCAGAATTTTGACCCTACGAGTGCGTTGTCAAGTCCGTTCCTGGCTTCTTTGGCTATATACTAGATTGATTCTAGTATAAATTTTGTAGTTAATATGGGCTGTACAATGTTACAAAATTTCATTAAAAAATAAGGGGTTGCTAAAAAGTTATAATCGAAAATGTAAATCTTTAGGCGCGTCTTTGAGGCCTGATATTTTTGTTAAAAGGGACATTGGAAAAAATTATTATAATCAGTATTATATTAACCTCCCATGTACGCTGACAAAATATTGCTCTATACTTACCGGACACCCTGTATATTTTATACTTGTTTTCATTGATAATACTTACATATGAGGCGGAACTTCAAAAAAATGTTTTCCCTCGTAGGCTTTAACATCCTTGGCACCGTATATGTTGAGTTCCCTGTACGGATTAACGCTGACTAGAACTGGGCCAATGTATGTCTAAAAGAAAGTAACAGATAAGAAAAATAGGTTTGCAACTCTGTGCCAACTTATCTAAATCCGAATTTCAATTTCGATGTACTGTCTAGACATTCGGTGGTTAGGATTGGCGCAAAACAAAAGTGTTTTAGGTCAGGTGTTGAAATTTGAAAGATTAGAAAGAGGGATACTTGGGCGCAGGGGTTGTTCGATACAATCGATATAACTCGCGGTGCTTCGATTCCCTAAAATTAATCGCCCTGACCATGCTTTCCTCGGCAATTTATTTAATATATAAATAATATTATTTTATCGTTTTAGCCTAAATAGGAACGTTTTAACATTATGAAAGATCACGCATTTTCCAATATCTTTATAGTATTAGCCCACATTTTACGCATAACATATTAAAATCTATCTTTTGGGTATAGTCAAGGTTACATTATACCGTTGATAATAAAAGGCCTCAAATTTACATTTTTTCGGGCTTAGCCGGATTACCTGCATCCCTAATTGCAATACCATTTTAAGAAGGTATAAATAACTAATAATATATAAATAGCGAATTGATTTTTATTAATTTTAATTCCAATTGGTTTTCCGACGAGGGAATTTTGTTATATTATTAGTGTTTGGTTTACCAGCGCGTGACATTTCTTGTTGTATTAGTGTTAGAATGTGGCCTCTATGCATGGACTTGTGCTGAAAGTGGGGAATCTTATTGTGTTGCTTTCAGAAGAATGCATTTATCTCCCGATGCTAAAGATATATTCCGAAATAAGTACTAATCTTTGCTGAAAAGAGATTATAATTTCAGCGATGCTTTAGCCCAGACGTCTGCTTTCACAAGTACTTCTTTGTCTTTGTTAAAGGATATAGTACCTACTTGGGGCAGCACCAACACAAACGCCCGGGGTGAGGCCCTTATACAATTCCTGGCTCATACAAACCTTGAGGTACTTAACAGAGGTAGCGAGGCCACGTTTGTCAATAGAATCTGGAAGGAAACTATTGACATTACACTGGCTTCAAGAAGGTTGATCAAAGATATTTCAAATTGAAAGGATGCAGCCCTGAAGAGAAACCCAAGAGCGACGAACTGGGAAAACTACATCGCCTCTTTCAGAAACAACTTGGGAACGATTCAGGTCCAAGTACAAAATAAAGAGGAATTGGAGAATAAGGTAAGTAGCTTTACCGCAGCGATCGTCTCGGCCTACGAACAGTCGTGTCTGCTGACAGTTGTCACGGGAGGAGGGTTCGCTGGTGGAGCGGATTGGGGCGTGGCCGACGAAATAGTGACTGGCTCCGCGATAACCTGGGCGGTGAATGAGTTCAGTCCGTATAAGGCAGCGGGACCAGATGGCGTGTTCCCAGCTCTGCTTCAGATAGGTCTAGAGATTCTGCTCCCTTATCTGGAGAGCGTCTTCCGGATCAGCATTGCTTTGGGTTACGCGCCAAAAGCCTGGCGATCAGCAAGGGTCACCTGCATTCCTTAGAATGGTAGAACTGACTACTCGGTCACCAAGGCTTTTAGGCCAATAAGTTTAACCTCTTTTCTGATGAAGATACTGGCAGCTCCGACATGCGGTGGGTGCCAGCTGGGGTTTAAACCCCCGTATCATGCGCTGGCTCTACACGGCGGTCATCAGACCGAGAGTCGCCTTTGGCTCTGTGGTCTGGTGGCCTGGAGTGGAGAAGGTTACCGTGCGCGCCAGACTGGCAAAAGTGCAGAGGCTTGCTGGCTTGGGCATAACCGAAGCCATGAGAACCACGCCCACGGCCGCACTGGATGCCCTGCTGGGGCTGCCGAGCCTTCCCATCTGGATTTAGAGGAGGCAATGGCGGCATACCTACGAATGCGGGCCACCGGATGCTGGACGGGAGTGGGTGACTTAGGCCATACTAGGATTGCTCCGAGAGTGGAGAGGGAAATCCCAATACTCTCCTCCAGAGCAATGCCAGTTGAGAGAGTGTTGAGGCTAAACAGGAAGTTCACTCTTACCATCCCTAGTAGGGAGCAGTGGGAGGAAGAGCAGGTGAAGTTTCCTGACGATGCTCTGGTATGCTACACCGATGGGTCGCGCATGGCTGGAACTGAATCAACAGGGGCGGGAGTATACTTGGAAAACATCAACATAAGAAGAAGCTACCCACTGGGAAGGTTCGCGACGGTTTTCCAAGCAGAGGTGTATGCCATCCTCTCGGTGGCAAGTATGAGGAAGGTCATAGACCGTCAAGAGCGGACTGTATACATCTGCTCTGATAGCCTTAAGGCAGTCTGTCAACCCAGAAGCAGTTCGGCCCTCGTGAAGGAGTGTGCGGACGCACTTGGGATGCTTGCAGAACAGAAACAGGTATTCTTGGTCTGGGTCCCGGGATGCTAAGGAGCACATGGCAACGAGACGGCCGGCGAGCTCGCCAGACTTGGAGCCGAAACTCCCTATCTAGGACCCGAACCAGCAATAGGTATATCAAAGCAGCAGGTGGGGACGGCCCTGGGGGAATGGGCCGCCAACCTCTCCAAGGAGGAATGGCGGCAGACGCCAGGGTGTAGACAGGCCAAAGATTTCATAACTTAAATAGATTCTTAACAGGAGTAGGCGTGCCCTGAAGCCTCTGGTAGGACTTTTAACAGGACACTGCAAATTGAGAAAGCACCGGCATACGATGGGGGTGGAGGAGGACCCGATATGTTCGAGATGCTTGGAGGATGAGGAGACACCACTGCACTTCCTGTGCAATTGCGAAGCACTGGGAAGACTCAGACGACAAGTCTTTGGGACAGTGGTGATCCCACAGGAAGAAGTCAGGACTCTTGCTTGGAGTGACATCCTGACCTTCATGAGAAGGTCGGTTAGGTTCGGCGAGAGCCTGGGTGGTTGAGTGGATGGGAGAAGACTCAGGGGTAGGTAAAAAGGATCGCATTTGGTCTACTTGCCAGGTCCGTGTGCCTCCCCTCACCTACTACTAGTACCTACTGAAACCTATCATTCTCAGAAAGAAGCGAAGTATCTGTGGGACATTTAGAAGTATTAAATATATGAAGAGCAATCTGTACCTACCCTGGTTTCCCTAAAAAGAGGCTTACTAACGACGAAACAAACATTTCTTGTAGCATTTCAAGCCAATTTAGCTTAAAATGGGTTTTAAATATCACCCAATTGATAAAAGACAAACCTTAATGGAATCTCAACGTTTACTGGAATAGCGTCACAAATATTTAGAGCAGAAAATCGACCAATTATCTACCTTGACGAAACATGGTTCGATACACATGCAAGAAAAGAATGGAATGATTTTTCAAAAAAATGTCAAACCAAATAAAGGCAAAAGAATAACAATAATACACGTACATAGCAGATTCTTCTCTAGATTACCACCAAGACACTGACGCACAACTTTTTGAAGAATAGTGTAAACATCGACTTCTCAAAAATATATCCAAAAATAGCGATATTGTAATGGACAATGCTAGTTATCTTAGTCATCAAGTAAAAATGTTTTCTAGTTCTAACAGTACAAAAGCAGAAATCCAAAATTTTATGATAAAAAATAATATATATTTTGAAGAAACTTACAAAAAACGGAATCTTTTAGAAGTATTACAGGCTTTTAAAATTAATAAAGAATTCGTGTGTGATAAACTTGCAACACAAAATGATATACAGTATTGCGTCTTCTTCCCTACTATTGTGTATTTAATCCAATCGAACTAATCTGGCACCAAGTAACATCAAATAATAGAAGGAATAATACTTCCCCCATTAAATAAATTTGTCGTAAAATAAAAAAAAAAACATTGTAAGTAACATTTCTGCAGACAGTTGAAAAAACTGTATACATCATGTAATTAAGGTGGAAAATTCTTACCTATATGTGTATTAGTACTAATGTTCAACCCGTAATAATGAGTCTAGATAAAGATAGTGATAGTGACACAGAACTAAATTTAGAGTAAAGTAGAATTAAGTTGCCAAAATTGATTATTGTAAAACTTTTCTGTGTACACACATTGTACTGTGATTACATCTTAAACTTAATTGTACTCTTGTATTAGTGTGTAGTCTAAATCGTAACATTGTAAATTTTAATCATAATAACTCGTAAAAATCTTTATCATATACCTAGTGTAATATGTTGACGACTGTAAAAACTTAATTTTTATTGAAACGAATAAATCTGTATTTCAGTATTTCATTCATTTTTATGGTACTTATTATATCTCAAAATATTGTTATTATAATATTTGATCTTCACTTTCATTTTGTTTAAGGTGTTTCTTTAATTCAATTAATATGTAGATATAGTCTATCATTAAATCATGCGAAGTAATAAATCAATCAAAACCGTCTTCTCCATGGGCGTTCAAGATTTTTCGGCATGTATACATTTAGATAGGCCTGAATTTTTAAATTTGTGCAGAATTAGTGCAAGTATCGACATTACATTAAATTCAAGTTTTGTCTTCAAATATATATTTTATTATTAAATTTTTTAGGCTTAAAATTATGTAGGTACAGCCGTACCATTTACCTAGAATTTAAGAACGCAATTTTATCAAAACTAATTAGAGTCTAGGTACTTATTCCGTTTCTGCTCTAATCATTTTATTCCTTTTTTTTACCTAATCCTGGTTACCTGTTTGCTAATTATGTGGTTATTATGCCTTTATGGGTGCCTCTATTGGAATAATACACATATTTATATCTATACATACCTACCTTGGGTGTTTTTTTCTCAGAGAAATTAGTCAAAGTGTGAAGTGTCAGTGTTTTTTTTTAATTAAATATGGAGAATTTTCAACAATTGCTTTGTTGCCTAAACTCCCTAGAGTCGGTACATATACAGTAAATGAAAAAAAAAATAATTCGTAACTGTTACGATTCTACTAAAAGTTATAGCTGGTATTGCTATTTCTCTTAAGTCAGCTCCCTTGAGCTTTTACTTCTTTTAAATTTGTTGGTGCTTATTCTTCTACTATACTGGAATTTCTTTGTTGCTATGATCTTCTTGCATTGTTCTGTTTTCTTCATTGATTTGCTTGCTTATTTTCGCTGTTTTTTTCCGTGTTGTTTTTTTTTTGTTTCTCTATTGTTTTTGTTAATCCTTGTTTTTGTTTTTGTGTTTTTAGGGTAGGAGGATTTCTCGATAAGTCTGTCCTTTCAAAGTATTTAGTTATTAATTTTGTATTGTGTTCCGCAATTGTTTCCATTTTTAGGTCTCTGTGTAATACAGCTATCGGTACGTGTCTTTGTGCGTTAGTCATAATCCTCATTATTTTGTTTTGTAGTATCTGTAGTTTTTTTTTTTTTTTTTTTATGATAAGGCACAGCACTGCAGGATAAATCCTTTATGGCGCTCTAGGAGCGGTGCGTGTGCGCAGAAAACGATTCACGTTGGTCTTGAATCTTTGGAGATTATACTCGTTGGGGAACGCGATCTCAGGGAGGTCGTTCCAGAGTGATGACGTTCTCCAGATGAAAGAATTTTGAAACAGTGTCGTTCGAGGGACACTAAGCTGAACCACGTACTGGTGGGCTGCAGTGGCTCGTCGTGTATTTCTACCATGCACCGCTCTGGGTGGTATCAAGCGGGCAACCTCAGTTGAACACTTGCCATGAAAATATTTGTAATTTGGTATCTTGTCTTGTTTACGGTGCACCATGTTGGTACACCGTATGTCAGTACAGGTCTAATTATGGTCTTGTAAACTGTTGTTTTTGTCTTTAAATTAAGTTTGCTTTTGGCGCAGAGTAGGGGATACACTGCACCCATTTGTCTGTGTGCTTTTTTAAGTCTAGTCTCGACATTGTCGTTCCAGGACAACTTTTTGTCAAAGACGAGCCCAAGATAGCTCGCTTTAGGGCTTCACTCTATGGCTTTATTATTTACTTTGACCCTTGTTTCTGGCAGTCTTAGTCTCGCCTTTGAGAAAAATATGGCCTGTGTCTTCCCCTCATTAAGTCGCATCTTCCATGTATCCAGCCAATTCTGCAGAAGCAGGATATGGCGCTGCAAGCGTAAAACTACTCTCCAGGGCACTCCTGAGGTGGCAGTAATCGCGGTGTCATCAGCGAACTGGTATAGTTGTGTAAGAATGCGGATTTGAGTGTTGATAATGCAGTGCAATTTACAGCAGATATGTTTAACGTTGGGAAAACAACAATATATAAACTTTTAAAAGAAGAAGAAAGTGTGGCGTCAAACCCCCAAAAACTTCTCCGAGAAGACCAGGACTACCCATTTATGTGTAGAAAAACACTTTGAAAATTATTTAAAAAAAATGGGGTTGCGGTGGAAAAAACATATAAAGCAATCGACTTTAATAGACAGTAGCGATATCGTCTGTTGGAGAAGAAATTACTTAAGACGCATCCGAAAAGTCAGAGAAGAAAACAAAAAAAAAATTATCTAGACGAAACATGGCTAAATGAAGGTCACACTGTGACTAAGTTTTGGCAGGATGAAAATAATAAATGTTCAAGGCAAGCTATTTTGGAAGGATTGTCCACAGGATTTAGACCGCCATCTGTAAAAGGACATCGACTTATTATAACCCATATTAGAAGTTCTGAAAACTTCGTTAAAGGTGGTCTACTGATGTTCCAATCTAAAAATCACGAAGATATTAATGCCGATGTCTTTGAAGAATGGTTCGAGCAAATGTTGGATGTTATACCAAAAGATGCAATAATTGTATTTGATAATGCAAGTTATTACTCCAGGCTGATGAGAAAATTACCGACAAGTGCATGGCGTAAAAGTGCTAAGTTTAAAACAAATAGAATTTCTATTAGATTCCTTAAAAAAGGAACTATTGGTACTAACTATTTTACATAAAAATGCATTCAAAAAATATGTAGTCGATGAAATGGTAAAGTTACGAGGAATATCTGTGCCCCGACTCCCTCCTTACCACTGCGAATTAAACCTGATCGAAATTATATTATAGGCAAATAAAGACAGATGTCGCCAGAAAAAACACGACCTATAAAATAGCGAACTTTTAAGACAAAGTTCAAACGAGGTAAATCTCCCCCATATATAGTGTATTGCGTATATTGCGTAAAAAGTGTCTACGGGGCAGAAAAAAACACTTAATATCACCAAAAAATATTCAAAAGATAGAAATTAATGGTGGTTCTAGCAGCGACAAAAAATTGTGGTTCCATGAAAAATGTGCTGACTCTGGTCTATTTTACGTATGTCATAACTGACAATGAGAAGGATCTGAAGCGTAATGAATTATATTTAACTTAAGTTTTATTTTTTATTAAAATGTAAAATATTTTTAAAACTGATAATAAATATATTACTTTATCAACCTATCCCTTAGCGTGTACCAACCTGCTGAAAATTCGGGGTTATTTAGTGCATTTGTATGTTCTATTGCAACATAAAATGCTTGCAAGATTTAAGTTATACCCGATGTTGGTCTAATTTGGGAATTAGTTATTCAAAACATATCTGTATTAGACTTGAGTTTTTCCGAAATATAACCAGTACAGTTAGAAGCACTTTAATCTGAAAAAGTGTACCAACCAGTCTCGGTCTCCCCTACTTACATGCATTTGTTACCATTTTTATAAATTATTGACATGTTTAACATTGTACGAGTTTGGTAATGATAAGAAGTAAAAATGATAGTCTTTGTTTCTGATTTCAATGTATGGGAATACACAGCCCTCCAACAAAAGGTTCTATCTGCCAAAACTAGCAAATTAACTTTTCTCACTTCTATAATTGTTTAGTTATAGGTCATAGGCACACTATTTTTAAAGTATGCAATAATGTCTGATCTGCCTTTAAATGCCGTATTATGTATGCCTAAAATATCTGTCCTATACAGGGTGGTGCATCGATCCACGCAACATAGGAAATCCCATGCAAATTTTGAGATGGTAAAATATTGGCTCCCTTGTTTATTTAAGACCGATAATTTATTTAACTTTATTAAAGGGAATACTTTGACGAACTAACTGACGAAATTTTAGCGCGATTTATTAAGTCATTAAGGGCTTATTTAAAAAAACGTCAATCTATAATTGGCGAAAATTAACAAATACGGTTCTGAAGCTTTATAATAAAAACACCAGTCAGTAACTGACAAGAAGGATGTATTGACCATTTCGCTGGGGGGCAAATTTGACAAATTTAGGTTAAAGTTTATGTCAAAGCCATGAAATTACCATTACATATTATTATTTGACAACGGATATATTTGCTGGGGGGCAAAGTGACAAGTTTAGGTTATACTTCTTGTCAAAATCATATGTTCTTAAATGGTCTCATAGACCATTTAGGAACATATAATTTTTTTCGGGTAAAATAGGTTAAAAGCTTCAGGTTTAAGATTTTTAATACAATTTGGTTTGTCTCTCTGTTATACAAACAAAAATATGGTGGAGGAGATAAATCAATAAAACAGTTTTGGTAAACAAAAAGTACTTTATTTTTCGAGAATTTTACTTTCTAATGCATAATAAAACAAATAAATTACATACTTAACTAATTATTTAATTAAATGTTTAAACAACCCCTCATTTGCTGCTAGACAATACCCCAAACGATCATAAAATTCGTTTCGAACATTTCCTAATTGATACACGGACAGCCTTTTACACTCTGCAGTAATAGCATTTTTTAAATTCTCCAGCGTCTCGTATTTAAAATTTTTGTAGATGGTTGTTTTTAGGTGTCCCCATAAGAAAAAGTCATTCGGCAAAAGATCGAGAGACCAATTAATTGTGTAATTTAGTCCAATAACGTTTCCTATAAAAACATTTTCTAAATACTCCCTAACCACTGCGGAGTTATGAGCTGGGCAGCGATCCATCTGGAACCAAATTTCTTGATTTTCTCGAACAACTTCATGCAACGCAGGCGTAATTTCATTTTGAAGCGGTTCAAGAAAATAGTGAGGGGTTAAATTTTGATTTAAAAAGAGTGGTCCGATGATATGATGTCCCAAAATGCCAGCCCACACGTTGACTTTTTGGGGATACTTTGTCCTTGTTTCAATAAACCAAAATTCATTTTCTTGGCTCCAGTATCGAAAATTTTGTACATTAGGCTCGTTATTCAAGGTAAAAGTACATTCGTCGGTGAAACAAATATTTTGCAAAAATTCCCTGTCATTGTTTGCCCTCTCCATCATATTTAAACAAAAATCAGCCCTTCGAATCATGTCCCCTCCCCATCTCTTAGTTCTTGAACTTTATGGTATTTATACGAATAATATTTATGTTTATGTAGTACTCGTAAAACGGTTGTATGATGTCTCCCCACTTCGTCTCCAATATGCCTAGTACTTATAATTCCCTTATTTTCTTCCACACTTAGCAAAATATTTAAATCTTTATCATTATCTGCAGGATTATTACCTTCGTCTTCTCTCTCGCATTTACATTTATTGAGAAGCGTTCCACTATTTTTAAATTTTTTAATTATTCTGGTTATGGTGGATATTGCTGCAATTGGTCTCTCTGGATAATGTACTGCAAACATATCCGATACTTTTCTGCTGCTGTTTTCTGCATAATACCTGTGCTATAATTCTAGTTTCTCCTGTATAAGTTTGTATTGTTTACCTTAACTCTATGGTACTTGTACTTTTGGTATATTGTCACTTACTGACATAGTATTTCTTTTATGTATTCAATTCTGTTAATTAAAGCCTAAAGTATAGACAAAGGTTATTTCATTACAATTTAATTAACAGAAATATAAATGGACAAGTTTTTGAGGCCTGAACGATTTGAAGCGGATCCACATGAAGACTCAGCGGCTAAAGAATGGAAACACTGGTTCAAGACTTTTAAAATTTTTTAGAAACGAGCGATAAAGAAAATAAACTTGATGATAGTGCAAAACTAAGGCTTCTAACTAATTTTGTGTCTCATACCGTCTACGAACATATTAGCGAATGTGAGAAGTTTGAACAAGCTACAAACATTTTAGAAGATCTATAATATGTGAAACATGTTAATGAGGTATTTGCTAAACACCTATTATCTACAAGAAAGCAACAGCCCACAGAAAGTATTGATTAATATGTTCAAGCTCTAAAACTACTAAGCAAAAATTGTGATTTTAAATAAGTAACTGCAGAACAAAATAAAAATTATTTTATTCGCGATGCTTTTATAGGTGGACTGTTACCTAATGAAATCCGTCAGCGTCTATTAGAAAGTAATACACCAAATTTAGAAAAAGCAATTATACAATCACGTTCTTTAGAAGAAGCTCGGAAACAATCAAGCGTCTATATTAGCCACAATTCAATAAATACAGATCATTTAAAAGAAATCCCCAATGAATCACAAATACAATATACATCTGCAGCTGCCTCCTCTCAGCGTTGTTATTTTTGTGGAAATACTAGACATCCACGCAGTATATGCCCAGCCCGGAATGTTACCTGTAGTAACTGTCAAAAACTAGGACATTTTGCAAGGGTATGCATGAAACCTAAACTTTCTAGACAAAAGTCAACTTCAGCTTCTACATTCCTCATTGCTTCCGTATCAAGGCCGATACCATACTGTTTATCACAGGCAGTAGTCAAAGCTAAAGTTAATAATATACCTGCACATGCTTTAATAGACACTGGAAGCTCTGATAGTTTTTTGGACTATGATTTTGTAGTATCAAATATTTTAAAAATCTATCCAACTCAGGGCGTAGTTTCTATGGCAACTACTTCATGCGTTTCAAATGTAAAAGGATATCTGTCCTTCCTAAACTATGCACAGATATTATTATTGGTCACGACATAATGAAACAACATACTAGTGTTACTATGAATTTTGGTGGCACTAAACAACCGTTATCAATTTGCTATCTTACCGAAGCTAAAATAGAACCACCTGAATTATTTCCAAATTTATCCAATGAATGTAAACCCATAGCTACTAAGTCACGTCGGCATTCAAATGAAGATGAACAGTTTATTAAGCAAGAAGTAATCAAACTTTTACAAGAAAACATTATTGAAGAAAGTAACTCACCATGACGAGCTCAAGTATTAGTTACTCATAGTGAACACCATAAACGTCGCATGGTTGTAGATTACTCCCAGACGGTAAATAAATTTACCAAATTAGATGCGTATCCTCTACCGAACATTGAAAGCATTGTCTCGAAAGTCGCAATATATAAAGTATTTAGCACTATTGATTTAAAAAGTGCTTATCATCAAATACCAATTAGCGATAATGATAAACCATTTACGGCTTTTGAAGCAGGTGGGCGTCTCTATCAATTCCGAAGAATACCTTTTGGTGGAACAAAAGGTGTGTCCTGTTTCCAAAGAACAATCGACTCGATCATATTAAAAGAAAATTTAAATGGAGTCTTCGCTTACCTTGATGACATGACTGTTTGTGGAGAGAATCAAGAAATTCATAATAATAATCTAGAAAAATTCTTAAATGCTGTTAAGAAATTCAATTTATGCACTTTTAACAAGACGTCTATTAAATTATTGGGATATATAATTGAAAACGGAACCCTGAAACCAGATCCTGATAGACTACAACCTCTCCTAGATTTACCAGTACCACGCAATACTGGTAAACTTCGTAGAATAGTAGATATGTTTTCTCACTATTCTAAATGGATTTACAAATTTTCCGACAAAATCAAAAGTTTGGTGAAATGTAAAATTTTTCCATTGACGCAAACTGAAATTAATGACTTTGAAAACTTAAAAACAGATATTTCAAATTCTTTGCCGTGGACTATTGATTATAAAATACCTCTGATTGTAGAAACAGATGCCTCAGACTACTGTATAGCTGCTACGTTAAGTCAGTCTGGAAGACAGGTAGCTTTTTTTTCAAGGACATTGTCAGAAACAGAGCGACGACACTCTTCAGTCGAAAAAGAAGCATATGCATGTATTGAGGCACTAAGGAAATGGAGGCATTTTTTGATGGGACGCCATATTAAATTATTGACTGACCAAGAAGCTGTATCTTTTATGTTTGATACTAAACAATCCAGTAAAATTAAAAATGAAAAAATATTACGATGGCGTTTAGAGTTATCTTGCTACAACTACGATATTGTTTATAGACCTGAAAAAGAAAATATAGTTGCTGATGCTTTATCCAGAATTTGTGGAGCTAGTACCAATACTAAACTATATGAACTTCATCAGTCCCTCTGCCATCCTGGTATTACAAGAATGTACCATTTTGTTCGAACTCGCAACTTACCATTTTCTATGGAAGATTTCAAGAAAATGACTACAGCATGCCCGATATGTGCTGAGATGAAGCCAAAATTTTGTAAAAATTAAATGGGACATCTAATTAAAGCTACCTCCGCATTTGAGCGTCTTAATATTGATTTTAAAGGACCTTTAACTAGCTCTACTAATCATAAATATCTGTTAACGATAGTAGATGAATACTCTAGGTTTCCTTTTGCTTTTCCTTGTTCAGATATGACTAGTTCCACAGTCATAGGATGCCTAGATCTTCTATTTACTATTTTTGGTATGCCAGCATATATTCACTCCGATCGAGGAACTTCTTTTATGTCCCGAGAAATAATATCATATCTTCAATCACGTGGAATAGCTCATAGTCGTACTACACCATACAACCCAGAAGGCAATGGGCAAGTAGAAAGATACAATGGTATAATTTGGAAGGCTGTTAATTTAGCACTAAAATGTAGAAATCTAAAAATGACTCAGTGGGAACTTGTTTTACATGACGCATTACATTCTACACGTTCCTTACTGTGTACCTCAACCAACTACACGCCGCATGAAAGAATGTTTAATTATCAAAGACGATCAACCAGCGGCACATCAATACCCCCTTGGTTAATTCCTTCAACAACAGTTTTTCTTAAAAAATATGTACGGCAAAGTAAAAATGACCCTCTCGTCGATGAAGTGGAATTGGTAGAGGCAAACCCTGAATATGCATTAATCCGATATAAGAATGGAAAAGAGTCAACGGTTTCTATAAAACATCTCGCCCCAAGAGGAGATTTAAGCTTGATAAACTCTAATCAAAATACTACAATTCCTGATACTGATTCTAAAGCTGAAACTAACCTAATATCCAATACAGAAAATACTTCTAGTTCAATGCCAAATAACTTAGATCCTGTTAGACCTAGTATTCAAGATGATGAAAATAATGAAGACAGTGCAACTAATTCCCATGATCAGAGTATCCAGATCCAGGAAGAAAAGGCTAACAAAATTATTCGTCAGTCGCTGAGAAAACGCAACCCTCCTGCATATTTTAAAAATTATGAATAAAATAAACCAGGGGAGAATGTGCTATAATTCTAGTTACTCCTGTATAAGTTTTTATTGTTTACATTAATTCTATGGTACTTGTACTTTTGGTATATTGTCGCTTACTGACATAGTATTTCTTTTATGTATTCAATTCTGTTAATTAAAGCCTAAAGTATAGACAAAGGTTATTTCATTACAATACCACTTAACTATAGCAATCTTTTTAGACGTAGAAAGTTCATAACGAAATAATAATTATTATAGTTAAAAAAATTGTCAAACTTGGTTTCAATTTGGCACTGACATAATCAATCAAAATATTAAAATTCAGACCCGTATTATCCATTTTAGGAAAATAAAAGATAATATTATTTGTTAAATAACTTTGGATAGACTGCATGAAAATTATTAAAATTTTGAAACTGAGTTTAGTTTATTGGATTCTTTAAAAAGTTTAGATAAACTTCTCCTCCAAAAAAAATTGGGGAGCCAATATATGACCACCTTAAATTTTGCATGGGATTTCCTATGTTGCGCCAGCCAATGCACCACCCTATACCGGGTGTTGCATCGTCGAGTGGGACATAGGAAATCCCATGTAATTTTAAATGGGGTCAATTATTGGCTTCCCTAATTATTTTAGAGAAAAATTCTATTTAGGTTTATTAAAGAGCACTAAAACCCACATTCAAAAGAATAACTTTAGATATTTTTGATGAGCCCGTTTGCGGGTTATCGCCGATTTCTTTTTAACTATTTCTCCTTTTTATGGCCCCGTATTTGCGGGCACCAGTCAAGGTAAAAGATGACTGTCAAATAAAGTTGTCATTTTGAAATGTGTGCTTTATTGTTATAAAAACTCGTACATCGAAAATATTAGCCATGAATTACACTTCTGAAGAAAAAATATTGATGATTAAATGGTATTATCAAGGAAATAGTTATCAAAATGTGTCAGACATGTTTGCTGCTCTGTATCCGAATAGACCGATACCTGCAAAATCTACAGTCGAAAGGACTATCAAGAAATTTGAGACAAAAGGCACTGTAATAAATAACTGCAGATGTGAAGAAAGGCAGGAACAAAGAAGAGATGCAAGAAATGATAGGGACTTGCAAGTTTTATTGTGCGTGGAAGAAAATGATGGGAAGATCAGCACAAGGAAACTTGAGGATGACATAGGATTAGATCACACCACAGCGTTACGAGCTTTGAAACGACATAAATATTATTCATACAAATATGAAAAGCACCAAGAGCTAAGAGATAGGGACGAAATACGATGACAGGAGTTTTGTTTTGGTATGATGGAAAGAGCAAACATGGATAGGGAATTTTTAAAAAACATTTGTTTCACTGACGAATGCACATTTACCTTAAACAATGAACCCAATGTTCAAAATTATCGATATTGGAGCAAAGAAAACCAACACAGGTTTGTGGAAACAAGGACGCAATATCCACAAAAAGTTAATGTATGGGCTGGGATTTTCGGAGAAAATATTATCGGACCATTATTTCTTACACGAAATTTAAACGCAGAATATTTTTTGGAACTATTTGAAGATCATATTTTACCTACTTTACATGATGCCGCCAGGGAAAATCAGGAAGTTTGGTGCCAAATGGATGGCTGCCCGGCACATAGTACCCTGGCTATCCGGGAATATTTAAACCGTGCTTTTATTGGAAATGTTATTGGCTTAAATCATACAGTAAATTGGCCAGCCATGTCTCCTGATTTATCGCCAAATGATTTCTTTCTCCATTTAAAAAACAGGATATACAAAGATAAAAAATACACAAATCTAGACGAGTTAAAAAATGCTATTTCTGCCGAATGCAATAGAATTTCAGTTTACCAACTAGCGAATGTAAGAAGAGAATTTTATGATCGCCTCGGTTATTGTCTAGCAGTCAATGGAGGAATATTTGAACATCTTCTTAAATCCTAAAGTTCTAACAAATTAATAGTACCTACCTATTAATTAGTAAAATATTGAAACATGTAAAATGTCATAATTAACCTTGTAATTGGATACTTTATTTTAGTTTTATTCAGATTAATTTGTACTCATAAATACGCCTTTAATATTTTCGATGTACGAGTTTTTATAACAATAAAGCACACATTTCAAAATGACAACTTTATTTGACAGTCATCTTTTACCTTGACTGGTGCCCGCAAATACGGGGCCATAAAAAGGAGAAATAGTTAAAAAGAAATCGGCGATAACCCGTAAACGGGCTCATCAAAAATATCTAAAGTTATTCTTTTGAATGTAGGTTTTAGTGCTCTTTAATAAACCTAAATAGAATTTTTCTCTAAAATAATTAGGGAAGCCAATAATTGACCCCATTTAAAATTACATGGGATTTCCTATGTCCCGCTCGACGATGCAACACCCGGTATACCTGTGTCCTATGTGACCAACTCACTATTCTTACTAAAAGAAATTGTCCTATCGTTGAAGAGTTGATCCTATCTACTTAACATAAAATCAGTTTCGGACATTAAATTCGACTTAGCATTGTATGCCAAGTAAATTCACTGGGACTGTTCAGTTGCTTTGCATGATGGAATCATGTCCCACGGTATTTTGACATTTTAAATGCTTATAAATTACAAACAAGTAAAGATCTTGAGTTGTAGTGTTGATGGAGGAGTTCACGTTGCTCTAATGATTTTTATTTGGTAGATTAATTATTTTATTAAATGATACAGCGAAATATTAAAAAATTTTATGATAAGGCACAGCACTACAGGATAAATCCTTTATGGCGCTCTAGTAGCGGTGCGTGTGCGCAGGAAACGATTCACGTTGGTCTTGAATCTTTGGAGACTATACTCGTTGGGGAACACGATCTCAGGGAGGTCGTTCCAGAGTGATGACGTTCTCCAGATGAAAGAATTTTGAAACAGTGTCGTTCGAGGGACACTAAGCTGAACCACGTACTGGTGGGCTGCAGTGGCTCGTCGTGTATTTCTACTATGCACCGCTCTGGGTGGTATCAAGCGGGCAACCTCAGTTGAACACTTGCCATGAAAATATTTGTAAAATAGACTCAAGTCGCCAACCTACCTTTCCAGGTTGTTTGTCAGACTATGGTCACCGATCAAGCGAATGGCTCTTCTTTGAATGGAATCTAGCAATCTCAGGGTATGTTTAGGAGCAGAGCCCCAAATATGTGAACAGTACTCCAGCGATGGTCGAATTTGGGCTTTATAGAGCATCAAAAGTTGTTGGGGTGTATAGAGGTTCTTTGTTCGAAAAAGTACTCCAAGCTTCTGCGAGGCAACCTTAGCAATGGCCGCAACGTGGCTATGCCAAGACATATAGACTATCCAAATTAACCCCCAATAAATGAATTGATGATGCCAAGGGAATCGAGTGTCCCGCCATAACTATATCCGGTTCTTCAACATTAACTTTTTTAGAAAAAACTGCCGCCTGGGTCTTTTTAGCGTTAAATTCTACTTGGTTACTGTCACCCGAAGACATAATTTCTTCCAGGTCTTTGTTGAGATGTGAGACCTCTTGCTGCCTATAGAGATGTGTATTAGCAGTGTGCTGTCATCAGCGAAGCTATATATAGGATTTTTAGTTTTTTCCACAAGATCGTTAATGTATAGTAAGAAAAGGGTGGGCGACAATATAGAACCTTGAGGGACTCCGGCGTTGATGTTAAATGTGTCTGAAAGAAATCCGTCCATCGCCACTGGCAGAGAACGGTCTTTAAGAAAGCTCGACAGCCATGAACAAAATTGAACCGGCATTCCGTATGCCCTCACTTTAGTTAGGAGCCCCTCATGCCTTACTCGGTCAAAAGCCTTGGAAATGTCCAGTGCTACCGCCCGAGACTCCCCATGGTGTTCTATTGCGTTGTTCCAAACATGAGTAACATAAGCGAGAAGGCCTCCTGTTGATCTAGACTTACGGAATCCATACTGGCGGTCACTAATAATGTTGAAGCCTTCCAGGTATTTTAGTAATTTTTCGTTGATAGCCTTCTCCATAACTTTTGATATAACCTAGAGCGATGCGACTGGACGATTGTTGTTTGGCAAAGTCTTCTTGCCTTTTTTGGGTATGGGCTGGACTCTCGCAGTTTTCCAGCAAGAAGGAAATATTCCTTTTTGTAGGATAAGTTAAAAAGCCTACAAAATACCCGTGTCAGTTCGTCAGCGCATGTCTTAATTACAATTACTGGAATATCGTCAGGACCAGAAGCCTTTTTAGTGTCGAGACTCCTCAAAATTCGTTTAACATGGCGGTGGCGAAAAACAATCTCGGGCATTCTCGATTCTACAGGGGTAATGTTCGGTGGAGTATTTTCCTGAAAATTTACCCTTGAATGTGAAGAGAATAGTTCCGCCAGTAAGTCTGCCTTTTCCTGTGCTTTGGACGCAATGGTACCATCAGAACGTGTTAGAGGTGGAATGGTTGACTTCGTAAAGTTCTGACTGACGGCCTTAGCTACCGACCAAAATGATCTTGAGCCGCTAGGACATTCAAGAAGTTTGTCTCTGATCCTCTGGTTGTGTGCTTCTTTGCTTTGGTTTATCGTTTGCTTGCATTGGTTTCGAGCGTTAACAAAGATGGTACGATTTTCGGCGGTAGGATTTTTACGCCATTGTCGGTAGAAATAATTTTTTGATTTAACAGCTCGTTTGCAATTTTTGGTAAACCAAGGCTTGCCGTTAGAAGGGCACTTTTTTGAGAAAGGGATGAAGGCTTCCATGCCAGTAAGGATAACCTTCGATATTTCTGTTGCACAGATGGATGGATCATCAGAGGTAAAACAAACGTCCCGCCAAGGAAAGGTTCGAAAATGGTCCCTTAGGTCCTCCCACTTAGCTGATGTATAATGCCATATCGTGCATGGTCTAGGAGGCTCTTCAGCACTAGTTGGCAGTTTGTTCAGTGCCGAAATAAGGTTGTGGTCAGACGTTCCTAACGGCGGCTTCACGGTGACAGTGTACAAGTCGGGGTTTGAAGTTAAGAAAAGATCCGACAAACTAGCAAAATCACCATCTCGGTCTGAAATCCGAGTTGGTTCACCCACCAGCTGGGTGAGGCCAGAGCTGATGGCAAAGTATTCGGCTTCACGACCTTGTTCGTCAGTCATGTTTGAGTATTTGAGCCAGTTGACATTATGAACGTTGAAGTCGCCAAGAATGACAACTTCGGAATTGGGATGGCGGGTTTGCAAAAAGTCGACAGTATTAGCAAGAGAGCAGAACAAGTCTCTATAATGGGTATCACTTGGCGGCCGGTAAAGGCAGCAGATGAATTTAGTAATTCTCTGCCTTGATATTTTAAACCACATTACATCAAAGTCGTTAGGCTCGAGTGTCTCCTCTCGTCGACAAGAAATATCACTCCGGACAAAGAGACAAAGGCCAAAATTCCGCCTAAATCGGTGATGAAAGTCGTACCCAGGATATAAATAGCTGACCGTACTAATCGATGATCTGACTTTGGTTTCGGTTAGTGCAAGTACATGAGGTTTGGTAGACTGTAGATGTTGATGGACTGCATTGACGTTCGAGTTCAGTCCTCTTATATTGCAGAAGTCAATTTGGAAGTTGCTAATCTTGGATCTTTTAACTCCAGTTTTCACACCATTTCCATTTAGAATATTGTTCGAAGGACCCGTATGGCTACTGGACATGGTGGATGATTGGATAATCTCGCTTGATAAGGCGCCAGGACCCGCCCCCACCCGGAGATCCGATCGGGGGGCGTTTTTAACTCCGGAATATATTGAGGTATAAGACAACTTCGTTATTTCAAATGTACATTCTTAACTAGGATTAAAATTTGATCCTTTACCATTCAAAAAATACTTACTACAATACGTGTATTTACACGACTTATGGAAATATTGAGCATTAAAAAGATTACTCTGACAAATAAGGGACTGGATACCTGTACTGAAACCACTGCTGAAATCGCTCATAAGAGTAAGGTAGGGTGCAGATCAAAAAATACTTTCAAACATCTATAAAGGTATGGTGAGAACACACCTTAACTACGGCAGTCAAGCCATCTTTAATACAACCACGAGAGACTGGAGCAGAATAGACACAGCGCAATATCAAGCACTGAGAATTGCTTTAGGACTGATGAAATCCACACCAACACATATAATCCTGTCAGAAGCCGGAGAACTTCCGATGGAGAAATCATGAATGAAACACATGGCTCTTAGCACAAGTAGGGTGCATCAAGCACTCCTAAACTTTTACCTTTATACTGGAGACACAATAGGTCTTCGGAAATACTGAAGGGCTTTGATCTGGTAATACAGTATACAGAGTACATAGAAAAAAATAGAAGATTGTACTGTTATGACACAGAGTATGGAAGTGAATTCACCAAAATTGAGATTATCGGTTCCAAAATAGGAAAATACAGTCCGAGTAGCCAGCAAATCTTTGAAAACATAAAACAACGAAAACATAGACCATACTCCACAGTTTATACTGATGCCTCGGTGGACCCGAAGAGTGATAGTATAGGAGTCGGGGTAAATAGTACAGATCTGGAAATAGAAAAGTGTAACCAGCTTTCAATCCATACCAATTACCTGCACCTGACAAGTTCCCATCATCAATAAATAAGAACACAACACCTAATTTAAAAATTTCATAGTTATTTAGGTTAGCTTGCCACGCTCGTTATCCAATTACCCTTCTCACAATATAATGGCTATTTTTGTATTAAGAGCGGAAAGTGATACTTTGCCGCTTGAAACAGAAAGCGGCAAAGAACTTTCCGCTCAAATTACATACTAACCTCACCTGGCACTGGCCAACTTTTTTATTTATCGCTTTGTTTGACATGTGCTTACTTGATCAGAAACGAAATAGTACATTATATACCTAGGTTGGGAAGTGAGCTATTATATTTGTACCTGAGAGCCAAACTGTATTAACTCACAAAAATCAAATTTTACAGGAAAGCAGTTTTAAAAATTTTATAAACATTGAATTCATTTAAAAAAATGTTTGGTTAAGAACCATTTGTTTTAAACAAAACTAAATAATATATTGTGGTCAGCCTTAACTTTTCCCTTTCCTACATTTCAAAATTTTTTATGATTTTTGTCAAAAAAGTAATTAGAAAGACAATAAATTGGAGTTAATATTATTTGGCCCTAACATATTTGGTTTATACACTGTATTCAGTCCTTTCCTGGAGTAAATATTAAAATGAAATGGATTTAATATGGGGAATGAAGTAGGTACTGTAAGCCTGTGTTGAAATTGTTTATTTATTATTTTTTTAATGAAAGGAAGGTAAAAAATACAGTATACTGAAGCCAAACGAGATAGCAAACAAATACTCCCAATTATTTATAATTAAATATCGTCCGTTGCCTTATCAGAATGAACGAAATTTGTGTAAAAATTGTGAAAACCACTTGGAACCCACGGCAACAAAGACTTGTAGGTGGTTATATTCCTTGGTCGAAATTTCATTTGCCTGCTGACGTATTAGCGGTAAAAACTGAGGGAAAGCAGTACGCCTGCCATTTCTCTTTGAGATCGACACTGTTAAACGTAGTTGCCTCAAAGTCGGTTTTAACATACACTACACCTATATTTTTAGTACGAGCTTGTAAGTGAACCACGTGCGACATACGAAAATCTACATTTTCTTCAGTTTTCTTACGAACAACAAACGGTAAACTATTTACACTTCTAATAGTTTACCGTTTGTTGTACATAAGAACACTGAAGAAAATGTAGATTTTCGTATGTCGCACGTGGTTCACTTACAAGCTCATTCCATGGTGTTATCATGGCATTCGTTTTCATATTGCATGTCACCCTCGTTTATATCGGTTTGACAGTCAATAGTAAACACAAAGTAATATTGTGTACATACATTATTATTGTAACTGGGAGATCATTGTTGGTTTTATGTTTTAAATTATTTGGGTAGAAAGGCTTATCTTAAAATAAGTTCCATTGGTATAAACATTTGGGACAAATATTATTAACTTCAAAAGTTATTTAGTAATAATCTTACAACGACAGTATTAACTCCCAATATCATTAATATTTTCAGTATTAAAGAGTATTAAATCCAAAAAAAAAATTAAATCGCCGGTAATAATATTACATTTTTTGTTTTGACTAAGAGAGTAAAACTATTTAAAAAAAGGTTTTTACTTACTTTTTTCGAGGCTAGGAACTAGGATATCACTATTTTCTCCACTTTCCTTGAATATTTCCCTCATATGTTAAAGTTCCCATAAGAGAAATGCAATTTTCGCAAAATTACAGCGAATATTTCCCTCATATGTTAAAGTTCCCATAAGAGAAATGCAATTTTCGCAAAATTACAGCGAATATTTCCCTCATATGTTAAAGTTCCCATAAGAGAAATGCAATTTTCGCAAAATTACAGCGAAAACAGCACTGCCAGAAATCGAAAATTGCATCGCAAGTTTATATTGTTGACGAAACGTCAAAGCGGGATTTTATTGTTGACAAACGTCAAAAAATGTAATATTCTGACAATTAACGTCATCTTATTGAGTGACAGCAGACAAAAATAGCTATTTATGCCATCAGTTACGAAATGCCTAATTTTACACAAAATTTCATTTCGTAACGTATTGCATACAAGATTTTTTCTAATTTTGAAGAAAGTAATAAAAAAATAAAATTTAATATAATTGATAAAAATTTGGAAAACATAAATTTAGTTTTTCTAATTTTGACATATTACTGATGGCATAAATAGCTATTGTTGCTGTTACTTCATGTTAGTTGTCAGTTTGACATTTTGTAAAAAAGTCTAGACGGAAGGTTTTTATCGAGATTGATATATTTTTAGTTTTATTTTTAAAAAATGAGTCATTCAAGTTCTGAAGAGCTTCCAAGCGATATTGAAGAGGCAGCAGGTAATGCTCTATTATCAGTAATTCCCAAAAAGTCAAAGGCAGTTTATGATTTGGCATACGAAAAATTTGTTACGTGGTGTGATGAGAAGAAAATTAAACATGTTAATGAGAAAGTTTTACTTGCATATTTTGAGGGTAAGAAAGATCTAAAAGTTTCCACATTATGGACACTTTACTCAATGTTAAGGTCTGAACTAAATCTGAAAAGGAATATTGATATTAAAAAATATACAAATTTGGTAGCATATATTAAAAGGCAAGCGGACGGGTACAGTGCTAAAAAGTCAAAAGTTTTTATTAAAAAAGATTTTGCCAAATTTTTATTGGAAGCTGATGACAAAGAATACTTAATGGCTAAGGTTGCAATGATAATTGGAATGGCAGGAGCATGCAGAAAAGCAGAATTAACATTTCTTCCAGTTGAAAATGTTATAGACGAAGGCAGCCATTTTAGTGTTGATATCCCACCTTCAAAAACAAAAGTTATACGGCAGTGTGCAATTACCACTGGAGACATTGAAAATACGAATCTTGTTGAAATATTAAGAAAATATATTAAGTTGCGTCCCCAGATTCTTAAACACAACAGATTTTTTGTAAAATATGCGAATGGAAAATGTACCAGAAATCCTGTGGGAATTAACACATTTAGCAGTCTGCCAAAAGTTATTGCACAATTTCTTGGTCTTTCAAATCCTGTTCTATATACTGGCCACTGCTTCAGAAGAAGCTCTGCCACTTTCCTAGCAGACAGTGGCGCTGATCTTTTAAAATTAAAGAGGCACGAAGGTTGGAAATCTAGCTCTGTTGCGGAGGGATATGTAGAAAATTCCATGAATAATAAAAAACTTATAGCGCAAGAAATATTTGGTGAAACATCTAATGCAATGTGCGTCGCTTCCCAAATAACAGCAAGTTCGAGCAATGAAAAAAATATGTCGTCGGGAATTAATTTGAATAATTGCAATAATTGTGTTATCAATATTTATAATAATTAATTAATTTATAATTTATGTTTTTAACTTGTATTATAACAGTTTAATAAATAGAATAATTCTTTTTGTCACTAATTTTGAAATACATTTTTCGTCACCAATTGCATAAAATTTTACTTTATGCAACTAGTTACAGAAAGTAAGACATTTCATAATGTCAATCAGTTTTAAAAAGTGTCACTTTATATGTCAAAATTAGAAAAAGTCATTTTAATTTTATTGTTAGTATTTTCTGTTAAATAAAATATTTAAATTTACTTGATTCGAGTTCTTAATTAATTTGGGAAATATTCAAATAAATTACACTCGTGCATAAAAATAACCAGATAATTTTTTTATTCAATGTGTTTTTTTTACAAATTGCAATCGTTTGTTTTCATATTTTACGAAAATGCTCTCCTCCTGCGGAGTCGGGCTTTTTCGCGAGAATATGAAAACAAACTCTTGCAATTATAAAAAAACACATTTCATTCAAAAATTATCGGTAATTTTGATGCACTTGTGCACTTACCCCCGAATATTTCCCTCATATGTTAAAGTTCCCATAAGAGAAATGCAATTTTCGCAAAATTACAGCGAAAACAGCACTGCCAGAAATCGAAAATTGCATCGCAAGGTTATATTGTTGACGAAACGTCAAAGCGGGATTTTATTGTTAACAAACGTCAAAAAATGTAATATTCTGACAATTAACGTCATCTTATTGAGTGACAGCAGACAAAAAAGTCAATGTCAACGAATGTTTTCCTTTCATTTTGTCAAGAATTGTTAAATTTGCATTGGGATAACCCGTGGCAACGTAAATTTTTTTGTTTTTTTGTAAACAACGCCATTGAACTTTTCCGTAGACGTAATTTTACTACAAAAATGTCTCGTTTTGGCGAAGAATCTATCCTCGAAATAGAGCAGAAAATAACAGAAGCCATTCCAAAGAATACTGCATCAAATCACGACTATATTTGGCGGCAGTTCATGTGTTTTTGCAAGGAAAGGGGGCACGTTCTTACGAATTCAAAGCAAAATATTGTTAATTACAATAATTGTACTTTTCATTGCAATTCTTGTAATTTTTAAGCATTTTAATTTTATTGTTAGTATTTTCTGTTAAATAAAATATTTAAATTTACTTGATTCGAGTTTTTAATTAATTTGGGAAATATTCAAATAAATTACACTCGTGCATAAAAATAACCAGATAATTTTTTTATTCAATGTGTTTTTTTTTTATAAATTGCAGTCGTTTGTTTTCATATTTTACGAAAATGCCCTCCTCCTGCGGAGTCGGGCTTTTTCGCGAAAATATGAAAACAAACTCTTGCAATTATAAAAAAACACATTTCATTCAAAAATTATCGGTAATTTTGATGCACTTGTGCACTTACCCCCGAAAACAGCACTGCCAGAAATCGAAAATTGCATCGTAAGTTTATATTGTTGACGAAACGTCAAAGCGGGATTTTATTGTTAACAAATGTCAAAAAATGTAATATTCTGACAATTAACGTCATCTTATTGAGTGACAGCAGACTGACGAATCATAGCTTACGAGCAACCGCCGTATCAAAACTTGCCAAAAAAGGTGTTGGAGAACAACAGTTAATTAAACTAAGTGGACACTCAAATACCAAGTCACTGACGCCTTACATTCAGATGGATGAGAACCACCATATGCTTTTGATTGAAAAAATGCGGGACAATGACCAACCGTCAAGCTCAAGAGAGTCCCCCGCCAAAATAAGCTCTCGCTCGATGACTGCATCAAACACTTTTCATTGCAATTCTTGTAATTTTTAAGCATTTTAATTTTATTGTTAGTATTTTCTGTTAAATAAAATATTTAAATTTACTTGATTCGAGTTCTTAATTAATTTGGGAAATATTCAAATAAATTACACTCGTGCATAAAAATAACCAGATAATTTTTTTATTCAATGTGTTTTTTTTACAAATTGCAATCGTTTGTTTTCATATTTTTCGCGAAAATATGAAAACAAACTCTTGCAATTATAAAAAAACACATTTCATTCAAAAATTATCGGCGATTTTGATGCACTTGTGCACTTACCCCCGAAAACAGCATTTTGTATGGGTAATAATTCAAATACAGAAAGTATATCCGAAGTTTTTAAAGCTATTTTCAAAATTTTACTGGTTCTATTTGTCATTTCGTGGCAAAATAAAAAACACACGTGCACTTCTAAACCAAAATATTACCGCACTGACAACTGTATTAAGTCCACACATCAAGCTTTAGCAGTATTAACTCCATAATACTTTTTTGTCCGGAAAATACTGGGAATACTTTCAACAGTATTAATTCCGTAATATTCTTTTGCTCGGACAAGGCTGAGGATATTATACTGTTTAACTCTGCCTAACTTTAAAAGTATAATATGTATGACATAATACTGTTTTCCATGTAAAAGAGCAGGTTTTATTTAGTATAATAAAGCTTAATACAGTTTTTCTTCAAAAATGGAGTTAATCCAGTTTGGCTCTCAGGTACAGATATAGTGAGCGCTTTTATATTCAGAGTCGCGAACCTTATTTGGCATATTATCGATAAAAATCCGATTATCCTCTTAGTCGTAAGTCTCTAGCGGTCAATTTAGAAAGTTGAAAGTAATTCCCAGCAATGGTCGACTTTGTAATATTTTTTTTTACTATAAATCTCTTTGATAAACGATTCCTGAGATATGGTTGACGTCCATTCGTATCTAGCCACCCGGTACACAGTGTAAATTTTCTTTATTTTTATATTTGCATATTTCTACTTTACTTACGTAGATGAGGTCTTCTTTAAACCGCTTTTGTAGATTCTCTACAAATGCTTCTTCGTTGGTATAATCTTCCAATAGCACGGCGTCTTGGACTCCCACTCTGTCTCTGTCTTGAAGGTGGGACTCCATCTCCTACCTGAAAAGAAAAATATATAATTAGTTTAGTTAACTTAACCGATCTTTATCTTGAAGACAAATAATACCAGCGCGCAGTGGTCCCTAATCACGAGAAGTTGGTCATAACATAAACGAGTGGATTTATTTTTAACAAATCAGTGTCCGCTTATTAAGGCTACACAAAGCAAAACCATATAGGTTCCATACGTACAAATCGTAGTATTTAACCCAACTTACCTTAAAACAAAAGCTTACAATATCCGATACACAGGGTGTCAAAGTTTAAAGTTTTTTTCGATTCTTTTTAATTAACATTAAAAAAATAACGCTTTGGAACGAAATTTGGATATTCAGGATGAAATATTTTAATTTAATGGTGTTTCCTAACTACGGTAGGAAACTTCAGAGGGTGATACGTAAGGTCGTTTTAAGAAAAAAAGTTCCTATGTACATATGGCCAGAGTTGCTTCGTTTCTGAGATACTGTTTTAAAGAAGATAAAAATTTTTAAGAAGTTTAAAAAACAAACGGTCATAAATATCCTTAAACCGATTTGGTTGAAATTTGGTTCAGTTATTTGAAGTATAAGGCGCTTATTTAGCCCTAACTAGATTTAAATTATTAGGTCCAGTGTCGTCTCAGTGGGCACCACAGCCAATTATTATTGAGAAGAAAAAGTACGCCACTGCCTTTTTTTATTCTTTTTATTTATTCAGATTAAGCAACTACAAATACAACTTTTTGGTCTCTTGTGTTTTTTTCATATCAGGCTTCGTTTGCGACAAGAAAAATGAAAATCGCTTTAACTCATTCTAAAAGCTATCCATGGGCAACATAAAGTAACAACCAACAATAAAAAATAAACAATTTCGACCTTACAGTAAATGAGCAAAATGTTCATTTTCTGATAAAATGCACGACTGCTTTCAATAGGTTTACTTTTATTATCACGTTTTTGGCTTACCACTTCTGCTATTTATAACAAACTATTGCCAAGGCCAAATGAAGTACCTACTTACCTGCTTTGGAGAGCGGCTGACAGTGATAGTATTGTCATATTATCAACGGTAATATACCGATAGAGGAGGTGTCTTATCGGTAATACCGATGTTTTTAACAAGAAATCGATTTTCTGACAAATTTTTACGAAATGTAATTTTTACTTATAATCTGATATGATCCCGAGAGCTTTAGCTCGAGGGTCTTATCTTTGATTATAAGTAAAAATTACATTGAGTGAAAATTTTCTTGGAAAATCGAGTTTCGAGTGAAAAACGAAGGTATGAAGATAAGAAACCGCCTCTAGAGGTGTATTTTATTGGATAATTTACTGAACATAAAAATGAAGGCCGTCTGATAAAGGTAAATATACAAGTTAGAGGTGTTACTAATTTTTTATTTAAGTAAAAAAGCTTCAAGCGTCTTTTCGAAAGCGTCTTTTCGAGCTAGCGGTAGTCTTATCGGGTAAGACGACCGTTACCAAGGTGGTTGCTATGAAAATGAGCGTTTTGATTGGTTCAATAAAAGTGAGGTGAATTATCAGTAAAATCAGTAAAATTCAGAGTTGTCAATAATTAGCAGTGATTTCATCATGAACAATTTTACTAACGCTGAAATGGCTGGCATGCACTTTATTTATGGATTAGCAAATGGAAATGCGGAACCAGGACAGATATATTAACAGAGTAATCCCATGTGCTAAAACATTTAGAACGCTGCCTGCAAGATTATGTGAAACTGGGAGTTTTAATAAAAATACAGGTGGTGGAAGACCAGAAACTGTAACAGCGCCTGAACTAGAAGAAACGATACTTGATGCGATAGAAGAAGATCCTTTAAATAGTACTAGTAAGTAGCAGTTTAAGTAGTAAGTAATAGTAGTAGTTACTTTTTACCATGCACCGCTCTGGGTGGAATCAAGCGGGTAACCTCAGTTAAGCACTTGCCATGAAAATATTTGTAAAATAGACTTCAGTCGCCAACCTGCCTTCGATGCTCAAGGCTTTCCAGGTTGTTTGTTAGATCATGGTCACCGATCAAGCGAATGGCTCTTCTTTAAATGGAATCTAGCAATCTCAGGGTATGTTTAGGAGCAGAGCCCCAAATATGCGAACAGTACTCCAGCGATGGTCAAATTTGGGCTTTATAGAACATCAAAGTTTTTTGTTGGTAGAGGTTCTTACTTCGAAAAAGTATTCCAAGCTTCTGCGAGGCTGCCTTAGCAATGGTCGCAACGTGACTTTGCCAAGAAATAATAATATGAATATCCAAATTGACGCCCAATAAATAAATTGATGAAGCCAAGGGAATTGAGTGTCCCGACATGACTCTATCCGGTTCTTCAACGTTAACTTTTTTAGAAGGAACTGCCGCCTGGGTTTTTTTTAGCGTTAAATTTTGGTTACTGTCACCCCAAGACAGAATTTCTTCCAGGTCTTTGTTTAGATGTGAGACCTCTTGCTGCCTATAGAGATGTGCATTGGCAGCCGATGTCCAAGCATCCAAAGTAAGAGATGAAACAAGTGTGCTG
This sequence comes from Polydrusus tereticollis, assembly GCA_963920685.1. NCBI lineage: Eukaryota > Metazoa > Arthropoda > Insecta > Coleoptera > Curculionidae > Polydrusus > Polydrusus tereticollis. Next base: position 120,178,111 of record OY987330.1, read on the forward strand.
TGATTAGCGGGGTTATATGTAGGATTTTTAGTTTTTTCAAAAATATCGTTAATGTATAGTAAAAAGAGGGTGGGCGACAATATAGAACCTTGAGGGACTCCGGCGTTAATGTAAAATGTGTCTAAAAGAAATCCGTCCATCGCCACTCGCAGATACCGGTCTTTAAGAAAGCTTGACAGCCATTAACAAAATTGAACCGGCATTCCGTATGCTCTCACTTTAGTTAGGAGCCCCTCATGCCATACTCGCTCAAAGACCTTGGAAATGTCTAGGGACCCATGATGTTCCATTGCGTTGTTCTATGATTCGAACCTGTCAAGTTACTTTTAGCAGCACTGAAATTCTTAAGTGAATTTTGTTAAGAAATCCACATGAAGAAATGCACGGAAAATTACACATATTAGGTTAAACCAGCATAACTTTGCACTGCGTTCCAAAACCAAATCTGAACGTTTGCTTTTTTTCAAAAATATAAAATAACTCAAACGGCCCTCATTTACTACAGATCATGTGTGAAATTCCTTTAAAAATGCATTATTCGATTTTTGGCCAGATTTATATAATTTGACACACTGTGCGCCACTTATAAATACAAGAATAGTTTAATATGCTTAGTAACAACTACTTTAATGAAAATAAAACTATTTTAGTAGGTATGAATATTTTTTAGTCTGTTTCTGTGAACTTCTTGAAATTAATTGTCTTTGAATTGTAATGACGTCAAATAAGGGGGCAAAAATAAATTAGTTAGAGACAAAATATTCCACTTTGTTTTTCTTCAAGTCGGTTTGTAGACCTTAAAAAATTAATAACATCATTTGCGTAATAGAAAAGAATTCTAAAAAAGAACTGATTTGTAGGTGTAAAGATAGATAATCAATAGGAACAATATCCGTCGAGTTTTTGATTCTGGTAAAAAATAGGAACAAACTACGGTTTTATTTCTTAAACTTTAAATAATACCCGTTTATTTTTAGATAATATTCAGAAATCACAATTTTGCAAGCAAACGCCTTAAGAAGAAAGCAACAAATAAATATAATATCTCTTGCATGCAAAAGATGTAGGTTTACAAATTTTTATTTTAGTACATTGTCCATTATTTAACAGTTTACTAATCAAAATTCTGGCTTATTTATCACTTTCATGCCTTCAAGGCACGACAAATTAATTTTTTTAAATTGCAACAACCTAACTTGAATTGTAATTAAAGAAAACTGAATTGTCATACTTCGAAGGCATGCAAGTGATATGTAAACCGCAATGCTGACCAGTAAACTGTCTACTGTCCCAATAGTCCAATAAACGGAACTCTTAAAAAGGAATTTTAGTTAGAAAGCTGCTTTTTCGGTTGAAGGTACATTTTAATGTTTGAAAAGACACTTCAGTTTTATTTTGTGTCCAGTCCTTGCACGAGAGTTAAAAAACCCTTCAATTGGGGTTGAAAATATATTTTTGGGTTATAACTTTTAAATGAGAAATAATATGAAAAAAAGTTTCTCCCAAATGTTGTAGAGCATTAAATTTTACATAAAAAAGATTATTACTACTTTTGTCTAATCTATAAATCTAAAAGCTATAAGAGGTTCGCAAATTTCAAAAACAATTTTTGGTCAAGTCTTTAATAAATGGGACCTAAATATCGATATGGCATCACTGTCGCCTTTGGATAAGAGTTACAGCAGCCATGTCAAACTCAAAATCACTGGTTGGCCAAAAGCATGAAGACCATAGACTAGGTGGGCCGCAAAACCTAATCTTAAAGAAGACAAACTACTGAAAATCTTAACGAAAAAAAGTACTATTATGTTAGATTAGAAGTATATTTATTAAATTTCCAATAAAAAGGACATTACAAAAACTTACAAACATTAACTTCTTTTGCCAGATATTTGACATCTTTTGTCTTTAATTAAGTTGTCTATTTGTGGCGTGAATTTATCGGCGGAAATAACTTTTAAAACTGCGTCCAAGTGTGCGTCCGTCAATCGCGATCTTGCGGGAGATTTGTTTCCTTTCACCAAAGAAAATAATTGTTCACACTTATAGGTACTTCCAAACATTGACAGGATTTTACAGGCAAATTTTCTCATTTCTTGGTATTGAAAAGGCAAGTACTTATAAAATTCGAATGTACCAACACTATCAAATTTTTCTTTTAAATGGGTTTGACACTGAATCTCAATCACTTCCATCTGCAAGTGAGGGGGAACTTTATCAATATCGATAGTGAAAAGACCAGTAAATAAAGAAAAATTGTTTTCTTGGGACTTAAAATCCTGAAAACGCTTTTCAAATTCTGACAGAAGGCTTCCCATTTTCTCTGAATACATTTTGTATGATATTGGGCCACTTGTACTTTCCTGATACGCCTTGCAAGTCGGAAAATGTGACAGATTATCCACCGCTAACTGGTTTTTCCACAGCATCATCTTACACTTGAAAGCTTTAACATGATCATGCATATCTGTTATAACTTGACGTGGTCCTTGCAATTTCGTATTTAAGTCCGACAAGTGTTTTGTGATGTCTACCATAAATGAAAGATCTTGTAAAAAAGGTACGTCGGATAATAAGCTGACATCTTGTTCTTTCACTTCCATGAAAAGGCGTATTTCTTCTTTGAGTTTCCAAAACCGATCGAGAACCATAGAACACGAAAGCCATCGCACTTCTGCATAATAAGGTAAACCAGTGTACTCACTTTCTAAATCACGTAAAAACGCAGAAAACTGTCGCTGATTCAAGCCACGTGACCTTATGAAGTTTATCATTTTTTTCACTGACTTTAAAACGCTTTCCAACTTGATCACTTTTGAGCATAAAACTTCTTGGTGGATTATGCAATGAACATGATGAAAATCTGGTTTGTCACTGCCCGTTTCTCTGATCTTTGTTTTTAATATTTTAATGAAGCCATTATTTACTCCAGTCATTGAAGGAGCTCCGTCTGTTGCAACGGAACACAGTTTTGACAAATCTAAATTGTACTTTTGCAGAAGTCCATAAACAGCATTGAAAATATCCTCCCCAGTTGTTGTATCATGCAATGGTACTAATTCCAGTAATTCTTCATAAACGTTGATATCTCTATCAACAGCACGAAGAAAAATAGCGAGTTGCGCCACACCACACACATCTGTACTTTCGTCATAGAAAATGCAATGAAAGAGTCTGATTTTGTTTTTATCTGTTCGCTTATATTGGCAGCCAACTCGGTAACTCTTTTAGAGACAGTATTCCGGGACAAGGATATATTTTGAAAAGCCTTCACGCTCCCGGGACTTACAATTTCCGCGGCCTTTACAAGGCACTCTTTTATAAATTCACCTTCAACAAATGGTTTTGAGTGTTTTGCGATCAACTCCGACAGTACGTAGCTCGCTTGAACGGCAGATTCATTTTCTTGCTTTGGACGTGTAAACATAAGCTGTTGATCTTTTAACCGTGATTTTAACTCTTTTAACTTTTCGTTTCTAATCATGCCTGTATACTTGTCAAACTTAGTTTTATGACTATCATAGTGACGTTTTATATTATATAATTTTGGGACACCGACTGTACTGTTACAAATCAAGCAAATAATTTTGTCTTTCACTTCACAGCAAAAAAACTCTAATTCCCACTTTTCTTGAAAGATACGATGCTCATCTCCAAGTTTCCTCTTACTTCCACTTGGTTTTGAAACAGACATGTTAAAAACTTTATCCGAAATAAATAACAATAAGTACTGTTACGTGTTGTAACAATAAGTACGCAACTAAACTCGCAATTCTATCGCAACTGACTCATAACTAACTGAACAACTGAACTCAATCGAGCGGTATTGGCTTATATACGGATTGTGATTTCTCGACAGTTCTTTCCAGAATGTTCAGGTAGCGTCATCTGTATTCTCGCGCGATAGAACTTTCCGGAACAAGCCAGGCTTTTAGGTTGAGCGCGCATCTTAGTTCATGCTCCTAAACATAGATGGCACTATTTGGGCCATTTTTTACCAATCGTAACAGTACTTTATTTTCGGTTTTTAACAGGCTCGCGGGCCGCATTACATAGCTGTTTTCAAAATTGATTCGGGGCCGCAGGAAAACGCTCAGTGGGCCGCATGCGGCCCGCGGGCCGCATGTTTGACATGGCTGAGTTACAGGGTCTAGTGCAGTATTTTCGGGATCGGGTTTTTAGATGCCAAATGATTGCCAGACGATGGGCAGTGTTGCCAGGTTGAAAATTTAATGCGGATGTGAAGTTTCGAAGACGCCGACCAACCCTCAAAGTTCAGATGATTCTAAGGCCACAACTATTAGAGATATCGTAAAAATGATAATATACGTTTTTATGCAGATTTAAATGCTCTACAACTTTTGTCTAAAACCTTTTTTTCTAGTGTTTGTTGTTTTGAAGCTAGGGATCAAAGAAGATATTTTAAGGTAATTTTCCATCCCTTATGCAAGGGTTGAATACAAAATAATACCAAAGTGTCTTTTCAAACATTAAAATGTACCTTCCACCAAAAAAGCAGCTTTCTAACTGAAATTCCTTTTTAAGCGTTCCGTTTATTGGACTACAAATAGTAATAAAGTTTTTACTTCTTATTCAAACTTTAACAATAACTATTCAACTCTTTTCTCAGTGCATTTTAAGCTTAATCTACATGTCTTAATAAATTGACTTAGCTGTACCATTTAGCAATAGTAACGTTTATTTGTTACAGATATTTATTTAATTAGGTACCACAAAACTCAGTAATCATTTTCGGAACTAGTATATTATTGTAACTATATATTTCTTTCTTGTGCCAACTATAAGTTAGTATATTTTATTTTTTAAATTATTTCATTTTATTCCAACAGTAATAATGGTCTGATTGTAATATTATCATCAATAGCGATATTTCTTAGAGATAATATATAATCCCATCTATAAATTCATTTTATTGTACCAATTATAGTTTTCTTGTTGGAATAAATGTATACAGGGTGTCCGGTAAGTACCTCCTAATTTGTGGCAAACATGCAGAGGAATTCCTAAAAATAGTTGTACAGGGTGTCCGGAAACTTCGTTCGTATATTTTATGGGGATATTCTACATATGAAAATATGAAAAAAAGTTCATATGAATGTAGGTTATAAGGAAGCTATGGCCGTCCAAAGGTGACCTCTAAAGATTAGTTTCTCTTTTATATCTTTGCAACCGCTTAAGGTACCGATGTACTTTTTGGCACACAAACCAATATTAACAATTGCTAATTTATGATATTGAGAGTTAGTATGAAATTTAGTCACGGACGTTCTTACGGGAGGTGGCTTAGTTTATGTATTCCTAATTTTTTTACACGATACATTTAAAAAATTTTACCCAAAAATTATAATTCTAGTGATCTTTCTACAAAAAAAAGGTATTTTAAAAAAAAATTATTGGACCAATGATTTAGGAGAAAAATAAATTTATTTAAATCATTGCATAAAGTATTATCGAATTGTGTTTAAACTAAAACATCAAAGTAATCTTATGACAAATACAAATTTGAAGTCAAAACATCAAGAAGTCCATGGTTAGGGTTAAAATAAATTGACAATGACAATAATTAAGTTAAAACGTTGTTTTATTGTAATTTTTAAACAAAACAAATTAAGAGTTGTTGGTTTAACAATAATAAACTGAAAAAAGTAGAAAAGTTACAACAAATGTTGAAAATGGTTTCCATTCATATCAATACATCCAACTAAACGATTTCTCATTGATGTTCGTACTCTTGCGAAAACTCCTTCCTTATTACGAATTTCCTCGCAACAATAAATAACACGTTGTTCCAATTGTTGTATATTTTCGACAGGTACTGAATATACCAGAGACTTCAGATATCCCCAAAGAAAGTAATCCAATGGATTGAGATCAGGTGAACGGGGAGGCCAGGCAATGGGCCCACCTCGGCCTATTCATCGGTCTGGATATGTTTGATTTAAATAATCTCGAACCAATTTACTAAAATGAGGTGGAGCCCCATCATGCATAAAATAGTTTGTAAGTCTTGCTGGTATGGCACATCTTCAAGTAAAACAGGCAAAGAGTCTTGTAAAAAATCTAAATATGCAGGCCCATCTAAACGTTGAGGCATAATGTATGGTCCTATTAATCGATCGCCCAATATACCTGCCCAAACATTAATTGAAAATTTATTTTGAAATCGACTTTCAAAAATTGCATGGGAATTTTCTTCTGCCCATACATGGCTATTATGGAAATTTACGATGCCTTCACGGGTAAAACCTGCTTTGTGAGTAAACAAGACTTTATGTAGAAAAAATCGGTCTTGATGACATTTTTTCTGCATCCACTGACAAAACTGTGCACGAGGAAGTAGGTCTTGAGGCTTAAGATGCCTGAACTCTTTGTATATGGTATGGATAAAGAAATTGTTCATGCAAAATTTCCCATGTTGTACTCTTAGGGATACCCTCTTGTAAGGCAATTCTTCTTGTGCTTATACCCGGATTGGCTGCAACGCATTCGAGCACTCTTTCTTTTGCTTGTGGAGTCCTAGTAGTACGGCTTCTCCCAGTTTCATTCATATTTGGCCTAAAAGTTTCGGTTTCTCTTAATCGTTGATGTAAAATAATGAATTATTTCTCACAAGGAATTTGACGGTTTGAAAAATATTCTTGATACAACCTGCGAGCTTCTTGAGCACAACCTTTAGCTTTTCCATACATAAAATACATATCAGCTAACTCAGCAAATGAATAATCTGCCCTCTTTTAAAATTTGCACCTTAATTAATCAAAAACACTTTGCACTTGATCAATGATCACTACAATAATTCGCAAAAACGTCATTGTCAATATATTTTAACGCTAACCATGGGCTTCTTGATGTTTTTTTGACTTCAAATTTGTATTTGTCATAAGACTACTTTGATGTTTTAGTTTAAACACAATTGGATAATAGTTTATGCAACGATTTAAATAAACCGATTTTTCTCCTAAATCATTGGCCCAATAATTTTTTTTAAGAATACCTTTTTTGTGTAGAAAAATCACTGGAATTATAATTTTTGGGAAAATTTTTTAAATGTGTCGTGTACAAAAATTAAGAATAAATAAACTAAGCCACTCCCCGTAAGAACGTCCCTGACTAAATTTCATACTAACTCTCAATATCATAAATTAGCAATTGTTAATATTAGTTTGTGTGCCAAGAAGCACATCGGTACCTCAAGCGGTTGCAAAGATATAAAAGAGAAACTAATCTTTAGAGGTCACCTTTGGACGGCCATAGCTTCCTTATAAGACATTTAAGGACCTACATTCATATAAACTTTTTTTCATATTTTCATATGCAGAATATCCTCTTAAAATATACGAACGAAGTTTACGGACACCCTGTATATACAGGGTGCCCCTTTTACCTATATGTAAAATAGACCTAACTTTTAATTCTTTATAAGAAATTTCACTTGCAAAAAATATGATTTGTGTCTGCTTCTTAACGGGAGAGACTAATAAATCATTCTTGAACTATAAAACCCAGTAGTCGTCGCCGTATTCTATAGGCGTAGTCTAATTATTTCATATAACATTCGGAGTTGTATAAACAGTTGAAATGTGTTAGAATATGACTAGAGTCGGACAGTCAACAATATACCGACTTGTGCACGAGGATAAACGCGGCCCCATCAGGTCACCGAAGAGAAGTACAGGAAAAAAAGAAACTAATAGATGTGGATGAAAAGACTGCTATCAGAAGTTTCATAAACTCATTTTACTTAAAAAAAAGAAATACCTACCTTGGACAAAATATTGTCTGAAATGAGAAAAGATGATTTTACTCCACCCATGGGTTAGAAGAGACTATGGGCAACTTTGAAGGAAATGAACTTTTGTTATGAGAAAATTCAAAACAGAGAATTACTTTTAATAGAAAAAGACGAAATCATCTGCTGACGACGACGATATTTGAGGGCAGTTAGACAGTTTCGAAGGGAAAACAGGAATATCTATTATATGGACGAAACTTGGTTAAATGAAGGATATACCGTTGGTAAAATATGGCAGGATAAACATATAAAAAGCGCGAGGCAAGCTTTCATGAAAGGATGGTTTACTGGAATAAAAGCACCCTCAGGAAAAGGTAAAATATTAATAATTACTTACATTGGTAGCAAAAATGGATTTGTCGACAGCGGCTTACTAGCATTTAAATCAAAACGGACTGGAGACTATCAGGAAGACATGAACGCTGATGTCTTTGAAGAATACTTTCAACAAATGCTATATTCTATTCCTCCTGGGTCTGCTATAGTCATGGATAATGCCAGCAACAACTTATAAAATAATGTTATATTTTTTACGTTACCGTTGTCAAAAAAATTTCTTCAAGAAACTTTGAAAAATTAATTCACATACGACCTTTTTATAAGTAAAGGTGAAATTGAGTTGTTATTTACGACTTTATGCCTCATGTGTAAGGTTTTTTTTATTCCAAGAAATAATAGAAATCCGATAAAAAAAACTTGAAAAATTAATAACTAATCCCTACGAAACCTTTGATAGTATAATGACTAATATTTTTAAGGTAAAAGTGAATATATTCTATCTGTGATCTTGATAGATACTTTGCTAGGCGTAGTATATACCTAATAATAATATTTTTAATATTATATATATATTATTATTGATAATAATAATGGTAATAATAATAAAAATAATAATAGTAATAGAATAAACAACGCCAAGGAGTCAAGCAAGAACCAATACTTCGACCGCCGAAGGTGCTGCGCAAGAGCTACAGCCAGTGCTCACCCAAGCGGGACGTCCTAGACAGCGCATAAAGTGGACAACAGCCATTTATGAAACTATAATGCGTACTTTTTACAGCGTGACGCAACTAGGACAAGATACGACCGGATACGGTCAAAGATTGCACGCTGGTTTCTGGAATACAACAACTCCAAGTCTCAGAGCAAAGAGTAGCAGATCAGTACAGTTAAGACAGAATTTGAACGAGAAACAGATCCACTGTGTAGACCACCACTACCCAAGCTAAACTCCTCGAAAAAACTAGCAGCCACATTATAGAGGTAATGAACAACAGAATCCTACCAGAGTATGTTGCAAGAGCAACATCATTGGAAGCAATACACACAGTAATATACTGGGCAGCATTAGCAGTAGCCAAATCAGCTGGAGCGAAAATAATGCAAAATGACCACCAGGCAAGAGCCGAAGCATGGCATGGCAGCACAGAATCCAGAGGAAAATAGAAACGCGAAGAAGTATTGAACAACTTCAATCTTACATAAGTGCAGTCAGATCAGAAACAGTACTACGATCTGTAGAAGCTATAAGGACTAAAAACAGGATTCACTCAAGACAAGATGCAGAAAATATCTCCTCACAACAAAGCCTTGATACATTAAAACAAAAACTGTCCGTATACGCAGGCCGTTTGAGGCGATACAAAGGCAGTAATACGAGGAGACAAGACAACTAAATGGTGGAGAAAAAGAAGAGGAAAGCACATATCCAACAAAAGAACCAATTCTGGAGGGATCAGCTAGCCAGACCTACAAACTAACGCTAGTTGAATTAGCGAAGAAAATGTAATCTCCCAGAACTACAACGAAATGCAACACAAACCATTCACAGCGGCAGAGGTGCTACCACCAGGAGGGAGTTACATAACCGGAAAGCGCCTGGCCCGGACGGAGTACATGATTACTGGATTAACGAATTCTGGTGTGCGCGCATGGGAAACTGGCTGCATTAATTAATGAAACTCTGATAGACCCCCGAAAACTGCCACCATTTTTCACTCAAAGAACAATGTAATACGTATACGTACGATACTATCTTCTGCCAAATGCAAGGAACACTTAGTATTTCATTTGGTCATCATAAATTGGGCATGAGATAAGATCGTATATGCGCACATACGATGTTTTTCTATATTTTTTGCGTCAAACTCCAAGTAATACTTTGACAAAAGGTAGTAAGTGGATACATACGACTCCCTGTCAATAACTTATTTAAATGTTATGAGCGAATGTGTAATATGTACGCACATGCGACTTTATGTGATACTCATAGGACTAATGTGCTACTGATTCTCGTATATTTTGTTCACCTGACTGTACATGCGACCATCTTCCATATTGTAAAACTTATTTTGGCACATACGTGATTTAAGTATTGGTAGTTTTTAGATTTTTCCGTTAAAAATCACTTACAATCTTAAGTTATATTGTACAATGGACCAATTTTACATATGTTGCTGTTAATATCTCAGAACATGAAGAATTTCACATACGACCTTATGTTATTATGATAGCGATGTGATTAAAATAGAAGAAAGAATGCGAGAAGCTGATAACATGCTAGCAAGCAGTGTAGAGCCCCTTATTATTTCTCTGGACCCAACGATGATAGTTCATCGGACTACTTGGAACATGATGACTCAAATTTAAAAATTAAGGTGTTGTATTGTACGTAGTAGATTTTTTTTATAAATATTAATATTTAAACTACTTGTTGTAACGCCGCTGCTACTACAGGTAGTTTTCATTTCATTCACCAAACTGGTCTTTCTATTGTATGCTAATTAGTGCGACCCTAATTTAGGACCGATTCGGGGTGTGTAGGTCTGAAATACGGAATTTTTAAAACTATTATTACCATTTAGGGTATAGGGGCCATCCATAAAGAACGTCACGGTTTGAGGGGGGGGGGCTAGCAAAATGTGACCATTTGTGACAGGGAGAGGGGGGGGGGGGGAATGAAAATGTGACGTCCGAAATAATAAGTTGTATTTTATTATTTTTTTTTAAATGTAATCATAAATAAATGTTTCTATTAATGGCTATGAATCCTATTTGTTTTTACTACTATTTATTTACCACATGCTATTGACATTATTAACCGCAACAATGTGTAATTTTCGATTTTAATTTTGTGACGTGACATAGGGTGGGAGGGGCGTCTCAAAAAAAAATGTGGCCATTTGTGACATGGGAAAATGCTGTTTCCACTATAACTCTGATGAAATATTAATTATGGGTGACCTAATTATTAATCTTTTATGTGCTACTAGTTCAATCAGTTTGTTCGACGCTTTTCTTGCGTCCTGTCCACTGTGTCAGGTGGTTAAAACTCCTACACGATTCTCAGGCACACAGTAGCCTGATTGATTTGATTCACTTATCCAGTGTGAATTTATTGGATGGAAATGTTATACATCTTGATATGCATGATGTTACAGACCATCAGCTTACCTATTGCAAAATTAATGGCAAGGTGACTTCCAGGACACCAGAAATGGTTTGTGAGTTTATAAACTGATATTGATCTATTTAATGCTGATGTAATAAATATTAATTGGGGTGAAATTTATGACACACGATGTCTTCATAAAAAGGTAGATTTACTCACTGATCAAGTATTAGAATTGTTGGATAGTCATTAAAAATCATGAAAAAAGAGCTTAACAAATTAGTGTCTATATAGGTATAAGAGAACCAAGGCTGTTCTAGGCCGTTCGTAATAAAAAAAAAAGGTATGTCAATTTTGTTGCACAAAATAATAATAAAAAAGATCTGTGGACGCTCTAAATAATTTAAATGTTTACAACAAAAGTAAAATTAATATAAGCTTGCCTGGCAATTTGAACAAGCCCGATCATATAAATAATAACTTTATCGAATCCGTAAAGAGTATCACATCACATGTCAATGACGAGCTCGTCGAAAAGTATCAGAACATTGTATCAACTAGCATTTTTGAACTAGAATCTGTTACGAATGATTCATGAAATTGTGTTGTCCAGTGATTGTATCATTTTTGGTTCACATGTTATGTAATGTCTGTCTCACGAAATCTTTGTTTCCGTCTAGATGAAGGGTTGTCATGGTAGTGCCCTTACCTAAAGTAAACCACACAAAGGACGTCTCCAAATTGAGGCCTATTAGTTTGTTGTCTATTTTATCCAAGGTATTTGAAAATATTATTTACTTTCATATAACTGAGTATCTCAATACAAACAATCTGTTTCTCTTATCTCAGTATGGATTTCGTGGAGGTTACAGCACGGCAACTGTTCTGTGGTAGGTTTTGTATGGTATTATTAAAGCTGCCTATAGGGGTGAAACTTCAGCGCTAATATTACTTGATTATAGTAAAGCGTTTGATACGCTTGATCATGGCTGCTCATGTGCTAAGCTTCGCTCCTTCGGCTTCGATGAGTTTTCGGTGAAGTTTCTTTTGGAGAATATTTAGCAGATAGGTCTTCTTGAAGGGCAAGCGTTCTAGTTTTAGGGTTGTAGGAAAGGGTGAACCACAAAGTTTAATTCTGGGGCCCTTGCCTTTTAAAGTGTATACGATTGACATGAACCAACATGTGAAGGATTGTGATATGCAAAGGTGTACCGACGATACACAATTACGCATAAACGACTATTATCTAAATAGCGACTTTAAATTAAACCCCAGCAAATCAGCAGGTATTTTTTTTGGTTCTGATAATGAATGGGCAATGGAAATTATGAAAGTGGATATGGCTGGAAGCGTGATACCTGTTGTGCAAGAATATAAGAACTTGGGTGTTATATTTGATACCAAGTTTGGGTTTAGAGGTCAAGTGAGTAAAGTTATTCAAAAGTCATATCTCTCTCTTAGAAATCTTTATAAAAGTAAAAATATCTTGAAACCCTATTTAAGAAAAACACTATGTGAAACACTTGTTCTTTCTCATGCTAATTATTGTAACTTTGTATATGGACCGTGTCTAGATTTGCAATGCAAGAATAGATTGCAGCGAATTCAGAATTCCTGTGTTCGATTTATTTACGGATTGCGAGCAAGGGATCATGTCAGCTATAAACTGCCCGAGATTAGATGGCTTAAAATTATGGATAGACAAAAATTACATTTTGCTTGTTTCTTACATCGCTTACTTGCGCGTGAAATTCCTCAATATCCTCGTCAAAAGCTTTATTTCCAACATTCCACGCATAATCATAAATTTAAATAAACTGATGTTTATTTAAGTTTATTAAATTCAAAATATGAAAATAGAATTATGGTCTTACCCTTACACTTATCATGCTAAATTATTATATTAATTAATAAATTGCCCAACTAAATCTACTTCACTATCGCTATCGTCATCTAAAGTAATAATAAACCTTTCTGTTGCATTCCTAATACAAATGTAACTTTCTTCTACTTTCTTTACATGTTGTACGCAGTTTCTCTAGTTTACCTCAGAAATTTTCTTAGTTTCATCATGAATTAAAGTTAATACGCTAGAATTAAGTGTGGGTGAAATATTATTGCGACGAATTCCAGCTTTAAGTTGGTGCAATGTTTAATAGGGTTAAATATACAGTGGTAAGGCGGTAGCCGCAATACTATGTGCCCCATGCTTTTCGCAAGTTCATCGCAGTAATATTCTTTTTGAATAGACATACTTCTAAGCACTTCTAATAAGTCTTTCTTTCTATAGTTTTCATGAAAATATATATCATTGTCAAACATATATTCTTGAATTTTTGCTTTAGTGTCTTTTGAAGAAGGAGCTTTGTTTAATTGTCTACTATGATAACTAGCGTTATCCATAACAATGACACTGTTTGGTGGAATGTTCTGCAATAATTTAGTTTCAAACCAATTTTCAAATAACTCCACTGTTGTGTCTTCATGATAGTCAACACATAATTCACTAATATTTTTTGCCGAGAGAGATAGACCATTCGGCACCCACCCATCTTCAGAACCAGCATGTAAGATTGTTATTCTTTTTCCACGGTTTGACAGGGCACTTGTCACACATTTGCAGCTAGAATCGATCCAACCACACGGGGTGTCGTGAGTGTCAAACCACGTTTCATATCTAAATAAATGATCGGCCTACCTTCAGTTCTGTATTCATTTACTTTTGTCAGATATTCCCACCGCCATTCTTGAAGACGCTTGGACTCCATCAAAACCTACTTTTTATTAATCCGTTTAAATTTAAAGCCTATGTGTTGAAGGCGCTTCCACAATGTCGTTCTTGAGCATTTAATTTCTGTTTCATCTGTTGTCAGCCTTTTCATTAAATTGTCCAACGTTGGTACACTTTGCTCTTCATACATTTTATAAATTTTTCGTCGTATAAGTTCCTCGTCCCCTTGGTTCAACGTTCTTGATTTTCCAATATCTTTTTTTGCGTTTCAAAACTGGCCCTTGTGTAATTTTCCAAACTGTAGAAAAGGATTTTTTTATAAGTAAAGCCGTTTCCCTTACAACTTCTTTAGGGCACAAATTTCCGCGCAACATTAATGTCAAAAACACATCCTTTATAATCTGTTTGGCATCTGTTCATAAATGCACTCTGTTATTGACTTCAGTTTCATTGCTTTCACAAATCTCACTATAGAACACCAAGGACGAAACATTTTCAAAAAACAAACTAAACTCAACAGTGTACGTTGACAGACTAAAGTCAAAAACTATCCTGGTTTATCGGCATTTTTTTTTTACCTGTGTACGGTACTTAAAATTTATTACGCCCATATCATTTCACATAACTGGTTTATTGTTGTTTATTATATTTTGAATACCCTAATAATAGCAGTCATTTAGGTCGAAGTAAAACAACAACAATATAGGGAACAACTCGAACAAACCTTAGGCGCAGAAACAGAGCATAATGAAATAGAGAATCTCTGGGAGACAACCGCAGAAATAATAACAAAGACCGCCGAAAACATATTCGGAAAGAGTAAAGGAAGAAGGACAAAAACATGGTTTGACGAAGAATGCCGAAAACAGCTAGAGGAAAGACAAATGGTAAGGAAGAGAATGATGCAATTACAAAACAGAGAAAGCAGAGAGCGATACACGAACTGCCGGAAGGAAACGACAAAACTAATAAGAACAAAGAAAAGAGAATACGAAAGACAAATGTATGAAGCAATAGAGAGAGAGCGTCCTAAACCGGGCTCCAAGGAGTTCTATAGAGCAGTTTCTTTGGAAAAGAGAGGCTATAAGCACAGATCCATCCCGACACTCAAAAACGACCAAGGACACATGTTATTCAAGGAGGAAAAGCTAATTGAAGAATGGAAGAGATATTTTGGGGAACTTCTAAATATAATACAAGAAGAACCACACAAGGAAGAAACCTACATCACAGTGGACCCACCAGTTGATGAACCCTCCTTTGAAGAAACACAGAAGGCATTGAACAAACTAAGGAACTCCAAGGCGCCTGGATCGGATACGATACCCGCAGAGTTTCTGAAATACGGAGGGGAAACACTACATCGACAAATCCATAAATTAATAACTCTTATATGGCAAGAAGAAAAAATCCCAACAACATGGAAGGAAAGCATCATCGTACCGATTCACAAAAAAGGGGATAAATCAAAATGCTCCAACTATAGAGGAATCTCCCTAATAAACACCGCATATAAAGCACTCTCAAACATACTACTACACAGACTAACCCCATATGCAGAAACCACACTGGGCGAGTGCCAAGCTGGTTTTAGGACGAAGAGGTCAACAATAGACCAACTCTTTACACTAAGGCAGCTCCTCGAAAAAGGATGGGAATACAATAGAGCAATACATAATCTCTTCATAGACTTCCGACAGGCATATGACAGCGTAGAGAGAACCGAAGTCTGGAACGCGATGGCGGAGATCTCAATACCAGGGAAACTCATTCGAATGACTAAGGTCTGCATGGAAGGAGGAGTATCTAAAGTGCGAGTAAACAACAGCTTATCTGGCAGCTTCGAAATACGCAGTGGACTAAAACAGGGCGACGCCTTGTCACCACTACTTTTTAATCTAGTCCTAGAGAAAGCTATCAGAACAGCCGAAATAAAAACGGAATTGCTAACAGTGAAAGGCCCCAAACTACTTCTAGCATATGCAGATGACATCGACCTTATCGGAGATACAATCTTAACTGTGAAAGACATATTTAGCAGGATCGAAAGAACAACAAGAGAAATAGGACTAAAGATCAATGAAGAAAAGACGAAGTACATGTGCATAAACAGAACGGGGCGGAGAGATAGAATAGGACAAAACATCACAGTGGACACGTATAATTTCGAAAGAGTAGAACGTTTCAAATACCTTGGAGCCACAATCACAGCTGACAATGACATCACCGAAGAGATCAAAGGCAGAATTCAATCTGCAAACCGATGCCTGTTCGCGCTAGGTAGTCTCATGAAGTCAAAAAATCTAACGAGGACATCAAAAATCAAAATATATAAAACCATTGTCAGACCTATAATAACATACGGAGGAGAAACGTGGACAATGACCAAGGCAAATGAGGAAAAACTTAGACGTTTCGAAAGAAAAATCCTCAGGAAAATTTTTGGACCCCATCATGACCCGACCACGGACCAATATCGCATCAGAACTAATGCCGAAATCCAAGAATTATACAATGATAGTGATATTGTACAGGAGATTAAATCCCAACGACTAAGATGGGCAGGACACGTGCAAAGACTTCATGAGGATAGACTGGTGAGACTGGTATGGGAAGAGGTTCCAACAGGGAAAAGGCCGCTCGGACGACCCAGAATGCGCTGGAGAGATAACATTAGGTCGGACCTACAGAAAATTAATATTCCTTTCGAGCCCCGAATGATGGAAGACCGGGCCTTTTGGAGAAAAGTTGTGCAGTCAGCCAAGACCTACCCAGGGTTGTAGCGCTAATAATGATGATGATTTAGGTCGGTTTCTTATATTTGTAAATACACTTTACAAAATAAGTTAAAATAGTGTTATATTATTATATACATTACATGCTAGAATTTAGTTGCCAACCCTTATTGCCATATTTCTAAATTATTACTGGATAACATATTAAATGTAATTAGAATAATTTCTAATCATAATATGTAGGTATTTTTTAAATTTGTTAAGTTTTATAAATCTATGTATGCTCGGTTAGGTAAACAGCTTAAAGCAGGTTAAAATAAAGACGTTTCAATCTATCTATGTACCTATCTAATTATTTTTATAACATTCGTTTACCCAACCCCAATCCCATTGACAAGAAAAAAAAAAGCTAATATTCACACGCGTTTTTACAAATTGGTAATTTAATAAGTGGTTTTATTGATTTTATTAATATATTTTCCAGAATAGTATCTGTATTATGTTTTTCGTTACGATACAACGACAATCTTATCTTGGATCTATTGTCATTAATTAGCAAACATTTCAATCTAAAACTTTTACAATAACAATTATACTTTCCGGAATTATCAACTCACTCATATTTATTTTTATTTAGTGTTAATTAAAATTATATTCCCGCGGGAAAAGGCGTGGTTACGAATTTATTTAGGGTTGAGGGTAAAACATCTTGATAGATGACGGCGATTTAGTGCGTGAACGAAAGATAACTCGAATAATTCTAGACGAAATACAGAAAAAGTGGCGTAAAATATAACATTTTTACTTATATATATACAGGGTGTCCAAAATAAGAATGGTATAGCATTGGAATCTTGGAAACGGTAGGAATTAGAACGTTGGTTAAATAAGAAAAAAGTTGCACAATTTAAATACCTTTTACATGGTGTTTGCAAAATTAAACTATCTTTAACCGATTTCGATATTTAAAAAAAAAATATTTTTTGCTGTATTACTTTTTATTTATTTGTTGCATTATTTTAGCAGATATAAAAAAATAAAAAATACTTTTTCATTGTCACTTTTATGCTGAAGAAGATAGCATTTACAGATTTTCAGTACCACGTTTCGTTTTTGAAAAAACATCCTCAACTTTCTTTCTTTAAATTCTGTGTTTTTTTTTTTTAATCGAAGGCTATTTTGAACTCTAAAATAACTGATCTATCACTTGAACAAATTTTCAGCTTTTTCTCTATCATAGATTTTTAATATGTAACGAATAAAATCCTCATATCATAAGACCGTACAATAAACATAGTGGGCTTTGAAACAAACGTTCGTCTTTCTTGACAACTTACTTCTGTCATAAATGCAAAATTTAATTAGGTACGAGGTCTTTCACTTCGTTTAAAAATGGTTGTACATTTCTCTTTTAAGGAAAAGTTTGATATGTTAGAGTGTTACATTTTAAAATTAAACTATCTTTAACCGATTTCGATATTTAAAAAAAAAATATTTTTTGCTGTATTACTTTTTATTTATTTGTTGCATTATTTTAGCAGATATAAAAAAATAAAAAATACTTTTTCATTGTCACTTTTATGCTGAAGAAGATAGCATTTACAGATTTTCAGTACCACGTTTCGTTTTTGAAAAAACATCCTCAACTTTCTTTCTTTAAATTCTGTGTTTTTTTTTTAATCGAAGGCTATTTTGAACTCTAAAATAACTGATCTATCACTTGAACAAATTTTCAGCTTTTTCTCTATCATAGATTTTTAATATGTAACGAATAAAATCCTCATATCATAAGACCGTACAATAAACATAGTGGGCTTTGAAACAAACGTTCGTCTTTCTTGACAACTTACTTCTGTCATAAATGCAAAATTTAATTAGGTACGAGGTCTTTCACTTCGTTTAAAAATGGTTGTACATTTCTCTTTTAAGGAAAAGTTTGATATGTTAGAGTGTTACATTTTATGCCATAGAAATACTCGAGAAGCTGAGCAAATGTATTTAAATAATTACCCAGAGAAATTACAACCAAATAAAAAGATGTTTGGAAGAATTGTTGCCAATTTATTGCAGTATGGGTCATTTAATAAAACAGTTGTTACTAGAAACAAACCATATAATGAGGCAATTCAAAATAATGTGGCATTAGCTGTAACGGAAGACCCTACAACATCAGTTAGAAACATTGAGAAAGTAAGTGGAACGCCAAAATGTACGGCATATTTTATTTTGCGTAAGAACAAATATCACCCGTACAAATTTCGAATCTGCCAAGGACTAAAACCGGGAGACGACATAAGGCGAAGGGTATTTTGAGAATGGTACACTAGGCAATGTCAAAACGACGAAAATTTCGTCAATAAAATTTTATTTTCTGATGAAAGTATGATAACCAACAACGGAATCTGTAACAGAAGAAATACGCATTATTGGTCCACAGAAGATCCACGGTTGTACAAAATGGCTAGACATTAACATCGTTTTGGCTTCAACATGTGGGTAGGAATTTTGGGAACAAAGATAATTGGGCCAATTTTTCACTACGGAACACTAAATTCGAAGCGGTATCGAAATTCACTGCAGCATAATTTGGAAGAATGGTTCGATAACAACTTACCACTAGCAGAAATTAATAACTTCTGGTTTCAACAAGATGGGGCCCCCGCTCATATTTCGAGAATTGTCCAAGAATATTTAACAGATAGATTTCCTTACAGATGGAAAGGTACGCGTTCAGCTGTTTCTTGGCCTGCACGATCGCCTGATCTAACTCCTTTGGACTTTTATCTCTGGGGTATATCAAAAACTATGTGCACCAACGTAATTTTCAAACGAAGGAAGAATTGCGTCAACTGGTTTTAGAAGCATTTCAAACGATTACCCCAGATGTACTTAACAAAGTTTTGAATTCCACAGTTAGACGATGTTACCTATGCTTAGAAAATAATGGTCATTTGTTTGAACACTGTTTGTAATTAAGTTCTAATTTGGTATTATGTTAATAAATGTTTTTCGAGCATTCAGTGCCGAACTATGGAGATTTTTCTTGAATATTTTTAAACGATAGCTAAAAAGCTGAAAATATGTTTAAACCAATGCAAGTGGTACATCAGTTATTTTAGAGTTCAAAATAGCCTCCGATTAAAAAAAAAACACAAGACCGTATTTAAAAAAAGAAAGTTGAAGATGTTTTTTTCGAAAACGAAACGTCGTACTGAAATCTGTAAACGCTATCTTGTTCAGCTTAAAAAGTGACGATAAAAAAGGATTTTTCATTTTTTTATATCTGTTAAAATAATGCAACAAATAAATAAAAAATAATACAGCAAAAAATAATTTTTTTAAAAAATAGCGAAATCCGTTAAAGATAGTTTAATATTGCAAACACAAAAGGTATTTAAATTGTGCAACTTTTTCCTAATTTAACCAACATTGTAATTCCTACCGTTTCCAAGATTCCAATGCTATCCCATTCTTATCTTGGACACACTGAATAAAAAACTTCACAAGCCTGATATTTATGACTTTTATTAGAAAATATGAAAAAGAATATCGATAATGTTTAATGTTTTTTCTTAAAGGAAAATCGAAATTGGAAATAAGTATTTCTACAAAATCTTTAGATAAACACGTTTGCTTAATTGTTTGACTCAAGATAATCTACTGTCGTGCTAAATACTATATAGGGTGGCAACTATTTATACTGTTTATATATTTTACTATTCCTATCCACTATTGGTATCTGGTAAACGGTAACTTCTACGAAATTTATTAAATTAGAGAAAATTTGCCATTTTTAAAGCTTTTTTAAAATCCGCTTGCATTGCCTAATTATTTCTGATTCCTGAGATACAGGGCGATGTATTAAGAACATCTGAAATAAATTCCTTAATTAACTCGAAAGGTTTCAATTTTAGAAATATGTTCTTAAAATAAAAAAATTGTTGTATTTTCTTCTCTACAAAAAGGCGTTATCACTTCTTTTTGTATCACTTGTTATCATTGAGTTATCATGGCCTATTTCATTTTTTTAAATATGGATCTAGATGTTTTAATTTTATTTTTCAAAGCAACCTTTACCCTAAATACAATGATGTATCGCTCAACCCTATTTACTTACGTTTCAGCACAAATTATACATTATCAGAAAAATTTTGAAAAATTCTGTGTACGTACCCAGGCCTATGAATTTTTCAAATATTATTTTCATTTGATTTAAACGAAAACGAATTTAAATAGAAAGAAGTAAAAATATCAATATATTATTTAAAATACTGTTTACCAAATTTTACCTAAGTGAAACTGAACTAAAATTAGCAAGAAAATTAAGACACTCAATCGTGAATAAAAAATATTTTCCTTTGAGGTGAAATTCTCCTGGGATATAAAATAGCATAGCTTTTATTCGTTAAAAACGAATTTCCGAAATTTGGAATGTAATCATCGTACATATCACGTTTCGCCTCAACTGAAAATCGAGAGAACCATTAAACAAGATTTGATTATGGTTAAAGATTGATGTGATGCAAACAAATTGTCACTGAATATCTCAAAAACGAATATTGTAAGTTTCAAATGTCAAGTTAGCGATATTCATTTACATGATCGATCAGGTTGTTAAGAATTTGAAAGAGAATAAGTATTTGGGACTGTTCATTGATTCAAAACTAAAATTCGAAAGCGAAATTTTAAATTTAAATAATAAAATAGCTCGCGGATGTTACCCATTAAGATAAATTTAAAATTTGCTACAGCGCACAACGTCTATTTAACTCTAATATAGTCCCACTTAAGGTACGGCATCTATTTTTGGGGTTTATGCTCTAACTACAATTTTAATAAGGTATTCAGATTACAAAAAAGAGTTATTAGGTTTACATGTCAAGCTAAGCCTCAAAAGTGATGTAAGCCACTTTTTATTAAACACAAAATACTAACGGTTGCTTGTCTATTTAGCCTTGAAACGGTTTGTCTGGTAAGAAAGAAGGCTAAAATTAGAACAACTCTCACATACCCTTTACGTAACACTCACACTGTAGCCTTACCAATTCCTGACTAACTTCAATAAAAAAACTTTATTTTCTACAATGGCAGAAAACTTTTTAAGTCACTACCGCTCAATATTAGACAAATTCAATATGACGGGAAATTTAAAGGACAAGTAAGGCAGTTC
The DNA here is from genome assembly GCA_963920685.1 of Polydrusus tereticollis. Classification (NCBI taxonomy): domain Eukaryota; kingdom Metazoa; phylum Arthropoda; class Insecta; order Coleoptera; family Curculionidae; genus Polydrusus; species Polydrusus tereticollis. The sequence goes on from OY987330.1 coordinate 120,199,951, forward strand.
TTCATGATGATGAGGTTCCTGTTGCTCAACCAGTTGCTGCTGTTACACAATCGCAAACAAAAAGAGATCCTGTCTTCATAGGTAAAAATCTTACCGAGTGGCTAAAGCACAAGTCCGTCATGCCCAGACGAAAAACGCGTGCACACAACCTTATAACACAACTACCTGGAGTCTAAGCTATTGCCAAAGGAGCCACAATCGCTTTAGATTGTTGGAAATTATTTTTCCCTGATGAAGCCATCGCCAAAATTGTTAGTTTCATCAACCAAAAATTAGAAATAATGCGTGAATCGTATTCGCGCCCTAGAGATTGCCCACAAACTGATTTTGAAGAAATCCACGCATTCCTTGGGCTTTTGTACAGGGTGTTCTATTTTTGATAGTTTTATAGGGTATCTCGAAAATCATAAGGAATTTCATAAATCTGATATAGATGTTATGAGTTCTTTTTTTGAGGAAACAATTGCTGCGAAAACAGATCATGGCTACCTTGTTCCCCTGGACAGCTACAGGGTGATTTTCAAATTTTGACAGTTATTAAAATTCCATGTAACTTCTTTGTTATTATAGATACGAAAAAACTGTAAATTGATAAAATATGTAGTTTTTTCCGTAAAGTTCAGTGGCGTAGCCAGTTTTTTTTTATTTTGTTTAATTTTTAAGAAATTGACCCAACTTATATTTTTTCTTATGGGACACCCTGTATATTTTCAATTACGTTTATTCTGCTTACCATTAGCTTTTCAAATATATATACTTGTAATCAGTTTTTTGAAAAAATAATTCGATAATAAGCGATTTTCATAAATTTTCCTCATTTTTCGTAGCGGGCGATGGCAGGTAGGAGCAAAACAAAAGAGTAAGTCTTATTTCACCATTTCTAAAATGTCATATCTCAATTTTAGTACATGCAATACAAAATTCTAAAAACTATTAATTTTTTATTATCAACACTATGCCCAAGGCTCGACCAATTTTCTGTAATTTGTTAAAATAGCTTTCTTCCAAAATTATGTTTAAAAGAAATAAAAATAATAATTTGTTTAATTGTTCATATAATTATTTAATTATTTTTATATTTTTTGTATTAAAAGTGAAATTTTCTATAAATGCATGATGACTTTTTATCTACTAATTTCTTTGCATTTGCAAATTTTACATTTTACCAAATAACAATTTAAAAATCTCTTAGTAAGCCATGGATAACAAAATCATTTTTTTAAATTATTTATAGACATGTCAGTCTGTCTTTAATTTGTCATAAAGCAAAGTTAATATACGCGGTTAAGAATGGAAAAGTTCCAAAATTTTGAAAAATATAATATGCTAGAGTGTTTTCTGGAGTGTCAAAAAAATAGTCGGGCAGCATCTGATTTGTATTTTGAAAGATATCCGGAGCGGCAGCAACCTGATTTAAGAATTTTTCAAAGGCTTGAAAATAACCTTATTAATTATGGATCGTTTTCAAAAGCAAGACCAAAGACCTATCAGAAGGAAAATAAAGCAAATGAAACCATTAATGTATTGGCATGCGTGGCTGCGGATCCGACCACTTCACTTAGAAATATTGAGAAAGATATTGGCGTGGTACCCTCAACTGTTAAAAACTAACAAATTTAAATGTTACAGACCTCGAAAAACTCATCATTTGCATCCTGGTGATTCAGAGAGGAGACTTCAGTTTTGCAATTTGTATTTAAATATGTTGCGTGAAGATGAATTATTTTTTACCAAAATAATCTGGACCGACGAAACACGAGTAACAAGCGACGGAATATTTAATCGCCACAACAATCATCTGTGGGCCGATCATAATCCTCATCAGCAAGTAAATAGAGTATATCAGGGTCGATTTGGATTTAATGTGTGGCTGGCTCTATTGGGAAATAGAGTTCTAGCCTATGAAATATTTGAAGGAAATCTAAATTCCGAGATTTACTTGAATATTTTGGAAAGACATATCATCAGTTATTTAGACAATATACCATTACAAGAGAGGGAAAAGCTTTTTTTTCAGCATGACGGTGCACCATCCCACAACGCAGCCATTGTGGTAAATTGCCTAAACACCAATTTTGGAGAAAAATGGCTTGCAAATAATGGACCTATTAGGTGGCCAGCCCGTTCACCTGATATCACCCCATTAGATTTTTATTTTTGGGGATTTTTAAAAAATAAAATTTACAGCGTCAGAAGTAATGCGGTTGAAGAACTACGACAAAATTTTGAAGCCGCTTTAAGAAGCATAAAACACCTGAATATTCGGAACTCCCTGAATGGTGTTCGTAGAAGATGCCAGCTATGTATCGATGCCAATGGGCTCCAATTTGAGCATTTGTTGTAATTGTTATGTATATTTTTTTGTTGTTTATTTAAAATAAAAATGGTTTTGTAGATCTATATTTCTATGCTTTATCTTTTATTTAAAAAATACAAAATCGATGTATTTCCAAAGTTGGTGACACTAAATGATGAGGTAAATATTTTCAGAGTTTTAAACATATAAAAAAATAATTAGTCATACATATTCTTTTGTCCTTTTCTTACTAACGGGGCTTGCTATGTGCAAAATAGGCCTATCTAAAGTAATTTGCAAATTACTCAGCTATTTCTTTAGAAAACTGCAAAAATGTATATATATTTGGAAAGCTAATGGTAAGCAGAATAAACGTAATTAAAAATATACAGGGTGTCCCATAAGAAAAAATATAAGTTGGGTCAATTTCTTAAAAATTAAACAAGATAGAAAAAAACTGGCTACGCCACTGAACTTTACGGAAAAAACTACATATTTTATCAATTTACAGTTTTTTCGTATCTATAATAACAAAGAAGTTACATGGAATTTTAATAACCGTCAAAATTTGAAAATCACCCTGTAGCTGTCTAGGGGAACAAGGTAGCCATGATCTGTTTTCGCAGCAATTGTTTCCTTAAAAAAAGAACTCATAACATCTATATCAGATTTATGAAATTCCTTATGATTTTCGAGATACCCTATAAAACTATCAAAAATAGAACACCCTGTACATGGCGGGAGTAAAAAAAGCGCAACATTTAAATACTTTCGAATTGTGGATTACTGATGGTACGGCACCAGAATACTTTGCGGCTATAATGTCAGAACGAAGATTTCACGTGCTTTTGCGGGCATTACGTTTCGACGACTGCAATAATAGGAAAGAAAGAGCTAAATATGATAACTTGGCACCATTTCAAGATCTATTTGATACTTTTGTAAAGGCATGCTCTTCAAATTTTACTATTGGAGAGTATGCTACGATCGATGAAATGCTGGAGGCCTTTCGAGGAAGGTGTCGCTTCAGGCAGTATATTTCCAACAAGCCAGCCAAATATGGCATAAAGATTTATAGTCTAGCAGACGCTCGATCAGTTTACACACACAACATGGAAATATATTATGCTGGCAAGCAACCAGAAGGACCATATAGCTTGCCAAATGATGCTTCAAGCGTCGTAAAGCGTTTAATATGCACCATCGATAAGTACGGACGAAATGTAACAATGGACAATTACTTTTTTCCATTCCACTTGCTAATGATTTGCTCCTAACTCACAAATTGACCATGGTTGGTACACTACGGAAGAACAAGCGGGAGATCCCACCTGGATTTCTTCAAGTAAAAAATCGACCTGTGTGCAGTAATATGTTTGGTTACGGAAAATATGGCAATAACTGTGTTCTTGCGTCCTACATCCCGAAGAGTAATAGAAATGTCCTGATGCTTTCAACTCTACATGATGATAATGCAATAGATTCATCTACCAAAGAGGCGAACAAGCCAGAAATTATAACATTTTATAATTCTACAAAAGGTGGGATCGACTAAAATCTGATGATGAATCGTTGGCCACTAACAGTGTTTTATTCCTTATTAAATATTGCTACAATAAATGCCCAAATAATTCAAAAACATAACACCGCTCAGATGATAACAAGAAGAGCCTTTATCACAGAGCTCTCAAAACAGTTTGTACAACGTCAGGTAATCAGGCGTTCTTCTCTTTCAAACTTGTCTATTCCGCTTCGTCAAAAAATATGGAACGTTATTGGTAGAAAACCGACACAGGCAGTTACACCGTTGCAAGATCAGCAGCAGCAGCAAAAAGTAAGGTGTAAATATTGCCCAAAAAGAAAGTACCGATTTACCCAACATTCGTGTGCAACTTGTGCTTCTCCAGTTTGTAAAGAACACATACAAACAACTACTTATATTTCTATTGAATGTGGCAATTCGAGTGAAGAATCGGTTTAAATTAAAAATTTGGAAAAACTATATCTATTACCTATTTTGATAACTATTCTTTTATTTCGTTTTTATATTTATGTCGGTTCAATTTATACAAATAAAATTTATAAGTATTATAAACTTGTTTTAGTATACATTAGAATAACCACAATCACTAATTCTGATTTATTTCTTAATGTTAGATAAAATCTAATTCGCGACCGATCGCATTATGAGAAGGGTAGCGACCAATCCCGGGTTAATTAAATTTGATTTGATTCTTAGAAAAATTCTTTTAGCCGGCTGTCGTCTTTTTTTTGATATCTACAAGTAATTTAAGAAATTTAAGTAATTTTCATAAAGATATTACGAAAAGGCGTATACTTACCTACTGAAATACACTTCTAATGCTTTATCTGCATATTCATTACAATGGACATAATAAACGAGCATGTCGTATATTTCATTATTTTCAAAGTTGATATTTTAAAACAACGTAGAGAACCTAAATACTCTGACAGAAACTAAAGAAGTTTTTAATATGACATAAATGACTGTGTTCTTTTTTTTTTTTAATTACCTCTCATGGCCTACTAACAAAAAATGTATAAGTATTTGTTAACAAAACGTAAATTTCGTGCTTAATGTTAAAAATAAAAATAAGGTATTATATATTGTTAAGAAGCTTGTTATAAACTAAATTATATTATTAAAAAATATAGGGTGACCCATTTAAAAAAAAAAGCATCTTTGTTTTTTTTTCTCGGAAACTATTGAACGTAAAAAAATCTGAGTACGTCACTAGATTCTACGTAAAAATCTACAAAAAGAACATTTATTTTCTCTTTAATAAGCTATAGGGTAACCTAAATATGAGAAGGGTGTTCCAAAATGTCAAATTTTCAAAAACATCCCTATATCACAGTGCTGCGAAAACCGTATCATCTTTACTAATAACGGAAATACCCCGTAAAACCATCGAAAACTGGACACCCTCTACAGGGTGTTTTAGAAGTACGGTATGTAAGTTAAGGGGGTGATTCTTAAGATATTCTCACTCCGGAGTTGTTCTGTTTCTCATAATATACAGGGTGTTAAAGTTAAAAAAAAAATCGGTTGCAATTGTGCGTTTTATCAGAAGGTGGCCATTTTCAACACTTGCTTTGATTAACTGTTGTATTTTTTTTGTATCATTATTTAAAAAAATAATTTTATTTTTAATTTTAATGTTTTAATTAACTTTGAAATAGATAGGTATTTTTTTTTGTACATGCAATAAGGTGGTTTTTATTTTTTCTCTAAAAAACGAAGCAAGATTCGAAAAGAGTTTAGGGACAAAAAAGTTGTACTGTTAGTTGGTTAATCAGAAAAAAATATCAAAATTGGAGAAAGTTAAGGGCGTACATTTTCTTGTCAATAATATTCGTTGAGGTGCTCCCCGAAACGCCACTGAACTTCATAAATTTAATCTAGTTAGGGCTAATTAAGCCCCTTATCATTATAAATAACGGTACCACATTTGAAAAAAATCGGGAAAGGATATTTAACAAAATTATAAAAAAACAATTTTTCCTTTAAACTGTAACACCCTATATAAACTTTTTCTCTTAGAATATCATAAGGAATCACACCCTTAAATTACGTACCATACTTCTGAAACACCCTGTACATTGGATTTTTAGTTTTTGCTAGAAAATCGTTAATAGCCCAATCAAGCTCGGTTAAATAAAAGTTAAAATTATTCTCTTACCTATAGTCAGTAATGTATTAACGTGAAAGAAACTTCCGCAACTTCGACCGATTTAAAAGTCACCGTCGAATTTTACCGGCACAAAACCAACAACGAGCGCCAGACTGAACATTGAATTCAGCCGTTTTGATAAGATTTGGTTTATCTTGTTTATTATCTCTTATAAAGTACAATACGTCATTAGTCATTATTAAAATTTTCTGATTCGATCATTTCATTACGTTTTCACTAAAGAATTATTATGTTTATGATAAATTGTCGAGGTAATGCATCATACAGAGCGGTTTAAATAATATTGACTTACGTTAATTTTGATTTAAAATATTTTCCTCCTAAATTTTTTCTGCACTGCAACGTTTTATGATTTGACACCTATAAAAAATAGTATTATACCATTATAAAAAGGGTAATTAAGTATATTTGTACTCTAACTTCTCCTACTTCTTTTTCTCCAAATAGATAAGTGAAAGCTATTAAATTTAATCTATGTTGTCTCTAAAGAGTGCGGAAAAACTGTTTCTGAGGCTTAATCTAACCCAACTTACCTACCTTAGTTCAAAAGTGGATGGTTTTGGATATAGAGAGTGTGAAAAGTTTAATTTGGTTCTAGTTTTTCATAAATAATTTTTTTAATAATTGGTGTATTGTCACAATATTCGGCTCGGGGGGAGGGGGGGGGGTTTAGAGGGCACCACCTGCGGTACCTTGCACATATTTAAAACGAAATAAATTTTTTGAGCACACTGTATTTAACGTTTTTTTTTTTTTTAATTCTTTATTTATTTATTCATTATTACATATTATTATTATACAATAATAATCCCTAAACAGTGCATTAAGCACTGGTAACGAGAACAATAATTTCATGAAATAACGCTTAAGTTCTATACAGCTATTACTTATTTCCTATGTGTGACTTTAGCAAGCTTACAAATTTTGGAAAGGTGTTACAGTTTTTCAGAACCTCCGGTAATTTATTATATGTTCCGCATGCCTGTGATAGGGGATTGTTAAGCCCTCTATTGTTATATACATTATATTGGTAAATATTATCACATTGTCTTGTATTGTAACTATGAATACTATCTATAAATGCAATTTGTGTATTGCACTTTTGCTTTTTATTTATAACCTTATAGACATGTTTGCATTGCTCTAATTCTAAAAGTTTATGTATGTCAAAAACGCTCACCATTTTATAAAGATCGTTCGTATGTACTAGCCCAGCGGTTCTCAAACTTTTTTGGTGACGGAACCCTTTTGGGAAGCAAAATACTTGATGGAACCCTACAATAAAACAATAGTTTTTAAAAGTGTATTCTTTATTAATAAGCATAATAAAAGTACAATGTAACAGTTACTAATTATTACTTACTTTACCACATGGCAAGTACAATAATAGAAGATATTAAAAAAGAAAAAATCTAACTAATGGGAGGTATGAAACTGTTTTTTATCTTTCATCAATTGGTTGATATCAGGTTTGATAGAAGACAGTTGAAGTCTCATATCAGGTTCGGCGTCCAGTCTATTGCGATATTTTGTTTTCGTGGCTGCATAGGTTGAGAATCCTGTTTCGCACAAATATGTTGTTGGGAACGGGAGAAGAATATTCAGAGCCATTTTGCCAAGCATTGGATATTCATCACGGATTCTGCACCAAAAATCGTTGAGAGGCGTCGTTTTGAACAGTGACTCCATACTTGTGTCTGATGACATTTCTAAAAGAGATTCATATATCTCGTTTGACATACTTTCGGGCTTTTCCAAGTTGGGTAAAAAAGGATTCTGAATCCATGAATTCAGTTTCATTTTTGTATTCTGTTCTTTGGGAAAATACTTTTCAAAAGATGCGCGCATTGAACTGAGATATTGGACCAATTCTTCAAACACATCATCTTGAAACATTTCTGAGTCGTTATCGCTAACAAACTCACTGAGTGACGTAAAGCTTTCTATTTCTTTCTTACCAACGCAAATAATCCAAAAATCTAATTTTCTTTTGAAGGCAGTTATTTTATTATTGGCCTGAAACACTGTTGTCTGTTTACCTTGCAATGATAAATTCAATTCGTTCAGTTTTTAAAAGATATCCGCCATAAAAGACAATCGGAACAAACAAGTTTTATCATACAAACGGTCCTTCAAATTAAAAGAAGTATCTGCTGAAAGAAACATTTGTAACTCGGCTCTAAGTTCAAATAGCCTTGTTAAAGTTTTACGCCGAGACAGCCATCGCACTTCTGTATGGAGCAGCAGTGTTTTATGTTTGCTGCCATAATCTTCACACAATAATGAGAACAATCGGGATTGTAGTGGTCGTGATTTGATAAAATTAATTATTTTTACCGCTTCATCCATAACTAATTTTAGATTTGACGGCATTTGCTTCATCGCAAGTGCTTGTCTATGCAGAATACAATGGCTGGAACTACAATTAGGCGCTTTATTTTTTATTCGTGACACTGCTCCTGCTGTTTTACCTGTCATCGCCTTGGCCCCATCTGTACAAATGTCAATGCAATTGTTCCAACTGAGATTATTTTCTTCAAAAAATATATTTATTTTATTAAAAATTTCTTCCCCGGTAGTGTTTGTGAGCAGCGGTGAACACATAAGCATGTCTTCTTCAAAAGAACTTTCATATGGATATCTCACGATAACCAGCAAGATAGCCAAACCAGCGACATCAGTTGACTCGTCCATTTGCAAGGCGAATCGTGTTTTTTGTAGACGTGTAACTAGTTCTTGTTTGACGTAGCTTGCCAGATCATGGATTCGCCGTGAAACAGTATCGTTTGATAGCGGCACAGTAGAAAGATGCTTTGCAGATTTTTCATCGAGCATACATTTTGTTATGTCTAATACACATGGCTTTATTAAATTCTCAGCGATAGTGTGCGCTTCACCGGCTTGTGCAATGCGATAGCTAACTAAATATGATGCCTCCGTGGCCTTTTCGTTGATAGTTTTTGTTACATGCATCATATTTTTTTGACTTTCCAATAACTGATCTTTTTTACGAACAAAAAATTCTTTATTCTTGTCTTTAGACTCGGGGTGTACAGTTTGTAAATGTCGGCGCAATTTGGCAGGTGCCATGGAACTATTAGGAAGCAGTTTACTACATAGCATGCAGAGAGGTGAGCCGTTGGAATCAACAAATCCGAAACTGATATATGATTCATCATACTTCCTTTTTTTCGTCTTTGAAACCGTCGAGCTTGACGTCGTGGCATCATCGTCTGGATCGGTGATTGCTATATTCTCCGCGCGTACTGCTTTTGAACATTCAGCGTCATTAGAAGATGTTGTTGCAACACGTTTAACACCTTTAAGCCAACGTTCCATTCTTCTTTATTTATAATGTTACACGTCAGGATGGTGGGGTCTAAATAATGCACAATCGTTACTGCCTATAAGAGACTAAGTTTAGTACAATGAAGAAATGTATAAAACTGAGACAACAGAACACAGCAGGCAGTAGAACAATGAACACTAGTTTCTCGCTAGCGAGCTTGTAAGTAGGTAGGTAGGAACTTATCGCTCCGAACGCTAATCGTCAACTGACTGACGAGGCGCGACGCGCGATCGCCGCTTTTATACTTAGTCCTAGACTAGAAATATAAAAATTGCGTTGTAAACAATTCAGAGGCGGCTTTTATCAAAGGGACTGCGCGCTCACAAGTATACAAGTATACATGTTGATACCAAACTTATGAGATATTGCACCAGCTATTGTAACACATATTTAGATATCTATTCTAGTTTTATTTTTTGTAAATTAGTTTTTACATTTATACAGCGCGCCAATCATTGAAGTCATTTTCTTAATTATGTATGTAATGTGTTCACTCCAATTTAAATTTACATCAATTATTAGACCTAGATACTTAATACTATCAACTGATTTTAATTCTACGTCTTTTATTTTTATTTTTGGCATTGGTATAATTTTATTTTTTTGTTTAAAGAGCATAAATTTAGTTTTTTCTATATTAATTTTTAGTCTACTACATAGCAGCCACCCATAATATACATTCAGATCATTAGTTATCACAGTCTGTAAATCTCCCGAATTTTCACCAATATACAATAGTACGGTGTCATCCGCAAAAGTAAAGTACCGAGCAGCCAAATCAGCACGCTTTAAGCTCAATACATATAATGAATACAGAAGAGGCCCAAGAACAGACCCCTGAGGTACTCCACATAAGTTGCCCAATTTGGTGCTCTTGTTACTGCCTGTTTTAACATACTGTTGCCTACCAACTAAGTAAGTTTTTATTACATGAAATGTTTTGCCTCTAAATACCATATAATTAAGTTTTTTTAACAAAATATCAAGGCCAGCAACATCAAATGCTTTGCTTAGGTATACAAAAACAGCCGCCACAATTTTTCCGTTGCCTAATGCTGTAGAAATGTTATTAGTTGAGGTAGGCACTCAACGTATTACTGCCCTTTATAAACCCATATTGAAACAAATCTCTATCAATATACTTATCAATAAACCTTAACATTCTTTTTTTATCACAGTTTCTATAATTTCAGAAAACACACTTACCACTGATATGGGTATATAGTTGTTCATAGAATCTCTAGTTCCAGTTTTGAAAATAAGTGTTATTTTGCTCAATTTGTTTTCTTCTGGAAATTGTCCACTTATGAGTACCTTATTTGTTAGTTGAACCAAGATTAGGACAATGTCCTCTTTTATATTTAAGAGATCCTTTACAGTAACACCATCGTCTCTAGGAGCAGAAGTTTTTTTTAGTTCCATAATGATGTCAAGAACTTCCCTTTCATTGGTTTCTTCCATAAAACAAGTTTTATCACAATAAGTTTCATTAAATGCGATATTTGGTTGTTCAGTCTGTATCTCTGTATTTACATGCTCGACAATATTTTTTCCCACATTGGCAAAGTGATCATTCAAATAAGTAACGATATTAAGCGGATCTGTCACAGTGATATCGTTGACAATCAGCTTTTCGATGTTTGTTTCTGCCTTAACTTATAAATAAAAATTCTTATTCTCCAACGGATTTGTCATAAAAAAGGCATACGTAGTAAGAGTTAATTTGAGCAGCCGTTTTTGAGATATCTGGATTTAAAAAACTCACTTCGTGTATGGTCAGGTTTAAATTATTGCAAAAATTGAACACAGCTTGAAGCGAAGCAAAGGCGTTAAATTAAAATAACTGTCACTAAAAACCTAACAAAAAAACAATTATATAAATGTGTTGTTAATTTTATTCTCTAGTGAAAACAGTCAATAATAGATTTATTAACAACAATACTTCAATTTAATTCAATTAAAAAAACATGCTTTCAACAAATGTTCAAAATTACCTCCATTTTTGTGTGTACAAAGATTAATACGTTTTAAAAAATTAAATTGAACTCTTTGGAGCATCTCGTCATCATTTTTCTAAGCGTAAATTCCAGTTTAAATGCCCTAGCAGCATTTTTCTGACTTCCAGCTATAGTTGTACTAATCGCAACGTTGTAACAGTTGCAAATGTAGCCGATATATTATTATGACTTAAATACAGTAAGATGTAAACCGACGACTTATCGACGTTGTCCCAAGCTTGCAGACCCGACACCAAAAATTTAGATACTAACCGACGTTGTTAAAACGTTGGTTACTGACCAGCTATGAGCAAGTACAGTTTTGGGTGCATGGGCAACGTTGATACAACGTTGGTAACAGACTAAAAGTTCTTGGTAATTATTTAGTCGCTGCAATTTGTTGGATCGACGTCGGTACAGCAGTCTTTGTCCTACTTAAAAGTGAGGTTCTGTTTTTGTTCTGTTCATTTTATTATTGATAATAATATGGAAACAAAAAAGCTGCTTACCTCTACTCGTCGCTACTTTAAATATTTGGCCACCTATTATAGAAGGCTAAAATTAGAAAGGAAGAAAACAAAAAAGTATACCCCATCGCACAATATATTTCTACCTTCGGTAATAGATACAGAAATCCGCTCTACGGAAAAAGAAGTCTCTTCTGAATTTTCAGTTTCAGATAAATATGACTATGATCCTGAAATGTGGTAACCAGAAAATGACATGGACATCGATAAAGATTCTTCATCTACGAATAAATTAACACCTGACCGTACTACTGATGAGATATCGCTTGGAGGAAAAATAAGGAAGCCTTTAAGGTGTTGGGCTCTTGAAAATAAAATCCCGCACACAGCAGTCAACCAACTACTAGGAGTATTGTTAACAGGTGGTTTAACTGATCTGCCCAGGGACAGTAGAACTCTTCTGCAGACGTCGAAAATAGTGTTAATTAAGTAGATGAGCACTGGAGAATTTTGGTACTATGGAATAAAATAATGTTTACAGAATATGCTATTTGATATTGACCAGTCCATTGAAGTGCATCTAAATTTTCATGTGAATGGTTTACCTATCAATGCATGCTCTAAACATCAGTTTTGGCCGATTTTAATGAAACTTGCCTCGTTGCTAAACATTCCACCATAAGCTGTAGCAATTTACTATGGTACAAGTAAGCCTCCCAGTCACATTTCAAAAAACAGATAATAAGCCGGCAAATCAATAAAAAAAAACAATAATAACTATGTGAATCATGGCCCACAGCAACCGGCAACAGCTCTTAAAAGTAAAAAAGGATCATATGACAGCGAGTCGGTCACGAAGGTGATTTTTTTATCGACAAGTCGGTTAAGGTCAACTGTTAAGGGGGCATTCCGATACGGGAGACCGCGACAAGCGACCGAGACCGAGAGACCGCGACGTGCGACCGCGACGTACCGCTTTAACGGATTTGTATGCGGTGCTTTCCGATGCAAGCGACAGCGACGCGAGACGGTAGGCGTGGCCATCGGTCGCGCGACCACACTGCTCTGGAAGCCGTGATACGCTGTGACCTGCATAGTTTATTTCAATTATTTTATACCTAGAGAGGGTTGAATGGCGACGTTTTCTACTCAGGAAGACGAATTGTTCATCGATTTAGCGTCTAATCACCCACCATTATATGACAGCACTCTTCAGGCTTATAAGGATAGTATTTTATTTAATTTTTTGTCTTTTTTCTTGCGGTAAAGCCAACACAATTATATCTTCGTCCTCGTCTTCCAATAAACGTTTTAGTGAATGTTTTCTTACTTTCAAATTTTTAGACATGGTTGTCTGAAACGTACACAATTACTAAATTAAACAAAATGGACCTAGCCAAAGTCGCCACGTCGCGCGTCGCGTCGTCTGTATTTGTATGCTACTGGTCGCCGCAGCGACATGCGACCTTTGGTCGCTTGTCGCTCGGTCTCGGTCGCTTGTCGCGGTCTCCCGTATCGGAATGCCCCCTTTAGTGTATTTTTTTGCACAACCGGTCGGCGGCTAGTCTGCGTAGCATTTATGTCGGAAGTTTAAAGTGAGTAGAATGACATTACAAATATTTTACCTTGCCGCGACTCCTGGTCCAAAGTAGAAATGTTTTAGGAATTCTTCCAACCACGCCATTTTTGAAATCTTATAGGCAGATAATTCGGCAGCCATTTGTTAAAATTTCTGTTTCTTTTTATTATTCTGGTGTGTTTTTTTTTTAAACGCAGGATAATGTTTTTAATAGTTACTAATTATGTAAAATAAATGACTGCTTTACAGCTTTTACGAAAAATATAATTAGAAAAAAATTAGCATATTCCGAATAAATACTAATATTTTATTAATTATTACTTTTTGAGAAACCCTTTCCGTTTTTAAAGCTAGCTCATCCATGTTTATCAATAAAATTACTTCCGTTTGGTTTTTCAATCCATAGATCACTTATATTATTTTTGAATAATATAAAATACCTACATACCTACCTACGCAGTTTGTTTTCTATTTCTATTTGAATGCAAGACAGATTTGAGTATTACCAATCTTAGTTATTTTATTTTTACTAAAGAAATACCAATAAAACTTTAGTACTGTCGGAAATAGTGAATATGGCCAACGTCAACTCGACTCGAAATTTGGTTACGATAAGTGAACTATCAAGTTGGATCCGACGTCGAACCAACCCATATTTGATTGACCACATTGGTGTAAAAGTGGGTCGTAGCGTCGACGGACCGACGTTGTATACCAACGTCGTGGTCGCTTACAACAACGTTGTAACAACGTCGGATTGTTGCTTGGGTACGTCTTCTTAATTCATCTTCAGGGTTTTTAAAGTTCCCCATAAAAAGTAGTTTATCGGTATCATATCAGGGGATCGAGCTGGCCAATTTGCGGATAAAAAAAATCAGTGTTAATCCTGATTCCATTATTAAAAATTCTAGGAATGGAAGAGGATAGTTGCATCCATGATGGTCAAGTGCAAGAAGAAGACTTGTGTGTGGTGAAATGCGAAAGTTAACCCGATGTAAAAGATCTGGGTATCCAATAATTCCATTCACTAATTTAAATAGATTCCATTTTACTTCTAAATTCAGTCCCCGCCTCAGATCATCATAGGAGTCAACAGGCAACCTAAATTTGTATGAAATAAATGTAACATCTAACAATAAGGGCTTGGTAAATCGTATTTATGCTGTAATATTTTGAAAATCTCTATTAGTTATCTATTTGGATACTGTTCGTTCAAATAATTACATACGTTTAACTAAAAATATGGAGGAGCACCGTCATATACAGTGTCACCATTAAAGTCCGCACCATATGGAACTTTTTTTTATTAATGAGGTTAGTTAAAATTAAATTTGGGCAATCGTTTTTGCTTCAAATTAGACTAAAAATTATATAATCAAATGTCACCATCTGTCATTCGGTATCTGTCAAAAATTACATTTTAATCAAAAAATGCTGAAAAATGGCATTGTTTTACCGAATTTCAAAAAATTTTATTAGAAAAAGTTGTTTCTAGTACAATTCTTGGCCTAAATACAAAGTTTCAGTTTTCTAGCTCAAAGTTGATTTTTTTGCCATTTTTTCTAATTAACTTTTTTTTTATTTAATGTAAGTTCGCTTAATAGATATTAAACTATTTGCTTATACCATACTCAATATTTTATTTAGTTTGTATGAGCTTTTTTTTACTAGAATGCCATTTTTTTTCGAAATTTAAAATTAGAGGCAAAAAAATTTGATACAGGTGGTGCAAAGTTATCCTAATTTAAAAATTTTAACAAATATACGTCAGATGTTTCGTTTTTCAAATGACAAATACATCTAAATATTTGATAAAAATTTTATTTTATACTTAAAACTATCATTATTATTAAAAGGAACAAAAAGGAACTTTAATCATTTTAAATAGGTAACACAAAAGCAATATAAATTTCACATTTCAGTGTGACGTCCTTCTCGCTCTATACAAACACCCGTCCGTCTATAAACGTCTTTGACAGCATTTTGTAAAAAGCTTGGTCTTATATCGGCACAACACTGTCTTATCGTTTGTTCCAAATGCTCGATATTTCTAAACGGTCGATTCTTATAAACTTTCTGCTTAAGATAACCCCACAGAAGAAAGTCTAGTGGGGTTATGTCAGGCGACCTGGGTGGCCAGTGACATTCTGTATCACGCCCTATAACTCTGTTTTGAAATAATTGGTTTATGCGTTCTTTCACTGCTATAGTTTGATGTATGGGTGCACCATCAAGCTGATACCATAAGTTATGTCTATGGTGTAAGGGCATGTTATCCAAAACTTCGGTAATCTCGTTATTAAGAAAATTCAGGTACCTTTCACCAGTTAAGTTTACTCTAAAGAAGTATGGTCCAATAAGCTCATCTTTCAAAATTCCACACCAAACATTGGTTTTAAAATGATACTGGTCGCGACATTCAATTGTGAAGTTAGGATTTTCTTGGGACCACCATCGGCAATTTTGTGAGCTCACGGTACCATTCGAAGAGAAAGTGGCTTCATATGTCCATAATATCTTGTATGGAAAAAGAATATTCTCCTCATATTGTCCCTGATACCAAAACGAAAAATCAAGTCGGATATCAAAATCGCGTTCTTTTAATGTGTTTATAACCTTGGGTTTATATGCCCGAAATCGATTTTTCTGAAGAATTTTTCTAACGCTTTCCCTCTTGCACCCTGTTGAATCACTTATCTTGGTTACACTAGTTTGACCGTGGTCAATAACAGTTAAACAAACATCAAGTTGTGCTGCTTCATCGTATTTACTTGCCGCGTGAGGTTTCTTAAAATTATTTTGAACAGATCCAGTTTCTCTAAATTTTGACATTATTCTTGAAACAGTGCTATGCTGCAAATTTTTTTCTGGATGCCTCTCATTAAAAATGGCAGATACTTGCCGGTGAGGCATATTCTCTCCACAAATTAAGACAATTTCTATTTTTTCTTGAATGGACAACATTGGTGATAACACTGAAAACTATAACTTGCGAAAATATTCAAATTTATGACATTTCTTTTATTTATTCGTCACTCTAATTCGTTTTTTTTTCCATAGCCTACTTATAAAATTCAAAATTGCCTTGATATATTATTGTGGATAAAAAGAAAATGTGTCTAAATTTTGAACTAATCTGATATCTGGGAATTTTATTATAAGTTTTTTAAACTTCTTAGGTGTATGTACTATCAAAAAAATGGAATATCTGACGTCTATCTGTTAAAATTTTTAAATTAGGATAACTTTGCACCACATGTGTCAAAATTTTTTGCCTCTAATTTTAAATTTCGAAAAAAAATGGCATTCTAGTAAAAAAAAGCTCATACAAACTAAATAAAATATTGGGTATGGTATAAGCAAATAGGTTAATATCCATTAAGCGAACTTACATTAAATAAAAAAAAAGTTAATTAGAAAAAATGGCAAAAAAATCAACTTTGAGCTAGAAAACTGAAACTTTGTATATAGGCCAAGAATTGTACTAGAAACAACTTTTTCTACTAAAATTTTTTGAAATTCGGTAAAACAATGCCATTTTTCAGCATTTTTTGATTAAAATGTAATTTTTGACAGATACCGAATGACAGATGGTGACATTTGATTATATAATTTTTAGTCTAATTTGAAGCAAAAACGATTGCCGAAATTTAATTTTAACTAACCTCATTAATAAAAAAAAGTTCCATATGGTGCGGACTTTATTGGTGACACTGTATAAACCACATTCCTCTTCAAAGTTTCAAGGACAGGAGATCTAGTAACTTTGGTAATTCGTTTCGCAGATGTTCCAAATAATTTTCGCCATTTAGTCGAAGTGGTAAAATGATAGGACCAATTATGAAAGTGTTTATGATTCCTGCCCACACATTGATCTTAAACTCATACTGATAATGGGTTACTTTAGTCGCATGAGGGTTTTCTTCAGCATAGACATGTTCATTGTGCAAATTAGTTATGCTTCTCTACGTGAAACAGGCTTCATCTGTAAATAAAATTCTTCGTGCAAAGTTCCTGTCTTGATTTCTGTGTTCTTGGATAAACCGGTAGAAAGCTAGGCGTGGTTCAAAATCATGGGGTAAAAGATCTTGTACCCGTTGAATATGAAATGGGTGCAGCAGTTGTTCTCTGGTCACCCCATTAACAGTATCTTTGTATACCCCTAGCTCTAAGTTCAATCGTCTGCTGGTGAGTTTAGGATTTTCTTCAATTCGATTTAGAATATCTTCCTCAACCTCTGGAGTTCTTACCGTAAGTGCACGACCATACCTAATAGGAACAGGAGCAAATTTTACGAAAACGTCTTTCAACTGCCGCGGAGGTTTTATGGTTTGGTAAGCGGCGATTTGAAAATATTTCACTGTATACTCTGCAAGATTCTAAACCATTGCCTTGGCAATATCCAAAAACCAATAACATATCGGTCATTTCTTCGTTGGTGTACTGTACGGCCATGACGAAAAGAAATTTGAAAATTGTTTGACAATTCAAATGTATGCTTGAATAATTTTTTAGATTCGATTTGACACCAGTCAGTTTTTAGTGACAGTTGTTTTAATTTAACGCTTTCGCTTCAAACTGTGTTCAATTCTTACAATAATTTAGACCTCGCCATATACTTACGAGGTGGATTTTTTAAATCCAAATATCTCAAAAACGGCTGCTCAAATCAATTCTTACTACGTATACCTTTCTCAGGTAATAGACTTTGGAGAATAAGAATTTGTATTTAAAAGTTAAATACAAGGTGACTCAAAATAGTTATTTCGTTTTAAATATGTGCAAGGTACCGAAGGTGGCGCCCTATAAGCTTTACAATAAAAATTAGAGTAAATTTTATTTTTTCACCCCAAACCCCCCCCCCCCCCCCCTAGCCGAATATTGTGCCAATACATCAATTATTAAAAGAAATATTCATGAAAAACTACAACTAAATTAAACTTTTGACACACTGTATCTCCGAAATCATCCACTTTTGGACCGAGGTAAGTTGGGTAAGATCGTCATATTTAAGTATCAGGAATTTGTGGTGCCATTTTTTCCGCAGCTATTACCCACTTGGCAAGAAAACGTGAATTTCATGTATAATTTTACGTCAGACTAAAAAACGTTAGAATACGAATAAACGTGTTTTCAATGTGTAAAACACGCTTAATGTTACGATGTTCTGACGTTGGTAAAAATAACGTTACTAATTTTAACGTTTTTATAACGTATTATATTATGGTACAATTCAGCGTTTTTGTAACATATTTTTAACTTATAAAACTAAATTTTTCCTCAGGAAAGTAGTGTATTATTTCATATATTATTATTTGGGTAGGTACTTATAAATAAACAACAAAACATTCAAGTTATGAACTTTTATTTTTTCAGGTTGTCTTAGGTTACCGTATACAATTTACGAATTTAAACTTGTTTTACTTTAAGGTGGGTTTGATGATGTTATTTTCAGCACGAAGAATAAGGCGATCAACGTACAACAGTATTTATTTACAATGTCCGATATACAGTATAGTGAATGACAATAAGGGCGCGGCGTCAGCGTTCCGATCGGAAGCACTGGTACTCCGTAGATTCTCGGTCGTCAATCTTGTCCACAGGCGAAAGTCCCCTAAGGAAGCAGTCAAGCAGAGCAAGAAGGGCTGGTCGAGAGTCGGCGGCGAACTCTGCTGGTCTTAGGGCGGCTGGCGTCTTTTATACAGTCCGGGGCTCGCTTGAGATGCGTTGGATGGAAGGGCGCGTAGAAGGGCTGCTTGGCAGAATACTGGTGGCGCTTTGAGAGGGTAGTAGCGGCGCGCTTCGGTACTACTGCCGTATAGGCACTGTGGTACGGCTTTATTGTGCTACAGTCTCCCCCTCAGAATCTTCCTGACGTCTCGGCTGGTGGTTCTGGACCTTCTTGGGGCGTCCTCGGCGGCGTAATGGCTGGATTGGGGCGATGCCTTCTTCGGGGTCGTCGATTTTGCAGTGTCGCAGTGCTGAGGTATGATAGGTGGCGATCGGGTCGTTCGGGTTCTGGTTGGATGCAACTTCAAAGCTGGTGGGACCTTTTCTGGATAAGATCACGTATGGTCCATCTCGGCGTGGGGCGAACTTGCTGGAGCGCTTATTTGCGGAACTGCTTAGGGTATGGGTTTCCACCCATACACGGTCTCCAGGGTTGAACAAGGGACTAGTTTGGACACGCCTGTCTGCGTAGATTTTCCTGCGATCCTGCTCTGCTTCGTGGGTTTCTTGGGCGGTTTTAAGGCTAGCTGCCATCCGTAGTAGGCGGGGTGTAACCTCTGGGACGAAGTTCTCTGCTTGGATTATTGTCCGGAGATCGTGGTGCACCTCGGCAGGTGATCGTAATTCTTGCCCTAAAGCTAGGTAGGCGGGGGTATATCCGGTCGATTGGCAGCGTGTTGAATTTAGGGCGAAGCGTATCGTCGGCAGTTTGTCGGACCAGTGGTCGTGGCGGTTTCCTAGCTGGATTGCTAACTGGGTCTTTAGATCTCGGTTTCGTCTTTCAACAGGATTGGCTGCCGGATGATAGACTGGTGTGAATTTCTGCTCAATACCTAGGCAAAAGGTGATTTGTTGCATTACTGCGCTTATGAACTGGGTCCCATTGTCGCTGATGAGTCTCCTAGGTATACCGTAGCGGAGACATACTTCGTGTACAAGTGTCCAGGCACAGTTCTCAGCGGTGGCACTTTCCAAGGCGAAGAGCTCGGTCCAACGGGTGGCGGTGTCTTCGATGATGAGTATCCATTTCTTGTGATCTGATGATTCTGGGAGAGGCCCAAAGAGATCGATGGCTAGCACTTCGAACCTCTGCCTCATGACGGGGGTCTGCAATAGTCCGGCGGGTTTGAGGTTGCTGGGTTTATAACGTTGGCAGGCGGTACAATTGGAGACATATTGTGTCACGCTGCGTCGAATGCCGGGCCAGTAGAACTGGCGGGAAAGTTTGTGTAGGGTACGTTCAACTCCGTAATGTCCGGCGGTGGGTGCATCATGGAACTGTTGTAATAGCTTCACCCGTTCCTCTGATGGGACCACTAGTTGCGCTTCCTCATCATCGTCAGTCGTTGAATACCGGTATAGGACACCCTGTGACAATATGTAACCTCTCTGTGTCCATTGGCTCGTTTCTTCTGGACGGTCTCTGTCAAAGGCGTCCATAATCTTTTTTATCTCAGGGTCGGCCAGCTGGGCTTCTCGGAGATCCTTCGGTCCACGGGTTGGCAAGTCCACGGTTATGGTACAAAGGTCACAGTGTCTGGAAATATCTTCAGTACACGGTGCTCGAGAGAGCATATCGGCGATGATGTTGGCTTTTCCTGGGATGTAATTTATCTGTAGATTGAAGGGTTGTAGTTGCAGGGCCCACCGGGCTAACCGGCCACTGGGTGTTTTTAATGACATTAGCCATTTTAGTGGTTGGTGGTCGGTCAGGATTATAACCGAGGTTTCCTCGATATAGCCTCTGAATTTGGCTACGGCCCATACTACTGCCAATGCTTCTCGTTCGGTGGTCGAGTAATTTTGTTCGGCGGGCGACAATAGGCGACTGGCGTATTCAATCGGGTGTTCCTCGTGTCCCTCCCCCTGGAGTAAAACCGCCCCTAAGGCGTAGGCGCTTGCATCAGTGCGTAAAGTGAATGGCTTCGTGTGGTCGGCTTGCTTCAGTATGGGACGCAGTTGTAGGTCTATGATGGCGAAGGTTACTTCCGGGTAGAGGGGTGGTAGTTCATCTAGTTCGGCCCACATCTCTTCCACTTGTCCTGCTGCATCATGCATGACGTAGTCCTGGCGAGAGAAAGGGTTCGGTATGGATGGAGGTCCTGAAATTTCGGGTCCTATAAACGATTCATGTCTGTTAGGATTTCCAGTCGAGAGGTCAGGGCCATAACCCGCGATTAGTCCGGAGATGTGGTCGCACTCCATAGGACGTACTGGGGATTCCTCCAATGGCGATAGGACGTTTGGTATTTGGTAGAAAGCGGACATCTCTTCACAGGGGTAGACGCCCGCGTCATGGGATACTGGGAGCGAGTCCCTGATATCAAATGCATGCCTCTGGGTTGGAGCTGGTGATAGTGGTGATAGGAGCTTCGGTATTTGGTAGAAAGCGGCCATCTCCTTACGGGGGTAGGCATCCGTTTCCTGGGCTGCAGGGAATGAGTCCTTAATGATAAAGGCATGCTTTCGTGTTGGAGCTTCTGCAAAGAATCATCGTCTGTGGAAGAAGTCAAGAACGAGGCCGGCATCCTGGATAAAGTCGATACCTAGGAGCGTTTTGGCGTCTGGTGTATCTGGCAGGATAACAAACGTCGCTCCCACGATCCTTTCCTGCAGTTGTACCGGCACGGTGGTTACTTGGACATTTTGAAGTTGCCGGCGGCCGTCTGCGAAAGTGACATACATCTTTTGGTAACAGAAAGTGTGGCCATTCTTTTTTAGTACTGCGTGTAAGTCCGGGCTGGCTATACTGGTTCGGGCTCCTGTATCCAGGTAGGCGGTCCCGGTGATGCCGGCAACGGTGATTTTTACAGCGGGTCGGGCTCGATCCTGCGTGCTGACTGCGCAAAATCCCGTTTCCGGAATAGGTGGAGAGTGTTTAGTGCTACAGTTTTGACAGTTCCTACGAATAACTCCAGGCTTCTGGCATCCATAGCATCGTAGGGTATTAGCGCCCGTTGGCTCAACGGTCGTACCACGGGTTGCTCCACTGTTCCCTAAACTTGCTAGTCGTTTACGACAGACGGTGGCGTCATGTCCGGGTGCACGGCAGTGGGTGCATCGGTTCCTAGGTTTTCTGTTAGGCGACGGCCCCCTGTGGGTGTTCTCCTTTTCTTCTGGTGTGCTTGCTTCTATAATTCGACATTTGGCCAGTAGTTGAGCCAGTGTCGCGACGGACTCGCGGTTTATTCGGTCCTTGATGTAGGGGCGTAGTAGTCCATACAGCATGTCGAGTTGGGCATTTTCATCTGGTGGCGTCGGAAGTTGGGCAAACAAGGCTCGTTTTCCTGCGATGAATGTTCCAGTAGGCGTGCGGTTGTCCTGCGGTGATCTGAATATCTCCTGGTAAATCTGATAAGCTGGTAATGTGGGTGCAAACTCATCTCGAATCATTTGTTTCGCATCATTCCATGTCCTGGCTGCGGCTTTTACCCCTGACCACCATGTATGTGCTGGTCCTTCCAATAGTAATGTTAGTCCAGCCAGGGCGTTGGCGTCGGTTATGCCTTCACTTTCCTTAAAGAAGTCGGCGCTTGTAACGAAGTCGTCTACAGCTTCCAAGGATCGTGTTCCGGCAAAACGGGCGGTGCATTGCGTGAAGTGTTTCACTGGAGTGGGTGGCTGCATTCTTCTTAGAATGGCTTCCAGGTCGTTGGCTGATAGCTCCATGGCACGGGTTTGGCTCCTTGTCCGCGGTATGTTTACGCACTATTACTACTTGGACCAAAGAATTTGAGAAAAATGTTGTTTTCTCGACACTAACGGATATGAGTTTACAAAGCGGCACACTGCGATAAGTCCAATTTCTATCGTAACACTCGCGACAAAAATGTATATTCCGTGTGGTTAATTTCCGCACTTACTTCGGGCTCACACGTTGGTTTTCGCACTTACTTCGGGCTCACACGTTGGGCTGCCACTTTAAGGTGGGTTTGATGATGTTATTTTCAGCACGAAGAATAAGGCGATCAACGTACAACAGTATTTATTTACAATGTCCGATATACAGTATAGTGAATGACAATAAGGGCGCGGCGTCAGCGTTCCGATCGGAAGCACTGGTACTCCGTAGATTCTCGGTCGTCAATCTTGTCCACAGGCGAAAGTCCCCTAAGGAAGCAGTCAAGCAGAGCAAGAAGGGCTGGTCGAGAGTCGGCGGCGAACTCTGCTGGTCTTAGGGCGGCTGGCGTCTTTTATACAGTCCGGGGCTCGCTTGAGATGCGTTGGATGGAAGGGCGCGTAGAAGGGCTGCTTGGCAGAATACTGGTGGCGCTTTGAGAGGGTAGTAGCGGCGCGCTTCGGTACTACTGCCGTATAGGCACTGTGGTACGGCTTTATTGTGCTACAGTTTTAATTTAAAATCTAGTAGCTATACAGTATAAGTTTTCATTTATTTGTTTCTTCAACGGTTCGCGGCATACCTGAAGTGGTCCATTATTATTTTTTCCATAGAGTACTTAGTAGTTCCTCCAAACTGACCTTGCACTATTTCTAAATTAAAAACGAAACATTTTTTAAATATTGTTCCAACAACCTAATTACACGATATATTACATTACATAGGAAACATTTTCAAGGGTCCACAATAGTAATAAAGAACTACAATAATCATTTTTTGTAGAGGTTAAAGTGTAGAATCTAGAGAACTATTTAATTAAAGGAAAAAATAGAGTGGCGTATCTTGTTTTATATTTGGAATTAACTTCAAAAAGGCTGGTATTTTTGTTACATTAAAGGGATCCTTTTAGCATTTTTTTGTGATGAAAATAAAATTCACGAGACGCCATTTTGCCCTTCAAGCGTTTGTGGTAAAGAACAAAAGAACTCGTGAAATATATAAAGAATAAACAACAGTTATTTCATAAAGACTAAATCATAAAATTAAGAACAACTTACGGTTACAATAAACGAAAACTCACAAAACTTAAAAGAGATTCGGTGCTATCCAAAATTTTCACCAAAAACTGCTCCTTCCACTTACACTCACAACTCACAACACAACGACACAACGTCAAACGTCTATGAGAGAGAGAGACGTGACAATCACCGATCGCTGGGTTTTAGGCGCGAAATTTAAAAATGTTAAGATAAAGTGAAAAATAGGTTACTTATTTCGACGTTATAAAACATAACGCAAATTAAATGTTTTATAAGTAACGTTACTTTTATTTACATAAAATTAATGTAAAAATGTAACACAAATTACAACGTGAACAAAAATTACATTAAAATAACAGTATTAAAAAAAGAGCACGTTTCTAAAACGAAGTTTTTGGTAAAGGGAAATAACATTACCATTTTGACGTAAAAATAACGGTTTTTCTCAAAATATGTCAAGTGGGTAGAGACACCCTGTATATATCCTTTTTGGTCAAAAGAGTCTATGCATATTATTCTCAAGTAATACAATATTTCTAGGCAAACATTTTACATCATGTTAGTAAAAGCCCCTTATATAAAACACTCTTGCTTTTTGTTCTGTCTCTGTACTTAAGAAATAAATTTTCCATTAATCGGTTTTTTAAAAATTAGTTGACATAATGTCAGATCATCAATGTTATACTTAAAACTTGTTACACGTTACGAATTTGTTGTAAGTACTTACCTAAAACAATAAGCAAAGCCAGCGTCGTAGGCGGTGAAATAATGATATATTTTTAAACGTCTAAAGGATTAAAAGATAATTATTTATAGGATTATCGTAATAATAAGATCCTTAAATGATATGATTAAAAGTAATTTGATATAATGCGCTTGTTGTAAAACGCATAATGGTAAAAGACTAGCCCGTTCCTGAGAGTTCGATACTGCGCCCACAAGCCTATAGTAACTCGTGACAACTTTCCGGCTTAGCGCCTGTTGGGCGCAACATGAATTCGTAGCGGCGGCCACTGCATAATAGTACATTACAGTCGGCACTTTCAAATAATTACAAATACAGCGTGTCCAGAAACCATCTTAACATATGGGAAACTTTTTTATTTTTAACTTTACGAAAAAAAATTATTCTTCATAAAAAGTTCTGCTTGTTGATAAAATAACATTCAAATCAAAAGTTTTGAGCCAGCACATACGAGGTGTTCAGAAAGTCAATAATATTAATACCGTAAATGGAAAACTATATTTAATAATTTTAATTACAAAGTACAATAATGAAATACTACACTAAGCTTCAACATGACCACCGTTTTTTTCCATACAAACGGTTGTACGTCGTGAAAATTCCACTACTGCATTTGTAACCATCTGAGGGGAAATTTCTTGGACACATTCTCTGATAATTCTCTCTAAATGGTCTATGTTCTCGAAAGGTCTGTGGGTATACACTTTTTGTTTTAAAAATCCCCATACGAAAAAATCCAGAGGTGTTAGATCAGGTGACCTTGGTGGCCAAGCAAATTCTGATCTTCGTCCAATCCATTTCTGTGGAAATGTCCGGTTTAAGAATTCTGTCACTCTTGCAGAGCTGTGGCATGGAGCGCCGTCATGTTGGAACCAAAGTGTTTGTCTTATATTCATTGGTAGTCCATGAAAAAATTCAAATAATTCCGTGTCCAAAAAGTTCAAGTAAATTTCACTGGTAATATTTTCTCGAAAAAAGTACGGCCCTACAATTTGGTTCCTAAAAACGCCGCACCAAACATTTGTCTTGAAAGAATACTGGTCACGACACTCAATTACAAAATGGGGATTCTCATCACTCCACTACCTACAGTTTTGAGAACACACTACTCCATTTGAGGTGAACATCGCCTCATCTGAAAATAATATTTTTCTTGCGAATAGTGGGTCATCTTCTACCTCACCTTGAAACCAAGAGCAGTTTGTGAAAAAAGTTTGGCTTGTATGGGTAAAAATTATTTTTCCTTAAAATAACTTGGGCAGTGGACTTTGTAACAGGTCGTGGAACAGTTTGTGAAATATTTCTCAATGAGATTTTAGGATTTTCCACGACAGCTAGCAAAACATTCAATTGGGTATCTTCGTCCGTACGCCAAACCTGATGCTTGTCAGAAAATTTATTACTTACAGATCCGGTATTTTTAAGTTTATTAAAAA
Organism: Polydrusus tereticollis; assembly: GCA_963920685.1. Classification (NCBI taxonomy): domain Eukaryota; kingdom Metazoa; phylum Arthropoda; class Insecta; order Coleoptera; family Curculionidae; genus Polydrusus; species Polydrusus tereticollis. The sequence goes on from OY987330.1 coordinate 120,226,144, forward strand.
TATCTTCAACCGTTACATGGCTAATAATTTTATTTGGATATCTTGCATTAAAAATTTGAGCAGCCTCTCTGTACGTCTTGTAGTGGTCTCCAACAATTAACACTATTTCAACTTTTTCCTCGATTATAAATTTATGCACTATATTTAATTAAAAGGAAACTGTCCGCCTTGACAAATAAAATAATTAGTTGTCATGGTTTCATTTAGTTTTCCAAGGCGTGCTGGACCTACTAAACGAGAATGAATACCGCTTCTTAAAATCTTGCTCGCCCTTTTCTGAAAAATTCTGTGAGATAATTAGAGAAACTATGGAATCAGGAAAAACAACAACATTACGCCACAGTATCTTTGTTTTAGGCTAAGTCGCCTTTCGAATGGCAACTTTAGACCATTTATTATATTTTTGACAATATCGAAAATTGTCATTAAAAAAAATTGATCAGAACCAAAAACCACGTTTAAATTACAATTAGGTAATGCAATGAAAAATTAGGTTTTATTATTTTTTACGAATTTTTCTTCCACAATCAAAACAATTTCAATTTTCTCCTCAGAAGTTAATAACGCTACCATTTTTATGTTTTATAAATTTTAACGCGTTTTGACGGTTGCTGTCAAACATTTCTTGCTATCAACAATTAATGTGTATGTTACAACCATCCTAGATTACATGTAACTACAGTTAAATTTGCATTGTTATTGTAGACATACGTTTCAAAAAAGACGAAATAATTTTTTCAAGGTAAATGGGCGTAATTTCATATTTGAACGTGGTTTTTAGTTCTGATAAACTTTTTTTAATAACAATTTTCGATATTATCAAAAATAAAGGTACTTTACTTTTAAGCCAAATTCATATTTTTTGACTTACCTCGTATACGCCTGGGAGAATTTAATATCTGATAGTTGCATTTTAGGTTTTAGACCATGCGGAACTTTTTATGAAGAATCACTTTTTTTCGTAAAGTCTAAAATAAAAAAGTTTCCCATATGTTAAGATGGTTTCTGGACACGCTGTATAATAATAAACATTAACTCGCGGAAGTCTTATTAGGCAATCCAAACCAGATTATGTTTGCCCACCACGGTCATATTGGAGTCACAAAATGCTTCCAATATGGCCGTCGACGGTAAACGCCAGAAAAACTAACCTTTATTTTTGTGTGAACATCAGTTTGACGTGCTCTTTCCTGTTAACAGCAATTTTGGTTTTCTGTGTTTTATTAAGTTATTGTTGTTTAATAATATGTGTTTTTTTCTGTTATTTATATTTAATAACACTTAAAGTTAGTGATATTAACAATGACAAGTGTATATCTACACAATTTATTGTAGTGGCGAGGATCCGGCAGAATCAACGGCTCGAAAGTGGAACGATAAAATCGAGTTTTTTTTCTCAGTCGATCAAGTAGGATCCCCCGTTATTCTAAAATGATTTATCGGTATATCCGGAGGGTTGGGGAGGGGGAGGGCGCCTTTTAAATCTCCCTGCAAGCGTTTTTTTCTCGGAAAACGGACATATCTCGGACGGGTTTGATCGTACAAAAAAAATCATACGTAGCAAAATTGAAGAGCTTGACAGAACTCTAAAGCTGGTTTAAACCTGAACACGATTTGTCAATTGGTTTGCGAAATATCGCGATTTGAATGTGCGAAAAAAAAATCAATTAATTATTTCTCGGACGGGAGTGGAGTTGGGGCCTCGATTTTTTTTGAATAATTGGGTAATATCGAGTACTTTGAAGGGCCGGAGGGGGGGGGACAATTAGGAGGAGAGTTATGGGCGGAAAACGAGGATTATTCAAACGCTTGTTACGCGTGTTCTAATTGAGATAGCGCAAGCAGCCAGGGTTCCGTTTACGCGTTTTTTCATTACCTAAAAGACTGCATTGACAAAGAAATTTTTTTTGCAAATGCGCGCGTGGCGCGCAAAATAAAAAATGTCAAATTTTTTACTTGCGTTTTTAGGCATGAAGAAAAAAAATTTTTGCCACGGGACGGAATTATTTTTTGGCTTTAATTTGAGCCCTGCAAGAACTCGATTCGACAATTATGAAGGGAGCTAAGGGCCGGCAAAGTCCTTGCTGCCTAGCGGGAGAACGAAGAGGGATAGGGGGTTCTATCAAAGGAAAGGGCAGGAAATTTTCTATTTATTTAATTATTTTGCAATTTTCCCGAGTCCATATCTTGTCCGCCTGCGCGAGTTACAAGTTGAGAAACGTAACGCAAGCGGACGAGAAAGACCTCCAAGCCGCCGGGGGCGGAGAATATCATCTCCGCTTCTCTATACTCCGGGCACACTCACGACCGGCCGCGAGGGCACACTCACGACCGGCCGCGAGCGCGCGCTCACAAATTATTTTCGAATGGCTGATCTCTCGTATCTCGGCTCAATTATGAAGCGATTTTGAAAGATCTTGATTGCTTTCGATCGTTGAACGATCGGGAACTGAAAGAGGCATCGGGTTCCGGTTTTTTTCATCGAATTTTTTTATATTCGGGTCATTGATGGCCTGGTTTTTCTTCCTCAGTCGCGGTCTTGTACCTCGGTAGCCTACCATTGTTTTCCCGGGATGACGCGCCAGCCGACGCGGGTCCACAGAAACAATGGGCAGGTAAACAATAACGATAAGCGCTATACAAGAGGCTGCATTCCGATCTCTTCATTATGGTCAAGCGACCTTGCAGCGCACATGCTGCTATAAAAATGGCTAAGGGAAGGGAAGAAAGTTTCGGGAGCAAATATGATACAACGTTTATTTATTTCATCTTCGAAGATATATTATGTTGAAATTAATATTATATTTTACTAACGGATCCGGTGGAACCTCCTTGGTTCACCGGCGATGCTTCGATCTTTTTCCCGATTACTTTTAGAGAAAGAAGGTTCAGGTTAGTTCAGGTTAGTTGTATGTTAGTAAGTATGTCACAGAATTTATTTATACCCATATACGGCCTCAAATCTCCAGTTAAGCTATTTTGGATTTAATAATAATTTTTTTCCGAATTATTTGGGTACATACATTTTTTTTTAAAGGCTCCAATGGCTCAACAAATCGACGGAAACCTGTTTACGGTCTAATAAGTCGATTTACGCTATTTGCGGCTATTTGGGACATATTGGCTTGGTTCGGTCCCCCGTAAGATGGAAAAAAATTATTTTCTAATTTATTTCGGCAATTAAAATTTTTTTTAAGGGCATTAGTATGTCACAGAATTTATTTATACCCATCAGTGGTGCTGAAACTAGAGTAGACAGATATAAACAACGTAAAAAGCACGAGCTGCATGCCGCGTTAGAGACACCATCGTCTGCAGTCAAAGCGAAAGAGAAACGATGACGTTCATGCTCCGGAAGAAAAATTTAACAATTGAACTCACTCTGCGATCCGTAGTACTGGAATTCTTTGAACCTCCGTAAAATAACGCTGACTCAATTATTACGAGATCACGAGATCAATGGATAGCACTGTTCTCTTCTGCCCGAAATCTCCTCAATCGGTTTTGGATGTATCTCTAGAAAGCAAAGAGAATGATACTGCGTGTCGGGAACGGAAGGACAGACGATTGTCCCACGTGATTAATTTATTAATCCATTGATCAATAGTAGCCAAATTGGAGCGGCTTGAGAATATTGTACTAATATAAGGAAACATTCGTTAAAAAAAAAGCTAAATGAGTAATTGTTATATTATCATTATATAGCGAGCACTTACTGTAAGTCTCCAGAGAAACGCCTGTTAGGGCTTGCACGTGTCCACAGTCGAAATGAAATAATTAACCCCCACGCTTGCACGTTTTGAATACTTCTCCAAACTTGAGAAATCTACGACTACATGAAAGACTTTTCTTACCTGATATGAGATCAAGAGGCGTTGGATTCCAATGCGCTTCAAGGTCGCTTGACCATAGAGATCGGAATGCAGCCTTTTGTATAGCGCTTATCGTCAATGTTTACCTGCCATTATTTTTGTGGACCCACGTCGGCTGACGCGTCATCCCGGGAAAACAGTGATCAGCCATTTGAAAATAATTTCCGATCGCGCGCTCGCAGCCGGTCGTGAGTGTTACGTTTCTCAACTTGTCGCTCGCGCGGGCGGGCAAGATATGGACTCGGGAAAATTGCAAAATAAATAAACAAATAGAAAATTTCCTACCCTTTCTTTTCAGTCCAGCTAGAACCCCCTAACTCTCTCCGTTCTCCCGCTATGCAGCAAAGACTTTGCGGGCCCTTAGCTCCCTTCCTAATTGTCGAATCGAGTCCTTGTAGGGAATGTAGGGCTCAAATTAAAGCTCGAAAAAAATACCGTTCCGTGGCAAAAAAATTTTGTCCCGCACCCCCCTTCTTCATGCCTAAAAACGCAAGTGAAAAAATTGACATTTTTGATTTTGCACGACAAGCGCTCATTTGCAAACAAAAATTTTTTTGCCAATGCAATCTTTTAGGTAATAAAAAAACGCGTAAACTGAACCCTGGCTGCTTGCGCTATCTCAATTAGACCACGCGTAACAAGCGCTTGAATAACCCTCGTTTCCCGCCCATAACTCCCCTTCTAATTATCCCCCTCCCCCTCCCCCTTCCGGCCCGTTTTCCGAGAAAAACCGTTTTCAGGTTGATTTAAAGGGCCCCCTCCCCCTCCCCGACCCTCCGGATATACCGATAAATCATGTCAGAATAACGGGGGGATGGGCAAGGGCCTAGCGACACCTAAAGCACCGGTTCCCGTCAGATCACCGAAGTTAAGCGGTGTCGAGCGCGGCTAGTACTTGGATGGGTGACCGCTTGGGAAACACCGCGTGCTCTTGTCTTAGGGAAGAGTGTAAAATGAATCGACATCAAAACCATCCTATTCACGCCGGACAGGCCGGATGAGATCGGATATCTCGTAGGATGAAGGTGCCGTTTCACACTCCCCAGTCGGTAGACCGCACGATTAAAAACCGTACGGTCGATGACCGGTTCTAGATGGCCTCAGATACGCCGACGAACCGTAAAAAAGTAAAATAAAAAAAAAATAAAATAACGGGGGGATCCTACTTGATCGACTGGGAAAAAGAAAAACTCGATTTTATCATTCCACTTTCGAAAACTGGATCCCCACCACTATGAGGGAAAGCCGTGTAGTTGGTGAAAGGTAATTTGAAATTGTTTATGGTATTTGTTTTAAAGTCCTCAGTGTATAAACTGACTGAAATGTGGCTTGTGTGTTTATGTTGGATGTTAATTAGGTATTTCGTGATTTAAGGTACCTACGAAATGTGAGCATTATTGGGAACCGCGATTCTTGTACTCTTGAGAACAGTGAATTGGATTTTCCTATCAAGGAAGTCCCACCAGTGTCTATTATGGATATTGTTTCGTATTTGGTGGTGAGCCACAATTATTACACCAAGGAAGAAATGAAAGCTTTAAAGAGTCTACAATCCTATAAATATTTTGAGGCAGGATTTGTTATTAAACTGGGCACAAAGTTAGTTCAGGTTTTCTTTATTTTGGTTGGAAGGGTTTGCCATTTTATTTTCGGGCTTTTTGACTGACTATTTATTAAAGGTCTTGGTTTAGGTAAAGCATAATATATCAAGAGAGTAATTTATCAAATTTTTTCCTCATGAAAAGTTTTTTAAGAAGAATTGTGAAATTGCTTAAAATATCATTCTGAAGTAATGTTGCCACAACTGTTCTGAAGATACTTTACTAGAAATGCCGGGACAGCGAAAGTACTTACATTATTGGTTCATTTGTAAAGGTGTTAATGGTGGAAGGCCTATGCTGAAATGTGATCGAGATGAGTGTGAAATCAAATGGTACCATTGCGATCAAAAAAAAGTAGTACAAGAATTAGTAGTCCCAGATAGAACTCTTGGTCTATAAGGATATCGAGAAGTGGATATCGTCGTCACTATGAAAACAATATAATTATGCCACCTAACTTTTTAGGCGTTACCATGAATTTGGTAATCTACTATATACGTGGCGAAATAAAAGTATTGTAATAAAGGTGCTTTAAAAAATTTACCTACCTTTTAAAAATGGGCAATTTTTCAAGTTTTTAAATAAAATAATAGAGTATGTATAACAACTATCGATTTATATATTGAATATAAAAAAAATCCAAAAACAACAAAAGCCAAAAGTGGAAAAACAGTAAAAATACTAAATTTTAACCAAAAGTAAACATTTCTAAATGCAACATCCTAAAATAATATATACTTAAAAGCAGCTGTTTAATATTTAGTCATTGCGCCGTTGTTTTCAATTACTTTTTGTAACCGACGCGGCATACTTAAGACTAAGCTTCTTGTATACTCTTGGGTTATATTATCCCATGCTGCGTTTATCCCCTGGCGTAGTTCTTCTTCATTTCTTGGATGAAAGTCATGTTTATACATGAACTTGGTCATTTCTCCCCAGACATTTTCTATGGGATTGAGGTCGGGGCTCTTCGAAGGCCATGGTAAAACTTGGATGTTATTTTGTCGAAAGTAATCTTTTACTATGCGGGCAGTATGAATGGGAGCATTATCTTGTTGGAAAATATAATTTTGATCACCGAATATGGCTTCAACCGATGGCACCATAACATTATTTAATATGTTGCAATATGTTCCTGCAGTTAGCCGCCCTTGCACAAATTGACAAACTCCTGGGCCTCTAGCACTAATCCAACCCCACACATTTACGGAAAAACGTCCACTTTGATTTGTCTTGTGCGTATATCTTTCATCATACCTTGTGTTTATGGGTCTATATACTCGGACTTTTTCATTGTTACAGGACTGGAACGTTTTCTCATCTGAAAAAACTACAGACTCCCACAGTTGGTTTTGGTATTCGTGAGCAAATTGTACTCGTCTTTGCTTATTTAGTTCTGTTAAATATATTTTGTTTGCAGAACACCTATTTTTGAGTTCAGACCCCCGAATTCTTCTTCGAGCTGTAATTGAAGATCCAGGAATATGGGTTTCTTCTTTAGCCTTAATAGCGGTCCCGAATGGGTTGTCCCTTAAATAATTAATTAAAGTTGTATCTTCGTCATCGGTGGAAACTTTTGGGCGACCAGAACCTGGGTTTCTCACAATACTTCCATGTTCTCGAATTTTGGATTTAGCCAACAACACTGTTTTTTTGTTTATCCCTAATGCGCCTGCAATGTCCCTTATGGGAACCCCATCCCTTAATCGCGTAAATATGATCGATTCTTGCTCTGAAGTTAAAGGCATTTTTTAAAAATTACATGACACTGACACAAGAATTCTGGTGACACTGAGTTATCAGTTTGAAAGAAAATATTTTATAATAGACCAGCAGATTAATAGTATATTATGTTACAAGGACGAAAAATGCAGTATTTCGGACGTATTGCGGGAGATTACTGGACGAGGCAAAGCCGAGGCCAGTAACCCGCATAGTCCGAAATACATTTTTCGTCCGTATAACATACGTTATTTTTTATCCGATTGTGTTTTTGCTCGGATTATAAAATAATGTAAAAATTAAGAAAACCAATATATTTCATCTTGCATTGTAATTTTTTGTCCCTTGAATGTTTGAACAATGAAACCTGTAATATGCGTATCCATGGATCTAACAAATAATTAAATTAATATTATCAACTGACGTTTTATCAATCAGGCGATAGTTTTAACTAATCTTTCGTGTTCTGCTAGTTTTAAAACCTGAAAAACACAATTAAAAATGGAAATAGACGATGATCTTATAGAAGGTACACCACCTGACATTCAAGAAACTGCCAAGGAAGTAATGTTACATTTGTTGCCACAAAAATCTAAGGAAATATATGAAAGAGCTTATAAAAAATTTATGGATTACCGGCAAGAAAAAAATATACAGTCGTTCTTCGAAAACGTCTTCTTGGTCTATATGGCGGAATTATCGAAAACTATGAAGTCATCTACTCTGTGGTCGCAGTATTCTATGCTACGTGCAGTGGTAAATGTAAAACAGAATATTGATATATCTAAATACATGAGATTACGAGCATTGTTGAAACAAAAAAGTGTTGGATATTGTCCAAAGAAATCAAGGATCCTAACTAGAGAAGAGGTTCACAAATTCCTTTGCCATGCTCCAGATGACAAATACTTAATGTTGAAGGTAAATGTAACTATATAATAGTATTTTAAATTTCTGACTAACAATTTTCTTAATTACAGGTTGCTTTTATTTTTGGAATCGCGGGCGCATGTCGTCGAGAAGAACTGGCTCATATGAAAATTGATGACATACAAGATTTGGGAACGGCTTTGTTAATAAAAATTCCCTATAATAAAACAAACAAACCGAGATCATTTACGGTGACTGGAGAATATCTAAAGTATTATAGAAATTATCTGGCTTTACGTCCAACAAATATGAGTGATGGGCGATTTTTTGTGTCTTATCGCAATGGAAAATGCCATAAGCAAGTTGTCGGTATACACAAATTTGGCTCTATACCTCAGGAAATAGCATCTTACTTAAAACTGCCGAATGCCAAGGAATTCACGGGACATTGTTTCAGAAGAACATCGGCCACATTACTTGTAGATGCGGGAGCAGACATAACATCTCTAAAACGGCATGGAGGCTGGAAGTCTTCGGGAGTAGCCGAGGGCTACATAGATGATTCCTTAAGTAATAAGTTAGAGCTGACCAAGAAAATATTCAACATTCCACAATCTGACCTGCAGTCAGTCTCGACTCAGGTGTCGCAATCCGTCTCCCAATCGAGTTCAACATTGGAGAATAATATCATAACGGAGACCAAAAATAATAACACATCCTCAAAATCAAATTTACATCACCCCGTTCTTGTTCAAAATTGTTCTAATTGTACATTTAATATAAATATTGTAAATAATTGAATAAGATAAACTGTTGAAAATATTTTAGCGTCCGACAAAATGTTTTTCGGACTAGGACGACAAAGGTTGCCTAGCTACCAGCGCAATAATCAATACCTTATTGAAAAGGTTACCTTTTCGTCCAAATATCTGATCTATAAAACGTCATTTTTTGACACAATCGGATAAAAATTATATTTTGTTGTACTACTTTTTTTTGATCGCAATGGTACATGTGTTGGGTTAAAAGATACTTGTAGCGAGTTTTAAGCAGTGTGTTAAAGGCGTGCGTACAACTCATTTACTGAATTGCTTTCTTTTATTATAAATTTAGGTCGTATTCAAAGAAAATATAGTTATATGAAAATGAAATTAACTCTCATAGTACTAGCCTCGTGGCACCTTCATCAACCTTGATCTGTAGTAATTTCTCCTGACTGGATGTAAATGTATATTCCATAATTTGTGAAGAAACATAATCGGGTTAATTTTCTTTCTATGAGCTAGCAGGATTTTCTAAAGTTACAAACATTGCATTATTATAAATTAAAATTATTGGTGATAATTAATGTTTTTACCTGTTAGGTATGAAACGCTTGCTGCAAACTGTGATTTTTCAATATGGTTTGGATAAATCATTCAGGCGTGTTAAAAGTTATAGTTTAAGATGGTAGGTACACGATGAAACTTATGAATAGCCTTGTTGGAGCGACTTTTAGAGCCGCTTACTAGATAAGTCGTAGAAATATTCTTTGAGAATTAAACACTCGGACTACTCAGTAAAAAACCAACACTTTCCGATAAAAATAGTTTTAAACAGACACATAAAAACCGTTAGACAAAGGAGATGCGCTAACGGGCAGTTAGAAAGCTTATCAAACGGTCTAACCAACAATTTGGTCAATTTGAGGGCTAATCGATTTTTAGGATTTTGAAGCGCACAGGACCCGACTGTAAACTAAGCATTGACATATATTGACATATATTTGACACATATTTGCCTTCCACGGCCATATTGAATTGTTCGTTGAATGTTTTTGAGTTCTATAGAACGAATTTAATGTGGCCGTGGGGGGCAAATTGGAATTTAACACATCGTTGGATTGCCTAATATTAAGTCGGGTCGCGCCATATATGTATTAATACTATATGGCTATTACCCTGAATATCTTGAAGCAACAACAGAGATAGAAGATCCAGGGTCATTTCGACTTGTGCGCATGCGCCGTAAGGGTATTGCCAAATGTACTTTTATTTCTTTAAAACAGGGCAGGAGAGTGAGCCTTAGAAAATTAGAGTAATGATAAAATTACCAAAGATCTTGCTAAAAAATTGCAAAATAAGCATTAAGTCCGTACTTCCAAGTGTTTTCAAATTATTTGTTTCCATTTCTAAACTAAAGCGCGTCAAATAATCAATTTCATATAACTGGAGGGTGACAACGTGACAACGTCTCATTTTTGCTCGACATAACCTCGAAATCTTTAGCAAATGTTAATTTGGTTGACAGTTCCTTTCATCCAGTGGATTTGTTATTATTAAAGGTTTTCGTGTACTGTGTATCTTTACTTTTCTGCAAATTTTGATTGTGTGTGTGAAGCGTGATCATTTTGTGACAATGCCTAGGCAAAACAGAGTATTTTACATTACTTTAAACAGGCGTAAAAACTTGAACAAAGATTTATCGTTCTACAGGAGGTATGTACCCAGACCGGATGTTTCTTTATTTTAACTTACTTACGTTAATTTTTTTTCTCCATTTCCTAAAATTCCTACTTATTTCCTATTTTTACCGAAAATAATAATAAATAAATAAAATAAAATAAATAATAAAATAAATAAATAAAAACGCCCTCATTTTAAACTCGGCGAAGGTCAGCTGAGCTGTTAACTTAACCGAGCATGCAAAAAATAATACAAAATAAAAGTACAGTAGTGATAACAAGTCTTACATTAAGATACTATTCAAGAAATATGGTAAAAAAGCAAAAAATACTTAACAAACATAACGAGAGATAAGAGGTGAGATAGATAACATCAAAGTGACACAGAAATAGAGCAAATTAGTTATTTGTTTGAAGGAGTAAGTTCTTAAAACTAGATTTAAACGTGCAGAAAGAAACATTCTTTGATCGGCTATAATGGGGATATCGATTGAGAAGTCCGACAGACGTGCAAGAAAAAGAGCCTCGAGTCATGGCCTTATAGGTTCTAGGCAACTGATACTGCATATTAAAACGTGTACCACAGGAGTGGATGTTATGTCTGGGAGTCATTCTTTCAAACAGATACGAGAGAATCTTAGTTTTAATTAGTTTATGCAGGAAACAAGCAAAATGATATTATTTTACCTGTTAAACTCTAAACATAACTGTAAAATATCTAATAAAAGTTTTATTAATATGTTTACCTGCGTTCTTTTTCTTTTCTCAATCGAAATAATATACAAAATCTTAAACAAATCAAGAACTTTAATGTTTGTTTATAAATTTCGGTTCAATTGTCAAAGTCAAATGTGATAACCTCATTTTTTTTTTCGTTAAAACAAACGTATATTTTCTTTTTCTCGCGCATGCGCACTGCGCGAAATGACCCTGACGGAACAAGGAACCTCGGCTTCACTACGTTTACATTGGTTAAATGGGCAAGGCGCCATATAGTACTAATACATATATGGGTCGCGCCGTTGTTTTCGACTAAGAAAGAAGACAGGTGGCCATGCATATCGCCCTTTTTCCGTTGCTGGGTAACGGAGTTGATATCGACATGAGAGAAAAAATAATTTTTAATAATTCCTATTTCATTTTCTAAATTAGTTGTTGAAAAAACGCCCTTCAACATTATTTCATCTCAACCTGTACAATTATTATAATCACGTTTTCTTTGTTGCCCTATATATGTTGCCATGACAATATGAAAAAGAAACAAGGATGAAAGAAATGTCACGGTAAACAATAAATATCACAGTATAAGAAAATATGTAGAAGAGAAGTCGCAGTTTAATTAGAAAGTTGATGTCCCTTCGTTAAGTTCTCTAAACACACGTATTTATCGCAAGATTTGACGCAAGAAATCCCTTGGATACAAGGCCCCAATTAAGAATTCCCTACTTTGTTACCAATTTAAAGAATGGTTAATGGATGTATCGCGCATACACAATCCTAAAGGTGGATTTATAAACTCGAAAAGTTGGCGAGGTTAAAGTAATGTTCAAGTTGATGAGGTTCGATATACGACAGTTCAAAATATGGTATTTATAATGTCAGTAGCGAAGTTCGAAAAGTTGTTGTTTGATTGGTTGAAGTTTGTGTCCAATAGAATGAATTAAAATATTTCATAATTTTTAATGAAGTCGAGTAAAAACAAATTAGTGTCATCACACTCCATATTACAACAAAAAGAAAATACAAATACAAATGGCAGAATGGCGACTTGAACAGTGAACCACATGATATTAAAATAGCGTCTTCATTGGTCAGAACGAACTTTCCGAACTCCGAACATAAAAATTGGTTATCTCTACCCGGGAACTTTTTGAAACTATTGAACTTTGCATGAACTCAGTTTATAAATGAAACTGAGTGTTCCCAACTGAACCTCAGCTTTGCGAACTTTTTTAGTTTATAAATCCAGCTTAGTTCTCGATAAACTTCCCAGTAAAGTGAGCAGTAGGGCTAAACACGTAAGGTTGTTCCTAATTTAAATTAGACGATTAAAGCAGTTAGTTTGTTCTAGTTTTTAATGTGCTGTTGCTTATAGCTAAAACTGTAGGTCATGTTGATTAGCGGCTCTATGAGCGTGAAGTACTTTATTAGACGTTAAGTTTTTGTTTGTGTGTTTCTGTATTTATCTAAATAGAGTTTATTTAGTTTGAAATATTAGTGGTTGATTGTTCGTATGGATCCCCCTTTAATTTTTACATATAATCAGTGGTGGAGCGCAGTAAGGAAAGATCAGTATTATTGCTCCCCTCTTTATGGTTTGAAAACTAATCAAATCAGTTCTAGAACAATAGTGTTAGACAAAGTATAGTCTAGAACTCGAATGAAACGGCATTTCCAACTTGTTATAGAACATACTGTTAAAAGTAATAATAATAAGGTTCTGCTTTAACTGAACAAAGACACAGTAAAGCGTATCTCGCTATAGTATATGCGAAGAAAGACCGTTTTATTTGATTTTGATCTCGTAAGTATATTCCGAAAGCTGCTTATCGGATTGACTTCAAATTTTCAGGACCAACCATACCTTATAAATGCTTCATAAAGATTAGGTAAATACCGTAATTTGAGGTTTAACCAAGTAAGCCCAGAGGGCTGTTGTCAAAAAGTAACGTGCTTCAAGAAGTTGTAATATAATTTTGAGTTATTTATCAAGGCATAAGGGATATTCGTAAAGAAAATTTAATGACATTTTAAATTGTGACAATTATAGTCTCGAAAAATAACATCCATTTAAAACTTGGATTAGAAAGGGCTTCTTTGATGGCAAACGTGGTAAGCGGGGAAGCAGTAGCTTTTAGTCTTCGGGAAATGTGGTGATTGCATGATGAGTGGATGGTAAATCATAGAGGAGGGGGCGGTCCCTAGGTAGTCGATATGGCTTATCGTCGCTCTTAAATGCAAATTGCCAAGTCCCAAATTAGTAATTTTACAGGGGAGCTAAAAAACTTTACCAAAAAGCAACAGATCAAACTGTTTTGACATTTTATAAAATTTAATGGATTAATTGCCTAAAATATAATCGATTTTAATGTTAATGTTATGTGTTTTATCTACTTTCTGATCAAAAATGGACTTAGGCAATTTGCATCTTAGGGCAACGTCATGTTGTATGGAGTGAATGTGTTATTGTGTAACCAAATGATTTAATGATACGTCTCTTCGTTTATAGTAGGTTTGTTCCGTAGTAACGTATGTTGACGTAAGTGATAACTATTCATGGACCATTCACTAGCTTATAGCCAATTTGCAACTGTAATGTAAAATGCAGTTTTTTGTTAATTTCTGGTCTCTAAATGAGAAAATGATGGTAAACACTTCCTAACACGTAAGATTTTTGAGTTATGGTTTTTTTCAGCAATTATAAATGAGCATTTTAATTACATTACTTTAAAAAGTAATTTGTAATATACCGGAGCACGACGTTGCCAAATTTACGTTTTCCCTAAGTTAGGGAAATTGCCCACAATCTGGCAACACCGCGTGGCTGAGGTGTCTAGAGATGACACCTCAACCACGAAGTCTTAACTCTCTAGGGCTTGAAATAACGGAAGTATCCATTTAACCCCAATTCGAAATTTCACTCTGCCCCGTAACCGAATCTACTTATAGATGGCCCCTGTATATGAGAATTATGCCGAAAGAAAATACTAGAGGTACGGAACGGCTATAAAAGCAGCTGGCCGGCCGTCGGATCATCAGTATTGGTTTAGCACGAGTAGTGGTCATTATTAGACAGAGAAGCGAAGTGCGCGAACAAAAGAATAGTAAGAGCCTTATATTAGTGTTATCTTTGTGTTGAATAAAGTTAGTTGACACTTACTTGTAAACGTAGTATCACATCTGTGAACCGACGTACGCGGCAGTACAGAAATGTCTAAAGTACAGAAACGTGGCTGTGTTAATCCAGAGGATAGTTGTTGCTATATATGTGGTCAGTTTACCCCTAAATCGCAGAGAAGGACAATTAACAAAATGACCAAAGTAGCTTATCATGAGTATTTTGGATGTGTTGTTGGCGATCAAGATCGGGACTGGGCTCCTCACATATGTTGTCAAACCTGTGCAGCAAATCTAAATAACTGGTTAAATGGCAAACGCTCTTCGATGCCTTTTGCAGTTCCAACGATTTGGCGAGAACCAACAAATCATTTTAACGACTGTTACTTTTGCATGACAAAAGTGGTTTTTTAGGAAAGAGCAAAAATAATATTGAATATCCGGATATTCCCTCAGCAATAATACCGGCAAATTGGAAGGAAGATTTAGAAATATATGAACCGGATAATGTATCTGACAAGGACGATTCTTATTTTCCCAAAAGTGAAGGAAAAGCACATTTAATCGACCAAGCTAAATTAAATGATCTAGTTCGGGACCTCCACTTGTCCAAAGAGCACGCTGAAGTATTAGGTTCTAGATTACAACAATGGAATTTACTAGCCACTGGAACCAAAGTTACAATATTAAGGAACCGTAACCAGGAGCTATCCTCGTTTTTTACTATGCATGATAAAATGTGTGTTTGTGTTAATCCAAATAGTGTTATGGAAAACTTTGGATTTGCACATAACCCGGATGGATGGTGCTTGTCTGTAGATTCTTCTAGAATAAGTTTAAAAGCAGTTCTGCTCTATAATGGCAACAAAATACCCTCTATTCCTCTTGCACATGCAGTTGACATGAAGAAAACATACGAAAGTATGTCACTTATTCTAAATGCAATAAGCTATGATACGTATAAGTGGCAAATATGTGGTGACCTAAAAGTCATAGGACTATTACTAGAGCTTCAGGGTGGATTTGCGAAGTATTGCTATTTTCTTGGTTTTTGGGACAATAGAACAACACAGAGCCATTACCAAGTAACAAAACGGCTTCCAAGAGATCACTATATTCAGGGCAAGCTAACATAAAGAATTATGTGTGTCTTGTTGACCCCTAAAAAGTTCTGTTACCTCCTTTACACATCTACTAACCTAAACTGGGATTGATGAACAATTTTGTTCAATCATTAGATAAAGAAGGAGATGCGTTTAAACACCTTAAACAAATTTTTCCTAAACTAAGTGATGTGAAGTTTAAAGAAGGAATATTTGTTGGTCCAGAAATTACAAAAATACTAGAGGATAAACAGTTTGATCAAAAATTAAGTGATGTGGAGTTCTTTTAAAAGAATTGTTTCGGAGTTTTTAGGAAACAAAAAAGTAGAAAACTACGAAAAACTTGTAGAAGAACTACTTGAAAGCTACTTGTATATTGGGCTGTCGGATGTCTTCTAAAATACACTTCTTGCACTTCCATTTAAATTATTTCCCAAAAAATTTGGGTGCTGTTAGCAACGAGCAAGGAGAAAGGTTCCAACCAGGACATACTAACAATGGAGCAACATTACCAACGCAGATGGGATCCAGCAATACCGGGGGATTATTGTTGGTTTCTTTTAAGAGAAAGCGACCAGTAATATAAACGAAAGTCAGCATTTGCAAAAAAGTTATGTACAGGGTTGTTCCTTATATTTTGACAGCGTGTGGCGACTTTATGAAAAGAGATAGAATATAAGTTTAAATGTAAAAGTTGTAAAGCTTCACTTATATCGCAAGAATTTGTTAACTACAAAAACAAATAAAAATCGCAAAGCTGTCAAACACTCACAACTTCGGTTTTTTAAATTGAACACCGTGTATATTATTTTTTAAAATGAAGGAACTTTTTCTCTGATTTCTAAAATATATAAGTTGTTGATATTTGTATAAGCCGTTTTCGAGATATTTAGGTATGAAATTAATTGATTTAAATATATTTTCGCTTTAAATACAAGTCAAAAGCTAGTATGTCAATTATAATTATTTGGGTGACAGTGACACAAACGCGACATAACTTCGTATTGTTGCGTATCTGCCGCGTTTATGTTACCAAAATGGGATATAGCGAAGCTGAAAAATTTGAAATTGTCCGGCTTTTTTATAAAAATAATAATAATGTTGTCGCAGCGCAAGAAGAATATATTCGTTTACATCCTGGAATGCCAGTTCCATGTCGGGGCACGTTATATTATGTTGAAAAATGTTTTAGAGAACGGAAAACTCTTCAAAGAAAAAAACGTATGGTCGCCAGTAATGAAGATGATGAATTACAAATACTGTTGTATTTTCAAGGTAAAATATTATGTGCAAGAGCATAATAACATAATAACAAACTAATATGTTTCCTCTTTAGAAAACCCAAGACAATCGACAGTGAATGCTAGTAAATATTTGGGACAAGATAGGAAAAAGGTTTTAACAATTCTCCATAAATATAATTACCACCCATATAAAATAATGCCGGTGCAGAAACTTACAGAAAATCAAAAAATTCAAAGGGTAGCATATTGCAGACAAATGGTAAATATATATAATGAGGATAATCACTATTTTGAGAAGATTTTATGGAGTGATGAAGCTTCTTTTAGTACTGCAGGAATTTATAATCGCCGAAACACCCATATATGGAGCACTGAAAATCCTCATGGGTATTCAGAAGTTCAGTTTCAAGGACGCAGAACTACAAATGTTTGGTGTGGGATTCTTAAAAATAAAATAATTGGTCCTATTTTCTATGAAGGATCCTTAACAGGCGCGAGATATATTTTTTTCCTAGAAAACAATATTGAAAATCTTTTGGACCATATACCACTAGCAGAATACGGAAATTTAGTATGGCATCAAGACGAGGCTCCACCTCATAACGTAGCTCCAGTTACAAATTATTTAAATAATAAATTTAATTCATGGATTGGAAGATATGGACCAATAAGGTGGCCTGCCAACAGCCCGGACCTTACACCTTTCGATTCGTTTTTATGGGGTTTTATAAAGAAGCAGGTTTATAAAGAGCAGAGTGCTACTTTGAACGATTTAAAAATCAAAATAGAAGACTGCATAAACATTGTCAACAACGAGCATCCTGAATTTATCGTTCACACCGTTGAAAAAATATACGGGGACTATAGAAAATGTATAATTAATATCGGCGCACACATTGAACATTTGTAAAATATTGTTAAAATAAATTGAATCTTATAGCTTTTGACTTAAAAAGAAAAAAAATTTAAATCAATTTCAAACCTAAATATCTCGAAAACGGCTTATACAAATATCAACAACTTATATATTTTTGAAATCAGAGAAAAAAGTTCCTTCATTTTAAAAAATAATATACACGGTGTTCAATTTAAAAAACCGAAGTTGTGAGTGTTTGACAGCTTTGCGATTTTTATTTGTTTTTGTAGTTAACAAATTTTTGCGATATAAGTGAAGCTTTACAACTTTTACATTTAAACTTATATTCTATCTCTTTTCATAAAGTCGCCACACGCTGTCAAAATATAAGGAACAACCCTGTACAAAAGACTTACTATACATGTGTATTTTTGTAAATAAATGCTGCTATCCTTAAAATATCTTGTTTTTTTTTCAGGGTTTGAACTTATGTATAAATACAAATACAAATGCTTGTATAAAATAAAAATATCTAATACATTCTATAACTCAAAATCTATACGTGGTGGAAAATTTCGGTTGTTGAGTTCGCAAACAGGATGCTTTAAACTTCCCGTGCAGCCATTATAACATCAGTTGCAAATTTTTTTTTTGTTGACTAGTGATTAGTGTAACGTTATTGCCATTAGTTGCTACGTGCTTACGTGATTACAAATAGACGAAATCAATTTGTATTTTAGGTCAAAAAAGTGTTATTATTGTTACGTAATATTTATTCATTATTAAAAATATTATCTACTTTAAAAAATATAATTTTAAAATCCATTTTTTATTTATTGCATACTTTTATCAGACCTATTACAAATGTCTACAGGAAGAGACTATCTCGACAATTAGTCAGAAAAAAGATTTTAATCTACTGTTATTAAATACTTTGTGTTAATTACACTGATGCGATAATGTAATAGGGTAAATAAAATGTATCATCAAATAACATAATGGTCACATTTTTGGTGTTATATCTAATTTTTTTATTTTCATGTTGCGTGCATTTCAAAATGCGTTTTTAGAGAAAAACAATTTATTGCGAACAAAATGTGTGTGCATAATAACCATTAACTAAGGTAAATCGGACCTACTAACGTCGAAAATGATCACCGTGTTGCCCAGTCAGACTTTGTTTTCAAGATATTACAGAAAAAAAACATTGGTGCAAACAAATCAGTATAGGTACTTCTATTATTGATTTTAGAAATTTAGCAGCTTCAAGCAGCACCCAATATGAACTAATGACTGTTTCTACCTGCAAATATATATGTTTTCAATTGTTATTAAGTACATAAAATTAAAAATCTCTAAACATATTTTAGTACATTTATGTTATGTATACTTATAATGGTTGTTTGCTCCGCTCAAATAGTTTTTTTTTACATTGTCATTTTTATCCAAACCTCTTAATTTTGCAGTATTCAAATCCTATGCAAATAATAAAGAAATTGTATTTTCAGTCTTAAACTCTTTTAGCATTATCTAATAGATTTTTATTTTATTCTACATTAAATCTATAAGCAAGAAAGACCAACCAACGCATTTAGCTATTCTGTGCGGGGGTTTTGGCTGCAAAATAATCTATTTTTCTACGACCGTGTATTTTAACCCATTTCCCGCACGCATTTTAGTCGTGAAAGTGTCACTAGTGCGGGAAAGTAAAATTATGCAGATTTTGACCTTATTAGATAGTTTTTTACCTCGGAAGTTATAACTATTGTTATTCTATTATAAGTTGTAAACTTATATGCTAAAAAGAATTAAACTAAACTAAATAAGTATTAGTATTAGCACTGAGCACTATGAGAGATCTATGCACAGCTTTTTAATTTCTGTGGCAGTTGTATGGAAAATATCGAAGTTGGGGTAAACTGATAATTTATTCATGCTATTAGGTATACGATCTGCATTTACTATATTTGTCAATAAAATAGTATATAAAAACCAAGTATAGTTAAAGAAAATAAAAAATATACAAGTCGCAAGATATAACATACAGTATGCGACAATGACAATACTCTACACAAAAGGAAATTTAACAGTAAAAATTCTTGAATTATATTAATTTATGTTACAGTTAAAATATTCCTCAAAAAGTAAAAAGCATTTCTCAATGACATGGCCTTTACCCTGTTTTAAGGTGTTTGATATATAGTCTGTTGCATACATCTAGCATATTAGCAAGTGGTGAGCACTGGTGAGTGTCCATTCAACACAAATAGCCTATTTCGTGTGTACCTATATTGTGTCTAGCTGTAGTTTGTTGTTAATAACATTTGATATAACGTTGGAAAAGGACATAGGATTCAATACTGTTGACTTATCGTGAACAAATCCATGTTGTTGAGCATTAATATAATTTTTCAATGAATCAGAAATACTTTTTGATAATATAATTTCAAACATTTTTGCTATGGACGACAATATATTGTTAGGTCAATAATTATTGATAGTTGATTTTTTCCATTTTTTAATATAACATACTCATTACATGAAAAACACGAACTATCTGATAATTCATGGTAGAGGAATTTAAAAACATTAGCAATCAAAAAAGCCTTACCAAATCTATGTAATGTTGTTAATAATCAAATTGAAATACCTTCAGGTGCCAATCTAATACATAATAGCCTACTAACTTAGGATAAATATGCAATAGACACTGTCAATAATTACGAACGAAAAAACCCATAATTATATACACAATATCATTTTCTTAATTTTATTACTTAGATGAAAATACCTCAATAATCTCACCTGTAATTTAGTTGTACCTTTGGCCAATACCTGTAAATTAAGGACCAAAATAACCCATCATGTGTCAATTTACTTCATCCCCCTATTTTTATTTTATGACATGTAGAATTTAGTATTGTCTTATATTCCTTTGATAATAATCCACAAGGGTTGAAACACGTGTCAGGAAACTGAATTAAATTGTGAAATATGACAAGTTAGACTTTAATTTCCTCTACCATGGAATATCCATTTCACCAAGCATCTAGCCCATCACAAATCAATTATATATCTGATAATTATTACAAATTAACGAGGAGGACAAAAATATACAAATAAAATAGTGCAAAGGAGCAATACAGAACACAAGACTGCCTAAAATAACTAATCCTAAAGTTACTGTTGGAAAAAAGTACTAGTTATAAGAAATATATAAAAAATATAAGAAAAAAGTAGACCAAATTATTTCTTACAGAAAATCACATAAGTTTGCTTGCACAATTCATACACTTTATTGTAACAATAAACCTCTATTCATGACTTGCTCCCGCCAAGGTACTTGTCCTTTCTCAGAAACAAGGTACTCTGCTAATCTGTCCCTAATTGCATATCGTTTCCGCTTGGAAATATTGGCTGCCATTCTCTCCACTGACTGTAAAGGAGTTTCTTCATCCCTCCAATCTCTAGGTTGGTCTTGACCATTATCCACATAATTTGGTAGACAATAGTCAGTAGAAACTTCGCTCTGGCAGTAGCAACACAACTACTGCTTTAATAATACTATCTACTGTTTCCACGTTGGCATTTATTATTGTTTTTAATATCCGCCAACGAGCAGACAGGATTCCAAAGGTATTTTCAATCACTTGCCGAGCCCTAGACAACCGATAATTAAAAATACTAATTAAAAATACGTTGGTTTTTGGATAAATTTTTTTCTGGGTAAGTTCTCATGATGAACTCCTTTAAAGGAAAGGCCTCATCTCCTACGAAAAAAATGGCATTTCTGTATCTGAATTGGGCAGATATGTTCTTGTCGGAATATTCATGTCTTCATTCTCTAATCGTTGGCCAAAAATACTATTTTTAAATATACCCCCATCACTCTGAGACCCATAGGCCCCTATGTCTACGAGAGTGAATTTATAAGTACTATCACAAGCTGCAAGTAATACTACACTAAAGTTCTTTTTGTAATTAAAGAATAAAGATCCACTATTAGCAGGTGCTTTAATACTTATGTGTTTCCCATCTAGAGCTCCCAAACAGTTGGGAACATTTTACTTGCTATAAAATCCATTGCTGATAGTGCGCCAGTCCGCTTCACTACAGAGATTCTTTAAATAAATAGGGCTTAACGTTTCCCATAGTGCCTCACGTGTTTCTCGGATCATTTTATGAACAGTCGTAAGGCCAACATGAAAGTTCCATGCTAGGGCTTGCATACTGCTTCCTTGAGACAAATATCTAAAATAAAAAATTATATATATTAGAATATTAGGTATAAATATACAAAAGAACTGTAGCAGTCTCCTACTGCTAACTGCACTGCGTTTACTAAAAAATATACATACTGTAATGTTATTATCACTCTTTCCTCGGGCGATATTCCATCGGATCTCATGCCTCTTTGGATTCGTAGGGAAACAAGGTTTACCAGCTTATGAAAGGCAGAAACAGTCATTCGTGTATACTTAAAAAACTACTGCTTATCCATCGCCTTAATCTTCTGAAAATATTTAAAACCAGCTTCACTGCGTCTGGCTCTATTTATGGGTTTCGTTTTTAAGCGACGAGTGCGTTTCCTGAGTTTTGCTACATATAAGCATAAAACTACCTCTAAGTAACTTCTTCCTTGCTAAATCCATTTATTTAACTCTTTTTTTTGTTCTAATAACTGCACTACAGAAAACATCACCAAAAGTACAAACTAAAATGTCAGAAGTGTCAGATTATGTCGGCGCCAGCGTTCGTCGTAGACGTGCATAGTGGGCATTTATAAATTTGGCGTTCGCGTTCGCAGTGTTGACAAACAGAAACATAATCTGACAGTTCTGACATTTTAGTTTTTACTCTTTGTGGTGTTTTCTCTAGCCAGTTATTAGAACAAAAAGAAAGAGTTAAATAAATGGATTTAGCAAGGCAGAAGAATTACTTGATGTCTTGCGGGTAGTAAAATTAAAATGACGATTTGTCGTTGACAGTTTGGCAGATGTCAACGATGATTTGATAGAAATGCTAAAATCCCATTGGTTATGACGCGACGCTACGGATTTTCTATAAACGCCGGCGCTGGAAAGATAAAGATGGTTTATTTCGAACGCCAGCCGGCGCTAGCGCGAACGCCGGCGAAGTTAATAAATCACTCTATAACGATTCACTTGTTTCACTTCCAGCTTTAATGTTAATAACAACTAAAATGTCAACATAGTTGTTTCTCGGATATTGACTTTTGTTTCATGGCCTACTGTGGTTTAAAGTAATAAAGTTTAAATAAATCGCCTAGGAAACCAATATCATCCATGGTGTGTTATATATTTGAAAAGAGAATTTAAAATGATATATTTTTAGATTAAAATATATAGAGTGTTCTATTTAAAAAAAATGAGGTTAGGTCCGATAACTTTTTTACCTGACCCCGTACACTTATTCTGAAAGCGGCGGATTATTCAACAATCATTATAAAGAAACTTTGGTATAAAACATTCTTCTGTATCTCTTTTAACTAAGAAAATA
Organism: Polydrusus tereticollis; assembly: GCA_963920685.1. NCBI lineage: Eukaryota > Metazoa > Arthropoda > Insecta > Coleoptera > Curculionidae > Polydrusus > Polydrusus tereticollis. The sequence goes on from OY987330.1 coordinate 120,249,212, forward strand.
TAGGGTAATTTTGAGATTGTAAGTTTTTTGATTTTCCACCGTAATTTTCAAATTTTGATTTTACCATTTTAGGTTTTACCCAAAAAGAGCACTTGACACTTATATTACTTTTTTGATAGCACTAACAATTACGAAAATACCCTATAAAAGTGTCGAAAATGGGAGACCCTGTACATACTCTTAAATACACCTCACATACTCTTAAATAATACACCTAGACACGATTCTCTGAATTTAATTTTTTAATAGATCTTATGGTTCTCTTTTGCATGACAAAAAGTTACTGCATGTGGGAGTTGCACTCCCAAAATATTATGCCGTATCCTAAAATTGAGTCAAAGTTAGCAAAATAAAGAATTTTTAAAGCTTTAATATTCATGTAGTTTGCCACTAGCCTAATTCCATATCCTATGCTTCCTAGTTTTAAACTAGTTTTATTTATGTAAGTTTTCCAAGCTAAGAATTCATCTATATATATTTCCAAAAATTTAGTGCTCGTTACTGCTGTAATAACCATATCTTCAAGGATGACCTTATCTATTGGATTATTTTGGGATTGCTTGGTTCGAAATAAAGATAAATTAGTTTTTAAATTATTTATAATTAATTTGTTCATAGTGAACCAATTTTTGTGTTTATAATTATTTCTGGTAGATCTCGATCTGAAATTAAGAAATTGGTGTCATCCGCGTAGCTTGTTATTGAATAGTTACTTAGAGACATGGTCAGGTCAATTATATGAATTATAAATAAAATTGGACCAACAATACTTCCCTGAGCAATCCCTGTGGTAGTAAATTAAATATTTGATTTTATATCTATTTTTTCGCTATTTACAACAACTTGTTGCCGCCTATTTGAGAGGTACGATTTTATACATTTATTTGCTCTGTCTCTTATACCGTATTTTTCTGGTTGTAATAACAGATATTCATGATGTACACAGTCATATACCTTACTTAAATCTAGGAAGTCATAGGGCTAAATTTTTATTTTCCAAATGATATAGTATTGCATTTGTAAATTGATTGATCTACCTCTCAAATATCCATGATGGAAAGTTGACATCAGGTGACAATCATTAAAAAAATTTAACAACCTTAAACACATTACTAATTCAAAATTATAAATAGTAACAGAATACTACTTGGCAAGTGGTAATCATAATATAACATATAAATATGTATACATGTGAGAACTTTGTTCTCAAGCCACTTGCTGAGACCTTATACAATAAGGATTAACCAATTTATGCTAAAACAGCTATTCCCTGGGCTACATGCCCCAACGAGCGCTGAATTAAATAGCACAATTTGGCGTATTTTGACTAACACTGTTAGTACTAAAATACAGACTCAGATTGCAGAAACTACCGGGAAAGTAAAGAATGAATCTTTATTTCCAATGATAGGTTGCTACGCTGCTGCTACCTGTAGACCGGTTTCGAACTCTTTGGTTCTCGTTAGTACAGGGCAAGCATGACAAGCGAGCACATCTACCATTGGAAAATTGAAACACCCTATAGCCACAATATTGTTCTGCCTAGGCAGTCAATACAGGTGGCGCCATCCTCCAGCAGCTTCTAGCAATCTGATGTTAAAGATACCGTATGGTGCTATAACACAATAAATAGTAACAGAATACTACTTGGCAAGTGGTAATCATAATATGACATATAAATATGTATACATGTGAGAACTTTGTTCCCAAGCCACTTGCTGAGACCTTATACAATAACAGGTAGCAGCAGCGTAGCGACCTATCATTGGAAATAAATATTCATTCTTTTCTTTCACGGTAGTTTCTGCAATCTGAGTCTGTATTTTAGTACTAACAGTGTTAGTCAAAATACGCCAAATTGTGCTATTTAATTCAGCGCTCGTTGGGGCATGTAGCCCAGAGAATAGCTGTTTTAGCATAACTTGGTTAATCCTTATTGTATAAGGTCTCAGCAACAAAGTTCTCACATGTATACATATTTATATGTCATATTAATTCAAAATTGTTTAAAAAAGCCGGCAGTAGACTTATAATAGGTCTGAAGTTATCAAGATCTTGTGGGTTTCCCTTTTTATATAATGGTTTTATCAAAGCAAATTTTAGTTGATCTGGAAAAATTGAATATTTCATTGAACTATTAACAATGTAAAAAGACACTGGTGCAAGTTCCGTTATCGAAAGCTTAACAATACTTGGTGGAATACCATCGCAGCCACTAGAATATTTAATTTTTAAATTTTGAGAGAGCGCAATTATTTCATTAATATTTATTGGGTTAAAAGTTCTTGAACAACTTTAATTAAATGTTCATTTAAATCGTTATCAAAAAATGTTTCATTTTCATCGGATTCATTGCCATTGTTTTTAATTCGTCCTGTCAATTCGTTGCATATTGCCCACATAGATTTAATCTTACAGTCTGAGTTCTTAACCCTATTCTCATAGGATCTACCTTTTTCTGTTTTTAAAAGTTCGTCGTATCCTATTTTTGTTTTATTGTACTGGGCTTTAAAGTAGGGTTTGTTTTTAGACAACAACATTAATGTATCCAACCGTTTAATATACATAGATTTTAAACATTTTTTACCATTTCTTGATGATGGCTGAATCTTATATTGTCCAAGAAACAAACTGTTGATATAACAAAAAAATATAAGTTGAGCAAAAAGTGGTAAAAAAATAATATGGTGGATTCATAAAATAAAACTAATTCTTATTATCAATAACTAACAAAAATACATCTTTTTCCAAATGTCACTTAGATATTTGGCACGTCCAATAATCTTAAAATGTCAAAAGGATCACTGAATAAATTATTGTTCATTTAATGTTAAATAAACTTACAAGAAAGGGATGGTAAAAAATACAACACAGTTATATACATTTTTAAGTTTTACTGGGTCTCCCAAAAGTCCCGCATAAAATTAATATCAATTAAAGGAAAACAATCTAGGAAAAATGCTCGGATCCGTAAATTGTTATTTTTAATTGTGCATTTTTTGACATAAAATATTATACAGGGTGTCTCATAGAACAGTTGTCACGTCTTTGACAATTTTTTTAAATGAAATGCCTAATTTTTTATTAGGTTTTCAAATTAACGAAAAATTCTAAATATTTTTTGTGTAGGACTTGCTATCCCGTTTTTCAGTTATTTCCAAGATATTGACATTTAATTTGAAAATTGAAACAAAAAGGTTATCCATAAAAATTTGTTATGTATTAATAAAATGAAAATTCTAAAAGCGCAACAAATGCTGGAAATGTCCACCGCCTTCTACCTGACACGCAGGCGATGGTAAAATCCGTTTATTGCATTCCCTATAAAATCAGGAGGTATTCTATTTGTTTCTGTCCTTATTCTTTCTTTGAGATCTTCAATGTTGTTAGGTCTGTTTCGGTACACTCCTTCCTTTAAATAACCCCAAAGAAACAAGTCCAGCGGTGTTAAATCCGGCGACCTAGGTGGCCACTCAATAGTATCCCTACGACCAATCCAACGGTTTGTAAAGGTTTCATCTAGGTACCTTCGGACCTCCACGCCAAAGTGTGGAGGGGCACCATCTTGGTAAAACCATACCATCTCATTTTGAATGTCTGGATCCATCTGGTTAGGAAAAAGAACTGCTAATGCCGGAATTAAATCAAATGTTAAAAAATTGAAATAACGTTCAACGGTAAGGTTCTCTTGAAAAAAATAAGGTCCCAAAATTCTATTATTTATTATGCCTGCCCAGGCATTAACCTTACCAGCATATTGAGTGTGCGTCTCAAGTAACCATCGCGGATTATCATAAGACCAGAATCGATAATTTTGTCTATTAACTTGCAGGGCAAAATGTAGCTCAATCAGAAAATAAAATATTACTTGAAAAGGCATTATTAGTATCAATACTTATCATAATTTCTTCGCAAAATTCAAGCCGTCTATCATAGTCATCTTCTAGTAGTTCCTGTACAAGAAGAGGTTTATAAGGATGTAATTTTTCGCTCTTAAAAAATGTACTGTACTACAAGTATAGCTTCATTATCTAACGCCAAAGTAACAACTGAAGAGTAGGGGTTTTCAGTAAGCGATAACATTAAATCGATTATTTTATCCTCGGTTAGAACGAGTGGTCGACCGCTTCTAGGTAAATCTCTAACTGTACCATGCTCCTCAAATCTATGGAATATCCTACACACAGTCGACGGAGTAATTTGGTTTTCTGGATACTTTTCGTTAAACAAAGTACAACCCTCAGCTTGACTTCTTATTTTGTCCCTACACCCCAACATAATTAAAATTTCGATGGGCTGCTTTTCTGTTGACATTTTTAGGTAATTGACAAATTACTTAAGTCAAAGTCAGTATTGACATAATTAAGGACAGTTGATGATAGTAAGATACCTGATTTATTTAACATGTTCTAATAAAAAATACAATATGTACTAAAAGTATTGTTAAACGAATCTTGAGGAGTCTCGACACTAAAAAGGCTTCTGGTCCTGACGATATTCCAGTCATTGTAATTAAGACATGCGCTGACGAACTGACAACGGTATTTTGTAGGCTTTTTAACTTATCCTACAAAAAAGGAATATTTCCTTCTTGCTGGAAAACTGCGAGAGTCCAGTCCATACCCAAAAAAGGCAAGAAGACTTTGCCAAACAACTATCGTCCAGTCGCATTGCTCTCGGTTATATCAAAAGTTATGGAGAAGGCTATCAACGAAAAATTACTAAAATACATGGAAGGTTTCAACATTATTAGTGACCGCCAGTATGGATTCCGTAAGTCTAGATCAACAGGAGACCTTCTCGCTTATGTTACTCATGTTTGGAACAACGCAATAGAACACCATGGGGAGTCCCGGGCGGTAGCACTGGACATTTCCAAGGCTTTTGACCGAGTATGGCATGAGGGGCTCCTAACTAAAGTGAGAGCATACGGTATGCCGATTCAATTTTGTTCATGGCTGTCGAGCTGTCTTCTCTGCGAGTGGCGAGGGACGGATTTCTTTCAGACACATTTAACTTCAACGCCGGAGTCCCTCAAGGTTCTTTATTATCGCCCACCGTTTTCTTACTATACATTAACGATCTTTTGGAAGAAACTAAAAATCCTATATATAGCTTCGCTGATGATAGCACACTTGTTTCATTTTTTGCTTTGGATGCTCGGACATCGGCTGCTAATGCACATCTCTATATGCAGCAAGTGGTCTCACATCTCAACAAAGACCTGGAAGAATTTCTGTCTTGGGGTGACAGTTGCCAAGTAGAATTTAACGCTAAAAAGACCCAGGCGGCAGTTTTTTCTAAAAAAGTTAATATTGACGAACCGGATATAGTTATTGGCTTCATCAATTCATTTATTTTGCGTTAATTTGGATAGTCATATGTCTTGGCATAGTCACGTTGCGGCCATTGCTAAGGCAGCCTCGTAGAAGCTGGGAGTACTTTTCCGAACAAAGAACCTCTATACACCCCAACAACTTTTGATGCTCTATAAAGCCCGAATTCGACCATCACTGGAGTACTGTTCGCATATTTGGGGCTCTGCTCCTAAACATTCATCAATTCAAACATTCCATTCAAAGAAGAGCCATTCGCTAGATCGGTGACAATGATCTGACAAACAACCTGGAAAGCGTATGATCGAAGGCAGGTTGGCGACTTGAGTCTATTTAACAAATATTTTCATGGCAAGTGTTCAACTGAGGTTGCCCGCTTGATACCATCCAGAGCGGTGCATGGTAGAAATACACGACGAGCCACTGCAGCCCACCAGTACGTGGTTCAGCTTAGTGTCCCTCGAACGACACTGTTTCAAAATTCTTTCATCTGGAGAACGTCATCACTCTGGAACGACCTCCCTGAGATCGTGTTCCCCAACGAGTATAATCTCCAAAGATTCAAGACCAACGTGAATCATTTCCTGCGCACACGCGCCGCTCCTAGAGCGCCATAAAGGATTTATCCTGTAGTGCTGTGCCTTATCATAAAAAAAAAACTTTAATACAAAAAAATATCTTTATAAACAGCTGAAAATCGGGATAGCAAGTCCTACATAAAAAATGTTTAGAATTTTTCGTAAAATTTGAAACCTAATAAAAAATTAGGCATTTCATTTAAAAAAAAATTGTCAAAGACGTGACAACTGTTCTATGAGACACCCTGTATAATATTTTTTCCACTACTAACCTATCACATCGCCATTATTGACCGATTATTAACGTTAGAAATCATTTTTCTCTACCTTATAAGTTATTATTGACCATGGTCAATAATAAGGTATTGAAATCCATTATTGACCGATCTTCAAGAATCTATTTGAACGCAGGTAACTTGATTTTTTGATTCTACAACATGAATTCATAAAGGTGATTTCTTGTGGTTAGGCAACCAGATAATTATCAATATACATATTAGATTAATACAGATGCTATTGTAAAATATCGATACAATCAACATTTTTCCTGCTTCCATCCTTAATTCTGGAGGTGTACACATAATAATATCACTAACATTTTCTTCGCTCATTTTTTTAAAAAACGGAAAACTCGTGAAATCTGATGACATAGGTATATGAACAAAAATTGACATTGACAAAGCCACCTGACAAAACAACAAAATATTTTGCCAATTCCAAAGCGCAGGTAACTTGATTAAAAAATATATTTATACCTACCTATAATTTTTTATAATTATTAATACTATAAAGATAAATGTCTTATAAAAGTTTGTAGTAGCGGAAAAAATATTATATTAACCACGGTTTAGACAGCTTATTATAGCCCTCGCGTCTTAAATCCCTCGTCGCTTCGCTCCTCGTGATTTAAACTCGCCGCTCGGGCAATAATGATGGCTGTCTAAACCTTGGTTAATAATATACTATTTTCCACTACTAACCTATAACATCGCCATTATTGACCGATTATTAACGTTAGAAATCGTTTTTCTCTACCTTATAAGTTATTATTGACCATGGTCAATAATAAGGCATTGAAATCCATTATTGACCGATCTTCAAGAATCTATTTGAACGCAGGTAACTTGATTTTTTGATTCTACAACATGAATTCATAAAGGTGATTTCTTGTGGTTAGGCAACCAGATAATTATCAATATATATATTAGATTAATACAGATGCTATTGTAAAATATCGATACAATCAACATTTTTCCTGCTTCCATCCTTAATTCTGGAGGTGTACACATAATAATATCACTAACATTTTCTTCGCTCATTTTTTAAAAAAACGGAAAACTCGTGAAATCTAATGACATAAATGAACAAAAATTGACATTAACAAAGCCACCTGACAAAACAACAAAATATTTTGCCAATTCCAAAGCGCAGGTAACTTGATTAAAAAATATACTTATACCTTCCTATAATTTTTTATAATTACTAATACTATAAAGATAAAAGTTTGTAGTAGTGGAAAAAATATTAGGGATATAAACCACGGTTTAGACAGCTTATAGCCCTCGCGTCTTAAATCCCTCGTCGCTTCGCTTCTCGTGATTTAAACTCGCCGCTCGGGCAATAATGATGGCTGTCTAAACCTTGGTTAATAATATACTATTTTTATGTCAAAAAATGCACAATAAAAATAATAATTTACGGGTCCGAGCATTTTTAATAGATCGTTTTCCTTTAATTGATATTAATTTTATGCGCGACTTTTGGGAGACCCAGTATTAATATTAATTATAGTAATAGGTAAATAACTATAGTACTCCTGCAAACTCCACTGTAAAAGCAGGACTTTGTACATTTTTAGAAAATATGGCCAAAACGTAAAAAAGTACATGCACAGCATAGAAAAATAGTCTGGGCTGGGGGGACGCCGCGCCGTGACGTATGACGAGCTTACGAGTCTGGACGGGGAGGAGGGACGGGCGCGATTTCCCATTGGGCTGACGTTCGGTGACTTTCGGTGGTATCGAAAAAGCCGAAGACCATTTAATTAGTGTATCAGACTGGCATAACTTTAGAAAATTAGATGATTTTAATTATGATAATATATAGGGACAATTAATCTTGAGTTATCTCAACCGGTTGCTGCAACCTAGATAATCCAACCCACCTAATTAGATAGCCGCAACAAGGTATCACAACATTCAAAATTAAGTAAACTCCTTTTTTACTCAGTAATTTCGTTCTGGCAAGAAAACCGGTACGTTGTCACAGCAAGAGCGGTTCAAGAAAAATAAATTAACTGGTAGAACTACTGCGATAACAAAAAAATAGATTATCTATAACTAAACAAATTGAATTAAATTGTTTAGCTGACCCGATTTTCTTAGTGTATTAAAAAAATTTAAACTACCCGCAACAAGTAAGTTATGAAAGTAATAATTGGAATAAGACACAACTTGGGTCGATATTTTTGCAGTATTGTACACATGACTCACGAAAGAAATTAAAGGAAATTTAATAGCTTATTAAAACTTAATTTCATTTCGCCTTATATTTGGTTTTCATGTGTCAGAATTTAAAAATAGACAATACACAATAATACACATCCATAATAAATAATATGGTTATTGTATTTTGTAAGTAGGTTATCTTATTTGCATTTTTGCGGTTGATGCAGTAGGGTTATAACAGTAAAATTAATGAGACTGTTAAAACTAGAGTTTAAAGTACACTTGTGTTCGAAAAGTCTCCGATAAAGTAGTGTAGACTGGGTATCGTTGAAACAATTTCGCTGCTTATATCGTCCATATTATTGTATTAAATACAAAAGCGTATTTCTATCTACTAATTGGTAGTGTCATTTTAGTACCCGGTGTGTTATTTTTGGTAGTAGATCAAATAATTAAAAAAAAAAACGATTTGCTTCAATCGTCACCATACCAGGGGCGGTTGAAACAGTAATTGGGGTCAGTTGAAACAAATGCAAATAATTATAATTATTTATTATAATTCTAAGAATAATTATGGCATCGTTTGACAATTCAATCAGTCTTCAATGTTTTAATAATCTTAACGACATTTTTAATCAGCCCTTTAACGTTTTTAGGACGCAAAACTTAAAATGTATATTATCAGTCGTTTGTGACAATATAGCTACTTAGCATTGATACACAGTTTAAGTAATTACCAAAAACAACAAAAATCAACAGTATTTCTTTTTAAACAAAACAAACTGAACGAAATTAATGTGCGAATAACCTAAAATTTGTTTGATTTTGATTATTATCATAATTTATTTAAGGGCTTAAGTGTCCGAAGAAAAATCTAAAAATTTGGAAATTGCCTTAAAAAGTATTCTACTTTCGATTTCTAAAATAAAAGAAAAATGTTGAACGGGCACATTGTCGCTATTGGTCCCAGAATCATCCTCGTAAGATTAAAGAAAGAGAAAATTAACTCGTTTTATTAAATGGTTATCGCAAAACTGCAAGCACTAAAGACGTTAATATGATAAAACTGATTACCACAAATAATGGATACTCCTTGATACTAATCAATAAACTTTATTGTATGTTTGTAAATAAATATAAAGTAACCTACAGGGTGTCCAGTAAGTACAGGGTGTTTCATTAAGGTCGAAGAGCGGCCATATCTCGGAAACTATTGGGCATAGAAATTCAGGAAAAAAAAATTAATGACTAAAGTGGCCATGAGAAAATCCTGGAAATAATTTTTAAGTTCCGCATTTTGCCGCAAGGGGGCGCAATTAAAAAGTAAATTTTTAAATTTTAGATATCTCCGAAAATTGCACGTTAAGGTATATTTTTGATAACACCATTAAAAAGCTTGGACAATTTTGCATAATTTTGGTCCCATGCTTATTGGCGTACCGACTTTAGTAAGAGTGGGGGAAGCTGTTGAATGTGTAATCATTTAAATCGCTGTAACTTATCAACGACTTATCCGATTTTAGCAAACTAAAACTTGTTTGGAAGAGAAATGTAAGTAATTTTAACTATCGTCTTGAGTGGTCAATGATACTTCTCAATAAAAATACAAGAGGGCGCAATTTGCAATAATAACACATTTCTTAACTTTATTCATTTATTTCAAATCATACGGTATAATTATGATACCATAATCGAAAAGTAGATGAAATTTGCTACAAAAAATGTCAAAACCGCAGTTCGATATCTCCATCCGTTTCAGAGTTATTGCCAATAGAATAATTTTTAAAACTTTAAATGAAGAAGCGGTGGTTTTCATAGTTTTGTGATCAAGCATTCCATGACAAAAAATATTTTTAAACTTTATGGTTAGGTAGGTTTGTTTCTCATTATTCCAATGGCCCAGAAACCACTCTAGAATTAATGGCAATCATGGAAAACGTGTCATTTAGGCGTAACTCTAACAATATGATGTGTTTTAAAAAATAAATCTAGATAGCTGTGAAATAAAATCTGAAAGTTTCCATGGAGATAAGACAAATAATGCAAATAGTTGTCAACTAGTTTCATTTTGAAAGGTGTTGACAAAAGTTTATCCGTAATTCATCTTAAACTTCTTGATAGAAAATTGTGATACGTACCTTTCAAAAATGGCTTATACCAATGCCGAAGCTTACGATATGCTGGCCGTATATTTTGAATGTTTTCAAAATGCGCCTATAGCGGAACGCGAATATGCTCTCAGATATCCTGAACGAAGGCACTATGGCAGAGCAGTATTTCAGCGACTGGCAATATTCGTAAGGCAAACGGGAAGTGTACGACGCATTTCAGTTGCTTTTAGAAGACGTCCAGTAAGAAATGAAGTCAACATTACAAACGTTCTTGCGTACGTAGAGGCCGATCCGCATTTAAGCATAAGAGCAATTTCTTTAGACCTAGGTATAAGTTGTACTGCAGTGTTCCGAATTCTAAGGGATTTTAAGCTGCATCCCTATCATATAGTTTTACATCAGGCGCTATCAGAAAGTGATTATGACAGACGGCTCGACTATTGCTATTGGCTAAGAAAGATGTGTAACGAGAATCCTCAATTCCTCTCCCACGTATTATGGACTGATGAAGCCACTTTCAGTAGCTGTGGCAAAGTTAATTTACACAATATGCACTATTGATCACAAACAAATCCTCACTGGATGCGCGAAGTGGATCACCAAAACAGATGGAGTGTTAACGTGTGGTGCGGAGTATTAGGACACAGAATTATTGGACCGTTTATTTTTAATGATTATCTAAATGGTGAATCTTATTTAAACTTTTTACAAAATGACTTGCCTATCCTTTTAGAAGATGTTCCTATTGGCCTAAGAACATCCATGTGGTACCAACATGATGGATGCCCGGCACACTTTTCGCATATGGTCCGTGATTTTTTAGATATTGGATACCCAAATCGCTGGATTGGAAGGGGTAGTTTGTTTGCTTGGCCACCTAGATCCCCGGATTTAACTGTGTTAGATTTTTACTTGTGGGGGCGAATAAAAGACATTGCATATAAAACGCGACCAACCACACGAGACAACATGATTGAGCGAATTGAAAATGCACTAAATTCGATTTCACGAGCTGAAATTGAAACAGCTGTCTCTAGTTCTAGAAAAAGAATTAATCGTTGTATTTTGCACAACGGAGGTCATTTTGAACATTTATAAAGTCTCTCAATTGTTTTCCTAAGAAGCTTTCCATGAATATTGTTTCCTTCAATAGTTTCCGATAATTATTTCAATACTGTTTTATGGCCCGTTGGCCTTGAAACACGCTCCAAATTTTGTATTTTACATGATTTGGACTAGTCCTAAGCCTAGATAAAGTGTGAAGGAAGGCACTGAGTTTGACATTGGAATAATGAGAAACAAACCTACCTAACCATAAAGTTTAAAAATATTTTTTGTCATGGAATGCTTGATCACAAAACTATGAAAACAACCGCTTCTTCATTTAAAGTTTTAAAAATTATTCTATTGGCAATAACTCTGAAACGGATGGAGATATCAAACTGCGGTTTTGACATTTTTTGTAGCAAATTTCATCTACTTTTCGATTATGGTATCATAATTATACCGTATGATTTGAAATAAATGAATAAAGTTAAGAAATGTGTTATTATTGCAAATTGCGCCCTCTTGTATTTTTATTGAGAAGTATCATGGACCACTCAAGACGATAGTTAAAAGTACTTACATCTCTCTTCCAAACAAGTTTTAGTTTGCTAAAATCGGATAAGTCGTTGATAAGTTACAGCGATTTAAATGATTACACATTCAACAGCTTCCCCCACTCTTACTAAAGTCGGTGCGCCAATAAGCATGGGACCAAAATTATGCAAAATTGTCCAAGCTTTTTAATGGTGTTATCAAAAATATACCTTAACGTGCAATTTTCGGAGATATCTAAGATTTAAAAATTTACTTTTCAATTGCGCCCCCTTGCGGCAAAATGCGGAACTTAAAAATTATTTTCAGGATTTTCCCATGGCCACTTTAGTTATAAATTTTTTTTTCCTGAATTTCTATGCCCAATAGTTTCCGAGATATGGCCGCTCTTCGACCTTAATGAAACACCCTGAATATGACATACTCTCGAAAACAATTTTTATCACTGTTCCCCAATACAAAAATCATGTCAATTCATTTTTTAAAATAAAATATTATCCGATAAAGTATACTTATGTCTTTCGTAAGGGTAATGTCGAAATCTATTTCTTAAATAAGGCTGCCTAGATATTTTTTGTAATACTTTACTAATGAAATGGGCATATTTATGGTTTTTGGTAAATATCTTGAAAACGGTCCAGAATTCTAATACACTTGTAATACAAAAAAAATATTAATTAATAAGATAAAACTATTTGATGTCAGAGTATTGTTAGGCCTCTTGTACTCAAGTTCACACTATACAGGGTGTCCGGAAACTTCGTTCGTATATTTTATGGGGATATTCTACGTATGAAAATATGAAAAAAGTTCATATGAATGTAGGTCCTTAAATGTCTTATAAGGAAGCTATGGCCGTCCAAAGGTGACCTCTAAGGATTAGTTTCTCTTTTATATCTTTGCGACCGCTTGAGGTATCGATGTGCTTTTTGGCACACAAACTAATATTAACAATTGCTAATTTATGATATTGAGAGTTATTATCAAATTTAGTCAGGGACGTTCTTACGGGAGGTGGCTTAGTTTATGTATTCCTAATTTTTTTACACGACACATTTAAAAAATTTTATCCAAAAATTATATTTCCAGTGATTTTTCTACACAAAAAAAGGTATTCTTAAAAAAAAATTATTGGGCCAATGATTTAGGTACTGAATATGCCAGAGGCTTCAGATATCCCCTCGGATATCCCCAAAGAAAGTAATCCAATGGATTGAGATCAGGTGAACGGGGAGGCCAGGCAATGGGCCCACTTCGGCCTATCAATCGGTCTGGATATGTTTGATTTAAATAATCTTGAACCAATCTACTAAAATGAGGTGGAGCCCTATCATGCATAAAATAGTTTGTAAGTCTTTGCTGGTACGGCACATCTTCAAGTAGAACATGCAAAGAGTCTTGTAAAAAATCTAAATATGCAGGCCCATCTAAACGTTGAGGCATAATGTATGGTCCTATTAATCGATCGCCCAATATACCTGCCCAAACATTAATTAAAAATTTATTTTGAAATCGACTTATGAAAATTGCATGGGGATTTTCTTCTGCCCATACATGGTTATTATGGAAATTTACGATGCCTTCACAGGTAAACCTTGCTTCGTCAGTAAACAAGACTTTATGTAGAAAAAAATGGTCTTGATGACATTTTCTCTGCATCCACTGATAAAACTGTGCACGAGGAAGACCTGCGCCTGAACTCTTTGTATATTGTATGGATAAAGAAGTTGTTCATGCAAAATTTCCCATGTTGTACTCTTAGGGATACCCTCTTATAAGGCAATTCTTCTTGTACTTATACCCGGATTGGCTGCAACGCATTCGAGCACTCTTTCTTCTGCTTGTGGAGTCCTAGTAGTACGGCTTCTCCCAGTTTCATTCATATTTGGTCTAAAAGTTCCGGTTTTTCTTAATCGTTGATGTAAATTAATAAATAATTTCTCACAAGGAATTTGACGGTTTGGAAAATATTCTTGATACAACCTGCGAGCTTCTCGAGCTCAACCATTAGCTTTGCCATACATAAAATGCATATCAGCTAACTCAGCAAATGAATAATCTGCCATTTTTTAAAATTTGCAACTTAATTAATCAAAAACACTTTGCACTTGATCAATGATCAGCACAATAAATCGCAAAAACGTTTTTTGTGTAGAAAAATCACTGGAGCCAATATTTTAATTTACAGGGTACCATCAAAAACACGTTGAGCATTCATTCAGGGCCGCCGCTAAGGTGTTCGCCGCCCGTGTGCAACTCAATATTTGCCGCCCCCCTTCCCATCTAGATACTAATATTACGAATGTATAAAAGTTGCATAGTTACTTTTTACATATGTATCAATAGTAATCAGTAAATAGGTATATACTTACTCAAAATTTTAAAGAAATATCCAACATCCAACACAGTCAAGCCTAGGAAGTCTCCAAATTTAAAAACAAACGTTCATTATAATAAAATATAACTAAATAACATAAAAAGTAATTGGAAACGAACTTTTCGGGCTTTCGTTTCGGAAAACTTTTTGACGATGTCTTTAGTATCCAATGTCTTACACACTTCATGTTCGATAGATAACATAGCTAAAGCAGAAAGTCTATTTTGCGTCATGGACGATCGTAAATAGTTTTTAATAATTTTAAGTTTTGAGAACGACCGCTCACCCGTAGCTACAGTAACCGGTAGCATTAGGAATATACGTACGATTATAGTTAAGTGTGGAAATGTTGATAGAAGATTATTTTCGTAAATGTATTTTAGAACATCACTAGGACTTTTTCTGTGGTAAAAAATGGTTCAATAACTTTAATTTCTTTATATAAATCGGTTGCACTAATGTCACTCTCTGAGCTGTTCATGTCTGTAAGGGATTGATGCATTTTCTCACAATTGATTTTAAGTTCGTCATCATTCTTAATTTTGGTTATACCATATATTACATTAAAACTATCTGTGTGTTGTTGTAGTAATTGGAACCGTTCTTCAATTCTGTCTCGCTCGGCGTATCATATTATAAACAAAAACATTTAAAAGCCGAAAGCCGCCCTAAATACAAAAGTGAAATTTATTGCTTTACATTTTGTTTACGAGGGCCGATGACGCGGCGCGGCGAGCAAAACGGCAGAATCAGCAGTTTCAAAGCTAGATAATATACTTATTTCTGTTTGGATTAGGATGAAAGAAAGAACGATAAATAAAATGCATTTCAGCGTTATATAGACTAAGGTTATAAAATAATTAATGTTAGGAATTTAGAGTATACAGAATAATTATTATTTAACTTAAATTAATTTTTTTGTTGTTTAGGAAAAATAAATTTTTATCAGTGGGGTCTGTTTTGGCCGCCCCTATTTTTGGCCGCCCGTGTGCGGTGCACACTTTGCACACATGGTAGCGGCGGCCCTGCATTCATTACCTCTTGTTTAAAGTGAAAAATTATGTCTCCACATGCCCCCCTTTTTTTTCCATGCAAACTGTAGTACGCCTTGTAATTTCTCTTACTGTCGCCCGTATCATACTGGGAGTGATTTCTTGGGCACAATTGCTTCAAGATGGTCAATATCCTGAAAAGGTCTATGCTAATACACCACTTCTTTTAATCGGCCCCCTAAAAAGAAGTCCAGGGGTGTGATGTCAGGCGACCTGGCTGGCCAAGGAATATTTGAACGTCTTCCTATCCAACGGTGCGGAAATACTTCATTTAAATACCCAGTTACTGTGTTAGTACTATGGCATGGGGCTCCATCATGTTGATACCAAATTGTATGTCGTATATTTAGTGGCAGTTCGTCAAGAAATTGAGACAAGTGGTTCCTTAAGAAGTCCAGGTAAATGGCAGCATTTATAGTTTGTCGGAAAAAGTATGGTCCAACGATCCGATCATTAAAAATGCCACACCAAACATTGGTTTTAAATGAATATTGACTACGGCATGCGATTATAAAATTTGGATTATTGTCGACCATCATCGACAATTTTGGGAGCATACCACGCCGTTGGAAGTAAACATGGCTTCATCTGTAAATAATATTTTTCTTGTAAAAAAAGGATCAACTTCACATTCGCCTTGGAACCACGCGCAAAATAGGAAACGGGATTAAAAATCTCTAGGAAGAAGCGTGTGAATGAATATTTCGGTTTATATGGATGAAATTTATTTATTTTTAAAATATTACTAGCAGTGAACTTTTTGACGTCAACTGGAATAGTTTTTGACAATTTTCTTAAAGAAAATTTCGGGTCTTCTTTTCTTCTGTTGTGGACCACTTGTTGTGTTGTTTCTTAAATACATTTTCGACACAACCAGTATCTTTAAATTTATTCATTACGTTTGCTATAGTGGCGCTACATATGAGTGCGGCTTCCCTAATAGAATTATAGTGATCTCCGACGATAAGTACAATTTCTATTTTCTCCTGCAGCGTTAACTTTACAACCATGGCGAAACTAACGAAAAAGTCTTGTTAATAAGTGGAAAAATAGTAAATGATTTTTGACTAACATGTCAATATTTGTTACTATAGTATTGCACATAGTTGTTGCAAAATTGTTGCAGGTAACTGTTAAAGAAATAAAATAAAAAAATATTTTCCAACGGCTTTTTGATGATACCCTGTAAAATAAAATAGTTCAACGAAAAAATGTATCTGACCACGTTTTGTAGTCCGTAATTTTGTGTTTTTATATTTTTTTGCCGCCCTGTACATGACATCTTAAGTTTTGATAGGTCAATATTATTTGCGCATCAAGCAGAATTTTTATAAAGAATAACTTTTTTTCGTAAAATCAACAATAAAGAAAATTCCCATATGTCTAGACCTTTTCTGGACACGCTGTATACAGTGTAGGTCTGCGTTCGAACGAAATTCCTAACTTAATTAGCAAAATTGTTGCAGGTAACTGTTAAAGAAATAAAATAAAAAAATATTTTCCAACGGCTTTTTGATGATACCCTGTAAAATAAAATAGTTCAACGAAAAAATGTATCTGACCACGTTTTGTAGTCCGTAATTTTGTGTTTTTATATTTTTTTGCTGCCCTGTACATGACATCTTAAGTTTTGATAGGTCAATATTATTTGCGCATCAAGCAGAATTTTTATAAAGAATAACTTTTTTTCGTAAAATCAACAATAAAGAAAATTCCCATATGTATAGACCTTTTCTGGACACGCTGTATACAGTGTAGGTCTGCGTTCGAACGAAATTCCTAACTTAATTATAGAAGCTATGGATATCTGACGCAGTATTGCAGGACCCTGTAGATGCGAATTTCGTTGATGTTTTAAGAATAATTTATTGTTTTTAGTATTTAACATTTTGAACGGTTGGCAGAACATTGGCCGAATAAAACTACATAACCTCAAGCCTCAACGTAAATTTTTAGTTCGTTTTACCTTTATTTATTTATTTCTCCAGTGATTTCTGTTATGATTATAATCACAAATCTATAAAAAATACCACAAAACCTAAAAAAAAATACTTACACTGAAACTTAAAAATAAGGTTATAGGAATTGTTCAAAATAGCTGTGCGGTCGGATATAAGGGCGCATGCTCGTAAGCAAAATCGCACGAATATTCGTAAAATATTGAGAGGCATTCAAGATTCCCGCCCCCCAGATTTTAAATCTTGCGAATTCGTTAAATCTTGAAACTTCGTTCTGACACTTTACAGGCAAAAAATGATCTGAAATTAGCCAATTTTACTTTCGGTTACTTGTTGGATTTTCTTCAGTAGCAGGCAGCATTCTTCCATTCTAAATTCTTCGTCTGGTAAAAAATTTTTTTGTTGTTCTGGACGATAAGGATTATACCCTATCTTTAAATGGCGCGTAATAAATGCTAATTAAATATGCAAAACGCATAAGGGGTATTGTGACAATGGCAATCTGTTGTCTTGGACAACAGGTTGTCACTATCTGCTGACGGTAGCTCTTTATGTGGAGGCACTAGGTCGTGGTCCATATACTTACACCTTCCCTCCGTCTTTGGTTTGCCTTGGGCGCCACCTGGTTTGATCGAAGTCCAAACCAGGAAAAATATACCATATCAGTTCTATTGAGAAATCTATGCAATAAATAAAACCAAAGTTTTCCCACACAAACAATAAAGTTTTTATTGAATAAAAGGTTACTTAACCAAAAAAGGGTTTGTGCAAGGTTAATTTTATGATGTCAAATTGTTTAAAATTTAGATAAGTTTGAATTATAAAATGAAAAGACAGCCTTTCCGGACGCAAGGATTTAAGATAAAATTTATGTATAACCTCGGGGAAGATTCTAGAACCTTTTAAATCTTTTGATGGTGTATGGTTATAAAAGGGTCACCTTTGTCAAGATGGCTTTACATTAAAAAGTTGTAAATTAAATTTTAATTAATTAATTGAAACAAAATAGTAATTATCTGAAATGGCTTATGGTGACGGAGAACATTAATTAAATTATAAAAATAGCATTTAGATCACTTTTATACCACTCTGTGTTCGATCAATCGATCAGGACGGCCCCATGTGGTTTTCTCTGTTTGGTCAGGTGGAAGTTGAAGGTAGCCCGTAGGCTTAGTTGGAGAACCTTAGGTTGTTATGTGGGCCTTAAAATCCCATGTGATGTGGTAAATCAATTATGTGGCTTAACCTACATAATTGCCGAACGGCAGGAAAAACGGCTAATTTGCCGAAACCAGCAAAACCCCTAAAAATAATGGAAAAGAGAATTACCCACTGAATTCCCACAAACAACAAACCAAAAACAAAAGAAATTAAAGCAGCTTACCTCTAAAAGGGGGGTGAGACCTCGTGGTCTTTTAAAAAAATGGCCCAACGGCGACGGGCCCGACCTTCTTCTCTGAAGGTATTTTCAGAAAGTAAAATGGAGACCGCAAGAACTCTGAAGTAAGACAGACCCCCTTCTCTAGCAAAATCGGCTGACTCAATGTTGCCAACTGAACATAAACCCCAACATTTTCCTTTGTTGGGGAGAAGAAGAAGAGAACAGAGACACCACACAAAGGATCTAAACGATCAGAACGAACAAGAGTCTGGGCTTTTGCCAGAACCTAAATTACATAAGGAAATAAATCAAATAGTTCCAAACAACTTTGTTTACGCATAAAGTTGCCAAAAGTACAAGTAGGCGTTCTGCGCTTTCACGGGAACCAGAAACGCAGATATGTGATTCAACTTTACGCGGCGGTGGCTAGCGCCATAGAATTCATATTTTATTCAGTGTTATTGATGTTTCTTTGACTCGTTAAACTTTTATTATAAATTTTATAGTTTATTAAATAGTAGGCCAAGAAATTAGTTGTTATCTTGCTTATTAGGGGTATACCGGGTACCGGTAAATGGAAACTGTATCATTTTTTAAAGAAAAATCAAAATAACTTTTAAACCCCTGGTGATATCGATTTGCGGTTTGGACTAATCGTTCCCTATGCAAATTGTCTCCTATTACTACCGAAAAAAATTATACCATCCAATTTGCAAATACCGAGAAAAATAAAAAAATAAGTTAGATTGAATAACAGCGCCATCTTAAAATTGTATCAGGAATCTTGTGACAATTCCTGAATAATTTATTTAAACTCCAAGGAATTCCCTTTCAAACAAGTCCAAGTTATAGAAAATCCGTTGAAGGATAACGACATAATGACAGTTTTTGAAAAATGTCCTAAAGGCTTCCCCCACTCCTTTATTAGGCGAGATTCAAAAAAATAACAATAACAAAAGTTGTAGTAAACAATCTACTGATTTTAATTATTTATTTGCTTTTCTACGGTTAAGTGGCATTTTTTGCCGTAAAATGAACTTTAAAAAATAAATAAGCCGTTACGCCCTCTTGCGGCAATTTCCGAAACTTAAAATTATTTTGAATGAATTTCTCTTGGCAGTTTTTATGATGAGAGCTTTTTTTTTCAGATCTGTGGGACGTATCGTTTCCGAGATTTGGCCGCTCCGTATCCTTATCCGGACACCCTGTATAATAAATAACAATGGGTGGTACTATTTTACATAATATCTATAATTACAAAAACAAGGTACAATATAGAATCTTACAAACAAAGCATTTTAAAAATCGAATAATACTTTGTCCTTACATGGCTTAATCATAGTCCGATTCGAAAGATAAACTTTTATTTTTTTTTCAATAGACCATATCGCTTTTGCCTAATAAAATCGATTGCCTATTATGTTTTTTCCACCGAAAACCCATTTTTTTTTTTTTATAATTTCCAAATCTTATTTCTACACATAAATGGGTAGTCCTGGTCTTCTCGGATTGAGTACAAAATTATTCTCTGTATTAAAACGTCATCCAGCTAAAGTTTTGGTTGTCCTGGAGAAGTTTTTGGAGGTTTGACGCCAATACTTTTTTCTTCTTTTAAAAGCACTGCATTGTCAACACTTAAATCCGCATTCTTACTTTTAATAGAATTGTAACAGTTAAAAATTAATGTTTTTTCATTTACTATACATGAGCCGACTCTAGGGCGTATAGGCAATTGTTGAAAATTCTCCATATTTAATTAAAAAAAAACACTGACACTTCACACTGTGTCTAGTTCCACTGAGAAACAAACACCCAAAGTAGGTATGTATAGATATGAATGGATGTATTATTCCAATAGAGGCACCCAAAAAGGCATAATGACCACATAATTAACAAATAGCTAACCAGGATTAAGTACAAAAAAAAAGGAATAAAATGATTAGAGCAGAAACGGAATAGGTACCTAGACTCTAATTAGTTTTGATAAAATTGCTTTCTAAAATTCCAGGTAAATTGTACGGCTGTACATAATTTTAAGTTTAAAAAATTTAAAATTAAAATATATACTTGATGACAAAACTTAAATTTAGTGTCGATATTTGTACTAATTCTGCACAAATTTAAAAATTCAGGACTATTTAAATCTATACAAGCCAAAAAATATAGCACGCCAATGGAGAAGACGGTTTTGATTGATTTATTACTTCGCATTATTTAAAGATAGACTATAGTAGTTATACCGGCCACTGTTCATGCCGAAAATAAAATACTAAAAGTAAAACTAAGTTGTTTGGATTTTATTAATTTATCTTTTAAATTGCTAACATGCTGCTTCATCCGATAGTGCATATTCAGTGGACTTAATTTTCGAAAAAAAATTAGAAGCCTCTTTTTTTTTGTCTGCTTTAATACAGCTAAATGCTCAAACAGTTAACACCTTCAAGCGTATTTTATTCAGCTGTCATTTGTCTACTAACTTATATTTGCCATATAGCATAATAAAACGCCCATTAGGTTATTAGGTACCCAACTGTTGAGTTTATGGTAGACATTACATACTGAATAATTCATTAGTCAGGGTCGTAGTAAAATCAATCATAATTTTATTATGCTAATATTTTACTTGCCTTGGAATGTGTATAAAGAGTATGTACACATACTAAGAAATTAATCTTTGATTGATTTTAAGACACAGAGATTATTCAGGGTGCACCAAGTGGCATATTAGAAGTTTCTCGAAAACTAAATGAGATATTTTGAAAATTTCTCTAAATGCTCATAACGTATTTTTTGGGTTTTCGTTAAAATGTTATTTGTCAAGATAAATAATTAAATAAACAGAACAATTCTCACAGTAAGGAAGAAAGAAGTGTGGTTCTAAATACTGGGTCTCCCAAAAGTCCCGCATAAAATTAATATTAATTAAAAAAGGAAAACGATCTAGGAAAAATGCTCGGACCCGTAAATTATTATTTTTAATTGTGCATTTTTTGACATAAAAAAATATTATACAGGGTGTCTCATAGAACAGTTGTTACGTCATTGACAATTTTTTTAAATAAAATGCCTAATTTTTCATTAGGTTTTCAAATTCTACGAAAAATTCTAAATATTTTTTGTGTAGGACTTGCTATCCCGATTTTCAGCTGTTTCCAAGATATTGACATTTAATTTTTTTTTATTAAAGGTAATACTTTTAGTACATATTTGTATTTTATGTTAGAACATGTTAAATAAATCAGGTATCTTACTGTCATCAACTGTCCTTAATTATGTCAATACTGACGTTGACTTAAGTAATTTGTCAATTACCTAAAAATGTTAACAGAAAAGCAGCGCATCGAAATTTTAGTTATGTTGTGGTGTGGGGACAAATTAAGAAGTCAAGCTGAGGTTTGTCTTCAGTTCTTACTTTGGCGTTAGATAATGAAGCTACTTGTAGTACAGTACATTGATTTTTTAAGAGCGAAAAATTACATCCTTATAAACCTCTTCTTGTACAGGAACTACTAGAAGATGACTATGATAGACGGCTTGAATTTTGCGAAGAAATGATGATAAGGATCAATACTAACAATGCCTTTTCAAGTAATATTTTATTTTCTGATGAAGCTACATTTGCCTGAACGGGCAAGTTATTAGACAAAATTATCGATTCAGGTCTCATGATAATCCGCGATGGTTACTTAAGACGCACACTCAATATGCTGGTAGGGTTAATGTCTGGGCAAGCATAATAAATTATAGAATTTTGGGACCTTATTTTTTTTCAAGAGAACCTTACCGCTGAACGTTATTTGGATTTTTTAACATTTGATTTAATTCCGGCATTAGCAGTTCTTTTTCCTAACCAGATGGATCCAGATATTCCAAATGAGATGGTATAGTTTCAACAAGATGGTGCCCCTCCACACTTTGGCGTGAAGGTTCGAAGGTACCTAGATGAAACCTTTACCAACCGTTGGATTGGTCGTAGGGGTACTACCTAGGTCGCCGGATTTAACACCGCTGGACTATTTTCTTTGGGGTTATTTAAAGGAAAGAGTGTACCGAAACAGACCTAACAACATTGCAGATCTCAAAGAAAGAATAAGGACAGAAACAAATAGAATACCTCTTGATTTTATAAGGAATGCAGTAAACGGATTTTACCATCCCCCAGGGGCGTGTCAGGTAGAAGGCGGTGGACATTTCCAGCATTTGTTGCGCTTTTCATTTTAGTAATACATAACAAATTTTCATGGATAACCTTTTTGTTTCAATTTTCAAATTAAATGTCAATATCTTGGAAACAGCTGAAAATTGGGATAGCAAATCCTACATAAAAAATATTTAGAATTTTTCGTAGAATTTGAAAACCTAATAATAAATTAGGCATTTCATTTAAAAAAATTGTCAAAGACGTGACAACTGTTCTATGAGAGTATAATATTTTTTTATGTCAAAAAATGCACAATTAAAAATAATAATTTACGGGTCCGAGCATTTTTCCTAGATGGTTTTCCTTTAATTGATATTAATTTTATGCGGGACTTTTGGGAGACCCAGTATGTATAATTTTTCAAGGTGCAACAACTATTCTTGCCAAATTATTTTTAGTTACTATTTACTTCGTACCTACTCTGGGTTGAAAAGCTAAAATTTTCTTTGGTAATAAAATTTCAGAAAATTGAAAGAACAATATTTTAATAATTTGTTTAACTGTGTGTTCAATTTTTGACAAGACAGTAACATCTTTCTCAAAGTGGGCGATAACGCAGGCAGATTAAAAAAATGACTTAAAAAAATACGGTGACCGCGTAATATAGGTTTATATTTTTTATTATTGTATGGTCATCGATTATTATCACGTGTTCGAAATTTTAAATGTTTCGATCGCCGGGAAGTGGATCAAAATTAAATTAAAAGCGTCCATTATATTTATACCTACACTACGTACATAGTATCTACATACAGGTGAAGCTAATAAAGGCGTGTTAATTGAAAATAGCAAAAAATATATTTGAATCAATTAAGTTCTAACAAGTTTTTGTTAAATAACGCGATTTTTCCAATCCTGCAAGATATGACAGGATTATTTGTGCCTATGTTCTAACTTGCTCATTGCCTACAAATTTAGTCACGCATTCAGGGGCATTCGGGAGACAGAGCGCGCGCATGCACGCGACGACAGGACTAAGCCCGCAGACCTCGACCCGCACTCTGCTCCCGCGTCGCCCTTGCCTCCCCCACCTCAATTTCCGCGCCAGGTATTATGAACAAGTCATCGCATGTTTATTTTAGTCCTGTCGATGCGTGTTACATGTCTCCAACCTATATTAAGGCAGTGATTGTTCATTTTATTTTCATAAGTATTATTGTGCGCAATTGATTGCAGGTTTTCAAAAGTTAATCTCTTACTCACGTATCTGTGAAGGCAAAACCATGTCGGAAGCAAATTAAGTATAGTGCGGAATATATTAAATACGAATTTATCGAAAATTCCACAAATCCATCATTGCCAATGTGCCTTATTTGTCAAAAAAACATTTTTAAATGAAGCGATGAAGCCTTCTAAACTTCAATATCGTTTTAATGAAAAATACACTTGGATAAAAAAGACAATAATGTGACCTATTCTCAAGACATGAAAAAGAAGTACGAAGTTTAGCCAACTATACCAAAACTTTTTCTAAATCTATAACGCACGTTTTAAAAATAGTATATTGCGCAACAAGGGGCGAAAGTCAACGAACCCACGAGTGTGAAGATTGCTCGTGAAATCGTTGAGTCGCCCCGAGTTGCGCATACAATTTTTCATATAAAATGTTTTGAAGATATGACTTGAGATGCCTCGCAATTCTGTGTATTTGATGTTAATTACTTATTGTTGGACTCACACTCGTGTAGAGATCCAAAATAAAACCCTGGTCCTTTCTATTCACCAATCATTTATTTATATAGTGTGAAAGGTTATTATACAAAAGGCGCCATATATATATTTTAAATTACCTACCTTTAAATATAATACAGGCATTTCCAACACGAGAAACAGATCATAATTTTATTATTCAGACATGCTTTTTTTGGCAGACCAACATGAACATTGCCACAATCGAGTAAGTATATTGTAGCAACGCAGACAGAACTGGTGTTGCTAAATAATTATATCTCAACAATATACTTTCACGAATCTATTGCGCAAGCGCAGTCGTATCGCTAGCCTTGTTTTGCCCGGAAATCTATACGTGTCAACGAGAAACTCGTCGTGAAATGCACTAAATATCAGCTGTTTTTCATGTCGGACCCTAGGGTCGAAACTCAACTTTCGATCCGCTCCGTCGACATCGAAAGTCAAATTTTCAATACATGTGTTATGAAAAAATAATTGTAACAGATGCGCGACAGATGGTAAGTAAAAAAAAATTTGGGAAACTCAAGAAAAAAAAAATTCTAAAAGTGGGCGGTGGGCGAAATAAGTTTGAAAACCACTGCTATAAATAAATAAATTTTGTTAGGCCTTTCTTATTGAAAAGATGTTTCGACTTCCTTGTCCTATGCCAATGAGTTAAAATAGCCTTGGTCGTGTAGTGTTTAACCCGACGAAATTCATATTCTGAATCTCATTTCCAACCTCGATTTCGCCTCGGGTTGTAAACTATTTTATCACTTGCACAAAATGATATTTTCCGAGACTGTGAATTGTATTTGTTTTAATAGGTAAAATTACATTATCAAAAAAATTAAAAATTGTTCTAGATTTAGTCCATCCCTTCAAATATATATTCGCCACCACTGATGCATAACAATACTTATCAATATTCGTGTGAGTGCCAGTGGTTTGTTTTAATGGTGTTATATAACAAACATGAATATTGGCACTTATTTCCTCATAGAAACGTTATTTTGTCGGTTCTCTCAACGCCTTGAAGCATATCAATTTTATTTACGCGCAAATATTAAACATTTAACCATGGTAGGCAATCCAATATATACAGGGTGTCCGGCTAGTATGTGGCATACTCCCGGGAGGGTATACGGGAGGTTATAACCCTCCGT
Organism: Polydrusus tereticollis; assembly: GCA_963920685.1. Taxonomy (NCBI): domain Eukaryota; kingdom Metazoa; phylum Arthropoda; class Insecta; order Coleoptera; family Curculionidae; genus Polydrusus; species Polydrusus tereticollis. The sequence continues at coordinate 120,275,089 of OY987330.1, forward strand.
CGGTCGTAACCGGCCTGACAGGCCAGCTTACACTGTTATCATTAATTTTTTCTATTACAGACCGCACAAGCGCTTATCCTTCTTAGTATGCCCTTATCATTATAATATCTTTCGAAATCTGATGTCAAATTTTCAAAATTCAAAATGGTGGATCCAATATGGCGACTAATGGAACGCAAAATCTCAAAATTGACCATTATATTTTCAACTTGTCTGAAACTTGACGTCGATTTCCAAGTCGTTGAAATTTGAAGTACAGGGGTTTTTAGGGTCGCTGATTCCGAATTTGATATCAGTTTTTGGAAAAACAAAATGGCGGACTAATTTTAAAAAAACATTTCCGTTATACACAAAAAGCAGTGTAAGGGGGTTTTCGGGGTCGCTGATTACGAATTTGACATTTATTTTTGAAAAAACACAATGGCGGATTCAAAACGGCCGACGAATTTCAAAGGAACGACTCCGTTCTTCAAAAAAAGTGAGTGTGATAGGGTTTCCGGGGTTGCTGATCACGAATCCGCCAATTTTTTTCAAAAACTGATATCAAATTCATAATCAGCGACCCTAAGACCCCCGTACGTCAAGCTCCAGACAAGTTACAAATATAATGGTCTATTCTGAGATTTTGCCTTCGATTAGTCGCCATATTGGATTCGCCATTTTGAATTTTGAAAACTTGACATCAAAATCGTAATCAGCGACCCCAAAAACTTTGAGCCAAGGTTTAATAAGAATTGTTTCTTATCTACTTCTCGAGTAAATACAGGTGGCCTGTCAGGCACATTGCGACCGAACTCGTTAGTTTTAAGGTTGCGACCGACGGAGGGTTAAAATAACCCCAATTTGTCCTTGAAAAAAAAGTTCTAAAGTGCCCCTTAACGGAGATACAGAGCCCTAAAGGGATACCCAGCGACACCTTTTCTGCTCTAACTTTGGAACCGACATGTTGTTACAGTTCGAAAATTGCATTTCATAAGTTTGGTTATCTATGTTGAGTTTTCGGTTTTAAATTGTTAAAATACCTAGGTAGACTCTAAACATTAATTACTAATTAAGTTACCTGTAATAGCCAAAATTTTCATTATGTTCAGTTTGAAACTTCCGTTGATGTTTATATTCCAGTAATGTTTTGTATCTTGTAAGACATAGCCAAGTGGATTGATTTCTTCTGTTCTTTGTTTAATACTACTTGCAGATATGTTTGATTTCAAATCCTTGTTTTAATTGATTGGTAATTGGTAATTTATAACTATCTAACCTAGTATTTAAGTTGTAGGTTAAATGTTTCGGCTGTTGTAAATCGGCTGTTTTAAGAAAAATCGATAATTTGTCACGCAGGTCAGTGTCAGGACTGACAGTGTGTGTTTTCACGATAACCTCCGGTAAATTGTGTATAATTTTTGCGGTCGTGATTGGTTGACTTCGGTCGCCGTTAGTTTTCTATGTTATTAAAAGAGGTTAGTTTCCATAGATAGGGTTGACTAATTTTTGTCGTCGTTTGTTTTGGTAACTATGTACGTTGGAGAAAAATAAGAATCGGCCCCTTCGACCATGGACACTGGAAGTTAAAGCACGTTTGTGTAAATAGCTCCCTAAGTTTAGTTTTTTGGGCAGGGCAGGCTATTGTACTGTCAATAAAACATCCACAAATGTTTTAAAAAGGGTATGGCTTTGTAGTTTGCCTATTCTTTGGGCGGAATGCCGATTTAAAATGCTTTGCTGAACTTCAACAAGCGGTCATACACGCCATAAATAATTGGAACCCTCGTTAGTTATTTGAGGTAGGTTTAAATTTTAGTATCTGAATTACCCTCGTTGGGTGTTATGAAAGTTTTCTCCTTCATGTTGTATATCTAAAATTCGATTTTAGGGTTTTTTTTTTTTTTGATAGGGGCTAAAAGCTGAAATTGGAGTACTAGTTTTCTTATTAGAGTCGTTTGGACGCGGGACGTACCGGTTGCCAGGTATCGGAATGTTTGGAGACTAGCAGTATAGCAGTATTCATGGGTGTTTTACGGAAGATTGAGTCTTCAGGAAATATGGTAGCACGTCAAGTTGCAGCTAAGTATCATTACCCTGTAACCATTTCTCTTTAAAAAGAAGTCGACCTAAAATATTTTGCATTTGCGTATTGTTCGATATACAGTGTTTTGGTAAAGTTTTGCACTCAAGTTATGTACAGAGCTTGTGCACTGTAAACGTGTAGCGTATGTCGACATTGCGTTAAGACATCACAAGAGTCTCTAGTAGTTCAGAACGTTAGGTAGTCTGTGAGAGCTACTTTTGTTGTAAATATAGTTGCAATTTATTATTATAAAGTAAATATTTTGGTTTCCCGGCTAAACGCCATTTGTTTCTTCTGAATTTAACACTTGTAACTTTGTCATTTTAACTTATCTATGTCCCAGTGGCTAGAATACTTATTGAGTAACCACAGGTACTCGTAAGATATTGTATTATACTGTAACAGAGATTTTATGGCAAATTGAGTTAGTTGTGAGAGGTTTTTGCACAGACCTTGCGGAAATTCCAAGTCTGAGCCAATGTCCTGGATGTAGGTCTATGTGGCTGCCATTTCAGTGTAGGTCTGACAGTTGCCGTCTTGTGCAAGACCCTGTCAAACAGGGGTTGACTTTTGCTTTCTTTTTAATGATAACTTTGTAATTTAAACCTTCAGAACTTTTATTGTCAAACCTAGTACTCACTTTATTATTTCACTTTATTTATTTTTCTTTTAACTTTAAGTGCTTATTGTCCATCAAAGTAAGAGGAGCTTGCATTGATAAATTCCAAGTAGCCAAGGGCTTAACACGACTTTAAGAATAAATATTTGTATTGGCCTCTGCGAAAATGTGGCTTTTATTTTAAATAGAGTGACTTTGAGGACCTTGAGTGAATGAGACCTTATAAGAAGCTAGTGTATACCGATTGTGATATTAGTGTTTTTTTTCCTAGTTTGTCTTTTTCTGAGGCCAAACACTAGAACATTTAAAGGCTTTTAAGTAAAATAAAACTAAGGTGGCGCCTTCAGGATTTGACCTTAACTTACTTATATTAGAGTGCTAAACCTTGAGCTAGCCAAGGGGTGTCTGAAGTACATCCTCCAGGGCGTAGGGTTGCCAGAGTAAGGGTGGATAGGTTGCCTGTTGCAGTATACTTTAGGTTACCCTAAGGAGAATACTGGCACCCGATAATTGTTTGGCATTATTTTTTATGATTACAATGTATAAATTTAATGACATTTTATTATTTAATGTATCCCCATAAAACTATACTACAGCAGATGTTTTACATCATCAGAGAAGTTAATAACGGACTTGTCAACACACTCGTTGGGCCAAAATCCTGACAAGTGTCATTTAACATAGCTGAAAACTGATTTTTTAAATACTCTGGTCATTCCTCTTTAATTAAGGTACTATATATTATTTGTTTCGATAAAATTAGACGTTTTCGATGAAAATAAATTTTTAATATATCACCTTATAGAAATAATAAATCAGAATACTATAATAAAACACCAGTCGTTTTTTTTTCTTTAACAATCACTTTTTTAATTTGTCTGATTGATTGAGTACAGGGTGACCCACGTAAGATGATCCAGTACCTTCTCTCGGAAAACTGTAAGGTCCGGTTGTAAAAGTCGAGTTCAAGCCCGAGTTATAAACAAGTTGAAAACAAGAGATAACGTTGTACATGCCAATTTTAAACCCAGCTTTACTGATCGTCGTTCACGCAAATAAGCGTAATGTTGGTAACAGGTCGCACCTGCGTAGAGATACTTGTTCTGTCAAAAATGATATGTTTGGATGGTTTGAAACTTATTGGTTGTGTTAAAGCTTTTCAGTTCAGGTTAGAGCTTCAACTGCTTCAACAAAATCATCATCATCTGTTAATTAAAGAAAATTTTCGAGAACGTTTGAATCCATATTATTATATTTTTTTTTTAAAGAACAAAGAATACCAACTATACAAATGCACGGAAACGTCAACAATATTTCTCGGTTATGTTGTCCAAAAAATTGATAAACTTGACTTAAGCCCATAAATTCCATGGATTAACAGAACCGCTGGAAATGACGGCTTTAGAATCAAGCTTATGCTTGAATGTGCTTTGTACAACTGGGCTTCGTATCCTGAGTAGAGTTCAGCTTTGAACCGAGTCTGAACTTGGATTGTACAACCGGGCCTATGAGTTATAAAAAAAAGTTCAACAGAAAAATTAGTTAAATGTTAGGAATGTTTTATTATATTTTTCTGTATACAGGTCGTTTGGCTGAAGTTAATATTAACTTTCGTATTTTAAAGAGAACACCCTATATATTGTAATACTTTTGGATTCTACATAAAATAGTAATTATTTTTTAACGAGTACATTATAAGTCTAAACTAAATAGTTTCCGAACTATCGCCTTTTGAAAAATGACATTTTTGAACTTTGACAGCTTCTAGCTCTCTAACGGTACGTCTTAGAGCAAAACGGCTTACATGTCCCTATGTTGTCTTGGTACTTCCGATTTAAGCTGAAATTTATATTCTTAGGAAGTTAATAAAAAAGTAAGATAGGGACATGTAAGTCGTTTTGCTCTAAGACGTACCGTTAGAGAGCCAGAAGCTGTCAAAGTTCAAAAATGTCATTTTTCGAGACTGAGTCGATATCTCGGAAACTATTAAGTTAGACTTATAGTGCATGAGTGCAATTATTAAAAAATAATATATAGGGTGTTCTATTTAAAAAACTAAAGTTGGTATCAACTCCAGCCAAACGAGTTACCCTGTATACATAAATATATTATAAAATAAATATTTCTTTACAATCAATTAATTTTTCTATTAAACTTTTTTTTATAACTCTTACAGTTTCCGAGAAAAGGTACTGGGTCATCATACGTGAATCACCCTGTACTTATGTTATTAATTTGTTTTTAGGACTTTCAGAAATAAAAGATAGGGCGTTTTTCACAAACATAAGACTTAGGTAATGGGAATTATTCCTATAGTCCTATATGCTGATATGCATCTAATTTATGGGTAAGCACTCGACAATTGTGTTGAGGCGGGAAGAATTTATTCTGATACATTTCCAAATCGACGTTTACCGCACCGAAGAACTTTTGAAAAGGTTGATCGTAGCTTACGAGAAACAGGTAAAAAGTTAAGTGAAATTAAAAAAATGATAAAAGTAGCTAATCTTTTGCTAATCCATTTTAGGAAGTTTTTTACCGCATCGTGGTGGGGAACGACCTCCAAGAAGAGCAAGAAACCCTCAGTTAGGAAAGGAAATTTTGGATGAGATTGCTGAAAATCTCTTTAGATTAATACTGTATGAAAAATGTCGGTCCAACTTCATGCGACAAAGTGGGTTGTTATCACGTCCAAAACGTACATGTCATGTCTCCCGCTAAATATCCTGCAAGACTCAACTACTCAAATTGGTTTTTGCAACGATTTACGCAAAATCATAATTTTACTACAGTAAAACCTCTGATGCGACCGCCTGTATAAAATGATCATCTGCGTTAAACGACCGGTTATGAATTCCCCATAGGCATCGTAACTATAGATCCGACACGCCATTAATAAATGCTATAAAATTGTGATGCCAAAATCGTTTGGTGGCGACACGCTGTGAGGAGCTAGGTGGGCCGGGAGTGGGGATTACGCTGCCTTTACTTAATATATGCACGCAACAAAACTCCAGGAAAACAACATCCGCTATGCCGAGTATTGTCGAGTCGATGCGGATGGCCACGAAAATGATGAAATCTGGGCGGATCCGTTATTGCTGCGTTGCCATACTACCGTTTTTTACAAGGTTTTAGGCAATGTTATATATTTCCCACATCATGTTAATATAGTTAATAGCCTAAACTACGTTTTCTGTGGCGTAAGTCTTGCAAACCAAGCTTGAATGTTGATTTACTTTACACTGGAATACATTGATGTATGTATGTATGTATGTATGTAAGTGCGGGCAGCTCTGACACCGCAGCACTCAGGCCTGTCGACCCATTGTGCTCTGCCGCGTTGGTTAGGGTTGCGCCAAACCTATGCCCTTCACGAAGGCGAGCACTAGGGTTGGTGAAATCTCCTTGATATCCGCTGGTGCAAGTAGTCCTGCACCCAGGTACTGGTGCCTTTTTCGTATAAGGCTATTACAGAAGCATAGGACATGTAGTGAGTCCTCGTTCTCCTGCTTGCAGAACCTGCATACTGCTGAGTTGTTCAGCCCCATTGTATACAGATGCTTATTCAAACCGCCGTGCCCAGTAAGGATGCCCGTAACGATCCTTAGGTTTTTCCTACTCAATCTGGATAGCGTGTCGGCGAAGTTTTGACAGTGCCCCTGAATGAGGAGCTTAGCCTGTCTGAGCCCCGCTGTATTTGTCCAATTCTCTTTGGCTTCCCGTTTTACCCACTTGTCAATGACATTGTTGGCAAAGCCCGCTGGAAGCCCCAGCACTGGCTCGGGCCCCCTGAATGAGGCCGCTGAACCACGTTTAGCCAACGTGTCAGCTTCCTCGTTGCCTTGTATATTTTTGTGTCCTGGAACCCAGATAAGCCGCACCCTATTGCAGTTGCCTAAGACGTTGAGATTTTCTCGACAGTCTAGGGCTCCTTTCGACACAAATTTGTTTGATGCCAGCGCCTTTATGGCTGCTTGGCTGTCGATGCAAATCGTGATTTGCTGATTCCTATAACCTCTCTCGAGGTTCGCCAGTACGCACTTGTTGATAGCGAATATTTCCGCCTGAAAAATTAAGGCGTGTGAGCCCAGTGCGAAGGTTAATTCGCACCTTGGCCTCCTGCCCCAGACGCCAGCACCCAAGCCCCCGTCAGTCCTAGACCCGTCTGTATACCAGATGAGCCCTTGACCTTCCGTCTGAGCTCTTTGGTCCTCGCCCCAGGCGTCTCTAGTCGGTATCTCTGTGCTGAACGATTTTCTGAACACGTATGTGGGAGGAAGAATGTCACTGGGCGATTCCAGCATACCCTCCCCCCGCACAAGCGTTCCCAGAATGCTGGCATGGCCTAAGCCATGGCCCTTATCTAACCACATACCCCATTGTTTTATCCTGTAGGACGCTCTCATGGCCTCCGCTTTCACTATTATATGAAGAGGCGGAAGCGCAAGTAGAGCCTCCAGGGCCGCAGTTGGAGTCGTTCTTATAGCTTTCGTCGTGCTCGTACACGCCAGACGTTGTACCCGAGCTAAGCGGGTCTTTACTGTTGATAGTTCTGCCGCAGGCCACCATACTACCGAAGCATAGAGCAGCATGGGCCTGATTACCGCTGTCCAAAGCCACAGGGTGGCTTTGGGGTTAAGTCCCCAGGTTTTGCCCAGGAGCCTTTTACATCCCCAGAGTGAAGCCGTAGCCCTTTGGATCTGTCTGTCCACGTGGGGTCCCCATGTCAGTTTATGATCCAGGAGAACACTCAGGTATTTGACAGACGATACTCTCGGGATGGCTGTGTTGAATATTACCGGATCCTTAAACCCAGTTATATTTCTTTTTTTCGTAAAGAGTACCAGTTCCACCTTAGTGGGGTTCACCGATAGCCCTTGGTCTGTACACCATAGTTCTATTTGTCTCAGAGCACCCTGTACGAGACCACTGATGGTCCCCGGGAATTTGCCGGAGATGACCACCGCAATATCGTCCGCATATGCCTGAGTATAAAAACCTTTCTCATGAAGCCTCCTGAGAAGCCCGTCTAGGACGACGCACCACAATAGAGGGGACAGAACTCCCCCCTGTGGGCATCCTCTTGCGACGAGCGCTCTAACCGTTTCCTCATTGAGTGTGGTGGTAATTGTTCGGTTGTTGAGCATGGCCCCTATCCATCTTACGATGGTATTGTGGACGCCCTTACTCTCCAATCCCATGATTATGGAGCCACATGACGTATTGTCAAAGGCCCCTGCAATGTCCAGAAAAGTCCCGCAAGCGAGCTCTTTCTGCTGTAATGATTTTTCTATTTTGCAAACCACTGAATGCAGTGCTGTTTCAGTAGATTTGCCTGTTTGGTATGCGTGTTGTGACCAGTGCAGGTTCGTGGCCATCAAGACGCCTTCCCTAAGATGCCTTTCTACCAATCTCTCCTGCAGTTTTAGCAAGAAGGACGTGATACTGATTGACCTAAAGGCACTCACTTCGTCATATGAAGCCCTGCCTGCCTTTGGTAGGAATACCACTCTCGCGATTCTCCAACTCTTGGGGATGTAGCCCGTCGCCAGTACAGCCGTCAGAACCCTATGCAGATGGCCGATGATATGTCCCAGCCCCTCCTGGAGAAGGGCCGGGAAGATTCCATCAACCCCCGCACTCTTATATGGCTCAAAGGTCTGTACTGCCCATCTGATTCTGTCCACTGTTACAACCTCAGAAGCCGTCTCCCAGTCCCTTATCATATCTGGGTCCGGGAGAGGCCCCTGAGCCTGCGGTGGATTTACTTGCACGATAGATCCAGGGAAGTGTTTCTCTACTAGACACTCCAAGGCCTCCCGCTCGGTACTTGTGTATGTACCGTCCGGAAGCCTCAGAGTGTCCAGCCTGGGTTCTCTATTTGTTTTCATGATTTTATACAGCCTTGAGACCGTTGGAAGTTCCTCTACACTTTCGCAGAAGCCTTTCCATGCGTCCCTTTTGCTGCTTCTGACCCGGCTTTTAAACCTCCTTTGAGCCCCTTTATAAAGGTCCCAATCTGCACTTACCTTGGTGTACATTGCCCTATTGAAGAGCCTGCGCACCTCTTGCCTAAGACCTTGTAGATCCGAGTTCCACCAAGGAACTTTGTGGATCCTTTTAGATCTTCTGATTGGACAGCTTTCTTCGTAGGCCTGAGTTAGGGCCCTCGTGAGACTCTCCGTTTGTTCCTCTATCTGGAGTTGCGTAAATGGTCTTCTCGCGGGTGGCAACTTGCCAGATAGACTATTTCTGTAGGAATCCCAATTAGTTAGTCTGGGATTTCTGTACTCATAAGTCTGAGCTGTGCTGCGCACTTCTAGACTAATACATTGATGACAACACGTTTATTTGTTATTGTTCGGTCTAATAGTTACGATGTCTATGGAATTCCCCATATCTAAAAATGGAAATCACATTATTTATACTCCTCTTTATAGACCAATCTGTTAAACGCCCGCGGGCACTTATCATGGGACTTTTTAGCAAACATTAATGCTAAAAACACCCTCCGTTAGGGGCAGTAAAACCTGACCCGACAATTCTTAAGAATCATAGGTACATAGGTACACTAATTACTTTATTGCAGGCGGATCCATTTAACTTGCTTTAAAGGCTGATAAATAGGTTGTTAACATTAGTTTTGTTCTAAACAGTTTTTCTGTGTTTTGGGACTAACGTGAATATTTGAAGATGGCGGGGAAAGGAAATGTCTGTCTTTAAGCTAAAAAATTGAAATAATCGAGGAAGGTGAAAAAACTGGTTTAAGTACCAGGAAATTGGTTGAAAAATTTAAAGTGGGTAAGATCCAAGTGACTATGTTGCTTCAAAATAAAGCAGAAGTTAGAAATCTGTTTCAAGAAAGTGACAACGGTGAACAAAAAAGACAATTTTCCAAAACCAAGAAACTGGCAGTGCATCAAGTTGTTTTTAACTGGTTTTGTAAGGCGCGAAACATGCACGTACCAATATCCGGGCCCATAAATCAAGCAAAAGCCCTCAAATCTGCTCAATGTCTATATAGGACTAAATAACTTCAAGGCATCAAATAGATGGTTAGAATAATTCCGTCGTCGGCACGATATTACCTTCAAGAAAATATGTGGCGAATCAGCCGATATCAACATTGAAGTCGTAACTGCTTGAAGAAAAAGCTATTGAACATTTTAAAAGATTATGCCCTAAGGGACGTATTTAATGCATATGAGACAGGTCTCTACTATAGTGCATTGCGAACAAAAGCATACGCATTAAAAGATGACAAGTGTACTGAAAAAAAAAACAGCAAAACAACGATTTACAATCCTGTTCTGTGCAAATCTGGAAGGTAAAAAAGAAGAACCACTTATAATAGGCAAAAATAAAAATCCTCGATGTTTCAAAAAAGCGTGGATGACAGCAGACATCATGACAACATGGCTTCACAGAATTGATATCAAGATGAAGAAACAGAATAGAAGAGTGGTATTGCTTCTGGATATTGCAACGTCTCATCCCAAAATTGCACTGGATAATGTCAAGCTTATTTATCTTCCACCCAATACTCCCTTGAATTGTCAGCCTTTGGACCAAGGCATTATTCAGAATTTTAAAATGCTCTACAGAAGCTACCTTATTAAGAGGCTTTTAAAATCTATAGACAGTGGTTGTCCTTTTCAAAATCGAAAATAATATTACCGTAACCAACGCCTTAATATGGGTTTTGGTGGCCTGGCGCAATTTCTCCCCAGTGACAATAAGAAATGCTTTATGAAAACCGGATTTATGTGTAATACAGATAATATTGACGACTTCGAAGAATAAGATAATGTTTCGCTCGCACAACTGTTTCCTAACATTAAGGACACATTTGTGACTTGAAACAATTTGCCTCTATTGATAACGATTTGCCAACAGAAACTGCAGAATTGACTATCATCAAGTGTATTGAGGAGATCCAAAAAACAGATAAAACTACTCCCAACTCTGAGACAGAGGAGGGGGAACCTGAACTTGCTCCAGTGTCGAAAATATCAAGCCTATCTGAAGCAAGTTTGAGAGACTTTTTTAATAATGTTAACAATTTTGACAAGTCTACAAATATTTCTTAATTGCTATTAAAATGTTAATCTGAATTTTATAAAAATAAAATAAAGAATATGAAGCAATGATTATTTTAACAAATAAGAATTTCAAAGCAAACATACATTGACATACAGTACATTGCATAATATCAAAGACATTAAAACTAAGTTCTTATGTCTTTGCATAATATATATGTTAGTATGCAGGTGCAGTATATACATATTGGTACATTGGTTTCATCTTACTTAATTTAAGTTCTGATATACTTAAACAACAATATTTAAATTATTTACATATATGAAGATACTTATTAATAAACAAACACTGTAAAATGCAGACCAGTTGTTTTAATTTTTCTCTATTAACCGCAACCCCTGTTAACAGAGCAACATTTGATTCCCCAAGGCTGGTCGCTATTGAGAGATTTTACTGTAGTATTGTTTTATTCACGGACGAAGCCGGTTGCACCCGAGACGAAGTAATAAATTGCCAAAATTTGCACATCTGTCGTAAAGAAAATCCCCCAGGCAACAGTACCAAAGAAGGTTTATGGTTAACATGTGGGCGGAAATTATTTGGAATCATTTCATTGGACCGTTCTCTATTGAAGGCAGATTAAATAGCGCCATGTATTTGCAATTCTTGCAACAAAACTCATACGGTTTATTAGAAAATGTGCCCTTAGAAATTAGAAATCAGATGTGGTATATGTAGGACGGTGCACCGTCCAATTTTATCAACTTAGTTCGTCAGCACTTATCAAATACATTTGGTGATCCATGGATAGGTTAAGGAAAGGCTATTTTATGGCCACCGAGGTCGCCCGACATGACTCCACTGGATTTCTTTGCATGGGCCAGTTCACACCAGGGAAGATCTGACCGAAAGAATAACACACAATTTTAATAAAATTTGAGGCAATTCTGGAATGTTGTTTTAAGTACAGCGGGAAGACATCCGTCGGCTAAAGAAATGTGTAGATAAACAGGGCGCCCATTTCGAAAATATGCTAAGTAAACAAAAATAACCAAATCTTTCACATTTTTAACATTCTTGCGTTTAAGTGATTTCCGAAGTGTCAACCCTTTATTTCTTTATGCGGCACTCTTCGATTTGAAAATGTATCAGAATAAATTATTCATGCATCTACATAATTGCCAAGTGCTTGTGCGTAAGTTAGATGCATGTGGGTACCCCTTTGGAACTCTGTATATCCGTTAAGGGGTATTTTAGGATTTTTTTTTCTTCGGCGAATTGGGGGTATTTTTGACCTTCTCTATATATGCTCCCGAGAGAATGCCACAGACACCCTGTATAAAGTAGTAGTAGTAGTAGTGTTGTCACTGTCGGTATTACGTTTGTTACACATTTTGTATACATTCTATAGTTGGTATAAATAGGAGAATTCGTTTGTGTTGTAACTATCCGATATATTTATCTTGACGCTATAAATAGCAATGAAAGTATCCTGAATAGTGAGCTGCTAATAGGAAATGTTTAAAAGCGCATTTTTCTTTCATTTTCTGCATAATAACCGATTTAAAATTGAATGGTAACGTTTCATTTTAAGCAAGGAAATTGACCGATCCATTTAACTATACTTAATCAAATTGAATAATTATGCACCACTTTTAGATAGTAGCTAAATAAGAAAATAACAACATTGTGTATAGAACTAGTAAAGCTAAATTGTATACGGGAATTATCTCATCAAACATGCCTTACGAACAGGATTTTTGGAAATGGGGTCATATTGTCATGATGTCATTATCTACCAAACTTACTAACGGAATAATTTTTTTCACATTACACGGTTACTTTCTGACGATAACGTACAGGTTGTCCAGTTTTCGTATGTTTTACGGGTTATCTGCGTTATTAGTAAAGATAGAAGGTTGCGGTTTCCGCAGCACTGTGTTACTTTTTTGAGAAAGAAACGATGCTATTAACGGAATTTTAATAGCCTCCTTAGTTTTCTAGATACGGGGTGATCTTGAAAATTTTGCATTTTATCTCGGTTACGCTGCAACTTATCAAAAAGGTAAAAAATGAACTTATTAGTTTTTTTCACGTAGAATCCAGTGGCTTAGTCTATTAGGAACAAAGTATGTTATACCAAAAGTGTAACAAATTTAAATTAAAAACTATAAATGAAAAACATACAGGGTGTTACATTTAAAAATATAAAATTCGTTCGAATTCCAGACAAACTAAAAAGCTGGCAACAACGTCAATACCGTCATTCGGTTCGTCAGATCCTTTTACACAACTGTACCAAATTTGGTTTAAATCGGCCAATAAATTGTGATGTTATTAAGCCGTTTTCAGACTTTATACACACACTGTATGTTGTTTGCTCGAATTTAAAGCAATGATTGTTATTAATTTTATATTGCTTCAAAGTCTTAAATGTACAGAATCAAATAAAATTTTTAGAAGATGAAAAGCACATAATTCTTATTCTGAGCGTAGAAGATGTACAAAAAATCATTATCTTCGAGAACGGCTAATTTTATGGAAATAAATGTGGAGTACATTTTTTAAAAAGGAAGGACCAGAGTATTTAAAAACTCAGTTTTCAGCTCTGTAAAATGGCATCTGTTAAAATTTTAGCCCAACGAGTCTTGTGGCAAGTCCGTTCCTGACTTTCCTGATGATGTAAATAAAACATCTACTACAGGATGGTTTCATGAGTCTTTATGGTCTACATAAAATATTAAAATTTCATTAAATGATGGGCATAAAAGCAAAACGGGTAAAATCCACTTACGTTAATTTCAAGGAAAAGCCAAAAAATTGTTACGGCCTCAGTTTAGTCTTTTTTATTTTCAAATTATTTGAATAATGTTTGGAAAGGTGAATAAACTATTAATTAAAATGTTCAACTTTACCACTATATCCTAAAAGCCCTTATTAAACCTTGAAATTAGATTTTGTTGATTTTGCTTCCAAAGAGTGGACTTTATGCGTTTTGCATATCATTAATATGGATTTTGTTCCTTTTCAGTGGCGTAGCCATAGGGGGGCGAAGGTGAGCGAACATTTTTTGTCTGTGGCGCTTTATCCCCGCAGTCTACACCCCTCCCATAGTTTGCCCCCCCCCGCGCCCCAAAATGCTGGCTACACCACTGTTCCTTTTGCTTTCTTTTATGATTAAAACAATTTTTTTTAAAAAATAACATTTATTTTATATTATAAGGCTATTATACTAGCATATGAAACAAATTTAGGACACTTCTTCTGTCGGACCATACACATCTTTCACCGTCTCTGGAAGTTCTGTATAATCCGTACGACGACCTTCACAAGAAGTGAAAAATCTACGTAAAATTTTAATGAAGGATTATGCCACTCGGTTCTAAAATGCAACTAAAGGAGCCTTTTGACGTCAGACATTTTTTGAAAAGGAATGACCTCATACCAGGAAAATAATCTGAATTTCTTTTACGTTATTAAGAGCTTGCAGCAATTACCGTTGAAGCATGTTTTTGTTTTTATATTGCCGCCATATCCGTCAACTAATAGTTTTGTATTCGTAATCTCAGTTAAATCTAAGTTCTGCAGACAATGGAAAATACATGAAGCTACCTCGTTCGAACCTTTTGGGTAGCTTTCTTCAGTCCATCATAGCTGAAGCAACTGTCTACCAACAAGTAAAGTAACGTTGACCCCGGTAGTAAGTTTCTCTATCTGGAATTTTCGAATTGGATAAATTTTTCTGGCAATCAAAGAAGAGTGTTAGATATCCTGGTTCTTCTTTCCTCAGCAATGAGAAACTAGCTTAAGTTCTTTTTTGTGATCTGCTTGGGTTGCTTGTAGTGACGACAATTCTCGAGCATCGGCTCCTTGTTTTATTTTCTCTGTGCGTTCAAGGCATAAGGTGAGTCAAAATCCAAATTAAACTTGTGAATAAAAACGTAGCGAAAATATGAATTTTTCAATATCAAATTCTCATCGTTATGTAAAGTTAACAAGCTCTAGGACTACTTCGTCCTACTGATGAGATTCGAGAAAAGATCGAAAGCTATGCGTTACCCCCGAGCAAAACACGTTTTGGGAGACCGGATTTGGTTCGCCAATGCTGAGAATTTCCAGAGCTTTTCAAATCAAAAGATCAGCTTTTGTGTGTCCAAAGGGTCAAACGCGCCGCGAAGTTTACGGAGATTTGCGAAATCTCAAAGGAGTCTTACACTTTTGCTTTGATCAAAAGATAAATTCTCATCGGCCTGAAGATTTTACATACTTGCTAGTTTTTCTATGTTCAAATCGTAGGTAACGTAACTTCGACAAGTATTGCTGCGACAATAATGAGATTCTAAATACTTTAAAAAGCTGATGTACCTGTTAATACCTTCCTTCGTTTCACTGAATTTAGCAGAAATATGGTTGCACCCTCTTCTTTCTTGCAAGATATTATCAACTGTTGCATGAGCGCGGAGAATATTCTGAACACTAGAATTACTGATTCCTAAGATTCAAATAAAAACCAGTTCACAAACTTGAACATCCTTCCCATCCTGAAAATTCCCAATAAAAAACCGGTTAGTAAATTGAATTTCTTGGCGGCTTAGCTGTTTTAGTGGCGTTAGGATGGACCTTTTTCTTCGTCGCCTCTGACGAAGATACTATTGAGGGTGACTGTTCCATCTTCAATTAAAATCACAACTCTCTATTTGAACTAAATAATCCTTAGAAAAACTTAAAAGTAACGTAAACGTTAGACAGCCTTCACTAAGTGAAAATTTTGGCATATCACGCCACCGCTAAGTTGACATGTGGTTAAAGCAAGCTTGCGATTCACCGCAGCAGAACTTACCTGTTTTGGTTTTAAAGCGCGAGGGACTTGATCTGTTTTGCTTCCAAGCTATGATTTCAGGGACTAAAATGTAGATTTTATTCGTTTTGGTAGGCTATATACAGGGTGCGCCAAACTCGATGGCCTATTAGAAGTATCTAGACAACGAAAAAAGTTAGGAATTTGAAACTTGGGTTATGTCCAAAGGAGGCCATGATCTCCAATTTAAAAATATTTTTAGCACTGCGACGTTGCCAGATCTACTCTTACCAGATACCAACTTGGTTTTTTTTTAAATGGAGTGCCCTGTATGTTATAGCATTTTTAGATTCCCCTGAACATTCCGAAACTTTTTTGTATAACCTATGATATATCTATTTTGAGTCGTTTAGGAAATAAAAAATACTTTTTAAGAAATTTAGCAACAAACATCCCTTAACAAAAAAATAGGATTTTTCGCAACCGACATAGATGGAGGTCTGAGTTTCTGGCTGATATTTTTATATGGGTTGCTGTGTCATAATATGTCATGCGAATTAAATTATTGCATACAGGGTGTCTACAAGATCTTATGCATTTGGAAAAACATAAAAATGTCAGTAATGCTGGAATTTTAAATGGAACACCCTGTAATTTAGAGTGGTATCCAAAATATCAACTAATTATCTATTTAAAAGTATTATATGATGTCATATCTATTTTCAGCCGTTTTGGACTTAAAAGCTAAAAACTAAAATAATGCAAATATAATTTATTTTCTTATTACTACGAGTAGGCCATGACTTCAACCAGTCAAAAAACATTTGCGAAAATGACGCAGTTAACAGATCCTTAACATTCAAAAATAAAACACAAAATTAAGAATAACAAAAAAATATCAATAACTAAATTGTTTAAAACGCCCTCCGTTAACTCTGAAACATTGGTGGATTTCCGTCAGAACATTGTCTGTTGTTGCCGCTTGTATCTCACATGCCTCCAAAGACAGGAATGCCTCCCGTACTCGATTTTGAAGCTCTTCTTTGGTGTAAATTAGTGTATGGTAAACAAGTTGTTTTATCCTACCCCAAAGATAAAAATCAAGTGGGGTAAGGTCTGGCGACCTCGGAAGCCAATTCCATGGACCCATTCGACGAATCCAGCGGTCTTCAAACATCTGGGTAAGTTTATTCGTCACTTCATTAGAACAGTGAGCTGGTGCACCATCTAACTGATACCAACAATCTCGCAGCATTCCAAGATTTAATTCGTCGAGGAAGTCGGATACTGTGGTTCGTAATATTTCCAAATATTTTTCAGAATTTAAATTCTCTTCGTAAATGTAATATTTTATTTTGTCGTTCATCATTAAACAAGAGACATTTAAGCCAAATTTGCATTGAAACCCTGCCTCTCTAACAAAGTGCGGATTTTCTGCGGCCCAGTAATGTGAATTTGTCCTATTAAATATGCCTTCCCTGGTAAATTTTTATCGGTCCAAATAATTTTTCTTAAATAATTTGGATCTTCTTGTGTACGAATTAAGACCATTTCACAGAATTCAATTCGTTTTCGAGGATCATAAGGCTCGATAGCTTGAAGTGTCACAAATTTATAATTATGCATTTGATGTGTGTGCAGAATTCTTTCTATCGATTTATAACATATTCCTAAGTCTTTTTCAGCAGAATAAATTGACGCATGAGGAAATGCAGAAAAATATGGGACATTTATTTCATTGTCCTCGTTACCTGTTACAGGTTTAATTTGGGCTCTTGGCTGCTGTATTTGACCATTGTTCTTAAAATTACCTTCTATCCTCTTGAATTTCTTTTCGTTCATAAGAACTTAGTTTGGTAAATGCTCGTTAATATTTCTGCATGTTCTAGATTAAACTTTGTGGCACTCGCCATGAATGTAGAACAGATTTAAAATTTGTTTGTTTGTATAAGAATTCGCCATATCCAGATAATATGTAACTAGATTAGTACAGTATTTACTTTGATATATATAGACAGCGTCATTTTCGCAAATGTTTTTGACTGGTTGAAGTCATGGCCTTCTCGTAGTAATAAGAAAATAAATTATATTTACATTACTTGCATTATTTTAGTTTTTAGCTTATAAGTCCAAAACGGCTGAAAATAGATATGACATCATATAATACTTTTAAATAGAGAATTAGTCGATATTTTGGATACCACTCTAAAATACGGGTGTTCCTTTTAAAATTCCAGCATAACTGACATTTTTATGTTCTTCCAAATGCATAAAATTTTGTAGACACCCTGTATGCAATAATTCAATTCGCATAACATATTATTATACAACAACCCATATAAAAATATCAGCCAGAAACTCAGACCTCCATCTATGTCGGTTGCGAAAAATCCTATTTTTTTGTTAAGGGATGTTTGTTGCTAAATTTCTTAAAAAATAATTTTTATTTCCTAAACGACTCAAGATAGATATGTCATAGGTTATACAAAAAAGTTTCAGAATGTTTAGGGGAATCTAAAAATTATATAACATACAGGGCACTCTATTTAAAAAAACCAAGTTAGTATCTGGTAAGAGTAGGTCTGGCAACGCCGCAGTGCTAAAAATATTTTTAAATTGGAGCTCATGGCCTCCTTATGAATATTACCCAAATTTTAAATTCCTAACTTTTTTCGTTGTCTAGATACTTCTAATAGGCCATCGAGTTTGGCGCACCCTGCAGTTTTAACAAATAATTATTTTACTGACTAATTCTCTTCTCGCCAAAAGTGGATTTGTTCGTTTTGCTTTTAAGCCCCCCAAATTATATATGTCGGTTTACAAGTTAGAGCCGAGAAGGTATGTCGCTGGGTGTCCCTTTGTGGCTCTGTATCTCCGTTGACAGGACTTTAAGAATTTATTTTCTAAGACAGGTTACGCTCCCGGGAGTATACCATACTCTTACCGGAAACCTACATTATATTTCCTTAGTTAGTTCAGCATATAGCCAAAAAGCCAAGCAACTAAAGACGCAGAGTAATACACTTACATGGTAGAACCATGCGAAGAGCAACTGTTGCCCGAACGACGCTGCTCAAAAATTCCTTCATTTAGAGCACGTTATCAGTCTGACATCTTCCTAAACGAATATAATCTCCAACGTGATTCACTTCCTTCGCCAAATACCACTCGTAGGGTGCCATAAAGTTTTTTGTTTGCAGTGATTGTATCGAAAAAAAAACATCTTCTTATAAATGTTAGTCTGGCTATAAAAATCTTTATTTTGCCGTTTCTAGTTTCATAGCTAATGCCTTTTTATGGCTCAGGTTAATTTTTTACGAGAATATTTTGTAAATTAATACCTGAGTAAATGTTGATTTTTAAAGAGTAAACTAATTTTTTATGGGTATGCTGGTATGCACCGGGTTAAAGAACTTGTGACTGCGGTTTAAAGAAATAAAGTAAGTGTTTATTAAAAAAAAACATTTTGTAATTCAGTTACGAAAAGTCATCTTTTTGGCATTGATTTTCATTGTCAGAAGTGGTTCATTTTAGCCCTACTGCTAAAATGATTTTATTTTAACATTAGTTATTATAATTATTATACGTACATGAATATTGTGAAATGTAGCCATGTGGCAACATCCCATAGCAATCGGGCGTAACACGTAGAATGGAACCCGCAATATGGTCTCTTATTAAAAAATTAACCAGTAATAGCACTCAGAACATTCCAACTTTTAATTCATTTCCCAATAAAAAAGAACATGATTTGCTAAATGATTTCAACAATTTTTTTATTACGGCGTGCCCGGTCATTAATAAAAACAAAACAACACAATTCTCTTCAATCAAAACAAATCAAAGCAGTATCTTTCTAGAGCCAGTATTAGAACAGGAAGTATTTAACTACATAACAAACTTAAAAAATAAAAAGTCAGTTGGATATGATGAGATTCCCGTCAAACTGATTAAAACTGTGGCTGTACTAATAACATCACCCCTTACTCACATAGTAAACTTAGTCTTCTCAAATGGGGTGTATCCTGAGCTGTTAAAGGAGGCTTTGGTGAGACCTATATACAAAAAAAGGAGAAAGATGATTTTAACAACTATAGACCGATATCTTTGCTGTCAAACATTATTAAAATATTTGAGAAAATATTATTTGATCGTCTTATTTGCTTTATTGAGGCAAACCAAATTCTTGCAAACCAACAATATGGCTTTCGTAAGGGCAAGTCTACATTAACAGCGATTTTTGAAGCATTAAAAACAATAAGTCAATCATTAAATGAAAAAAAATCAACTGCAACATTGTGTTTGGATCTCTCCAAGGCCTTCGACAGTGTGGACCATAAGATATTGCTGGAAAAAATGAATAGATATGGTATAAGGGGTATCTCGCTGCAGCTGTTTGAATCATACCTCTCAAACAGAACCCAGAGAGTAATCGACATTAATGAGAGGGAAGTAAAGTTAATGTCCAACAGCAAACTTATACAAAGGGGAGTGCCACAAGGTTCAATCCTAGGCCCCCTTTTGTATTTAATATACACAAATGATATTGTAAATGTCATAAATAACAAATTTGTACTCTTTGCGGATGATGTCTCTGTGCTATATCAGGCAGATAATCTAGACGAGTGTAAGAATCACATCGAAATAACACTAAATAATCTAAATGACTGGTTTACTTCCAACAATCTGCTCCTAAATATTAATAAAACTAAGCTTTTAACTTTCGGGGCTAGGAAAGAACAGGAACTTAACATTAAATTTCTAGATAATGAAATTGACTCGGCTGAAAGCTTGCCATTCCTGGGAGTGAATCTTGATAAACGGCTAGACTGGAAGGCACACGTGAATCTATTGGCTGGAGATGTTGCGAGATATTGCTATGCCATCTCTGTGATTGCCAATAACATTAACATCCCTGCGGCTCTGTCGGCATATCATGCTTTTGTCCAGTCTCGAGTTACATATGGAATAATGTTCTGGGGAAACTCTGTTGACAGTGGAAGGATTTTTATACTACAAAAAAGATGCATAAGAACAATCTTTAAAATAAAACAACTAGACTCTTGTAGGGAGGCATTTATTAATAACAACATCTTAACTCTGTATAGTCTTTACATCTATGAATGTATAATGTTTGCAATTAGGAATGACTTTGCCTTGAAGGATTTTCAACATGATCACATATATGATACTAGAAACAAGGACCTTTTATATCCTGATCGAGCCAATTTCTCTTACTTACAGAAAAACATAGTATACATGCTAGTCAAAATTTGGAATATTTTACCTACATCTTTTAAAACATTAAACGCTAAACAACAAAAAGCAAAGCTAAAAAAATTTCTAGTTAAAAAATGTTACTATAGTGTTGCTGAGTTCTTGGAGGAAAAGGATTTCCGAGATCTTTGAAAGTCTACTTCCAGCATATTTCATAAATTGCCTGTCTTAATGCTTCCTGATTTTAAATTGTCATTGTGATTTTAAATTGTCATTGTAATTGTAATTGTAATTATAAACTTTAATATTTTAATGTTGTAACTTTTTAATAATTTCTGGTTTTAAATTTCTCACTGTTATTATACTTGACACGATCTACACCCTTGAAGGGTACCTTATATGATAGTTTTTTTGTAATTATTGTATTGGATCATATATTGAAATATACTATATACTACTATATACTATGAGTTGTCAGGTATTTAGGTATGCTTAAGGAATAGTGTTGATATAATTAAATTGTTATAACAATGACACGAAGGGTATTTATTTATGTTTAAAGATCGATTAAAATCATTCCTTTTCAGTTCCTGAAGTTGTATGTTTTATATAATCTTTTAAAGATGAATTTAATAAAAAGTGTCTGTAACCGAGGTTTACTTATTGTAGAAAACTATACATTTTCTAAAAGCAAAGAACTAAAAAGTGGTGCAGTATCGTGGCGGTGCATTCAAAAGAATTCTAAATGCTTAGCGAAAGTGGTGACAATCGGTTCGGACGTTACAATACCAAAAGCTGACAGAGAAAAATAATTACCAATGCGTGCAAACGAAAAGCTGAAGAAGATCTAACAGAAAAACCTGCTAAGATTATTCGACGAGCTATTGCTACAAATTCTTCAAATTATGTGACAATCTCATACATTAAGGCTATTCGAAAAAATATTTACAATTGTCGTCGGAAATTGCTACCAAGTTCATTACCAAAATCCATTGAAGAAGTTCATAGTGCAGTGAGTGCTTATTCTCTTACAACGAACATAGGTAACATAATCTTAAATATAATATAATTATTTTTCATGTGAAACAAACATTCGAGCATTAAGCGAAATGAAAAAATTGTATATGGACGGAACATTTTCATACTGAAGCAAATACTTTTACCAATTATTAACTATACATGGGCTAGAAAATGGACATTATATACCGTTAGTATATTGTTTGTTAAGAGATAAAACAGCGGCCACATACCAAAATCTATTTCTTCTGCTAAAATCAAGAATATTTGAAATTTTCAGATTGTCGTTACATCCTGTAGAAGTCTTTGTAGATTTTGAAAAAGCAATTCATCTCGCATTGCTAAATTAGTGGCTGCCGTTTTCACTTACATCAAAGTTGGTTTAAAAAAATGCAATAACCTGGTTTGGTTCACAATTTTAAAAATAAAAATTCAGATAAGTATTGGAAAATGGCTGAGACATGCATTTGGCTTAACATATTTAGCTCCAGAAGAAGTAGAGGACTGTTTGGTATTTAATTTAATGAGCTATACGCCAAATAATGACATTCTTGATAAATACGCTGATTACATTTTAGAGGTGTACATTATTCAAAGTGCCCAATTTCTACCGACAATATGGGTAAAGAAAAATCCATCAATTAATAGGACTACAAATGCTTGCGAATCTTTCCATTCTAGGTTTAATTCTTCTTTTTATGCGCCACTTCCGTACATATATATACAGGGTGATTTCTAAGGTGATACTTTTTTTCAACTGTGTATACAACTACTTAAAAGAAACAACTTTTCCAAATAATTTTTTTTTAAATAACTCAAAAATAAAGGAGATATTTTTTCATACACATGAGCCATTACCAAAACCAACCAAAACTAACTGAAATCTATCACGCGATGAACCGACAACAAATTGAGACTTCACTGCTTAACATAAAAAAAATAAACACCAACAAAAAAACTTATCAGCAGTCGTATCGTAGGCTTTTTACGTTAGCGTATCTCCTTTATTTTTGAGTTATTTAAAAAAAGTTATTTGAAAAAGTTGTTTCTTTTAAGTAGTATGCACAGTTGAAAAAAAAAGTATCACCGTAGAAATCACCCTGTATACAGCGTGTGCGTGGATTTGCTTGCCAAATGGAAAAATTCTTTATTATCAATTTTTCGAAAAAAAGTTATTGTTTATAAAAAGTTTTGCTTTTAAATTATTAAGATTGACATAAGAATTTCTTTTTAATGTTGTACAGGGTGTCTTAAAAAACGAAAAACATTAATTCTAAATGTGAAAAAACTTTATACCAATATTTATTAACCGGCAAATTGGAAAAAGCGAAAAGCGCATTAAATCGTCAACTAATTTGTAGTATACAGGGCAATGATAAAGTTTTAACTTTTAACTAGGTATATACTACACTTTTATGACGTTGGTAGGTATAGCTAAAATACCATAAAAATTATAAAACTTAATTTGGGGTAATATGGCTTTAATGTTGTAATATATTATTCGATTGCGTATATTCATTCAATTAATCCAAAACTGGCATTAAAGTAAAGAGCTTAACTGTGGTTTACTATTTAAATCATTAACGGACGAAATTGCTATCCAATTATGTTTTAATAGTAAGTGCGAGCACGACAATTTAATTAAATTATTTATATTGGATTATAACTGTTTGAAATTCTTATGAATGCTACTAGCTATAGTAAAGTTGACATTTTATCGTTGACCTCTACAACAATATATCAGCTACCTGATTAAACCCCATAATGTAGTTCCCAACATCTTCAAACCGCAATAAATGGGTACAGGGTCGGCTTGAAAATATATACCTATCTACAAATTGATTTATTTTTATTTTGAATTAAAGAGATATTTTAAACCAGCAACACTACAGATTCTATAAAAAAATCTCAAATCATCAGCATATGTGAGTCTATCAAAATTAATTATGTTAATAAGGTCATTAATGAAGATTAGGAGAAGAATAAGCAGCCCCAGGTTAGTCCCCTGGGCACTCCCGAACTCGCAATACGTGATGGTGATCTGAAACCCTCACACTCGACATACTGCACATGGTAAATCAAGTATGATCTAACAAGGTCCATCAGTCTCTGCGACATACCCAGGTTCTCTATCTTAGCGAGCAAAATCACAGTGGTCAATCTGATCAAGGCTTTTTGAAAATCCGTATATATTAGGGGAGAGAATTGTACTTTGGGCACCTTTTTTTGAAAACCACATAAAAATTCGAAAATATTAACAAAGCAAACTAATGATATTATTGGACTTTAGACTAGGGTACCTATTGTTAAAATTGGCAGTATTAATAACATAATGATTTTCGGAGTTTTTTTTTAGTACCCTTTACTTTGGCGAAGACTAGCCGTCTGGCTAAAGGTAGGCTTATATAAATGATAGAAATACATACAACACAATACACAAAAAGAAAGAAGAACCAAGACACTATACGTGACGAATTTGTTCAAAGCAAGGAAAACATCTAGATTTTCAGCAGCATGTCACTGTCAACTTAGCAGATAATTACGGTATTAGAATTTAAATTTAATAATGTGAATTCCTCAGTCAAAGGAGTATAGGGACAACGGCGTTAAATGAAAAACTTCTCTTAAACATTGCTGTTCTATGTTGGGGCATTGTGTACTTATTCCTAAATCTTATGCTCCTATTCTGAATAGTAAGTTCTTTTAGGAATAGGAACGGTCGGGTGAGGTAAGTAATCTGTGTACGAAATTACCAAGGTGGCGGAGTCGGCGATTATTTATATTAAGCAAATTGCTTTAGTTATCTTATGAGCGATGTGATAATATTTGCGAGGACTGTGACTTAGTCTACAACACATATTTTACATCCTCTGCCCTTTGTATCCGTCCTCCTCGCAGAGACACGGTCCATAGATGAAGTCACAGTAAGTGAAGTGCGATAACAATGTGTGGATTTTCTTTTATTAAACTGACATTTTGAGCAAGTTTTTACGTATTCAGCTACGTCGTGAGACATACCCTTCCATCTGTAGCGGATTTTTAACTTTTTTAAGAGCTTTTTCTGCACATTGTGGCCTCCTGTAATGGGATCATCGTGAAACTGTTTAATCTTGATTTTTTTTTCAGCATTCGTGGCTAATTTGGGCTTCTCGTCTAAAATAATGCTTACATTTTTCATCTTTGTCTGTCCTATTTTTTTAAAGTTGTTTATTGTGCACATATTAAATATTGGGTCATTTTTTCTTAATTAAAAATTTCTTAAAATGATACTCACTAGCCATGGACTCAAGCTGAGCAAGACAACAAATTCTCTAAGGAAATATTGCCATTAGTGACTTTCATTTCATTTTCAGCGCTGTATTGACCTTTTATTTTCACTATTATCCTTAGATAGTTGGGCTTAATTTGGAAACTTAATACTGGTATATTTTCTATACTATAATTATCTAAAATTTCGTATATTTTTAAGTCACTTATCTTGTTCTAGACTACTGTATTAGTACGAATATATTGTTTTTTTTCCCATAAGACGTGTTATTGTTAAAATTTGTGCTGATTCGTTTGCTGTTTCTTTTAATCCAAACCAACCAACCAAAGTAAAGATCAATTATTATATTAATTATATTTTGAGACATAATATGCATACTACGAATTTTAACTGTACATTATCGAAGAAACATGACAGTAGAACTTCATAATGTGTCTAGAAATCCGCGATCATATGTTTTACTGTTACAGTAAAATTACAAATTGAATCTAGCAATCCGGCTCGAAGGACCATATGTTTTAGACAGCGGTTCGCCCTAGCTCAAATAGATACTGTATCACCCACAGTATAAGGTTGGTTCGTTATATTTTTGCTAGGCCAATTAAGCACAACTTATTTTGCTATGTCTTTTTATTCTTCCACTTTTGACCGCCCTTACAGTATTACAGTATTTATATTGTTAAACACGAATTATTGTTCTTTTTTTATTAAATTCTTTATTTAGCTAAAAATACTAGTTACAAAGTTGTAATAAATTTTACATGGACTATCTAGACAAAGCACTTGAACCTAAACTCTTGAAACTTGAACTCCAAAAAGCTGGGATTTTTTTAAAAGCTTACAAAAAATAATAAATTCGTAGACATATAAATTACAAAAAATACAAGCACTCACTAAAATATTAGCAAGAATAAAACAAGGTAACCATACCAAACAAATTATTAAATATATGAAAAAAGCAGCTACTATAAATAACAAACAAAGGAAACAATAAACTTATACAAGGATAATAAAAACATAAACAAAAACAAAAAGCTTCCATTTTTCAACTGATATGATCAGAATATATTATATATATAGAAATCTCTGCAATTGGAACACTTCATTCGTTCACTGTTCTGATAGTAAATATGACTTGAACGGAATAGAAGAGAAAACAACGCGGGGCCGGGGAATTCCCGAAAGTTCGCGTCTGTTCCTCCGTAGTATTATATAAAGGCAAGCTGGGCCGCTAGAA
Organism: Polydrusus tereticollis; assembly: GCA_963920685.1. Lineage (NCBI taxonomy): Eukaryota > Metazoa > Arthropoda > Insecta > Coleoptera > Curculionidae > Polydrusus > Polydrusus tereticollis. The sequence continues at coordinate 120,301,353 of OY987330.1, forward strand.
GTCAGTCAGTTTGATAGTTTGATAGTGTACAGTGTACAGCAAATAATAAAGCGGCGATCGATAGAGTAGTGATACAACAAGTGTATTTGTATTAGTGAATTAGAGAAGTATTGGTGAACTGTGTTTAAGAATTGTTGGCGTATTACTACCGAAGTCCCAAGTAAGTGTAGTAGTTGTAGTTAGAGTTAGTAAATTTGCTTTATTGTAAGTTATCAGTTGTGTTTTTTTTTTTTTAACGCTTATTAGTTATTTTTAACAATTTATTCAGTATAGCTTTTATCACCAAGCTTTTGTGTCAATTTGTATTTCTTTCATTAATAAAAACATTAAAATGCAGTATCAAATAAGTATAGTTCAATTTTTGATTTAATAGAGTTTCTGGGTTGGCAACTTGGCAACACTTTTTCATAGAGTGACGGCTAGGGAATTTTCGTAAAAAGTGTTGCCAACCCATCAACTCTATCAAAAATTAGACTGTACTTCATTTTGATGATTTTAAACTTTTTGGCTCCACTATATTATGTTTTAAAAAAAAATGTTTTTCGATTTCAAAAATTTTTATAGACCTTTGCGTTTCAGACGATTCTGAACGTTTTTTGTTCCGCTGTCTGTCTGTCGGTCTGTCTATCGGTCTGTAACCAAACGCGCATAACTCAAAAACTATCCACTCGAATTGAACGAAATTGAAATTTAGTACGCAATTGTCTTTAGTCCTTCAATTTTTTTTTGTTGCAGATTATGGACATAAGAAAATTTTTCAAAAGGCAAACGTCTTCACCATCTTTACCATCTATACAACCAACTACACTAGAAGAGGATGATAATAATCAGTCTGAACCGCAGCCCGGTACAAGCAAGGATCTGGATCAGAACATTCAACCAAAATCAATCATGCACCATTACCATGTGAAAATAGATGCTTCTGACTTGGGTCAACTAGAAGAAAACGCATCACAACCAATTCTTAAAAAATTTCCACAAACTATGTTTGGTAATAAAAAAAAGGTCGTTCAGCGCAAACTATTATAAAGATTTTGATTGGTTGGAATACAGCGTCAAAACAGATTCCATTTCGTGCTATGCTTGTCGTCATTTTGGAGCTGCTATGGATGAAGAAGCTTTTAGAATGCTGGAATTCCGCAACTGGTGAAAAATTAAAAAAACATGATGTATCTTTGCATCACATTGAAAGTCTCAATAAATGGCATACCTATAAAAAGACAATAAAAAGCGGAAATGTTTTATATCATCTTTCACAAGCTTATAGCACCCAGAGAGAGAAAAATAGGAATTACTTGAGAATGTTGGCAGATATAAGCTTAACACTGGCTCGTCAAGGAATGGCTTTCAGAGGTCATGACGAAAGCGAAAGTTCATTAAATAAAGGAAACTTTAAGGAAATATGTAACCTAATAGCAAAGTATAACAAGGACTTTAACATTCTACATAATTCGCATAAAAACTATACCAGTCCCCAAATACAAAATTAAATTATTGCCCTCTTGTCACGGGCGTCTTTAAAAAAGATACTCGATGAAATTAGGCATTCCGGAACTTTTTCAATCATGTGTGATGAAGCTCGTTCTTTCAAGAAGGAACAATTGTCTTTATGTGTTCGCTACGCATCGAAAGATCTAGAAATTCGTAAAAGATTTCTTGCATTTCTTGACTGTTCAGAAGACAGATCGGCCACGGATTTATTTACTTTAATCTACAAAAAATTGGAAGAGCTTAATCTTAGCGACTTGCAGATGGTAGGGCAATCCTATGACGGAGCTGCGGTGATGTCAGGCAATATAAGTGGTCTTCAAACACAAATGCGAGAGAAATATCCAGCTGCAATTTACACGCACTGCTTAGCTCATAGACTTAACTTGGCTCTTGTAGATTCCTGTAAAAATGTTCCATCAATATCGACATTTTTTTGTACTTTGGATGCACTTTACGAACATTTTTCAGATCCTCAAAACCATAAAAAATACAAACAAATATTGAAGGACCTCAATATTGTCCCCAGGGAGTTGAAACTCTGCCAGATACTCTTTGGGTGTGTCGATATACAACTTGCCACGCTGTTAAAACATGTTTCGAGGGAATCGTCACAGCACTGGAAAACGAAGTTTCTCATACAAGTACCAAACAGTCAATCACAGCAGTCGGGATATTATCCAGCATTAAACAACCATCATTTATAATTCATCTTTTTGTATTGGACGAGGTGCTAAACATTTTAAATATATTATCAAAGAGCCTCCAGGAGAAAGGTGTAACTCTGGGGAAAGCAGTTAAGGTTATTAAAAGTGTTATGACTTCATTAAATGGAATGAGAAATTAACAATATTATACCGATCTTCATACAAAAATATCGAACTTTGTTACAGAATACGAAATATCATTGGAAATTCCGTCATCCAAAAGAAAAAAGCAAGCTTGTTGACTTCGTCACCGAAACAACCGTAGGATTGGGTTTGATAGACGCCACATGCTCCAGAGCTAACGTAGGAGTCATTGAGTACTGGAGGGCACACATATCATTTTTTTCAGTTAGATTTTAAAGGTTCAGAGAAATTCATTGAGCAATATCGCAAAATTTTGAATATCAACACTTTTGCCTTAAGAGCAGAAATGACTGTTTTACAAAATTGTATTTTACAATCTAAAGAAACTGTTGGTCATGAATATATCAAAAAAAACTTAATTGACTCAGAAAAAACATATCCCAACCTCTACCAACTTTTTAAAGTATCGATTATTTTGCCTATTTCAAGCGCAACGTGCGAGAGGTCTTTTTCTGCCATGAGGAGGATTTTCAACTGGTTGAGAACGACAATGACTCAAGATAGGCATTCAGATTTAGCTTTGTTGTATATAGAAAAAGATGTCGATATAGACTTGGAGAGTGTTGTAAATTCTTTTAGTGAGCAGAGTAGGAAGTTTCTCTTGTAAGTAATATTTTGTTTTTGTAAATATTTATCGCAGTGTATTATATTATATGTATTAGGTATATTAAAAAAAAATAAAACCACTATACTATTATAAGGCATTTTTTCTATTTATTTATTCATTGCACGACAAATAAAAAAATATATATTTCTTAAGCCACCGTACACTGGGGCCCAGGCTCCCCGTGAAAACTAAGGCTAGCTACGCCGATGCCTATGTTACTGGGCGCGCGTCCCCAAAATATCAATTACTTTAACATTAGAAAATCACTTAGCTTGACATATATGTCAGATCAATACACGCGCTATTATTTGTTCAGCCATGTGGAGTATCTGCTTACTTTGGAATCTAACAGGACACTGATTTGTTTATGTTGCTACAGCGCTCTGGTCTGGGAGGTCCACCACTGGGTGGTCACGTGGACCCTCTTGACCAACTAACGGATCCCGCGTCTGCCCACGTTGGCGGCCATACTTGTTTACTACCAATAGGGAAACTGGACCAACCGTTGTTGAAGCCTTAAAATGATGTTGCCCTTTGTCGGTTAAAACGTCACAGAAACTAATAGCAAATTCCATTGGTATAAGAAGTGCGGCATCGGTATGCCATTAAAACTGCCCCAGTGCACAAAAAGTGTTGCACTATTTGAGTACCAATGGTTTTCAGATTCGACCTTAGTGCACTTTTACAACAAAGTTGATGATAATACTCCTCAATCCTTATTGATTTTACTTACCACTGGACAAAATTTGAGACAAAATAGTATTTTAAAGATACAAAAAATCGAAACACTGTATTTTTTGACATTTTAATCCAGCTTCGGCGCAGCACGGTCTCCAAGAGCACGTGCAGAACTGATTGCGCTAGGTGCAACAAATGTTACACCGGTTTCCCAATGGTTTACAAATAATTGCACTGAAATATCCAATGGTTTTTAAATTTTGCACTCGTGCCGCACTTCTTTTACCAATCAAATTCGCTATAATTTACATATTATTCTCGAAGCCGCAAACTTATTGCAAAGCTACCTATTAACGGTTTTCATAAAAGTGAATTTAATATTATTTAAGATTTAAGAAGTAGTCCATGTTCTGTGGCGAGATTGTAAATAGAAATAAAGGTCTGTCTTTACCACCAAATAACTTTATTTGCCCCTCTAGGGTAGAAAACAAGGGTTATAGAAAATACATGAAATGATGAAGAATTAAAATAAATTTCTTAAAGTTGTTGTACTAGTTTCGACTTTAGGGAAAGTCATCTTCAGCAACTAATCATTTAAGAAATTTTGTAATGAAAAGTAGTTAAAACAGTCGGGAGAACAATGGGTGATTCAACAATAAAATACAATGAAATGCAGTTTATGCAACCATTGGAATAGACAGCAGCTTATTATAAGGACGAAGTATCTATATGTAATGGTAGGAGATGATTAAACGCAAGTAGGAAAAAAGACCCTAATCATAATACAGTGATTTAAGAATGTTGAAATTAGAACATGTTGTAAAAGAAGAAATTAATTCCTAATTTAAAATGAGACTGACTTAGTGAGGGGACATGTATATTGTTGTGGTGGATTAGATTTTATGTAAATTAAATTAAATGAAATTGCTTCTCCTTAGAATTGTCAAAACAAAATTATGTCCTTTCTGGTAAAAAATTTTTGGGAATACATCAAGTGGTCATTATTCACATGTTATATTATAAAATAAAAAATAAAATTTTCTTTTAGTTAAATAAACAAAAACATCGTATTAATGAAGGCAATTAATACGATGTTTTTGTTTATTTAACTAAAAGAAAATTTTATTTTTTATTTTATAATATAACATGTGAATAATGACCACTTGATGTATTCCCAAAAATTTTTTACCAGAAAGGACATAATTTTGTTTTGACAATTCTAAGGAGAAGCAATTTCATTTAATTTAATTTACATAAAATCTAATCCACCACAACAATATACATGTCCCCTCACTAAGTCAGTCTCATTTTAAATTAGGAATTAATTTCTTCTTTTACAACATGTTCTAATTTCAACATTCTTAAATGACTATATTATGATTAGGGTCTTTTTATCCTACTGGCGTTTAAATCATCTCCTACCATTGCATATAGAGATACATCGTCCTTATAATAAGCTGCTGTCTATTCCAATGGTTGCATAATCTGCATTTCATTATATTCTATTGTTGAATCACCCATTGTTCTCCCAACTGTTTTAACTACTTTTCATAACAAAATTTCTTAAATGATTAGTTGCTGAAGATGACTTTCCCTAAAGTCGAAACTAGTACAACAACTTTAAGAAATTTATTTTAATTCTTCATCATTTCATGTATTTTCTATAACCCTTGTTTTCTACCCTAGAGGGGCAAATAAAGTTATTTGGTGGTAAAGACAGACCTTTGTTTCTATTTAATATTATTTAGTTTAGAATATAACACGTTTTTATGTTTACAGAAGACTTGATGTTTTCCGAGAATTAGAAATACGGTTTTGCCAGCAACATAGAATAAAAAAAAATTTTTTTGTTGCTACGCTAGAAGACTGAACGACTGCTTAATATGGGCGGCGTTTTTCCTTTATTACAGTGTTACCGATTCGCACTTTAAATTTGTTAGCAGACTTGTAGCAATTTTAAAATTGCCACTATTTATTTTGTGGGGAAGGTAGACTGCCTTGGATTTATACAGATATGTTTCCACAAAGTGCATTCCTTTTTATTTACTGTTAAAATTTGTTCATTAGGTTGTATCATCTTTGGTTGCATAACGTTAGCCAAAATATGGGGCGAACGCACTACTTTTGCTGATCTGTGGGTTGAGGGCGCTAGCCCCCGCCGCGTAAATTTGAATCACATATCTGCGTTTCTGGTTCCCGTGAAAGCGCAGAACGCCCACTTGTACTTTTGGCAACTTTATGCGTAAACAAAGTTGTTTCGAATTATTTGATTTATTTCCTTATGTAATTTAGGTTCTGGTAAAAGCCCAGGCTCTTGTTCGTTCTGATCGTTTGGATCATTTGTGTTGTGTCTCTGTTCTTCTTCTTATTTTCCTTGTTGGGGTTTATGTTCAGTTGGCAACATTGAGTCAGCCGATTTTGCTAGAGAAGGGGGTTTGCCTTACTTCAGAGTTCTTGCGGTCTCCATTTTACTTTCTGAAAATACCTTCAGAGAAGAAGGTCGAGTCCGTCGCCGTTGGGCCATTTTTTTAAAAGACCACGAGGTCTCACCCCCCTTTTAGAGGTAAGCTGCTTTAATTTCTTTGTTCTTGGTTTGTTGTTTGTGGGAATTCAGTGGGTAATTCTCTTTTCCATTATTTTTAGGGGTTTTGTTGGTTTCGGCTGATATGCCGTTTTACCTGCCGTTCGACATTTAAATAGGTTAGGAACACCACATGGGATTTTAACATCCACATAATAGCCCTTGAGCTACCAGGTTCCGGTTGGCCCACGTGAGAACTAATTGAATTGGGTTATGAGCTATGTATGGACTAAATTCCACCTGGCCGACCATGAGCAGCTTTCAGGAGCCACATGGGTCATGCCCAGTATAGCTGCTCCAGCAGAAGCGAGGGATTAAAACGCTTGTATAAAGCGAACCTCAATTTAATACATTTTGCCGTTTTAATTTAATTAGTACGTCGCAACATGTAAATTAACTGTTAGTTAATCAATAATTTTTTTAATGTAAAGCCATCTTGACAAAGGTAACCCTTTTATAACCATACACCATCAAAAGATTTAAAAGGTTCTAGAATCCTCTAGAAACCCCGAGGTTATACATAAATTTTATCTTAAATCCTTGCGTCCGGAAAGGCTGTATTTTCATTAATTTCTTTTTTATAATTCAAACTCAACTAAATTTTAAACAATTTGATACCAGATAAAACTTAACAAACCCTTTTGCTATCAAGTAACGTTTTATTTTAATAAAAACTTAATTGTATGTGTGGGAAAGCTTTGGTTTTATTTATTGCATAGATTTCTCAATATAACTGATATACGGTACATTTTTCCTGGTTTGGACTTCGATCAAACCAGATGGCGCCCAAGACAAACCAAAGACAGAGGGAAGAAGTAAGTATATGGACCACGACCTAGTGCCTCCACAGAAAGAGCTACCGTCAGCAGATAGTGACAACCTGTTGTCCAAGACAACAGATTTCCATTGTCATAGACGTCATTGCGACGTTGACAGATTAATTTATATTTATAGCTTGTTTGAAAACGTGTTTCCCAAACAGAAAGAATGGCTTTTTCAAAGTAGCAAACTTTCGCGATCCGTTCTTTGTGCAAGACTATGAAAGCATTTTGTTGTAAAAACAGAATTGTTGCTTTTAAGCACAATATATTATTAAAATAAAGAATATTGTCTGGCTTAATCCCAAATACCAAATATTCCTTCTTTTAAGCATAGTTTTAGGCTTACTTCGAGAACGGAAGTACTTAATTTGACTGCAAAAAATAAGTTATATCAAAAACTTGCTGGCTCTCTTAGAAAATATTTCAATAATTGGTTTTTCTTTATACCGGGTGTTGCATCGTCGAGCGGGACATAGGAAATCCCATGTAATTTTAAATGGGGTCAATTATTGGCTTCCCTAATTATTTTAGAGAAAAATTCTATTTAGGTTTATTAAAGAGCACTAAAACCCACATTCAAAAGAATAACTTTAGATATTTCTGATGAGCTCGTTTACGGGTTATCGCCGATTTCTTTTTAACTATTTCTCCTTTTTATGGCCCCGTATTTGCGGGCACCAGTCAAGGTAAAAGATGACTGTCAAATAAAGTTTCAAGTCATTTTGAAATGTGTGCTTTATTGTTATAAAAACTCGTACATCGAAAATATTAAAGGTGTATTTATGAGTACAAATTAATCTGAATAAAACTAAAATAAAGTATCCAATAACAAGGTTAATTATGACATTTTACATGTTTCAATATTTTACTAATTAATAGGTAGGTACTATTAAATTGTTAGAACTTTAGGATTTAAGAAGATGTTCAAATATTCCTCCATTGACTGCTAGACAATAACCGAGGCGATCATAAAATTCTCTTCTTACATTCGCTAGTTGGTAAACTGAAATTCTATTGCATTCGGCAGAAATAGCATTTTTTAACTCGTCTAGATTTGGGTATTTTTTATCTTTGTATATCCTGTTTTTTAAATGGCCCCAGAGAAAGAAATCATTTGGCGATAAATCAGGAGACCTGGCTGGCCAATTTACTGTATGATTTAAGCCAATAACATTTTCATTAAAAGCACGGTTTAAATATTCCCGGACAGCCAGGGTACTATGTGCCGGGCAGCCATCCATTTGGTACCAAACTTCCTGATTTTCCCTGGCGGCATCATGTAAAGTAGGTAAAATATGCTCTTCAAGTAGTTCCAAAAAATATTCTGCATTTAAATTTCGTGTAAGAAATAATGGCCCGATAATATTTTCTCCGAAAATCCCAGCCCATACATTAACTTTTTGTGGATATTGCGTCCTTGTTTCCACAAACCTGTGTTGGTTTGCTTTGCTCCAATATCGATAATTTTGAACTTTGGTTTCATTGTTTAAGGTAAATGTGCATTCGTCAGTGAAACAAATGTTTTTTAAAAATTCCCTATCCATGCTTGCTCTTTCCATCATACCAAAACAAAACTCCTGTCGTCGTATTTCGTCCCTATCTCTTAGCTCTTGGTGCTTTTCATATTTGTATGAATAATATTTATGTCGTTTCAAAGCTCGTAATGCTGTGGTGTGATCTAATCCTATGTCATCCTCAAGTTTCCTTGTGCTGATCTTCCCACCATTTTCTTCCACGCACAATAAAACTTGCAAGTCCCTATCATTTCTTGCATCTCTTCTTTGTTCCTGCCTTTTTTCACATCTGCAGTTATATATTACAGTGCCTTTTGTCTCAAATTTCTTGATAGTCCTTTCGACTGTAGATTTTGCAGGTATCGGTCTATTCGGATACAGAGCAGCAAACATGTCTGACACATTTTGATAACTATTTCCTTGATAATACCATTTAATCATCAATATTTTTTTCTTCAGAAGTGTAATTCATGGCTAATATTTTCGATGTGCGAGTTTTTATAACAATAAAGCACACATTTCAAAATGACAACTTTATTTGACAGTCATCTTTTACCTTGACTGGTGCCCGCAAATACGGGGCCATAAAAAGGAGAAATAGTTAAAAAGAAATCGGCGATAACCCGTAAACGGGCTCATCAAAAATATCTAAAGTTATTCTTTCGAATGTGGGTTTTAGTGCTCTTTAATAAACCTAAATAGAATTTTTCTCTAAAATAATTAGGGAAGCCAATAATTGACCCCATTTAAAATTACATGGGATTTCCTATGTCCCGCTCGACCATGCAACACCCGGTATAAGTTTTTATTCAAAATTATCACATACTTAAACTAAATTTTGTCAGTGCATTGGTCGAAAAATATTTATTTAAACAAAGAAACGTAACATTTAAACTAAGTAAATACTGACACATATCTGTGTTCTTGAAACAAGAGTTCTCTTATCCGTGTGACATCATTGGTAAACACAAGAAATATACAGGATAAGACAAGACATAAATTAAATTCTTGGATTTTCTTGCAAGACAAGAATGTTTAAATCTTGCACGATTTCTTGTCTCGGCAATCACTTCAGTGACGTCAGAGACGCAGTATTCTGGGTGTTATCTGATTGCTAAATTTAATGCTCGCATTTTTTTATGTGTAAAGATTCACCCACACGAAAATATATATTTTCTAATTTTGTCTCGAAAAATAGATATTTCGAACGCGCTAGCGAGTTCGAAATATATCCATTTCGAACTCCGAATTTTATTTTTTAAAAGTTGGCATTGGTTATATTTAAATGTTTTATTCTGTTGACGTCTGACGTTTCCTGTTATTGTTATCCATGAGAAAAGAAAGTTTTCGGGATTTCTCTGGTAAAAGTTGATTTATCGTTTTATTAGCAATATCCCTTAACTCAGGGGGAGTTAAACTTAGATTATCATGCTCCATATTTTTTTAATTATAATTATGAACAACTCTATGAAATATTAAATCACAAATTTCGTGACAATGACACAAAGAAAATATTATTTATTGTCAAGGCTACTATGATAAAAAGAAATTTAGAGTATTACCAACATAGAATTTAGACACACAAATTTACAAAATTTGAAGGGTTGATTTTCTTTTTAAATATGTATTTTCTTATTGAAAAAAATACAAAATAGAAAAAATAGTATAAAGTACGTGTTTTATAAAGCAGTTAGAGCACTTGTCCCGTTAAAAAACTCGCCGCAAGCGGCTCGTTTTATTAACATGGACGCGTGCTATAAGATGATGCTTTATAAAACATGTACTTTAATATACTAATTATAAATCCGATAAAGTTCAAGAAACTTAATCCCCGCGTAATCGCTCTTGACCTAAAAATCTCTGAAAATCCAAAAGTGGAAACCGCATTAGTTTCGCTATGGAAAAAGGAAATTGAATGGACAGTAAGTGGTGTAATAAAAATAAACACCGCCAAATGGTCTTCCGTTATTAAGGTAAAGAAGTCTACTTTATTATATAGCTGTTTTATTAGTTTTTGTGACGCCAATAACTATTACCTACTTCTACAGGGTGTTATAAACTTAAAACTAAAAATTTGAATTAAAAAAAAAAGGTTAAATATACTATATATAATATGTTTCTTCATTTAATTTTAAAAATACAGTACCATAATTATTTACTTAGCACAAAATAATAACACACTCTAAAAGCCTACTGTTTGTTAAAAAAAAGCAACATTTAAATCTCATGTGCATAGTACAGGGTGGTTAACTAAGAATGCGAGGTACTGTATCTGGGAAACTATCCATCGTAGAGGCTTATTGCGGCAAAAAAAATTATTACTAAAACGGCCAAGAAAAAAATCTGGAAAATTAAATTAAACATCATTATTATACATATATATATTATTATTATAAAATATAAATTAACAATCATTATTTTATTTGAATTTTGAATTTTTGAATGTACCCCATATTTGATCGCAGGGAGAACCCGATGCATCTATAGCTAATTGTTATAGAAATTGTTATTACTTAGGTAAACACCAAAAAATTTTAAGCCACCCTGTGTAAATGAGAAACTCTAATAAATAACAATTATTAACAATGAAATGATTTTACTATACATCTGGCACAGACAGCGTAACAGTTCCCACCGTGTTCTTCACTGTTTGAACTTTGAAAACAATTGAATTACGTTTTTTAACCTTTCGTCTATAAAAAATACATCACAGACCATGAATTTTTCAAGTTAATTCCTTTAATATCAATTAACGTTGTGTTTGCAAATCATTTTAATAATTTTACTTTTAATTTGTTACTGTAACATATTGAGTAGGAAGTTTTTAAAAGTCATAGTTCACATATGGTCAAGAGCCTACAATCGATTGGATTATAATGGGAATATAGTAATTTTATTCAACTGTATGTACCGGGTGTCCCACTAAGAATGGCTGTCGGCCGTATCTCAGAAAGTGTTAGTCGTATGGCTTGCGGAAAAAAATATTAGGTAAAGTGGTCATGAGAAATTGCTGGAAATTATTTTCGAGTTTCTCAGACTGGCGCTAGAGGGCGCAACAGTAACGATAAATATGAATCACGAAGTTTCTTCAAAAGTCGCCTAGTTAAGGTATCCCGAAAATAACATTTTTCTATATTTCGAAGATTTATTAATAAAATTCACCTATAGAACGTGTTCGTCACTTTTCAAATAAAGTGGTGGGGGAAGGTTGAACATTATTTGTAATTAATGCTGATAACTCCGGTCTAGCTTAACATAATTTAGCAAACTTAGTTTTGTTAAAAAGGGCTTTTCTCACTATATATATCATCTTATGAACTACGGCATTATGTGTTTTACACTAGGCGCTAGGGGGCGCTCTCTTACAACTTTATAAACATTGCGCGTTTTTTCCATAATTGTAAATATAATAGTTTATTTAACTTCACCTAATTACAAGGATGATTAAAAGTTTAAGAAGTCAGCGAAAACCGCAAGTTAATATCTATTTTCAATCCGGAGATATCAACAACAATAATCATAATTACGGAACATTATGATTTTATTTTCAAGTTGCCATTGTAAAGGTTTTTTTAAGAGTCAAATAGACCTTGAAAAAAACAAAATATGAAGGTACGTATGTTTCAAGCAAATATATCGTTACGATAATAATTCTCAGTGGCGCCCTAAATGTTCTAATTGTCACCAATCGTTCTGTATACACGACTCCAATCTCTCCCTGGCTGATAATACTGCAGTTTCCATACACCTCTGCCATAGGGATACGGCGGCTGCTGTCCATTATCCTTTCTATCATGTTTTCCCTTGTGGTGGGTCTGGTAACGAAAACAAGATACTTCAATCTCCCCCATAGATAAAAATCTAGGCATGTTAAGTCAGGTGATCTAAAATAGAAATTGCCACTTTAATTAACAGTATCACAATATATCCTATAATAATACCTGGCAGGCCACGAAAATATACTCCCTCTTCCTATCCACCTTGCAGGAAATGTGTCATCAAGAAATTGACGAACGTTTGCCGCAAAATGTGCAGGACATCCATCGTGTTGGAAAACCATAGTTCTGCGAACATCGAAGGGCACATCTTCGAGAAGAATTGGGAGTTCGTAATTTAAACAATGTAAATATCTTTGCCCAGTAAGCGACTCATTAAATACAAACGGTCCAATTATTCTGCCACCCAAAATGCCGCACCAGACATTGACACTTCATCTTACTTGATGCTGCATCTCCCGAATCCAATGGGGATTATCCCGCGACCAATAATGCATATTATGGCGGTTTACTCCTCTATTACTATGGAAAGTAGCTTCATCAGTCCACAAAATCCTGGAGAGGAGATTTCTATCTTTTAATATCAAATTGAGCAACCAATAGCAATGATCCAATCTTCTATCATAATCTTGCGAGGTCAAAGCCTGGTGGAGCACAATATAGTAGGAATGTAGCCTAAAGAAAAACAAAATACTTATTACATTGACTTGAAAACTATTAAGAGAAATATTGGCATTATTCTAAACTATTTCAGAGTTATAACATCTAGATATAATTACTTACCTTTCTTCTAATAAAATCCTATGCACAGTAGAGCGAGTAACGCTTAAGTCTCTTACAATTAATCTAATACTAATTTGTGGATTAAATTCCACATATGCCAAAACATTTAAAATGTTTTCCTCGGTTCGACCTCGGCGGCGTCCGCGATATACAGGGCGACGAATACTTTCAGTAGTACAAAAACGGCTAGCTAAACGATTAAACATTCTACTGTCGTATCGGCGCCTTTGAGGGTATCGTACTGCGTAAACCCGTTCAGCAATTGTTGCATTTCCCAAACATTCAAAATACACCGCAATGATGTCAACCGCTTCTTCAAGTAACAGAGGCATTTTCAAAATCAAACACGACACAACACTGTTGGCACGACAAAAATTTTGACGTGATAATAAAGGTGACACGCGTGCACAGTTTCAATTCATATTTTGTTTTTCCAAGGCCTATTTGGCCCTTAAAAAAACCTTTACAATGCCAACTTGAAAATAAAATCATAATGTTCCGTAATTATGATTATTGTTGTTGATATCTCCGGATTGAAAATAGATATTAACTTGCGGTTTTCGCTTACTTCCTAGACTTTTAATCATCCTTGTAATCAGGTAAAATTGAATATACTATTATATTTACAATTATGGAAAAAACGCGCAATGTTTGTGAAGTTGTAAGACAGCGCCCCCAAGCGCCTAGTGTAAAACACATATTGCCGTAGTTGATAAGATGATATATAGAGTGAGAAAAGCCCTTTTTAACAAAACTAAGTTTACTAAATTATGTTAAGCCAGACCGAAGTTATCAGCATTTATTACAAATAATATTCAACCCTCCCCCACCACTTTATTTGAAAAGTGACGAACACGTTCTATAGGTGAATTTTATTAATAAATCTTCGAAATATACGATAAAGATATTTTCGGGATACCTTAACTAGGCGACTTTTGAGGAAACTTCGTGATTTATATTTACCGTTACTGTTGCGCCCTCTAGTGCCAGTCTGAGAAACTTGAAAATAATTTCCAGCAATTTTTCATGACCACTTTACCCAATATATTTTTTTTTCGCAAGCCATACGACTTTCTGAGATACGGCCGACAGCCATTCTTAGTGGGACACCCGGTACTTTTATAGGTAAACGTAAAGATAAATATAAGTCTATATTATTATTATATACTTATTGGGCGTATTTTTTAAATTCTGGTATCATTTATGGGATTTCTTTCGGACACATTCAACATCAATGCCGGAGTCCCTTAGGGTTCTATATTGTCGCCCACCCTCATTTTACTATACGCTAACGATCTTTTGAAAAAAAATAAAAATCGAATATACAGGGTGTTTCCTATATCAGAAGATAGCTTCATAGTTAATTTAATAAATATAATGAAGTAATGCTTAATTAAAAGGAAAACATAAATGAACGGGGACCCACATTTTACGCACAGGGGTCTTTCGTGGTGACTTCAAAAGATCAGAAGAACAGGTGGACCCTTTAGAACAAGAACCACATTTAAAGATTTTCGGAAGTTATAAAATTCTTTTTAATAGACGCTAACGATCTTTTGAAAAAAAATAAAAATCGAATATACAGGGTGTTTCAGAAGTGCGGTACGCAACTCAAGGGGTTGATTCCTTATGATATTCTAAGAGAAAAAGTTTTTATGAACATCTGTCCGGAGTTGCCCCGTTCTTGACATACAGGGTGTTAAAGTTTTTTACAAAAAAAATCGTTTTCTATAATCTTTTCAAAAAATATCCTTTTTTCGATTTTATTGAAATTTGGTACCGTTATCTATAATCACATTTAAAAATTAATTTTATTTTTAATTTCACTTTGAAATACATAGGTATTTTTTTTGTATATGCAATAAAGTGATTTTTATTTGCTTTCTCGAAAACGCAGGAAGATACGAAAACAATTTAGGGACTTGTATTATGTATTGTTGGTTGATAAGTCCGAAAAAAAATATCAAAATTAGAAAAAAGTCAGTGGCGTACATTTTTTTGTCAATAATATTTGCTAAGGTGCTCCCCGGGACACCACTGAACTTAATAAATTTAATCTAGTTAGGGTTAATTAAGCCCCTTATCATTATGAATAACGGTACCAATTTTCAATAAATTCGGAAAAAGGATATTTAAAAAAAATTATAAAAAACCCATTTGTTTCTTTTTAATTTTAACGCCCTGTATATCAAAAACGGGGCAACTCCAGACGCATGTTCATATAAACTTTTGCTCTTAGAATATCATAAGGAATCCCCGTTAATTTACGTACCGTACTTCTGAAACACCCTGCATAGCTTCGCTGATGACAGCACACTTGTTTCATCTTTTACTTTGGATGCTTAAACATCGACTGCCAATGCCCACCTCTATAGGCAGCAAGAGGTCTCACATCTCAACAAAGACCTGCAAGAAATTCTGTCTTGGGGTGACAGTATCCAAGTAGAATTTAACGCTAAAAAAATCCAGGCTACAATTTTTTCTCAAAAATTAACGTTGAAGATCCGGATATAGTCATGGCGGGACACTCGATTTCCTGGGCTTCATCAATTCATTTATTGGGCGTCAATTACGATAGTCATATTATGTCTTGGCATAGTTACGTTGCGGCCATTGCTAAGGCAGCTTCGTTGAAGCTCGGAATACTTTTCCGAACTGAAAACCTTTATACACCCCAACAACTTTTAATGCTCTATGAAGTCCAAATTCGACCATCCCTGGAGGCTCTGCTCCCAAACATACCCTAAGATGCTGGATTCGATTCAAAGAAGAACCATCGGTGACTCTGATTTGATAAACAACCTGGAAAGCCTAGAACATCGAAGGCAGGTTGGCGACTTGAGTGCCAACTGCTCATCTGATGTTGCCCGCTTGATTCCACCCAGAGCGGTGCATGGTAGAAATACACGATGAGCCACTGTTTAAAAATGCTTTCATCTGGAGAAAGTCATTACTCTGGAACGACCTTTCTGAGGCTGTGCTCCCCACATAGTATAATCTTCAAAGATTCAAGACCAACGTAAATCGTTTTCTGTGCACACGCACTCGCGGAGCGACATAAAAGGATTCATCTTGCGGTGCTGTGCTTTATCATAAAAAAAAAGATATCACAATGGATACTTTTATGAAGTTTACATTCTTTATTAATCGATGCCAAGCATAAATACTAGGTATAATAAATTTTTTAAAAATTAATTGGCATTAAGCTAGTCACCTAAAGACTAACGTTAAAGTTGCTTAAATATATAAATATAATGGAGTAATGCTTAATTAAAAGAAAAACATAAATGAATGGGGACACACAAATCACGCACAGGGGTATTTCGGGGCGACTTCAAAAGATCAGAAGAACAGGTGGACCCTTTAGACAAGAACCACATTTAAAGATTTTCGGAAGTTATAAAATTCTTTGTCCACGACTACTATATAACATGCTCATTATACATGTGTTACCTTAATAATAATATCCAATATACACCAGTGTATAATATTCATTATTTATATTTAATTTTGACAATTTGTGGAGACCATGCCCAAATTTCGGTTTTGTCTACTATTCAAATATTTGCATTGAACAGATGTATGATAAATTGTTTAATTTTATTTTCATTTTTTTTACTTCTATGCAAAAAGATAGGTTTGAGAAAATGTAAATTAAACATTTTTTATTCATGACTATTCCATACTCGTGGTATTACACCCGATAATATTATGTACTATCATATTTTTTTAAGGGGGAGGGGGTCGTATCCCCAATAATCCCCCTGGATCCGCGCCAGGGTCGGTATATTATTTCTATTTCTTTAGATAACATAAACTAATAAAATAAATATAGAGTTATGTGATATTTTAATGAGCTTTAGATTTTAAAGCGCGGTAAAACTTTAGACACGAAAAGCCTTGCTCATTTGGCACGGATTGTGGGTGAACATGACCATAATTTATAAATTTCCGGAACGGCCTTTTACAATAAATTGTTACATATGCTCTGCCCAAAATAAAATAATACATTTTTCCCAATTTACAAAAACTAGCGGATCATCCATGCATTTCTAACTGGTTCTCTACGTTAAAATTGATTAATCTTACCTCGGTTTCAAGCAAATAATAACAAACTGGTAACTAACCTTACTTTCCTTTAAGGTTTGTCCCAACCCGCTATTCTATGTCCGAAGGATTATTTTCAGCCTGTCAATTAAACTTTGAACTTGCCAACAGACTGTTGCAGTGGCAAACTAGTTGTGCGACCGTTCGGGGGTCTGTACTGATACGGTTTTTGGTCGGGTTTAAACAAACCTTATATTCACCGGCAAATCTATTTTTGTCGTTTGTGATGATGTGTGATGTTTTCAAGTATATATTATATGTGCATGTTTGGTTACCTATCCTAAAGCAGTTCGTCGTAATGGGGCAGGGTCGGCCTGCCGACCCCAGTCTGGGTTACTTAAAAAGTAAAGCAATTCATTTTAAGGCGGCTCGGCGTAGTATGCATAGGAGTATGAGGTCCGGGCTTACAAGGACGGTTTTAAAAGTGGAACGGCTATTCGCTGACAGTTTGCGAGTCATTAAAAATTAATGCTAATGTAGAAAAATAATAATATTATACTGTCTGTTGTCTGTTTGGCACTGGGTTGGTACTGCCGACCCTGCCGCCCCTGAAAAGTCGCCACTGAAGGAAATGATGGCGAGATTATTAATACTTTGTAGATTCAGTCAACATTTACAAGTTACAAATATCACAAAATTCAGAATTTAATATATTGATTCTAAAAAGATGGGTAGGATAGCAGGCATTTCCAAATTTTAAACGTGTAACAGTACTTAGATAACGTCAACTTACATTTAAATAATCATGCCAGTATTTGTTTGGTAGAAAGAGTGGGTTAAATTTGTGCATAACTGGAGGTGTTGGATAAGGTGTATTTGTATCAATGACGACTTTGCTCTGTCAATTTATTTTTAAGTCGAGCATTGACCATGTTAAAACCATGGGATATTTCGAGTGGAAAGAAGTATTGTAGCAATTTTAAAATTGTCACTATTGACTTTGCGGGGAATGTTAGACTTACCTTTGATTCTTACAGTCATATTTCCACAAAGTGCATCTTATGGTATAGTTATTTTGTTCAAAATTTGTCTATTAAATTGTGTCATCTTTGTTAACAAAAAATCAATCGAAATATGTGGAGTTAGTAGTACTACGTTCGCTTTTCTGTTGGTTAATTGCACAAGGCGCTGCAAGTAGGTTGACCATGTATTTCCGTTTCGGGCTCCTTCAAATCGCAGAACGCCCATTTTTCAGTCTTGGCCATTTTATGTAATAACAAGGTTGTTTGAAATTATTTTCTTTATTTCATTATTTAATTTATTTCCTCCTAAAAGTCCAGACTCTCGTATCGTTATAATCTTTTGGAGTGTGTCTTTCGTTCTCTTCCTTCTTTTTGGTTAGGTTAAGTTGGCAACACTTCAGTCAGCTGGTTGTTGGAGGAGAAGGAAATTTCTTCGGAGTTCTCGGGGCCTTTAATTTTACTTTCCTAAAATCCAAGGAGGTTGAGCCAGTCGCCGTTAGGCCATTTTTTTGTCAAAATATCACGAGGTCTCACCCCCCTTTTAGAGGTAAGCTTCTTTTATTCCTTTTTTTTTTGGTTTGTTGCGATTCCCGATTCAGTGGGTAATTTTCTTCTTTATTATCTTAAGGGGTTTTGCTGGTTTCGGCAGATTTTTTGCCGTTTTTCCTGCCGTTCGGCACTTATGAAGGTTAAACCACATACGTGATATACCACATGGGGTTTTAAGGCCCACGTAACAACCTAAAGTTCTCCAAATAATCCTGAAAAAGTCTAATTCTACCTAGCTTTCCATAAGAAACCACATAGGGCCAGTTTATGGAAGTAGCCTCATAACAGGATCCTCTTATAGCTGCCCAGATAGATGTATTTTTTTGGTATTTAATTAACTCTAATTTATTTAATTCACTTCAAAATTAAATCAAATTTAATCAATAATCTCCTTTTAATAATGTAAGGCGATCTTGACTTGAGGTCGCATTTTTGATATAACCAAAGGTAACAAATTGAAGTTCTAAAGGTTTTAGAATCTTCAGAGGTTATGTAGATACATACATATATGGTTTTAAAAATTCTTGGGCGAGAAAAGCTCAGTTCAATTTTTTTATACTTTAATCCTAAACATAAATCATTTTTATTTCAGACTAATTTTTAAACTATTTCACTATGATCATAAATAACTAGCATAAACCCTTTTTTGGTCAAGTATTTCTTATTTAATAAAAACTTTATTGTTTGTGTGGAAAAATTCTAGTTTTATTTATTGTGTAGCTTTCCAATAAGTACTATATTCGGTATATTTTTCCTGGTTTGGACTTCTGTCAAACCAGGTGGCGCCCAAGGCAAGCCAACGGCGAAAGGAAGGTGTAAGTATAACGGACCACGACCTAGTGCCTACACATTAAGAGCTACCTCAGCAGACAGTGACAACTTGTTGTCCATGACAAAAAGTTGCCACTGTTATAGTATTACAGGTGCTCAAAACTACACAAGCCACTCGCTACTTAATTGGGACACTCCAGTAATCCAGGTCCTTTTGAATATTCAATGGGCTAAAGAAAACAGCAAGAATGCTTTTAAATAGATTAGAAGAAGGTCTGATTTTAACAGAGGCTAAGGATAAAACGGAATTGTTCGCAGACAAACTCTGCGAGCGATGATAGAGTCATCAGAACTATTCAAATTTTTAAGTCAATGAGCCATCCGATTCAGAACTTCCCCTAGGGTGACGCTAAACAAAGTCAAATCGATAATAAGTGTTTTGAATCTACGAAAAGTTCCGGTTCTTGACGGTATAAAAATACGGCGTTGCGAAACCTAATCTACAGATCTTATCCAAGGCGATAATTAATGAAGGCGATTTCCCATGTGCTTAAAAACATGCAAAGGTAATCTTGATACACAAAAAAGGAGAGAACTCAACTGCTTCACTGAGCTATAGGCCAACCAGCCTTTAATCTAGCTTGGGAAAAATCACTTAAAAGCTTATTTTGTCTTGTCTACTCGACTTTGTGTTTGAGCTCAATGTTCTGCCTAATGAACGTGACGTCAGCAAGGCTTTCGACAAGGTATGGCACAATGCTTTACTATCAAAGTTAACAAGGCTTGGAGCTCGCTTTATTCCTTAAAAATAGATGTTTTGCAGCCTAATTGGGGGAGCGCGCTTTCTTTGGCTTTTGTAAACTGTTTTTGGAGACACAATGACTAACACCTAATTTTTCGCGCCAATTTACGGAAGTAAGGTTCAACTTATAATAAAGAAAAATTGATATATGTGTTTTTGGAAAGTAAAAGAAGAAAGCAAATGTAAGAAATAGAGCTAAACTCGCGAAATTCAAATTATAAGTGATTAAAGTCACTTTGGGCCGACTACTAGAGGTGCCCGGCTTACTAGCGCAACCACCCTATCAGTAGTAGGTATCTAATTTGATTATTTTCAATGTTTTTTGTATGTACATGTAGAATATAAAAAAAATCTTACAAAGTACAACATCTAGTGTATGGGAGGGGGGATTGGATACGACGCCACTACCTATATTATTACTTTTTATATGTTTAAACTTACCAGCGTTTGATAATATATCCAATATGAAAATGAAAATTGTTGCCGAAAAAAATTCAATAAAGTACACTCCTCTAATCACAAAAATTATCACTTCACCAACTAAACATCATCAATATAACCATGCATTGTACCTCTACCGAACTTAACAACTTCATATTACAACAATGGAGTCCTGATCCATGAAAATTAAAATTTAAATGTCACTCAACATTTAAAAAAATACGCGGCTTTTTTTTCGCGTCGCGACGTCTCGCTTGGGCGCTCGCACGTGCGTCGCGCTTTACCGGCCGAAATGTCACAGGAGGCGCGTGTGGCGTGTGTCTTTAGCTCGCGACCGCAGCACAAGCACAAGACCGGCATCTAAAAGCAGGAGACCCGAAGACCGCGGGACGTGGTTGGCGGTTCCTGCTTGGGTGATTCTCCGATACGTTTTAGTTTTTAAGTGATATGTATTTTGATTGAACATTTCAATTTCTTTGTATATAGTATTTGTTACGTAGCCAAGGTTGCGACACTTAATCCGTGTCATCTTCATGGCTGTAAAGAACGTTTTTTGTATAAACGAATAAATGAAATACAAAGTCTGCACTTCAGCTTTCTTGGTATTAAACGGAACTTGTTTCGAGACAAGCATCTTTAGCCTTTCTAATTTCCAATGGGTGACATTTCGAAAAATGAATTTATATGTAACATAACGTAAATACAAATTTTTCTAACCTCATCTTGTTTATCGATGAAGCCGGTTTTACAGGCATTGCAGCAATAATTATAAATGAATCTTCCCATTAGCTCTTTCTTCCAAAACAAATAATAGACCTATATGGTTATTTCCGGTAATGCTAGCGCACACATTTACCATAGATCTTTGTTGGTGTTTGTTTTGAATTATGTCATGCGGATTTTTATCAGCCCAAAAATGTAAATTGTGTGAGTTTATTATGCCATCTCTTGTAAAACCGGCTTCATCGATAAACAAGATGAGGTTAGAAAAATTTATATTTACGTTATAATAATAAATAATAATAATAAATGTCTTTATTAAAATGAAATAGAGTATTTACAAATATTATTAGTAGGGGTGGCGCTACTCGCAGACTGCGCTATTATGTAGAACCACCGTTATGTTACTGTATAAACCAGTTGGAGTATTGAAGTCATGCTGAATAATCATCCAGAGACATAGCGTGTACATTTTGAACATGGTACTGGTGAAGTAACTGTTCATTTAGAGTTTCTTGCACAACCCATTTCGTAACATTGTTTTGTGTCGCGATCCTTCTTATGCTGTTTGGAGGGTTGTCAGCAATATCTTGCAAAATTTGTTCCTCTACGTGAGCGTCTCGTGCTCTCCTGGGAGGTCCCTCACCGCTACGTCACCGTAAAAATTACCCTGAATAAAATATTTCAAATATTAGTTTGTTAACTCTAATAATTACTTTTCCTACGATCACTAATTAAAGTAGGCCTTTGCGCTTCGAAAAATCATCAGAAAGTTGGCGTTTTCCCCAATTTGTCTTATTTTGACATCATTGGCGCTCTAAAGCGCCAAAGTAACTTTGGCGCTCGCCTAACTTTATTTGCAAATAAAATAAAGGCAGTCGTTACTTTAAAAGAAACTATAGCCTAAGAATAAATATTTTAATAAATTTTAAATATGTCAAACCATCCAAACAGCAGTTTTCAAATAATTAAACGATTACAGCCTTCAATAATAAATAAACTGGCGGGAAATGTGATGATTAGTCGGCAACACAACATACACAAGAGGTTCTAATGGCTATTTAATTTCTATAATCAAGGAGGCACATGTCAAACAAAGCGGTAAGTTCTAATGGCTATTTAATTTCTATAATCAAGAAGGCACATGTCAAACAAAGCGGTAAATATTGTAGTAAAATTTAAATATTTGATCATTTATTTAAGTATTCTCTAATTAGTTTATGGTTAAATTAAATAATGGATGTCGTATCAAGTGATAGTGAATTTTCTAATACACCTCCGGATATCGTCGAAGCTGCAAAAAACGTATCGTTAAATCTACTGCCCGAAAAATCCAAAACAAAGTATGAAAATGAATACATTCTTTTCATAAATTGGTGTCAATCGCAAAAAATCAAGAAATATTCTGAAAATGTACTGTTGACCTATTTTGGACAAAAAGCACAAACTTTAAAGTCATCAACTCTATGGTCAAAGTATTCAATGCTCAGACAAACTTTGAAAATTAAAAATGATATTGACATAAGTCAATATGCGAAATTAATTGCATTTCTGAAGAAGAAGTCAGTGGGATACAAAGCAAAAAAATCATTAACATTATCCAAGGATCATATAGAAAACTTTATTCGCAATGCACCTGATGATGAATATTTATGCAAAAAGGTATGCTTTTTAATATTATTTAAAATGTATAATATATCACGATCAGTATTTACATTGGTTTGTGGTTTATAGGTTGTCTTGATTATGGGCACCGCTGGAGCGTGTAGAAGAGACGAGTTAGTAAAAATGAAAATAGATGATATAGAATGTAAAGAATCCCTTTTAATAGTGTGCATTCCAGATTTAAAAACGAATCAAAGTCGGAAATTTACAATTATAAATGACACCGCAGAAAATGCCATTGATTACGTTGGATATTATAAAAAGTACATCCATTTGAGAGAACAGTGCAAGAATAATTTAGAACGCCGCTTGTTTTTCCGATTTTCCAAGGGGCGTTGCACAAACCAGGTTATAGGAATGAATACCATTGGTAAAATACCCAGTGATATTGCCAAATATTTAAACTTATCGAATCCTAACTTATATACTGGGCATTGTTTTCGACGTACTTCTGCTACGTTATTGGTACATGGGGGTGGTGATTTGATACAGCTTAAAAAGCATGGAGGTTGGAAAAGTAGCAACGTTGCCGAAGGGTATATTGATAATTCAATGACCAACAAAATACAAACTTTTCAAAGAATATCTGGCCAATCTCAAACTCAAAAAAAATCAGATTTAACATTTCCTGAGATTTGCAACACTTCTGATCCATCAACATCAGGAATAAACATTAAAAGTTGTAAAAACTGCACTTTTAATTTTAATATAGTAAATAATAAAAAATAAGTCAATTTTATTGTATATTATAAATAAGTATAATATTGTATTTATATTTTCAATGTTCTTTCTGTATTCTGTTCCAATAAAAGTTAAATAAAAAATACATAATATAGGTACCTACAAATATTTATTAAAAAATTTTAAATGATAATATAAGGAAAACTTGGTTTTTGGTATTTTATTGTGTATTACATTTATCAATTTTTTAATAAAGCTGTGTGTTTTGTTTGCTTAGTTTTGTTAAGAATTTACGACAAACTTGGTAATAATACAAGTATTTTACTTAATTTTTTCAACAAAATAATTGTATTCTCTATTTTTGTTAGTGTAAGTTATTTTTGTCGCGCGGCAACTTTCTATCTCAATCGGCAAAGTATCACTTTCCGCTCTTAATACACAAATAGCTATTATAACACCTGTTTCCCCTAGACTTCGATCAACCCTTTGAAGGGGTTTTTGACTTGTCAATGTTCGGGCTGGAAATCTTTCAGAATGAAGTCTTATTGTCTTCGAAAAGGTGGACAGCGCTTCACCATATAGTAAACGCATATCAGTATATTCTGCGTAAGAATATTCTTCCGTTTTTTAAAATTATTTTCACTTGAAGAGGGTTTTGAGAGTTTCGTCAATAGTAATTCATTATGTGGACATTAACAATAACAACCTGAATTTTACCTGTTTGTGTTTAGCACCAGTATTTTTTGGGTGTTTCGCATAAAAACCGAGTTATCTCGAAAGCCGCCAGTTTAATCGAAATATATTAAGAGTACCTTCAAGAGTTTTTGAAGAGAAATGACCCGAGTATTTAGAAAATCAGTTTTCAGCTCTGTCATATGACACCGGTCAAAATCTTGGACCAACGAGTGTGGTGGCAAGCCTGTTCCTGACTTCCCTGGCGATGTAAAATATCCACTGAATGGCTCGCGGTAATGCACAAGCTGCGAGACGAATGTATCACACGCGACTTCCTTAACGGGTGATTCCACACGTCCAGATGGTTGCGAAAAAACGAAACGTCCGATTGAAAATTTAATTATATCTTGTTGTACAGGATAAAAAGTAGCAATGAGAACGTAAAATTTATTTTGACATATCTCTTTAACCAGAATAAAAAAACAATAAGAACGATTTTGCGAAAATTCGGGTTTTCCCTTACCTATATCTTTAGAAATATTCGGAGTTTTTCGAAATGTAGAAACATGACGTTTCAGAGTTCAGTAATCCGCAACCTTTCTTTAATTTAATCATCTCTGTATGCCCGATGGATTACGAGATCCCTGTAGAGTGCATTCGTATCTGGGATACCCTGATCCAAGATGGCGGCCGATGATGTCGATCGCGATCGGGAGCCGGAGTAGTAGACATTTTTGCTGTAAAACTAAAGTAAACAGTGCGATAATATGTATCGTTTGCGGAAAAGCATACCATCAATCGTGTACGGCAAGAGATTGGAGCGAAAGAGTGATAATTTTGGAGAAAACTCGTCTTATGTGTAAGGAGTGCTAAGTTTGCCCGGGGGAACCCGAGGGACCCGGACCTGAATGTAATATCGGTTCCGTTCCGGTTTCGGTTCCAGATGAAATAGAGAATTTAGGTTCCGTTACAATTCCGGTTCCGAAACAATTATTTCGATTCGGTACCTACCAATTTAATTCTGATCCGGTTCCCTCTAAAATATGAAATTTCGATTCAGATCCGAAAACGACCGTTTTGGATAAACTTTGAATTTTTAATCCCGTTTCATTAAAAAAAATTAAGAAAACTGTGTCGCCACAAATGCGACCACTATAATATAGTTGGCAATGGTTTCGTTTAGTCTTTGTTACTTTGCATAAAGACTAAGAGGGAGAGAAAAACAAGTAGAATATTCTAGAGCAAGATCTCAGATTTATATGCCAAAAGGGGAGTAAATTCGCCTGCAATACCTCTTATTTGTTTTGTGGTCGAAAGTGTTTAGACAGAACAAAATAAATTTATAAAGAAACCTAAAATTAGGTTAGGTTTAATTACTGCAAAGGCATGTGTAAACTATCTGACAAAATATTACTCTAAAAACCGAAAAAACCCCAACAAAACGTTTTAATTTTTGGGGTTTGGGTTCTGCAACTAAAATTTTCTTTGAAGTAAAATACATGTTCGGTTTCGATTCCGGTCCACAAAAAATATCTGTTCCGGTCCGGTTCTTACCAATTAGCGGTTCCGGTCCGGGTCCTTGGGCAAACCAATCGAAGAGACTCCAAAACCAGAGAAAGATGTTGAGATCATGTATCTAAAGACCCTGGTTGATGAATTGAAAAGTAAAAATCAGCTAACGCATGAAAACAATATACTCCTTAAAGAGAAAAATTAATATTTAGAGAAAAAGCTGAAAAGTCTCGAAAATCCTAACCTAAACCTACTCCACAAAGGCGAAAAACCTACCGAAAGCAATGGCAGGAAGTTAGATGAAAAAGAAAAAGAAAAAGAAGAAGCAGTGATTGGCTCTAAGCATAAAGAGCCACTTGACAATCTTGGCATGGACACGAAGTCAGCAACATCTGTACCGGATGTTCTGATGCTAAAAGGAGTTAGCCCACCTATCCAACAAGAAGAAAATAACTCTAACCTACAAATTTTAAATGACAAGTCAGTTTCAAAACAAACAGGAGACGACGAAAACAATGGATGGAAAATGGTGAAAAACAAACGGTGAAAAATGGATCCTAGATTGAGACCAAGCTCAATTGAAGGTACCTACAAGGGAATCTGTTTCCACGTTAAAGGTCGTTGAACCCAGGAGATACTTCTGGATTTTTGTGTCACGCTTAACAAATGACACCGAGCCAGATAATATCATAGACTACCTGAAATTGAACGCTGTTGATTCAGAATGTGAACGAATTAAAACTAAGAGGAAGCAACCTTTAAAGTTGGTATATTCATAGAAAAAAATCTATAATTCTTGATGAGAACTTCTGGCCAGTAAGTGTTCGTGTTAATAAATTTTTAAGCTTGAGGAAAATAGAGAAATGTGATAAGAACAAATCAGAGGACAGACCGTTCAAATATACAACAGGAGGTACAACAGCACACCTTAAAACTTAAACATCAATGCAAGATCCTTAAAATATACAGTGCTACAACTGGAAGCATAATATCTTGTCGATAAAAACATAGATGTGCTCTGTATAACCGAACATTGGATGTCAAAGACAGAGATTGGTGTACTGGTGTACTTCATATTGATGGTTATAATGCTCTGGGTTATTCTGCCAGAAAGGAATCTTTTGGAGGTGGAACTCTAATATTTGTTCGCAATGACCTGGAAGCTGGTATAAGATTTTTTTAAATTGATTATAACATAGAAAAATGTATAGAGTATTCATGTGTTTAAATAAGTAAATCGAATTGATATGTTTTAGCATTGTACAGGTCTCCGTCGGGCCATTTTGACACTTTTTTGACTAATTTGAATCTTATATTTGATTATTGATATATTGTGTGAGGGTGGGCGGGGAAATTGTTTTAGCTGGCGATTTTAATGTCCATTTTGGTACAACGGAGCCGAATGCCCTTCAATTCTGTAATGTCAAGGCTGGATTTGGCATGCAGCAGACCATAAAGGTGGCAACCAGACAGGAAACCTGCCTTAATAATGTAATTGTGAGTGGAGATGTGGATGTCCATCGTGCTAAAGTGGTGGATCTGGACATATCTGACCATAAGGGTCAGATTGTAGACATTGCTGTTTGTTGTTGTAATAATAACAATTTCTTTCAAAATAAAAGCAAATTTAAGCCCATTACTCGACAGGGTTTATTTACATTTCATAATAAGCTCTCCACAGGATCATGGGATTTTGCCGATTGTATGGATCTTGATGCGGATAGTAAGTGTGGGAGGTTGGTGAGTGTTTTGAATAACGTATGTCCTAAAAGTTTTGGCACAAAATTCGTTGGCTTTAATTTTAACAAAAACCAAATAATATCAAGTTGCCTTTGAAAACAGAAGTTTGTTAACATTGTGTACTGTCAGTTGAGATTTATTTATTTTAAAGTTTTCGCTTTAAGATGTCGTATAAATTAGAAATAAGAAAAAGTATCTATAAGTTGATAAGGCGCGTACCCAAAGCTGAAATCTGTCGAATATTCCAGAATGAAAGCATTTCAAGCAGAACCGTTTATAGAACAATAGCAGAGTGCGAGCAGGGAATACCATGTCTGAATCTCCCAAAAAGTGGAAGACCACGTACATTTACTGCACAGAGGTCAAAGAGATTGGTGAGAAGAGCAAAAAACCAGGTTGGAATATCAACGAGGAGACTGGCTCGTCAATTCAGATCTTCTAAGAGTACGATATCGTTGGAATTAAGGAGGAATGGACTTAAATATCGAAAGAGACGTAAGTGCCCCAAATACTCTCAAGCGCAACTCCTTCGTATACCAAGATGCTGTCGTCAACTGAGGCGGGTACACTTTGCCAATGAAAAAAACATTATTTTAGATGATGAAAAGTATTTTACTTTGAGTAATTCTGAAATGAAGGGAAACGATGGATTTTATACGGACAACGTAGAGGAATGCCCTGACAATGTTAGATATAAAAATAAAGCGAAATTTGCAGATAAAATCCTTGTCTGGTGCGCAATTTCTAACAGAGGTGTATCCTGACCTTTTGTGGGAAGAGTGAGGGGTGAAGCTTTGAATAGTCAGAGCTATATTGATAATTGCCTGTCCAAATTACTTCAGTTTGTCCACGAACATCATGCTTATGACGATATCAAGTTTTGGCCAGACCTAGCATCATGCCATTACTCAAGAGATACCCAAAACTGGCTTCGACAACACCAAATACCTTTTGTTCCCAAAAACGATAATCCTCCAAACTTGCCGCAGGCTCGCCCAATAGAGGATTTTTGGGCTTTACTGTCTAGGAAGGTTTATCATGGAGGCTGGGAAGCTCAAGATAAAGAACAATTAAGACGGCGAATTTACGAAAAACTAAGAGAAATTGATCTGAATTCCGTCCAGGGCCTCATGAGAGACATTCGAAGAAATTTGCGTCTGGTAGAGCAGAATGGGCCACTCCACATAATTCGATAGTATAGTTTCGTTAAGTATTGAGTTGTGATTTATGATAACTAGTTAGTGTTCAAATAAATTTCTTCATTAAAAGAAAAATCCGATAAATATTTTGTGCCAAAACTTTTAGGACATACGTTAAAGCATTCTTGGAGAGTTTCCAGAGAAGCGGTATGTCATGCGTACGGACAATGATATAGGTTGGTTTACTCAGAAACTGAGAATCATGAGGGAGCATTTAGGGTTGCTGGGTGATATTAGTAGGCAGTACAAATTCTCATACAAATAGACATCACTATAAGCAATATAGAAAAGCAATCCGCAAAGCGAAAATTACTGCAAATAATAATCGCATTAGTTCTTCTAGTAATCCTATTAAAAACATGTGGCAAATTATTAACAAAAACAGTGGTAACATTAAGAAGAATATCGAGTCTAATAATCTTACATGTGATGACTTATTTTTTAAGCATTGCTCATAAACTTGTCCAGGGTATACCAGAGTCAGACACTGACCCCCTGGATAATTTAAGAAATATTTCTGTTTCAAGTAATTTTTCCTTATTGGAAGTAAGCTTTAATGAAGTTAGAGATATAATCAATGAACTTAAAAACAAGGATAGCCGCGATATATATGGCTTAAATGTTAAAATAATAAAATCTTTGAAGAATCTGATTCTGGTGCCTCTCAGAAAACTTGTTAACTATTGCATTGGGAGGGAACATTTCCGGAGTGTATGAAGAGGGCAATCGTGGTTCCTTTGTTTAAGAAGGGTAGTCAAGAGGAAGCAGAGAACTATCGACCTATATCATTGCTTCCTATACTATCTAGGATTTTTAAAAGGTGCATGTCACGGCAAATTGTACATTTCTTTGAGCATAATAATCTATTTAATGAGAATCAGTTTGGATTTAGAAAAAATAAAAGCACCGTTCAGGGAATGCTCAATCTGATATCGGACATTATGGATGCTTTCGACGGACAGTGCTACAATACAGTACTGCTGTGTGACCTTAGCAAGGATTTTGACTGTGTGGACCATGGGATCCTGCTAGGTGAATTAAAGGTCTATAGATTCAATAATAACAGTCTTACATTGCTGAAATTATATCTGATGGGAAGGTGGCAGGCTGTGCGGTACGGTGGTGTGAGATCTACAGAACAGGAGATAAGGATCGGGGTGACCCAGGATTTAATCTTAGGCCCCATACTTTCCATTTTTATATAAATGACCTGCCATTGATAGATCCAAATGTAGATTATACTCTTTCCGCGGAAGACACAACCATCTCTGTTACGGCTGCTACCCTTGAGGCTTCTCTGCGGGGTTCCCTGGAGGCACAGCGGATTGCTGAAGAATGGTTTAATTCTAGTAAACTGCTATTAAATAAGAGCAAGATAGAGATAATCGTGTTTTCACTAAGAGATGTGGGTACTTTGAATGATCATGTGTGCGGCAATAAATTCCTTGGAGTATGCATTGAACCAAAAGTACAGTGGGGTATGCATGTTGATGCTATTGCATCAAAATTGAATTAAAATCTATATCTGCTGCGTCGTCTTGCAGAAAATGTGTCAAATTGAATACTACTAAGGACAGCCCATTTTGCGGTTTTTCATGCACATCTTTCTTATGCTGTGCTTGTGTGGGGGCATGCATCGGGTGCAAAACGGTTGTTTGGACTACAGCGAGGGGCAGTCAGGGCGGTGAGTGGTCTTGGTTACAGGGATGATTGAGGGCGGCTTTTGTGGAGTTGGGGATACTTACAATGCCGCCTCTGTATATCCTTGAAAATCTACTATATGTAAGGGCGAATCTGAATCTGTTTTCTGCTCATGAGGACATACATACGTATCGGACCAGAAATAGGGGTAATTTGGTAACCACGTGCTGGCGGTTAAAGAGGTATTAGGATGGCCCGGGTTACTGGTCAGTAAGGTTTTTTAATGTCTTGCTTGCGGAGATGAAGGAATCGCCATTTCCTACGTTCAAGGAGAAAATGAAACAAATTTTAATATGCAATGCCTTTTATTTTAGGAGTATTTTAAATATTTTATTGGAAGATAGGTTATATACATCTGTGTTCTGTTTTAGTTAAGTTTTTTAATTTGCTGCAAAATAACTTTGATATCTTGTAGTTTTACTATTGGACGTATAATGTGCATTGCAACCTGTAATCTTAACATGAATAAATAATCTGAATACATTATTTCATAAATTAGTTTATTATAAAAAATTAATTGCATAGTTACTTTACAGTTAAGGAGAGCCCGACCATGTAGCTCTCTTTTGGTATTTTACCGACCATTATGACGACGCATTGATATTTTATCAGGCAGTTGATTTAATGCCCTAGCAGCCAACAGTACAGTTTTGGACAAATTATACGAAGGCGAACATCTTATTGAGACGCTCCCTGTATATAAATTAACAATATAAAATCAAATTATTTTTAATTTTACAGCACAGCTTATTTTACAGCACCAGTGCTGTTAGTGTGAATAGTACTGCGCGCGTGAAGTAATACACTACTCATCAAACTAAACATAGTGTGGTAAAGTACCTATTCATTACAGCACAGTTGTGTTGTACTTAACAAGAAAAATAATTAAAACAGGTACTACTTTACTTATTTAATTGATTTATAGATTTTACTTTGGTGACGTACGGCACTGCAGTTGTCAGTCGAAACTTTCCATATAAGTCGAAGTGGGTATGATTCAACAGTCATGATATTAAATGAACCTTTTCAAGAAATAAATGTCGTCGATTGTTCCCAAGATACTGTTCCCACCTTTATTTATTTGTGATTTACTTGCTGTTTTCTAAGTATGCAAGAATTTTTTGAATCATGTCCATTGTTTGCGGATTACCTACAAATTTAAACATACAGCGTGTTACAAAAGTCTAGAACTCTTTGAATATCTTTAATACCGATTCTCCGAAATTCGATATCTGTATGTAATAGCTTATGGCGGGCCTGTTAGTAACATTTGCAATGTTGTCAAATTTACAGCTCTTGAGCAATTTATAAAAAAAAAAATGAAATGACATATTCTGATATAAACTGATAGAAGATATAATAAGTAGGTATTGGAAATTTCTGACGCTGACATTGAACTTTTTGTTTTTATAAGGTATTTCTACTTCATAGTTTATCAGTTTTGGGGCCGGTCGCATATACAGTTTGAACTATTTGCTAAGGCTCTGTGGTTCAGAACGGATGATGTTTGCCCCATTCCCATGACCAGCTGCTGCAAAGGTTTTCGCTCATAAGTTTAGATAGAAGACGTACTTAAACATCTTTCTCAGTCGTTTTTGTGCACGCTTGTCAACGGTACCTAGTATTGTTTGTGAAGAACTATTGGCAAAAGTAAATTTTATAGTTCTTACGTTAAGTTCTCGCAACACAGATACTTTTTACCTACCACAGCATCGTTCTAATGTTTATAAGTTTGAACCTATTAACTCGATGTGCGCCTACTATAATTATTCTAATGTTAATGCTTATGATATTTTTGCCTGCAGGTTAAGCGCAATTAATAGTCACTTTTATCGACAAAAAATTTTTTGATTTTCTGTTTTTAAGAGTGTTTTTGTTGCTTTACTGTGTTCTAATTGTCAATCTTCTTTTTTCTTTTAATGCACATGTTATGTAAATCTGAATCGTTTTGTGTTAAATAATATTGGTTTAATTGTGTAGGTAGTAAAATTAAGTTAGTTTGTAAGTTTTCGTTTGTACCTGTTTTGTAATTGGGGAACTGTTAAACAGTGTATGTATAGATAAACAAAAATAAATAAACTATAGTTCACTGTTGAGCTGCAGCTCAAAGTAAAAAAGTTGTTGTTCTAACAGAATTTTACACTGATCATAGTTCAAGTCCGGAGTTCAACTGAGGACCCACGTTCTGTTAGTTAAAGTTGAACTGTCGATCTAAGTGATTTACCAACCTCCGATTGTTGTGTTGTGTTTTACCAAAGAACTACACAGCTATAATTTTGTTGTATTTACCAACATCATCATCTTGATATTTTAGTTTATGTATTAACCCATCAAAGCCTTGTGTGTTGTGTGACCATTTGGTTACACAAACATGACATCTGTTAAGTTTTTGCTTGAACTTATCGTTACTAGATGGCGTATATCATCATCTATATCTAACTTTTACTGCTTATTCGTATTGGGTGCTGAAGAAACGTGGATTATTTTTGTGTATCGTGTTAATCTACTAAAAGTAATGGAGCCGCGATTCGTGTAAGTATTTTTTTTATATTATTTAACAAGCTATAGGAATATGGTAAACTTTATTGCTAAATAACTGATAAATATCATAAAAGTTGTTCAAAATATTCTAAGCTAAAAATATTTTTTTTATGTAAAAAGAAAGTAGCGCGTTACCAAATGGTCACACTAGGCTAATATGATAGCTATTGTATTTTTTTGGTTCCAGAAAAGGGTTTTCTCTCAAAGAAGATGGACGAATTGAGCAAAACGAACCAATCGATCTATTCATATGCCCACCTGACCCGAATGTTTTGACCGACGAAGATGAAGGTGGATTAGTGGACAATTTGTCCAGAAGACAACTGTTAGCTGCTGCAGAGCTTTGTTTATCTAACAGCGAACGCTTGTCACCGATAGAAGACGCTGGTCATTTAGAAGAGGACCAAGTAATTGAAGGCGAAAGAATGCAGACATTAGAAATAGCGATTTTTTGAAAACCCTGAAGGGAAAAAAATATACTAAGAGGACATGGGTAGACAGTGATCTAATAAAAACCTCAAATTTTCAAAATACGGATTATTCAAATTTCAAGGATTTATCCCCGGTGGACTTATTCGAGCTTTTTTTCAATGATGAAATAATATTCCATATTTTAGAAGAAACTAGAAAATATGAAAAATTTCTCAATGTTCCTGTTCCAAAGGTTACAATCGAAAAACTAAAATGTTTTCTAGGAATAATGATTATATCTGGATACAATATTCTTCCTGGTAAAAGATTCTTTTGGACTTCTGGAAAAGATATGTGCAATGGAATGGTGAAAGAAGCAATTCGTCGAGATAGATTTATACAAATAATGCGGTTTCTACACTGCGATGACAACTCTGAAATAGATCCTACAGATAAAATGTGGAAACTAAGGTCCCTCATTATCAAACTACAAAGTTCTTTTTTAAAATATTATCAGCCAACCGAAAATATGAATTATGACGAATCTATGGTAAAGTACTATATGCGACCGCCACCATTGCAAGCAATTCATACGCGGCAAACCGATAAGGTTCGGATATAAGGTATGGAACCTTAATTCCGAAAACAGCTACCTAATAAACTTTTACATATATCAGGGGAGAAGCCCACACTCAAACGATGCCTACGAAGCTGCATTTCGTAAAGCAGCTGCCCCCCTAGTTTGTATGTTAGACAGTTTACCCCAAAAAAAATCTTGCTTACCAAATTTACATAGATAATCTTTTTACTAGTTTTAATTTGTTAATTTAATTTAAAAGAAAAGGGATATGGTGTGACAGGGACAATTAGGGAAAATAGAGTGCCCAAGGACGTTCCCCTTCCTGATAAAAAAAGCATGTCAGAAGAATCTAGGGGACATATAGTTTCCAGAATTGATAAAGAAGATGGTATTATGTTAACTAGGTGGATGGACAACGCTGTGGTCACGATGGCATCAACCTCCTATGGAATAAATCCTATCCAGAATGTCAAACGATATTCACAGACTGAAAATAAGATAATTCAAGTCCCACGTCCACATGTCGTAGGAAAATATAATACGTATATGGGCGGTACTGATCGAATGAACGAAGACTTGTCCAGATATCGAATAGGCATTCGCAGTAAAAAGTGGTACTGGCCTATACTTATTTGGTTGATTGACGCAGCTATTCATAATGCTTGGATCCTTTATAAGTCTTCTGGGAGGCCAATAACTAATTTAAATTTCCGACGCGAAATTGCTACTTGTTATCTGAATAAATATAAAACTCCAAAAGTCTCGTTTCACCATTCGAAGCGAGAGGTTGTTGACAGTAGTTGTCAGTTAAGTTGTCAAGAAGTGTCAGAGAATTTTATTTTTTCTGAAATAAGAATTACAAATAGAAAAATGGAAGGAAGCAGCGGGGGGCTCATTCTCCTCCCCGAGAAAGACGTATCAACATCGTCAGGTGACGAGAAATTACCAGGTAAAAAAGATTTAGATATGGATGAAAGAATAGCAGAGATCGAGAAGAGAATGGAGGCGAGGTGGAGAAAAATTCTCAATGAAAAGGAGCTTGAATGGAGGATTCAGTCGTGTAAACAGAAAGAAGCTGGATTCGCGGAGCTATTAGAACTTAAAGCAGTCAATAGGGATCTTAGAGTGGAGATTGGTATTTTAAAAAACGCTAACAGGGTAAATTCTGACTCAAAATTATTATCAAATAATAATGACAATGACGTTAATAAATTAAATAGCGAAAGGGATTCAGATATTATTATGACTGAGACAGTAAATTTAGATAGGGACGTTTTATTTGAGGCAAAATTAAACGGCCTCATTGACAGTAATATTGCGGGGACCTCAGTGGGTCGCGCTGCTAATGCTAAAGCGTCATCGGAAGCTATAGCTATTTTTAATACTTCTGACATGGAGTGTGATTCGGTTTCGGAAGACTCCGAAAGCGGTCCACTGAGATCCCCCAGAAGGAGGGCCCGCAAAAGGCCTGCGAGGCATGGTGGCCCAGATGAGGCGAGTAAAAAGGTGGCTGGAGTCTCTGACTTGCCCAATCTACCAAGAACAAATAATGTTGCTCTGGAAGCACATTTGTCACAAAAAGTAGTTGCTGGAAAGCAAAAATCGCGCCAGCCAGTGGCGGGACCACAATATAATGTAAATAATAGTAATTCGATTAATAAAAATAATGACAATAGTTTGACAGTTGACCTTGCTTCTGATCAGAATGGGACGGGGGAGGCCCCAAAAAGGTTACGAGTACCGCCCATTGTCATTAGAAATAAGGACAAGTATAGCAGCATTGCAAAGTATTTCACTGTTAATAAATACGATTACGGTAGAGCAGTGACAGTAGAGGCGGGTGTGAAAATTCACCCAGCAACTCCTGCGGATTACAATAAAATTATAAAATTTTTAGATGCAAATAAAGAGCCGTACCATTCCTTCAGGTTTCAGGAGGAAAAAGAACTACACGTCGTCCTCCGTGGAATCCTGGAGGCATGGTCTGAAGAAAAAATTAAAGTCGATTTAGAGGAGTTGGGTTTCACACCCTCCCGCGTCATAAGGTGGCATAATAAAGATGGAAACCGGATGCCATTGGTGTTAGTGTTTCTACCTAAAACCCAAAAAAATATTTTTGATTTGACAAATCTGGATTTCATGTCTATTAGGGTTGAAGCCCAAAAAGCAAGAGCGACAACTTCGCAGTGTCATAGATGCCAGCTCTTTGGACATTCTCAGTTTAGGTGCACGGCGCCAGTCAAATGCTTAAAATGTGCGCAGGCGCATTTCTCATACGAATGCCCAAAGAGCAGGGAGGATAAAGCGAAGTGCGCTAACTGTGATGGGGACCACCCCGCAAATTTTCAAGGGTGCCCCAAGCATCCAAAACAACTAAAGCAAAGGCAAGAAGAAGCAGCTAGACCGCGAGTACTGCCTCCCAGGGGTAATTTTCAATGGGGGTCACAAGACAATAATAAATTATTAGGTAATGATGTCAATAAAAGCACTAAAGTTACAAGCGAAATACCAGCAGCAAAGGCGCTGGAAGCTGCTCTGCAAGCCACCATGCAGGGCTTCTTGGCCGAATTTACGAAAGTAATGCAGGCGCAAATACAAAATATGTTATCAACTTTTGCTCACTCTGCTGATTGATGGCTTTGCAGTCAGAAGTCGCCTTTTTAAAAATTGCTACGATCAACGTTAATGTATTAACTGGTAAGAAACTCGAACTTATTGGTTTTGTGGAGGATAATGGCATTGATGTGCTTTTAATCCAGGAGACATGGCTTAAAGGCCAAAGGTTCACATTTCCAAACTATAATATTTACAGAAATGATCGTACTGACAGACGGGGAGGGGATACCATGATCCTGGTTAAAAAGCACATCATTGCCCAGGCAGTGCCGGGGCCTGAAAACTGTGTCCATATTGAAGGAACTTTTATAGTAGTAAAGATGAAAAATGGTAAGCGCGTGTACCTGGGATCAGTTTACTGTAGCCCTGCGGTTAACCGCAATTTCAACGGCAATTGTTTGCAAAAAATTTTTGATAATAATAAAACCACGATTATAGGGGGTGACCTCAATGCTAAAAACAGAGTTTGGGGTTGTAGGACAACGGAAGCAAGAGGTCGCGCCCTATTTAATCATTCAGATATATTTAACTATCATATTTTACCGCCGGAAACTCATACTCATCTTTTCGAGCGTGGACTTCCAGAAATTCTAGACATCTTTGTGATTAAGAATACAGGGCAAATTTCACAGCCTGTTGTATTACATGACCTAACGTCTGACCATCTACCAGTCATTGTAGAGCTTGGTGATCCTCGCGAGAGGGGGAGAGCATTTATGTCTAAAACCAGCACTAATTGGCTCCGTTACAAGGCGCTACTGCAGGAGGTAGAGCCGCTCCCCCAATTAGAAGGATCACAGCAAATTGAACAAGCTATTGAACTATTAACTGATAACATTAATATTGCTCTGGCAACAGCTTCAGTCACTAGGGTGTCGGAATTTTCCAAGTTTGGGGCCATACCTGTTGATTTAAAGGAGGCGATTAGGGAAAAAAATAGAGTTAAGAACAGGGCATACCGGACTGGAGATCCGCGAATAAAGGCTGAAGCAAACAGATTAAATACATTAATTAAACAGCGATTAAATGAGCGCGAATCCTCTCTTTGGGAAAGCAGGATAAGGGACTTAAATACGGAGGATGGTAGCATCTACAAAATGTCCAGGGTCTTGACGAGGGGCACCAGGAAACCGATGTCATTCGTCAAAACCCAGGATAATGTAATAGTTTCGGATTGTAAGCAAAAAGTTGAACTTTTCGCAGAAAAGCTCTGCGAACAGTTCAGCGAGAACCCATCTGATGACCCACGGAGAGATGAAAGGATCTCCAGAACAGTACAAATATATCAAGGAATAGATCATCCAGTTCAAAATATATCAGTCGTCACTCAGGAGGAGGTGGAAGGACTTTTAAATAATTTAAATATAAGGAAGGCTCCAGGCTTGGACGGCATTAGAAATGCGGCACTACGCAATTTACCAAATAATATTATTAGGGACATAGTAAACTTGTCACAGGTAATTATCAAAGAAGGCCACTATCCATGTGTGTGGAAGAAGGCAAAGGTTGTTTTGATCCTTAAACAAAACGAGGATCCTACACAGGTTGTAAGCTATAGGCCGATAAGTTTATTATCGAGTCTGGCCAAAGTCATTGAGAAAATCATTCTTAGTCGTTTGCAGGATTTCGTTTTTGAGCGCAATATTCTCCCTGATGAACAATTTGGATTTCGGGGAGAACATTGCACTGTAAGACAAACAACAAGGCTGGCAACCAGAATACTACAAGGATTTAACAGGAGAGCACACACGGGAGCAGTTTTCTTTGACGTTTCGAAAGCATTTGACAAGGTCTGGCACTGTGGTCTGATATTAAAACTAATAAGGTTGGGTGCCCCCAATTATCTCATTAAAGTCATTATCTCCTTCTTGGAGAACAGAAGTTTTGTAGTTTCGTCAGAAGGCGCGATTTCAGACCCGAAACACATCAGGGCGGGAGTTCCGCAAGGATCCCCTCTCGCTCCGATGCTGTATAACATTTATGTTCATGATATTCCGAGGGACAGATTTAATGAGTTGTTTTTGTTTGCTGATGATACTGCAATTACTTCTGTTTCAAAGTCACCGCGGATAGTGGTGTCTAGATTGCAAAGACACATTAAATCATTAGAAAAATGGCTTTCGGACTGGAAGATTCGTCTGAATCCCGCCAAGACGAAAGCCATTTTCTTTTCGAAAAGCACGGTGAGAAGGCCCGAGACCCTTCTAAAAGTGAACGGCATACAAGTAAATTGGGTTCAAGAAGTCAAGTATCTGGGTCTAATTTTTGATCAGAGATTGAACTGGAAGAAAAATTCCGATACACGACTTAAAAAGGCTGGAAAGCAGCTAGGTTCTATTTACTGTCTTTTAAATAAAAAGAGTAAAATAGGATATAGAACTAAAGTAAACTTATACAAGACTTTGGTCAGGCCGGTCCTGACTTATGGTGTGCCAACATGGTGCATGATAAGCAGGACTGAGCATAACAGATTCCAGATATTTCAGAACAAAGCTTTAAAAATCATTGCGGACGCTCCGAGGTATGCTGTGAATAGGGTGTTACATAGAGATTTTGAGATTCCAACTTTAATAGAATTTTACAATAAGATTATTACAAACTACTACAGACGAACGGACATTACCACTAACCCACTTATTAGACAAACACACATACATTCTCCGCCAGGCTCCACTTATAAGTACCCTAAGAATTGGCTACCTCCAGTTATAGTTGAGAGGCACTGAGCTGGAGGGCTCGACGAAATATAATAATATTTTAAACAAGGAAACCAATTTCGAGAAGAAATAGTGTGATAACATTAAGCAAAATTAACGCACTCTCAAACAACAATACTTAGGGCATTGCCCAAACCAAATTTTTATGTGAAGTTCGGCCCATAACGCTACAGATCATTGAATAGAAGTTAAAGGCATTAAGCCTGACTTAGAAGACAAGGAAGATCCCTAATATAAAACTCCACCAATAAGACCTGGTAGACCATCGACGAGCCAAAGTAGCATCTCGCTGAATCGAGTATCCGACGATATCAGATATGATGAAAGGACCCACTTAGTAGAACCTGTACCAAATAAAAAGCGTAGACGGTGCGCGGGTGAGGGATGTTCTTCAGTTGGGCGTATGCAATGTCAGAAATGTGGCGTTGGTCTTTGTATTGTTTTTCAATATTTCACAAAAAATAGGTAAATGATCACAAGAACCTAGTGTGACCATATGGTCACATGTTGTAATTTCGGTTTTTTTATATAAAATTTTAAAATTATACACCATAAGTGTTTTTTGTACCCCAATGACTCCCTGATTGAAATTATTTTCATTAGAAACGAAAAAAAAATTTCCGGCTTTGATGGGTTAAGTTTTAACTGGATAAACAACTTTTGGGTCTTGTGGATGCTAAGATCTCACCACATATACATCAGGGTGCCCACCGGGAACCGCTTCGATCTATACATACATGGAAAACTGTGCACAGAAAATTTTTGAAAATTTGACAGCATGCTAATGTCGCTGGGGGCAATGCGGCTAAAATATTTTCAATAGGGTGACACTTCCGCTTATACCGGAAATATTTCGCTTATGCCGGAAATAGGTGTCAACTTGCTTATTTTAAATGGAATACCCCGTATATTATTACATTTTTAAATTCTACGTAAGATTGTAGGCAGATTTTGTATATCATGTCCTATACCCAAGTCTACGCGTTTTTGACATATTTCAGGTTTTATGTTAAAAAATTACGTTTGCAGGCCATTTTTTTTTAATTGTTGTGGCTTTTACTTGATGGAAATTCATATCTACTCAAATGAAAGACAAATTACAGTCTGATTTCCACTATATTACAAATTATCTATGACGCGTTTCTCTAACACAGTAGCTTCATCGGATAGGATTTTTTAAAAAACGAACTAAAATTTACATTATTATTATAACTCTGCTTAAGGTAGGTGGGCGAATGAACACAGTTTAAGATAATTATATGCTATTAGGTAGATGGTAGGTTACCTAATTCTAATTAATGTTTCAATATTTATGACGGAAATGCCCTTTGGGAATTCCACACTGAACTTTTATGGTCTTTATACTAATTAAAAAGGTTTAGTAGTGGTGAATTATTTAAATCTGTGTGGTCATTTAGGTGATTACCTGTATTTTTAAGTCGGTTTATTTCCAAGCTATTCAACTCAACTATTTGGAAAGCTTAGTAGAGAAAGAGTAATTTAACTCATAGCCAACTGGAAATAAACTTAAAATCCGCAGCAAAATTGCCATGTAAAAATATTAAATTGGCAATATTTCGAAAACTACAAATTTTCCGTTCAACCATCTTTTCCATAAGCAGGAGGTAAAGTTAATTTGTCTTTATTCATTATAACGTATTAATGTGTATTTCTTTGGCTATTTTAATCGGAAAATGTTGCTGTACTTATATGGTACAAACAAGTGTAGAGAATTAAGCCTTAGAAAACGTAGCACCCACAGTTAGTATATAGTTCTGTGATGAGTACCTAATAACTGTAATATTTGTTGCGTCGAACACTCGGGAATGGACTGTATTACTTTAAATAATGAATCTGTACTTTTAACTAATATTTTTATTCTAAGAAAATACAGAGCTTTTCTTTTTATACATCTAATGTCTTCTTAAAACGTCATTGTCTAAAAAATCCTACTGGTTCTTTTAATGTTGTCAAAGCAATGCTTCGAAACAGGTCTTGATTACTGGTTGCCCATTGTATTTATACATAGGCCCGAACATGCCGGCCGCCTTGAAATAGCACAGGATTTCAACAAAACAATGTTTTTAGTGTCAAATTAGTCTTGGTATTTAGTTTTGATTTGGTAAAATACATAGTTTATTTAGCGAACGTTTTGTTTGAGTACCGTCACTAAATCTAATTGAAACGACTCGCACAACATTGTCACTGCCAGGATGCAATTGTCGCACTCGCGCTAATTTCCATTTTAATGGTGGTAGATTGTCTTCTTTGACTAAAACCAAATCGCCAATCTTGATTATTGAAGCTGAATTTTGCTTCCATTTCAAGCGATTTTGGAGTTCTGAAATGTATTCTATACTCCATCTCGACCAATATCGTTGTACCATTTGCTGTAGTATCTTATAATGCGTCAGTCTGTTTTCAGGAGTATGTAGTATGTTTGGTTCGGGTATGGAAGTAAGAGATTTGCCGATTAAAAAATGGCCTGGAGTAAGGGGACTAAAATCATCAGGACTTGAGGATAAGGGAGATAATGGCCTTGAATTCATTATGGCTTCTATCTGAGTTAAAACAGTCATAAAATCTTCATAATGCAAATTATTATTACCCACAATTCTTTTTAGATGATGCTTAAGTATTTTTATTCCGGCTTCCCACAGTCCGCCAAAGTTAGGTGCTCTGGGCGGAATGAAATGCCATGTTATGTTATCATTAGCCAAACTACTACAAATAGAGTCATTATATTTTTTAAAAAATAATTTAAGTTCCGAATTAGTGCCGACAAAGTTTGTAGCATTATCTGAAAACATATTCGTCGGTTTACCCCTTCGTGATACAAATCTTTTTAAACAAGCCAGAAATGCATTGGATGTCAAATCGGTTACGAGTTCAAAATGAACAGCTTTAGTAGTCATACAAATAAATAAACAAACCCATGCTTTTGTTAAACAAGGTTTTCGTGTTTTTCTGTCCTTCAATAGAAAGGGACCTGCATAGTCGCACGCTGTATTGACAAAAGGAATGAATTGATTAACTCGTTCTGCTGGTAAATTACCCATTAAATATTCACCTATTTTGGGTTTTACTCTAAAACACACAATACAATCATGTACTATTTTTCTAGCGATTCTACGCCCGGAAATTGGCCAATAAGAATTTCTTACCGAATATAATAACTGCTGAGGGCCACAGTGCAATAAAATCTTATGATAGTAAATCATAATTAACATTGTTAACGGATGCTTGTGATGTAAAACAATTGGATGTTTTTGACTATAAGGAATGTTTGCTCTTTGAATTCTGCCACCTACACGAATAACATCATTCTCCAAAAAAGGATGTAAGGCACTTATATTACTTGAATTCTTAACTTGACCTTTTGATTTCAAATCGTTATATTCCTTATTAAAAGATTGTTGTTGAGATAATTTTACTAATGTTAAGAGCGCATCATTTAATTCATTAACTGTCAATTCGCCAAAATTACGCTCTAACTTTCGCATTTTACAATTAAATATAAATCGCTTGCAATATCCTACAACGTGTTGCAATTTTGATAATGTCGAAAATTTCTCAAAAATATCCAAATCATTGCTTTCTGCTACAACATTACAAGTAGCGCGTTGTTCTGGGACAGAATCAAATGAGATGTTGCTTAGTGGATTGTCTAATTTCCACTCTGATCTATCAATGCTTAAAAAACCAGGGCCATTCCACCATAATTTATTGTCTAATAGTTGGATTGCACTTACACCCCGTGAAATAAGATCTGCTGGATTGTATTCGCTTCGTACATGAATCCATTCTTCAATCTTAGTAAACGATTGAATATAATTTACTCGATTTGCAACGAACACCTTCCAACGATCTGGTGATCCTTTAATCCAATGCAGGGTTATAGTGGAATCGCTCCAATAAAAAATATTATCAAATTCAACATTAAATGAATCTTTAATTTTATTAGCCAAATTAACAGCTAAAACCGCAGCACACAATTCGAGTCGAGGTATAGTTACCCGTTTTATGGGCGCTACCTTGCTTTTTGCACAAAGTAAGTTACAAAAATAATCATTATTTCTTTTACATCTTATATAAGCGCACGCGCCGTAAGCCTTTTCGGATGAATCCGCAAATAAGTGGAGCTCCACAGTTTCGGGTTTATCGATAAAAACATGTCTCGGTATAGAAATGTCCTTCAAAGCCTGTAACTCACTGCAAAAATTACGCCATTTTTCGCTCAACGGCCCTAATACCTCTTGATCCCATGACAATTTTTCTTTCCATAGATCTTGTAAAATTAATTTGGCAATCACAATTATCGGTCCTAATAGCCCTAAAGGATCGAATATTTGGCTAACGATAGATAAAATTAATCTTTTACTGATTATTGTTTGATCATCAAAATTTCGAATACGGTACTGTATGATATCCGATGACGCGTTCCAAAATACACCTAAAGTTTTATTTTGTTCATTTTCACCTAATTCTAAAATATTTGCTTTTAAACCTTCGATTATTTTAAATTTGTCATACAGTTCCGGTTTATTACACAACCATTTACGTAATTCGAATCCGCCACTCGCTAACAACTTTGTTATATCATGTTGTAACTTTAATAGGTCATCTTCAGAGTCCTGACCTGCTAACAGATCATCAACGTAAAAACAATTTTTCAGAACCTCAGAAGCAACCGGATAATTTTTTTCGTTTTCTAAAGCCAACTGATGTAAACAACGAATTGCTAAATATGGCGCAGAAGCCATTCCGTACGTTACTGTATTTAATTCAAAACATTTAATACTTTCATCAACATTATTACGCCAAAAAATCCGCTGAAATCGTCGGTCATCAGGATTTATTAAAACCTGGCGGTACATTTTTGAAATGTCTGCACTTATCACGTATAAATGTTTTCGAAAATTTAGCAAAATAGTAAACAAGTCGTTTTGAATTGTCGGTCCTACACATTGCACGTCATTTAATGACAAACCGCTATCGGTCTTCGCGGATGCATCGAATACTACACGCAGACTAGTAGTTAAACTTTCCTTGATGACCGCATGATGCGGTAAATAATAATCGTTGCCAGAATTTTTATTATTAAGATCATCGATCATATCTGTTTTTTCGGTCATATGTCCTAAACTTTGAT
The DNA here is from genome assembly GCA_963920685.1 of Polydrusus tereticollis. Lineage (NCBI taxonomy): Eukaryota > Metazoa > Arthropoda > Insecta > Coleoptera > Curculionidae > Polydrusus > Polydrusus tereticollis. Next base: position 120,345,994 of record OY987330.1, read on the forward strand.
ACTCGTCAATAAACTGTACGTACTGTTGCTTAAAATTGTCGTTTTTAGCTAGCCGTTTCTCTAAAAATTCGAAACGTCGTAACGCCCTTTCTTTGGAATTGCCGAGTTTAGTCATATTATTGGTAAAAGGTATTTTAACAATAAAACGTCCAGATTCATCACGCCGAAACGTTTCCTTAAAATGTGCGTCGCAAAAATTGTCATCTTTGGCAACACTGTTACATTCTTCGATTTGCCAAAATCGTACTAAATTGTCATTGAGATCATTATTGCTTTCAACTGCATGACATGAAATTACTTGTTTATTCGTTAGACATCCGTAGTGAAGTTCACCCCCTAATACCCAACCTAACTTAGTATTTAGAAGAGTTAATGACTTGTCTAACTTTATTTGATTCATCAAAATGATTTCATAGAATAAACCAACTCCACACAAAATATCAATATCACCCTTTATGCTGAAGGTAGGATCCGCCAACTTTACATCTCCCGGTATATTTAATAAACTTGAATCAAAATCACAAATTGGCATTGCTTGAGTTATAGTTGGCAAAACTAAACATGATATTTCGTTGGAAAAGTCATCATACTGTGAATAAATTTTAAAACTTGATTTATAATTCGCGGGCACGGAACTATTATTTCCTACGCCAAATATTTCATAATTCGCGGGCGATTTACTTAAGCCAATTTTATTGCACACCTCCTCCCTGACAAAGTTAATTTGGGAGCCAGGATCCAATAATACACGCAGCCTATAATTTTTTCCGAACTTATCCTTTACAATAACTATCGCCGTTGACAAAATCGCGTAATTTCGTAAGTTATTTGTTGAATGTGCAACAATACTACTTTGGGTAAACACAATAGATTCTTTTTTTTCTTGGTTATCATCGTTACCTGCGTCGTTACCTACCGCACAACTTACCGGCTTCACGTTCACGCAGCCATGTGCTTGTACTTGCTCGACCGATGTTACCGGTACAGGCGGCAATACCTGGGAAGTTGTATTAGGCCTACTATTATTTGATTCACACCAGAATTCCTGGTGCAATAAGGTGTTGTGCCTTTTTTTACAAATTCGACATGGTAGCTTGTCACATTGTAGAGCATTATGATTAGGGTTAAAACAGTTTACACACAATTTTAATTTCTTTATTTCTTTATTCTTGTTTACAATATTTAATCTTTTAAATGATTCACATTTAAAAATGGAATGATTCGATTTACAGTAGTAGCAAGAGAACTTACCTGTTACACCACTTGAAAAATATGAGTTTGTTTGACCTCGGAATTTGTGACCAGGAGCTTGTCTGCCTTGTTCTGACCTTGAGTTGTCCAAATTTTCTAATAGTTCGCACTTCCGTTTAAGAAATTTTTCCATATCGTTCATAGTCGGTAATTTATTTTGCGTTTGAAAAGACTCCCAATCACGCCTAGTCCGGTAATCAAATTTACTACTTAACAAATATATTAACAACGTATCCCACTCGTCTGTAGGTTGACCTAATATTTTTAAAGATCTAATGTTTTTATTAAACTGATCATATAACTTTCGCAAGTCAGCAAATGATTCCTTTGTCAATACAGGCGCTTCAAACAATGATTTCACATAGTTGTATATAATTAACTTGTCATTTTGATACCTATCAGTCAAAATTGACCATGCCATATCATAATTATCGTTTGTAACCTGAATAGATTCTAGTAACTGTGCAGCTTCACCCTCCAATGAAGAACGTAAGTAGTAAAACTTTTGGACATTGTCCAATATACCATTGCTATTAACTAGTGACAAAAAAGCATCGCGAAACTCAAGCCATTTATCAACTGACCCTGTAAATGTAGGTAATTTTAATTCTGGTAATTTTACTGAATGAATAAACTGAGTCTTTACAGAATGACTTGACACATTGTCAGCACTAGCACGGCTCTGAGCGTCATTATTTTGATCATGCTCAAATTGTGAAATAATCTTAGTAGCTGTTGATATTAGCTTAAAATATAGTGTTTCAAAATTATCACGCTCAGCAAATTCTTTTTCTTTTTCATTGTTATCTGTACCTGCAGTAGTTTCTAATAAGCATTCAATTTCAGACTGAACCCTATCAAAGTCATTGAAAATCGGTTCTATTTTATCAAACCTAAATTTTAATTCGGTAACTGCATTATCGTCCAGATCACCTCTCTGAACGGACGTCAAATGTGTATTAAAACGGGTCAAACTACCTTTTATTTGACCTCTTTTAAATCTTAAATTTGTCAAGTCTGACATTTTTATTTTTGAAATTATGAATATGTCAACCCAAAAAACCAAAAACAAATTGGAAAGGACTTACTTTGGAATCAAGGATATGGATTAGGAATTGGAACAAAGGATTGCTAAATACTCCGGCTTGGATGTCACCATAAACTCCCGTCGTAGTCAGCTTTCTGTTTGCACTTCCCAATCTTCTCTACATAAACTTGGCACGCTGAGGCTTTGCGTTCCGTCTTCAATCTTAAATTCTCTTCAATTTCTCTCTAACTGGAAAATCCGGGTCGATTGGACCAAAATTTATGTTGCGTCGAACACTCGGGAATGGACTGTATTACTTTAAATAATGAATCTGTACTTTTAACTAATATTTTTATTCTAAGAAAATACAGAGCTTTTCTTTTTATACATCTAATGTCTTCTTAAAACGTCATTGTCTAAAAAATCCTACTGGTTCTTTTAATGTTGTCAAAGCAATGCTTCGAAACAGGTCTTGATTACTGGTTGCCCATTGTATTTATACATAGGCCCGAACAATATTTTAATCAAAAATATATTTTAGTAGCCATAAAAGCATTTTTTTAATTTGCATTTGTACATGTTAAATAGACTCCTCTTAAAATTAGTGCGATGAAATGAAACTTCATATTTTATAACTTTATTTATCTGCAAGTGAGCAAGCCCGCCAAATCACGTCAAACTCTTGGGTTATGTTATATTGTCAAGAATTGAAAAAAAAGTAACTAAATATTGGTTAGTGTCAACATAAACTGATTTCAGCTGATCTAAAGTTCAGTTTATGGTAAACAACGTATTAATGAATGAACGTAGTTCACAGGTTGATGATGGGCGTTTCGTTGAACTCAAGATCAGAATTGTTTTAAACAACTGGCTCTTAATGTGTTTGCAGTGTCAAAAAGCTCTCTGAGGAAGACTTTGACAGGCGTTTAGAATTCAAAGTGAAAGTCAAAGTCAAAATAGGCTTTTTTGTACAACTGTCAAAAAAAGTTGACATTTTTTCATCGCTATCGATACGTAAACCTTTTGTTTTTTTAACAGTGAAAAAAAGACTTTTTTTCACGGTGAAAAAAAGACTTTTTTTAACTGGAAAAATGATTTACAAAAAAAACGATAAAACATTACTTTTTAAAAAATGTATTGAATTTTTTTGTACAAATTTACTAATTAATTACCAACTACCAAAAAATCTCATTTGTTACAATAATAATTGATGGTGAAGTTCGAACAATTGCTTCCAATATTAATTCCCGAAGCTAGTCCACCTTGCTGCTGATCAGAAACGCTAGATATTCCTTGAAAAGTTGAGTCCACAATTGTATCAGTTATATTGATTTGTTTGGAAGTAGAGGAACAATTTAATTTATTAGAAATATCAATTTTATTACTCAAACTATCTTCTATATATCCTTCTGCTATGGCGGCAGATTTCCAACCACCGTGGCGTTTTATAGATGTCATGTTACCCCCTGCATTGGCTAAGAGAGTTGCAGAACTCCTCCTAAAACAGTGACCTGTGTAGCTCTTATGCAATTCTTTTCCCAGCCATTTTGCAATCAAGCTAGGAATTTCCCCTATATTATTTATTCCCACATGTTGGTCAACACATTTTCCTCTTGAATATTTTAAAAATAATCTCTTTTTGTGTGTATGGGACGGCCTTAGTACTCTATACTTGCGATATATCTCAATATAATCAGAATTTGAAACGGTAAACATTCTTGGGCAATAGGTCTTTTTATCCGGTATTTTAACAATCAATATAGACCCGGTATCTTCAATGTCATCAATAGTTACCTTCAATAATTCTTCACGGCGACAAGCACCGCTGATTCCCAAAATTAACGCAACCTACAATTAAAAAAATATTGAAATTACTGAAATAATACAAAATTTTGATCATCTGTACCTTATAAAGTAAATTTGTTTCATCATCAGCTTCTTGAATGAATTTATTAATATCGTCTCTCGATAAAACTTTAGATTTCTTCCCTCGGTATCCGACGTTTTTGTTCTTAATAAAAGGCACCAATTTTGAAAACTTCTTTATATCAATATTTTCTTTAACATTCAATGTACTCTTCAACATTGAGTAGACACTCCATAAAGTAGAAGGTTTTACAGTTTTTGATTTCTCCTCAAAATAGCATATAAGTACCTTTTCAGACACTTTTTGTATATTTTTCTTGCCGCACCATTCACGGAATTGGTTATAATTTTTCTCGTATATAAATTTTGATTTCGCCGGTAACATGTTAGCTATAGCCGAATTTGCTATATCGGCTATATATGAAGGAATCTCGCTATCACTATCGTAATCTACATCCATTTTAAGTACTTATACTATTTATTTAAAAAATTGCAATAAATATGAACAGCTATCAACGTATGACAACAAAACAAGCAACGTGCCAACAAACCATTTCTATAGTAACGACAGGGCTGTTAACTTGATTATGTGAAATTATATGGTAAAATTTTTATTATAATATACAATTTTACCGATTAATTCAAACTTTCAGTTGTACAAAAAATGTTGTTTGTATTTCGTTTGTGAAATTCGTGTTTTAATGGCACATTCGAGAGAATTTTTCGCCTCGACCTGCGGTCTCGGCAAAAAATTGACACTCTCATATGCCATTAAAAAAACACTCACTTCACGCACTTAATACAAAAATAACTATATTGTCTGAAATAAATATCTTGACCCACAAGGCATTAAGAAATTTTAATTAGGTAACAATAAAATATAATAATATACTAAATTTGAAATATTTAAATAAAAATGCAAATAATTATGACGGATTACCAACAAAATATTCATTTATGGTATAATAAGCTTTTTTCCATAATATATTTTTAACAGTTTTTTTAAACATTTTAAAATTTCATATTTTTTAATATAAATTGAGAGATAATAATAATAAATTTTTCTAGAATCATAAATTATAGATTTCTTCACAATACCTAAAAAAGGAGTAGGTAAACATATATTAAAGTCTTGTCTTGTGTTATATGTAGGTAAATTAGCAAACCTTTTTATTGTATTATTATTTCTATTTTATTTTTTGAACCAAACAGACGGTTTCCAATATAAAAATTGAAGTTAGTGTTAACATTTTGTGCGAGATAAATAAAGGCTTCTCTAGACTTTTCTTTAGACAAATACCCGATAGCTCTTTTTTGTAAAATAAAAATACAATTATGAAGATATTGTCATGAATTTACCCAGAAGCGAACTCCATATCTCAAAAGGGATACTATTAAAGCAAAATAAACATTTCAAAGAACTGTATCTTTTACTACATGAGAAAATACAGGGTGTCCATTTTTCGATGTAATTGCAGGGTATCTCGGTGACTAGTAAAGATAGAGACGTGCGGTTATGAACTTCGGGAGATTATCAGTCAGCCTAGCAAGGTCATGTTGCAAAAATTCCAAAAACAAACGACCATTCAAGTGCTCTTCAAAAAAATAAGGTCCAATAACATAATCATGGATAACACCACCCCAAAGCTCCACTGATGTTGAAAATTATTTACTAGCAGGGCATGTGGATTTTGGGTATCATAAAAGTGAAAATTATGTCTATTGACGAACCCATTTCTATGAAATGTCGATTCGTCGGTGAACAAGACATATTTAAAAAAAAATCTTCATCTTCAGCAGTGGTATTTTGAGCCCATTGACAAAATAATGTTCTTTTTTCAAAATCTTTGATGTAAAATTTATTTGCCAATAAACAATTATTCACTAAAGATTTTTTTATTTCCAAATTAGAACTAATTTCTCTGGCACTTATTTCTGGATTCTCCTCCACCGCCAATGCAATGCCTAGCTATTTATCTTCATAAAGCACTAATTTGGTCCTAGATGTTTTTTCATACTCTACGCTATTCGTTCTCTCAAATCGATCTTTTAGTTTAATTATTGATCTTTCGTCCGGACATCGAGCTTCTGGAAACTTCTTCAATTGCGTAAATCATAATTACCAATTCCACTCAAGTGTAATTAAAATTCATTTTGAATATTAACGTAGACAAAGCCACTGTAAAACGTCAAATAATTGATAATTATTATTATGTCTGCCATTTGCAGAAAAGTTGAATTTGATAGAAATGCATGGCCAACTAGTTATTAAATTTAAAGTTTAAGACACAATTTTTTGAAATCATGTTTCCTTTAACAACTTTTTGAAATAAGGTATCAGATATTGGTATCAAAAATAAGGGAATTAAAATATCTTGTCGAAAAAAATGTAAAATACAGGGTGTTTCGTTTAAAAAAAAACGAAAACTTATCTTTAAAATTTTTTAAATTGGAATAGAGGACTACTAAACGCTTCAATATAATGAAAAAAAATATATGGTGTTCCATTTAAAAAAAAGATATGTTTGGCCCACTCCGGATTTTTGAGTCAACTTGTATATTTAAAATTATTTTTAAAAGGTGCACGGTATTGACCTGTACAACTTTTGTATAAAAGTATATATATAAATATATATAGATATTTATATCATAACTAAGCCACTTGAAAATTCATACAATTCTGATCCAACGATTATTTTTGTATTTAAAAAAATGGGATTGGAATATGTCTATTTATGTATATTCGTGTTTGCCAAATTTCAAATATATATACAAAAATTAACAGTTAATAATTTTAAAAAATCATGTATATATACGTTCTAAATTCCGTACCCTTTTAGGCCATCTGCAATTTATACAAACATTTGTTCACCTACGGCTAATACTAAGCCAATACATTGTTGCCAGTATGGGAAAGTGGACTTTAACTATTTTTATTCAATTAATATTAAACGGGCATTAACGCCAACTATTTTTTAAAATTTATTTTAGGACATAGGTAGTTTATTTTGTAATATTTATAAGTTTACTGTTTCCTTTTTGACTAATTTATGGAAATATGAAGAGGATTGGGTTGCCACCTCCAACTAAGAGACTACCGGTTTTGATATTTATTATGGTTCGGGATAAAAATACCATGCAACAAAAAGAAAACAAAAAAACTTTAAATGCTTGAATTTCAAAAAATATCTGAATATTGAGTACTTACAAGTTGCAAGACAAGTCAAAAATGCTATTAAACTAGATATATATGAGGATGAGTTATACAATTATTTACTTCTTCTTAAAAAAACGCAAGAAAATGCACATAATTTCGAAATGGACAAAATATGAAACAAGATATTTTAAAATGCAGAAATGCTGCAAATGTTTAAAATTGTACGTAGATTGGTGTCAATCACTATCACAACGCTTATTTTCAATGGGTATTTCATTAATGAATAATCTGTGGACTGACGAAGGCAATCGAATAATTCTAGAGGCAGAATTAAATTATACACTAAAATTGGCGTCTCACAAAATCTCCGTCTCAGGTCACTCTTAAAGGTGGCGCCCAGAAAAGAGAAGGTACGGAATTATAAAAGGTTTTTAGGTTTAGTTTAACCAATTAAGATGTTAGAATAAATTAACCGTGGGGCTGCGCTGTCTGCGCCGAGCAGGCATGTACTCAGTGCTCAGGCAAATTTTTACCGAGTGTACTCGGTGCTCAAAAAGCTACTATAAAATAGTCAGAAACATAATATGTACATACTGATATACCAAATTCTTTAAATATTAAGTACCTACTGGTAAGATTTGTAAGTTTAAAGGTACTTGTAATTAAGAAGAAAGATGTTGTGATGATGTACATAATAAGCTTATCTCCCATCGCCGAATTTACTACTAGCGCTACAGTTTGTTGTCAGTAATTTGCGAGATTTTGAGCAAGAACAGGCAATTCAATAAAATATACTTTATTAAGAAACTATAAAAATAATAACGCTCTCTAAATCTGAATAAATAGGTACTAAAGAATATTAATAAAAAACAACAACAAAACAACTAATATTAAACAAGAACAAGATATTTTAAACTTTAAGTTTTTTCATGTAGATATTATACACGACAGCCTTGATTGACGTCCACTTTTTATTCTTAAACTCATCTGGGTATTCTTCAACAAATTCCTCAACTTCATGTTGTTTAGGAGCTCGCTTACATTTAATATGTTTTGAAAAAAAGTTCGCAATAATATTTTTTTGCTCCTTAGTCCATGATTGTCTTAAATCTTTTTTAATCGGGATTGATTTGGTGGTTACGCCTTTTTTTGTGTCTTTTGTAATCCCTATATCTGCCAAAACATCTAAATTAGGAATAATCGTAGTTACAGCAGCATTGGTGTCCCTATTATTGATTTCGTCGATTATATCTTCCACTTGATCACCATCCTGTGCAATAGGATTTAAATCCATATTTATATCATCCAGATTCATCCCTTTATATCGTTCAATTCCTCCTTCCGATGCAAGAAGTAATAGCTTTGAGACTTTAGCAGTTTGATATAGATCATCCGATAATCTATACACATTACAATGAATATTTAGTGTATGTCCCATAAATTTTGAAAGCTGCTCAAGGTCTTTTTCGGAGAACTGTAGAAGCTGCGTTACAGTAGCCAAATGTTTGCGTAATTTAGTAGCACTTATGCTTTTTGGATTCTTTACCCCGCATTTCTTTGCGTACTTGTACAAAACTTGGGTTCCGTCAATACAATTTTTGCCATTGGTGTGAAAGATAAAATCATTGTTCGTAATAAACGCATCCCTTACGCGAATTAGGCAATCAAAATAATTTCTCATCTCCTTTGAAAATAACACGGGAACACCTCGTCCTCTTTTTCCTCGAATTACGATACGACTGTAAGAACTCAGAAGCATTTTTTCTACTTCAGTTAAACAACTTTCAAATTCATTTTCTGTCTTAGAATCCAAATTGATCGATTTGTAAGTTTGTACCTTTAGCTGAGCCACTTCAGCGGGTCGCCTTCTATTTAATAGAATTATTTGGACATATAGTACATCCTTAAGAATATGATATGATATTGAATCACTTTCATCCAGCAATAGTTTATTATACATCTCTTCTGCGGTTTGTTTTAAGTAATCATTAAGTTGAATAAGATCAGAAGTGAGTGGAAGTAATTCATCTTTATTCCATTTTTTTTCATTAAGGTTAGTAATTGCTTGAGCTGAAACTTCGTTTGCCCATTGCGAAGTAACAAGTGTTTTTAAAATTTTAATTTGTTTTCTTTGGTTTTCCGTATCTGGTTTTTGAAGCAAATATATGTATGCCAAATCACAACATTTTTTTAACAGAGTACCAAAATTTATAGCGACTGTTGGCGAGTCATAAATATCTGTCTCAGAATTGTAACAGCCGATTTTATTTACCCCTTGGATAATTATCTGAAAGAAACCAGGACGTAATAAATCTATGAGATGTGTTATTTCAGTACTTTCATTTCTTGCAAATTTTAATAATTTTGCCAAACGTCTCATGTCCTGTCTTACTAAATCCAAATTACCCTTGCTTTTTCTTCCTTTAAGGTAAGAGTATCCATATTTGCATATTAATGTATCCTTTCTAACTATAAGACCGATTTCATCAGCTCTCATGTGAGGAAATAACTCCTTCTTTAATAATTCATCATGTTTAATTAAAGTTCCCAGCAAAAGTGTTGTTTGACCCATACTTTGAGAAGTTTGCCTTAATCCTTTCTTTCCCAAATCGGGATTTTCTGGACATTGTTTCGTATGTCTGTAGAGGCTTCTCTTTTTATAAAAACCCAAGCAGTGTGCACAGGGAAGAAAGTCAGCTGCTTGTGGTTTGCTTTGTTTTGGTACCCTTTTAACCGGTCTTAATTTCGTATTAGTTCTGCTTCTTATAAAATTACCCTTTTTTTTTAACGAAGACAAAGCTTCTCTTCTATTTTTGGATTTATTTTTGTACGATAAAATGCGTTGTACTTCTACTTCGGTTTTGTGCCATGTATAAAGATGTCTGGAAAAGTGAGAAATATCCTTTTCGCAAAAAAAGCAAAAGTCTCTTCGGTCGGTGTAATTTTTACGGCCAGCCTTCTCAACTTCATCCTAAAAAAGAAATTAAGATTTTAAACAATGATTAACTAAGCAGCAGCTTTGACTGAAAAATAACATAAAAAACGTGTATTTTAAATTTAGCTTAAATCATAGTGTATTATTCAACGAGAAAATAATAGTCTATAGCGCGAGTAGAATACTATGCTTTTTCTACGACTGTTTTGAAGATTATATGTATTCTATAGATTGATAAAAACATCGAAATAATCAAGTATGCTACTGTAATACCAAAATCGCATGTCCTATTATTAATTTTAACGTTGGCCATGGATGTATTTCATTGACGTAAAATCAAAGTTTTCTTTGATTTTCGGCGAATAAAATTGGATTTGAGATTTTAGGAATATCTTTCAAAGCTGCGGCAAGGTGTTCCTTCCTTAATTCATCATTAAAAATTGCGTTTTCATTGAAAAAACAAAAAAAGGAAACAAAAAAGTCTTTACACGTTAAATTAAAGACTTGAATGATTTTGACATATTATTATGGTCTTGTCAATTGTATCCATAGCTATCTTGAACACATTTTGTACATAGCACTTTTTGATTGGTTCGTAAACTGTTGAATAATGAAATAGCTATTTATACAACAAGTTACGAAATAAAGGTATTTTAGGCACGCGACATATAAATTGTCCTACCAGGCGAAGCCGAGTTGGACAACACGTCAAAGTGACTAAAAGACATTGTTTCGTAACGAATGATGTACAATATTTTTTCTACTGAAGTTTTATAATAAAAAACTTAATTTATTTTACCAAACATTTTATAACCTGTGTTTCATTTACACCTTTCATGTCAAAAAAATTGACACTTGTAAAAAAAAATCTATTATAATTGTAAATAATTACTTTTGGGCACAGCGTGCTGAACAGTAATTACTTTTAGGTACAGCGTGCTTAAAAGTTTTTTAAGCACGCTGTGCCTAAACGGAAGTTATTTAAAAATCATAATGACAATCAAAAGGGGTTATTATAAATGGTAATCATTATTTATCTAAAATTGCCCAATAATGAATGTTTTATTTAACAGACGTAGGAAAATAAGCATTATTAATTTACCTCAACCTCAATCGACTGAGAAATATCAGTGTGAACTCTTTTATCTTGAACATCTGGGCCCTAAAACAATAAGATGAAAACCTAGTTTTATTTATGTTACAAGGCGAGTTAACTTAACAAAACTGTAATACTACTTTTTAAAATGAAGAATCCTCTTCTTTGGAGTCGAGCTATTTTTTACTTTTCCAACGAACGCGTATGCATATTTTTTTACGTATTTAGGTATATCGAATTGGAAAACACATAAGTATTTTATTAGTGAAGAAAAATCCATTCAACGTTTTAACAAGATTTGAAACTATTTTGTGAGACTAATTTGCAGTCAAGGTTTGTTTGTTATCAATTTTATACATTTAAAACAAAGAAATTTTTAATTTAGGCGAGGACACTGTATTTATAACACTGCAAACAACCTTAAAAATCGATATAACTTACCTCTAAAATCTCATCAGGGCTTGAAACAAGATTTGATGAACGACGGAAAACTATTGGCGAACATATAGGTATCTCGTTGTTGGATAAGTTGCTTGGCCCCTAAAAGTAATATGTTATGTTATGGATTATTCAAAGTTAATAGGAGCATAATATGCATTCCGTTCCTTTGCTCCGCCGGGGAGCAAAATAAAACTTGTCCCCCCCCCCCCGTGTATTCGAAGCGACATAGGCAAAGGTCGAAAGGCGAATTGACATAGTTGGACAGGGCCTAAAAACAAAAAAAAAATATGTTCCCGTTTTAAAATTTTGCCAAACATACTTTAGGCGATGTAGTTACAGATTTTGCAGCCTGTGCCAAGTTGCTGCCGGTATGCATTGCATCCCTGGGTAGGAACGGCCCTGAGCATATAAAAATATTTATCAAAAAACAGCCTTGCACAAACTTTAAGCACCCTTCACATTTACCAAATACAATTACTACGCCAATGCGTACTTTCTTTCAAGTTAGTTTGTTTTAAATTATTTTGTGTTACTCGTATGTGTCCATCTGTCCATAACACCACACAAGAATTTTTCTCTTCCAAAGAATTTAAAAGACAGAGTTATTAGCGTGTAATTTTTGTTATCATTTCAGTTCATTAAAATAGGGGGGCTAGGCCAATTCTGCAACCTCAATTTTTTCTTATGGTTCCGGAATCAAAAGACCTACGTCATTGAGCTTATAGGAATGTGAGGTCTCTAAAATAGACTTTTGCTTATGTATCACATACCTAAGCTCAATGACGTAGGTATTTTGGTTCCGAAGATATAGCCATAAGAAAAATTGCAGGATCGGTCCATCCCCCTACTAATTTAAGTCTACCTACCGTGTCAGAGTTATATGAGTGATCAGAATGGAATCCACAATCGAAATTATTGTTGTCTGAGGCACTGTCACTTACAATCTCTTGTTCGGATGAAGGCGTGATAATATTATTTTCAGTTCTAAAAGCTTGCTGTTCACTTTCTTGATCAATAAAATTTATATCATATGGGACTTCCTCAATAATAATGAAATCATGTGATTCAGATAAAGTAGCTACCTCTTTTTTGGACGGAACTATCATCAACGGAATACAATCATTATTGTTAGCGGAAACATCCATGTCACGCGAGTCCTTCTCAATATATTGAAAGTCATTTTTTTTCAAAATAAAATCAGAAATAATATTAATTTTTTTATTATCAGCCTTAGGACTTTCTTGTGACTCCATTAGGAATTTGGGCTCGACCTCTATTACCCAATTCGAATATGGTTCAAAATCATCAGAAGTATCTTTTTTATTGTAGTCTTCAATAGAAGTACTTTGGGTATTTGGCGAAGTACCTATAATAAATTAGTAATAAGTATTTAAATGGCACTAAACGTATAAGTGTATCAGCCCATAAATCATATTAACGATTACTTTTTAGTGCTAAATTTAATTTTCTTACATTTTGTGAATTTCTAGTTGCAGAACGTAAGATATCCGCTATGTTTTTAATGTCATTATTCAGGAAAAACACCAATTGTTCTTTTCGTTCCGTTCGAGTCGATTAAACGCGTATTCTTATCAAAAGCTTAATTAGTTATTTATATTGGGTTGTTCCAGTTACCTACTTAATAAGTCATCTGCGCATCGTCCACCAATTTTTATCCTCGTCCGACAATATGTCATTTTTTTCCTACTAGATACCTTCATAATATACTATTAGTCAAATAACTTATTTTATGGAAGTTTAGAAATATAAAACTCACAATTAAAGTAATTATTTCGAAAAATACAAAAAAATGGTACATGGAAAAGTTTTTCAGAATTAGAGTATATGCCCAAATACATACACTGCGCGGCTTATTTAACGCATAATGAAGAATTCGCCTCAACTTTGATGTTATGTATTTTCCAAATTTGCGCGTTTTTAATGTTTTTTTTTTCTAATTGTAGGTTTTTGTCTTAATTATATTGTTTTGCTTTAAAAAGTAACTTTGGAATTATACCGGGTGTTATAATAATGTTATGTTTTTTTATGGAAATTCAAAACACCCTGTGTGATTTACTAGACATTGCAAGTTCTCGCAATTATAGCCAAATTAAAGTCTTGTGTTTCCTTTACATTTTCACACACACAAAACACCCGGTATAATATCAAAGTTACTTTTTGAAGCCAAACAATAAAGGCAGTGATATGCTTAATACAAAAACCTACAATTAGAAAAAAAAATCATTAAAAACTAACCACAAATTTGGAAAATACATAACATTAAAGTTGAGGCAAATTTTTCGTTATGCGTTAAATAAGCCGCGCAGTGTAGCTGAAGCCTACTACTAAAAAAAATGTCTGATTGCCCTCTTTATAATTCTTTTAATAATCAGCTGAAATAGGTATTAAATTGATTCGCAATAAAATGAATTAGGCATACATTTTTTCAAATTAGGCAAATTTGTAGAACGTTTATTTTAGTTAAACACAAATTTTATATTTGTTGAATGAAGAAGAATTCACTTCACAAAGCTTTGGAATCAAAATTGTCCATGGTATCTAAACGCTTGTCAAAGACTTGATCGTTCTCTCGGCCTGATCCATCCCGAGACTAGTTTCGCCGTATCGCGGCTCATCAGTGAGGCTAGGATCTGAAGAAAGGAACGACTAAAGTGACACTTTACGGTTATATAGGCCCTAAATGACTCTGAAGTGTCACTTCAGTCCTGCCTTTCGTCAGATCCTAGCCTCACTGATGAGCCGCGATACGGCGAAACCGGTCTGGGGATGGATCAGGCGGAGGAAGCGACAAAACTTACGATTTATAATTTTCCTTTACCAAATAAGTAAGAAATAGGCAAGTTTACCTCAATTTGACCCTCATCGCATCTCTTAATGTTTTCGAGATCTCCATCATGGCACCATAAAGCATAAGTTAAATATTAAAAAAAAAACATACAGGAGTTATTAAAAATTTTAATTTTTTCGTTGTCTTGGTAGGAGGCTAGAATGGTGGGCAAATCGTTTTGAACAATTGTCACTGTGTGTGCATGTGTGATATTTTTATTTGGCTCTGGATTCAACCAACTGGCCAGCAATTTTCACTTAATAACGGTTTTCTGTATCTTTAACAATAATGTACTGACTGAATTTTATATTTTTTCAGATCTGTTAATTTAACAACAAAACAAAATCACATTCGTACCAAACTTAATTGGCCATGGCCATACCTATACTGTATATTTACCGCTTTCAGGTTATGTTTATGGACTATACCATTTATAAATTAATTTACTACTTTAATAATAGGAAACTGTTTTCATAATAACAAAAATGTTTCTTTACTTACCCTTAGTAGCATTTTCCTTTCCCAAAAATGCAATTTTTTTGCTTCTTTGGGACATAATTACATTGGGCACACACAAACGGTTAACTAATTTAAATAGGTACTCAACGAGCTTCTAACGACAAAACAATAATGAAAAACTCTTACACTGTTGTCAATTGTTACTGGAATAGATTTGTTTGTTTGCAGATATATACTTGTATATTATCAATGGTAACATTTGCGCCCCTATCGGATTATTAGGGAACTATATTTTAAAGATTCATACAAACCTGAGCCAGTATAAAATTAGTCCTATACCCCCCTCCATAAACCAGAATACTCGTTTTTTTATGTTATCCTATTCTTAATACACACCGCCATTTAAAAAAAACACCAACGGTTTTTTTAATGGCCGCGTCATAAATTAACAAGGGAAAACAATCCTGAGCCATATATATGGCTTAGGATTGTAAAAGTGGATCAGGAATGTGCGTTCATGTTGCTATGTCTGGCTTAGTTTTACACCATTAATGGAAATATATATATATATATTAAGTTAATATGTTGGTTCTAGTAATATTAAAAAAGAAAAGATTAGGGTCACAATACTCTTTAATTTTTGTTAAATTTTCATTAATCATTATTTCAATTAATTCAATACAATATTTACTATGCCAAAGTTTTGTTGTATCATCAGCAAATATGGTAAACTTACCATTTATGAGAATTGACGCAAGGTCATTTATATAGATTAAAAATAACAAAGGACCAAAAACTGAACATTGAGAGGTACTCCACCATCAATTTTATTATTTTTTTATTTTTTACAATTTAACAATACTACTTGAGATCTTTGAGATGAATAAGATTTATACCACTTTAATGATATTCCTGTAAAGCCATAAAGTTCAAGCTTCTTTAATAAAATTTCGTAGTTAACACAATCAAAGGCTTTAGAAATGTCACAAAAAGCGGCGGCAAAATCTCCTTCATTAAGTTTAAAATATAGATGTTCAAGCAATGAAAAGATAGCGTCATTAGTATTTTCATTTTTTTTAAATGCATATTGGTTTAGATTTAAAATAGTATTTTTATTTAAAAAGGGAATCATTTTTACAATTTTTTCAATAATTGAATGGTATGCTGGAACAACGTTGTAACCGCCAATTTATGCGAAAACGGGTTTACCATGGAACAACGTTCTATATCACCGATATAACATACGGACAAGATAGTAGGGGTATAAGAAGCGTCTACGGGTATTTTATGGTATTATTGAAACTAGTCGAATTGCACATTTCGGAATAACAACGTTGTATGTAAAACGTTTTTTTTTTTATTTTCCAGAAATAATAAATTTGGCGCTTACACCGTTGTTCCAGCATACCATTCAATTCTAGAAAGTGTTGGTAGTAAAGAAATTGGTCGAAAATTAGAAGCAGATTCATAATCATAAGGCACAGCACTGCAGGTTTAATCCTTTATGGCGCTCTGCTAGCGGTGCATGTACGCAAGAAACGATTTACGTTGGTTTTGAATCTTTGGAAATTATACCCGTTGGGAAGCACGGCCTCAGGGAGGTCGTTCCAGAGTGATGACGTTCTCTACGTGAAGGAATTTTTAAATAGTGTCGTTCAAAGGACACTAAGCTGAACCACGTACGGGTAGGCTGCAGTGGCTCGTCGTGTATTTCTACCATGCACAGCTCTGTGTGGAATCAAGCGGGCAACCTTAGTTGAGCGCTTGCTATAAAAATATTTGTAAAATAGGCTCAATTCGTCAACCTGCCTTCGATGTTCAAGGCTTTCCAGGTTGTTTGTCGGATTATGATCACCGATCAAGCGAATGGCTCCTCTTTGAATGGAATCCATCAATCCTAGGGAATGTTTAGGAGCAGGGTCCCAAATATGCGAACAGTACCTGCAATGCGGTATGGAAACAATCGATTATTTTTTAAAGTAAGATACAAGTTGATATCCAAAAATGTTCAACACAAAAGTTTTAGAGTGTTTCAAATTTTATTCGAAAATGGTTCCAACATTTAGCGCGAGTTTAAGAAAATACTGTATTCTGTTGATCATATTATTTTATAAACAACAATAAAAATTGTAAATTACTGTTTCATTTTAAATTCAGGAAAGGAAAAAGGAAGTTGCCAAAACTATTTTCAGGGTCATCACTTCTTGAATTTTATCAAAACTGAGTCATCGCAGGTCATAATACCCACATAATAATATACGTCTAAAGTTTAATTATTTAGATAGTGTAAATAATGTACAGGGTGGCCCATCGACAACTTTCCACTGATGTGTATTTTCTTCTAAATTAACGAATTTGGAAGGAAAACGGTGGGACGCGGAAATGAGATGCAATAGTTATTAATAATGTTAGTGTTAAAATTTTAATTTTATTCTGTGACGGGAAATTGGATAAAGAGCGTAGCGTGGTGGAAAGTGTAGTGCCGAGGTGAATCATTTCTTTTCACTGAGGTTTAAATGAATGTAAAAATGAAAAGTTTCATTCTTGCCCCGAGAAATAATTTGCTGAGGCTCGTAGCGCCTCGGTAAACCATCCTTTTTTTTCGACAAGAATGAAACACTTTTCACCTCGGTATGTAATATACTATTATCGCATATTTCAAAGAAAATTTTAAGGTATGGAAGTCTTCATCTCTTTGGTCTCACTACTCAATGATTAAGGCCATGTTAAAAATAGTAAATAGTAAAACAAATGTTATCAATTCAAAAAACACAAACTTATAATAAGTTCGTGCATAGAATTGTCCCTTATCCCTTCCGTCAGACCCAATCCTTGGACGCGTTTCGCCGTTTACGGCTCTTCAGCAAGGCTCCGGATCTGACGAAAAGGTAAGGGACCTCAAAGTGTTTTCACACAGAAATGCAAATAACCAAATGAGAATTGCAGCACGTGGCTACATCTCGTGGCAACCACACGTATCAACCCAACCAGGACAGCGAGAATCCACCGAAAGCCGAAAATTCAAAAAACACAAACTTATAATAAGTTCGTGCATAGAATTGTCCCTTATCCTTTCCGTGAACCGATACATTGGCTTCCAGCGACACCCAACGTAGTTTGCCCGCGATGGGCCGCCTTGCCAGCGTTTGAACCTATATGGATTCTCGCTGTCCTGGTTGGGTTGATACGTGTGGTTGCCACGAGATGTAGCCACGTGCTGCAATTCTCATTTGGTTAAATGTTATCAACTTGTGGTTTTTTTGAAGTGGAAAGGAGAAGGCTATCAACCTTAAAAGTCTATGATTTCATCGAGACACCAAATTGAGCAATTCCTGAGAAATTTATCAGACCAGAAGTACCTCATCACTGCCTCTCGCAGATAAGAGCTATGCTATTTTGACAATCGACAACATCGAGGATTTAAATGCTACAGTAGTGGTGAACATTTTATATACAATTACTAAAGTTCCGTGAACTTTCACAGTAGTTGAGCCATTTTATTTGAATTTGTACAGAAAATACAGAGCTCTTTGGCCAGCATATATTGAACGTGATCGAACTTTTTATCAAATATAAAAATATCAAATGTGCCAAAAATCCAGTTAGTATCAATAGTTTCCGTAAAACTTTTTCTGCTGTCACGTGGCTTAACAGCTGGACGTGCGTCACATTAGGGTACTTTTTTGGACTAGTAATTGTGGTTTGAACAGTCAGTGACTCCTCATCCATAATCTATGTTAATTAAACTTATTTAATATTAAATATTTTACCAATTTGCAATTAGAATAAAAAAAAACACATTTAAAAATATTAACCTTAAAATAACCTCCTATTAGGCAATCCAAACCAGGTTATGTTTGCCCGCCACGGTCATATTGGAGTCACAAAGTGCTTTCAATGTGGTCGTGGACGGCAAACGTCAGAGAAATTAACCTTTAATTTTGTGTGAAAGTCAGTGTCAGTTTAAACAGCGATTTTGGTTTTGTGTGTTTTATTAAGTTATTGTTGTTCAATTTGTGTTTTTTTCTGTTATTTATGTTTAATAACACTTAAAGTTGATGATGGTATTGGAGATGTTAACAATGGCAAGTGTATATCTACACACAGCACAGGACTCGACTGTAAACTAAGCATTGAATCCGTGTATATTTGCCACATATTTGCCTTCAACGGCTATACTGAATTGTTCGTTGAATGTTTTTGAGTTCTTTGGAACGAATTCAATATGGCCGTGGCAGGCAAATCGTAATTTGACACATCGTTGTTTTGTCTAATGCATGCGACCATCAAATTATAAATCCTATTGTTCATCGGCCACCGTCAACAGACCGTCAGAGTCAGACCACCAGCCACCGTCAAAATATAAATCCAGCGTTACACTGGTCATTATTTCCGTCGGTCTTCGACCACTTTACTAACAGACCCTGATGTGAGCCTGAGAACTGTCAAAAGATGGTGGATGGCAGAAGGATATATATATTGAAAACTCACTGGGAAATAAGAAAATAATTGTGAAAAGCCTTCTTACGGCGTCAGCGACCAGTCCTAGTTCAGGGCTGGATTTAGATCGCAATTATAAGGGGACGATATATCTAACCAAATCTAGGCTAAAATTATGTCAAATTCATATTATGACATGATATGTCAAACTGATGAATATTAAAATAACTAAACAAACACAAATTTATTTTTGTTATTTACAAAATTAACAAAGTAAGAATGTAGAGAAAGGAAAATAAAAATATTAGAAATTGCTGAAATTGGCCACCGCTATGCTCCAAGCATAAATTCACATGTCCCTTTATATTCTCGAAAGCGTTGACCAGCATCTCTGGAGCAATGTTCTTCAATAATCCTTTCTTGTAACTGTTCTAAATTTTCAACTGGCGCGATGGCGTTTTAAAAATATTGTTCTTCCAATGAGGAAAAATGAAGTAGTCCATAACCGTCAAACAAAGTGATCTGGGTGGGAATTCAATGTGTGCGTGAGTAGTTAATAGTTTTGGCGGATGTATGTGCAGTTGCATCGTCATATTGAAAATATCCAAATCAAATGGATTCAAAATATTGTCCCTATATCGCTGTGCTGTAATTGTGTCACGGAAAAAATAGGACCAATAATTCTTCTTCAGGAAACACTCAACCAGACACACCAATTTTTGAGGGTGCAATGTGGGCTCTAGAAAAACTCTTCATCAGGAAGAAATGTCAGGTATAATAAATTAGAAATGATAAATAAATTTCGGGTGAACCACTGACAGTAATTTTTGCGTCTTTCAAAATCTGCAGCTCGACGTTAGGAAGTGTTGTTCCGTTAAGACCCATTGCGAGAAATGCTGAAGAAACTGGATAAATTAGCGATTAATCAAATTACTTGTAACGACTATTAAAGATGACGATATAACTGATTGATTGATATTGCTGGTATTTCCTGCCACAGGTATTAAGCTCTACCACTAAGCAGTACAGCCTAGGATGCAAATCACTTTTTGATTATAATAACTTTTGCCTGCACTGTAGATTAAACTGTTTAAAGCATAATTGAATTGAGCAGATTCCAAACAACTATCGTCCAGTCGCATTGCTTTCGGTTATATCAAAAGTTATGGAGATGGCTATCAATCAAAAATTATTAAAGTACTTGGAAGGCTTCAACATTATTAGTGACCGCCAGTATGGATTCCGTAAGTCTAGATCAACAGGAGACCTCGCTTATGTTACACACGTTTGTTATAACGCAATAGAATATCATTGGGAGTTCCGGGCGGTAACACTGCAGATTTCCAAGGTCTTTAATCGAGTACGGAATGAGGAATGCCAGTTCAATTTTGTTCATGGCCGTCAAGCTTTTTTAAAGACCGCTCTCTGCGAGTGGCGATGGACGGATTTCTTTCAGACACATTTAACATCAACACCGGGATCCCTCAAGGTTCTATATTGCCGCCTTCCCTCTTTTTACTATACATTAAAGATTTTTTGGAAAAAACCAAAAATCCTATATATAGCTTCGCTGATGACAGAACACTTGTTTAATATTTTACTTTGGATGGATCAGCTGCCAATGCACATCTTTATAGGCAGCAAGAGGCCTCACATCTCGATAAAGACCTGGAAGAAATTCTGTCTTGGGGTGACAGTAACCAAGTAGAATTTAATACTAAAAAAACCCAAGCGGCCGTTTTTTCTAAAAAAGTTAATGTTGAAGAACCGGATTTGTACAGATAAATTCATCCATCAGAGTTTCCAAATCGAGCTTATCAACATTTTCAGGGTATGTATGTAAAATCGCGACATGGTTCAGTCGGTTTTGTGCCCTAGTCGATCGCAAATAATTATTCACTCTACGTAAAATAGAAAAACTTCTCTCATTGGAGCTAGATGATCCAGCAATGGGCATGAGTAATTTAATGAATCCCGAATATTCAGGAACGAGTTCTTGACACCAAACGTTTTCTTTCATAAATTGCACGACATCTTTAAAAGATTCTGGTCTTACTTTCCTTACGTTTCATCAAAACCAATGCCATATCTCTATCACTTAATAATCTGAATTCGTCAAAATCCCCCTTGTAAAATTTGATGATTTTTTTCACGTCTACTGTTTCACCAATAATAAATTGCTCTAATGTGTTGAAAAACTTGGCTGAATCAGTATTTAATCTACTTTTCAGCGAGCAAATGACTTGGTCGAATATTTCGCAATAAATCTTCCGATAGTATTCTTCGGGAGTCTTAAAAACATAATTTTCAACATTGCCGCTGTCAATTCGCTTAGAAATTTTTCATTTCCGTGGCAAGCTTGGTTCTCCAACATCGAACTCTTTGATACTTTTCAGCCAAATGAATTGAAACGGGGAATCGCGGGAAGCATCGAATGCAAAGGTTACAGCTTCTATTTTTTGAGACGAATCTACCACGCAAAGCTCTACTCTTTGAAGTTCTTTGTTTAAAATTTCAATCGTATCAAAAATCTCAATAATTGCATTTAAGAAAAGAAGAATTGAAAACGACTCCATCCGTTCCAAAAAATCTGCAGTCTATTGGGTCATATCGGATTTGGTCTTTACGCGCGCATATTATGAAAATTGATCAAAACCCAAATGCACGCCTTTTTCGCTTGAATTTCCAGGTGGGTGATTACCCACCTTTCGAGATCCAGGTGGGTAGTACTATCCACCGTACCCACCTGTTCCGCCGGGCCTGTATCTGGGGCTTTACCTCTAAACATACCCTGAGATTGCTAAATTCCATTCAAAGAAGAACCATTCGCTTGATCGGTGACCTTGATCTGACAAGCAACCTTGAAATCCTTGAACATCGGAGGCAGGTTGGCGACTTGAGTCTATTTTACAAATATTTTCATAGTAAGTGCTCAACTGGGGTTGCCCGCTTGATTCCACCCAGAGCGGTGCATGGTAGAAATACACGACAAGCCACTGCAGCTCACCCGTACGTGGTTCAGCTTCGTGTCCCTCGAACGACACTGTTTAAAAATTCTTTCATCTGGATAACGTCATCACTCTGGAACGATCTCCCTGGGGTCGTGTTCCCCAACGAGTATAATCTCCAAAGATTCAAAACCAACGTGAATCGTTTCCTTCACACACGCACTGCTCACAGAGCGCCATAAGGGATCGATCCTACAGTGCTGTGCCTTATCATAAAAAATAAAGATGTATTGAAAATCCTGTAAGAAATTAATTTAACAAGAAACCATGAAGTCGAGTCCGTCGAGCGGTAAAAAAAATTTTTTAGAAAACTACTACCTTAGGCATCATTAGGAAGGATAAAATCGTACTTTTAAACGGTTGTATTCACTACGTTTTTTTTTATTTTAAAAGATTCTTAAAGTTATTTAAAAAAGCAGAAGTAGCCGGTTAAATATTACACTATGGTTTAAAAGGCCGTATACCGCCGTTAAATTAAACAAATCTTAAATTAAGAAGACCTTTTTGTGAATCTGCTAATTTAATGTTACCGCTTATTCACTGCCGTCTCGAAGAATAGGCTGTCATGTTAAGATCGTGACGTCACATTAGAAGATGAAATTTATTATAGAGGATATATGGCATGTAGATTATAATAAGGCTTCATGCACACGGGCGAGTGGATTCGCGGCGTGTTCGTAGCGTTCACGCGGCGTCCTCGCCGCGAGCACGCCGTCCCAAAATGCACACGGGCGAGCTTTTTTCGGAGAGATCGCAACTACGAACCTTCAGTACGTTGTCTACTTCAAGCATGGATGTATCAAGACGTGTTGCAGTGGCGTACTTAACGTACCATAACTTGTACGAGAAGTCGAAAAGAAAATATTGGGTTCATCCTGTCGTGAGTGCTAGACTTCTAAAAGGGGCTTTTGTTACGTTGGTTAGTGATTTACAAGAACATCCATTAAAATTCTTTAATTACTTTAGAATGAGTATTCGGTCATTCAACGAACTAGCTAATAAATTGGAAGATACCCTAAGAAGTGAAAATACAGTTATGCGACTTGCAGTCAGCCCAGTAGAGATGTTAGCTGTAACATTAAGGTAAATAATAATAATTTGAAAATGTTCATAATGGGCTTTAACAGTAAAAGTGAACTACCTAAAAGCTTACATTATCAGACAAAACAATAAACGAAGTAAAAATAACCTATTCGGATATTAATATACTGAATTCAAAAGGAAATAATGAGTAATCATATGGACTAAGTATATGAAATATTACCAAAAAGTATCTCCATCCAAGTCTTAATTTTTATTCGATCGTATTCCGGTGGATGGGAGAGGCATATGACGAATGTTGGGAGTGGCTGTTTGATGGTGACGATACCCACGTATATGATTGATCCATATGACTTTCCTGAACTACTGGGGATAGGTTGGTGTAAGAATATTTTTGCTGTACCATCTGTGGATCATTGTGCATGGTGTGCTGTTGCTGTGTTGTTGTGCAAGGTATATTTTGAGCATTACCAACTGATGTTCTCAACTCTTTAAGTTTGTTCATAACACTGCATCTGAATTCCAGTTTGGTGTCAATAGGTAGGGTTTTTACGATTGGAAAAAACTTTTGTCGTCATCTGTCGGTTGCACTGGTGTCTCTGCAGGAGTAGAATTCATAAATTTTAGTAAATTTTCTTCTACTATTACACGTCGTTTTGCTGTTGGAATCCTAGAAAATTCACTTGCAGTGTGCGTTCTCTTGCGTGGAACGTTTTTTTGCAGCTGTTGCGTCAGGCGTACCTGAAAGTGGTGGACTCTGACGACTCGATGACCCCGCAGGCGGCTCTGGTGATGTTGCAACGTTTCTTTCTTCCACTGGATCATCCACATCTTCATCAATTTGTGTCTCCGTATCTTCATCAACACTTGTTGATGTTGCAGATGAAATACCACAATGCAATAAAAATTCCATCTGTCTTGCATAGATATATGTTCTGTTGCTGGCCCCTTGTCCTGATACGGTTTTCTTTTTCATACTTTTGGTAAAAGTGTCTCCTTCCATTTTTCGTAAGGTTAGTACCTGTAAAAGGAACACTCTTGTTAGGATGTATTTTATAACTGAAAAATTTTTTTTAGGTACTTGGGAAGTGGCTGCAGTATGATTGAGTTACATTATCAGTACAGACTCGGACATTCAACTGTAACGAAAATTATTAGAAGAGTCTGCTCTGCTATTTGGACTAATCTCCGTCAGGAGTGTATGCCACAATTCACTGCCGAAGGGTGGCTGGAAAAGGCTGACATATTTTTTGAGCGTGCGAACTTTCCCAATTGTTTGGGTGCCTTAGACGGAAAACATGTTAGGATCGTCCAATCAGATTTTAGCGGCTCGCAGTACTTCAACTACAAAAAATTTCATTCTGTTGTTCTCTTCGTAGTTGCCGATGCCAACTATATGTTTAACTATATTGAAGTTGGTTTATGTGGAAGAGAATCCGATAGTACAATTTTTGAAAACTCTAAGTTGTACAGCATGTTAGAAAAGGGCCAAGCAGACCTACCAAGGCCACAACTTCTTCCGGAAACAACTGCAACTATGATGCCCTATACATTTGTTGGGGATGAAGCGTTTTCCCTGTCAGATTTTGTAATGAGACCTTACACGGGAAAATTTCTAAATTACAACAAACGAATATTTAACTACCGTTTATGTAGAGCTCGTAGGTACGTGGAATGTTCCTTCGGCATCCTGGCAATGAAAAATTTCATATTACAGGACGGTTCTTTACAACCTCAATGAAAATGTCGGCATCAAAACCGGTGGAATCCATCTCACTACTGGAAAAAACACACCACTGATCATTTTCAGACGCGAGCGCAAGAGATCGGCGAGGCGTCTGAACTGCACAATGTTTCCACACGTACTGCTTATCCGCCGGGCGAGAAACTTTCGCTGCGAGATCATGGCGAAGTAGCAGTCCCTGGCGAGCTCCGGCGGCTAACAGCAGGCACGCGGCGAATTCGCTGCGAACTCGCCTACATGTGAACCGCACCATTTGATCCTTTGGTCTGCTACCTCGCGCGAGAAAACATCGCGGCGAGCTCGCAGCTAACTTGGCGTTTAAAATCGCCCGTGTGCATCGAGCCTAAAATTGATATTTGTAAGTCAAAGATGTCTTAAATTATATTAAATGAGGTATAGAATCGTATATTAAAAAGGTATTTCGATGATTAGTATACAGAGTGATTCAACACTATAAACTAGCTTATGTTATGATCACTAAGTATTGCTTTCGATCTTCTTCGATACTCCTTCAAGGTTACTAAAATAATTCCCAAATAATCCCTAAATAACAAACATTAGCAGCAATTTCATAGGTAGCTATTTTAAATAAAATTTTATATCAGTCAGTTGGTAGGTGCATACTATCATTTTATCTTCCTCGAGAAACTATATAAACTTTATTTAACTTGGTTTTTGACTAGAAAAATAAAAAGGCATTAAGAGGAACCTGCTTTAAACTTGTAGGTATGTTTTAACCGATATTTGAAGTAAGAAAAACTTGTATCGTATAATAATCTAAACAAAATGTACAACGAACGTATGCATTGTTTTGTTACCAAATTTTTGTCCGAACCTAACCTAAGTATGACATGCTCAACCTTCAATATTATACTATCTATTTAATAGCTAACTAATGTACTTATAATCTTTCTATGTTTATTGCCTAATAATAATTTAAACAATATACCAAAATATTATTATTAAAAAAAGGTATCTACACTGCACTGTTCTAATGTTATCTACCATCAAGTCCTCTGGTTGCCCTGAATTCCCTGACTAAAAATCTTTCCTCAAAGTACTTTATGCAAAAGTTGATACATCTTCGCAATACTAAATCGTCCCTTGGGATACTTTTCTTTATCAATAAATAGCATTTCATCATTTCATCAGTGAAAAACATTATAGTCGAGTATTACACCTGGGAACACATCATGAATTTAGCATTTATCGCTATTTCACAGCAACTTAAGCAAATAATTTATGGTTTTACATATAAAGGTCTAAACTACGTTAAATTAATGTTATGGGTTTTCTAAAATAATTACATTAAACTGCTAGAAACAACTAAAAACTTAAAGGAAACACCAAAACGGTCATCCAAAACAATGCAAACCTGTAAAAACGTGGATCGACTAGAAACAGCTGATTTTAGAATGTGGGCTGGAACATGGCGGCCTGTCTCCTCGAGACGGCAGTGGCTTATTTCAAAATCTTGTCAAACACCTTTAAGTAATGCTTTAATGCAGAGTATCTGGTTTAGGTTATTGATACAAGACTTTAAATTTAATTATTTATGCAAAATGATAAAATACAGGGACATTTCTTATAAAGGCAAATATGAGCGTGAATGGCCAGTTGTCTGATGATAAGTAAAGGTGTCAGGGTTGTCTGAACACCTGCTTTATTTAACATCTACCTTGAATGTATATTCTAGACGGGGTCTTGATTGGGTTTTTACGTCAAGATATACCTTTGACATCTGTTCTTGGATCAAAGACTTTTTGGGTCTTGTCGCTTAAGTTTTGAGTTTTTATTCGGCTATCCCTATATTGGATTTTGTGTCGTGTATCGTTTAGAAAGATTCGAAAGCTGCATAGTTCTTGGCGCCTGTTGCCTGTATATTAGACGATGATGCTGGTGCTTCTCTACTGTATATTTATAGTGCTTCTTTACAGTCAGAGATTTATGCCCAGTGAAAGCCAGTCTTTCGACGGTTTGTATGTAGAGTTTTGTCTCGCCGTCGTGTGCGTGTCCGTTGGTGTCGATATGTTCGGACCGGACGTCTGTAATAGTTTATGATTATTTTTAGAAAGAATTCATTGATTGTCGATATTTGGAAGTCTTGATGTAAAACACGATTTTATACCTTGGGGCATTGGCGATGACTTTCAGCCCCTGTTTTAAATCACCTGAAACCTATTTAGCTCGGTCTTACTTATATTAGAACAAGATGGCCTTGTAGAGGTTAGCTTTGGTTCGATTACTAAGTCTAGTCCACCTGTGAAGCAGGGGGTAGATTGCCTTATTTTATTAATTGAATTTAACCCTCAATTCAGTCTTTGATCGAAGATAAGTCCCAAGTACTTTACTTCCTGGCATCAACTCACTTGAAGAGCCTTGTTTTGGGCCGTCTAACGCGACTGTTGGAGAAAAAGATGACTGGGAGATATACTTGGAAGGATTGAAACTAATCTTCCAATTGGAAAGCCGTTTTTCAAATTGGTTTACATGGCGCTGCATAGTGTTACGTGTGACCACTAACCGTGCTTGCTTAGAAGTTGAAGTTATTGCAGTGTCGTCAGCCAAAAGGTAACGCTGCGCATGCCTATCTCGCAGAATGTTATGTGCATAAATGTTATACAGCATCGGGGAGAGAGGTGAGCCTTACGGCACTGCCGCCCAGATGTGTTTATTCAACGAAACTGCGTTTTACGATGTACGATAACACTGCAAAACTTCTATTCTCCAGAAAAGAGACTACTACCTTGATCAGGTAGTTCGGAGCTCCGAGTCTTATTAATGTCTTGCCATACCTTGTCCAATGCTTTGCTAACGGCAAGGAAGACCGCTTCCGTGTGCGCCCTTCGATTAAATCCCTTCAATATATTGGACGTGAGCCTTGTTGTCAGTCTAACTATACAATATTCGCTTCTACAGTCGAACTATTCGTTAGGCACAAGGTTTTGCTCGAACACAAGCGGTTTATTCCAGCTAAAATCAGCTTTTTTGCGATTTTTCACAGGCTTGATAACAAGACCGATAGGCCTGCAGCTTGAGGGCACCATTTTATGAATTAAAATTACCTTTGCCCTTTCTACTACATCCGTTCATTTTCATATTTCGGATTCTGGCTCTTTCACCAAATTATGAATTATGAAGCATTTGTGTAATTACTCCTGATAAATAGCCATTTGATTTATTAAAATGTACGAAAAATTTAATTACTAGAGCTATCTTTAACCACTCTAATAATATTTGTTTGATTCAAAATCGTCCCTGATATTTTTCTAAGAACTGTTTAAACATGTATAACGCCATAAATTATTTAATATTTGCGACCAAAAGATAGCATGAGGAAAAAGACCTTGTCATATTGATACTACCACAATTATTTATTATTTACAGAACAAAAAAAAATCGCACGAAGAGACATAATCAAAAACTATTAAGTTATTATTATCTATACAATAACTACATACAGTATGTGATCAACTTTATTTGATCCAAATGTGTGTGAGCACCCACCTTAAGTGCTGACCACGGAAAAGATAACTTAATCTTGGTGTTTACCAAGAATTGTTTTGGATGATGTCGACTCGACGGAATATAAACATTGGGCTAATTTTGAAGAGTGTGTGATTTTTATGGGAGTTGCCTTGAGAATTCGGTGACAAATAGATCGATTGAATTGTAATTCGTTTTGTATGAAAATCAACGATAATTAAATAAAGGGTGTTTTTAATAAAAGTGTTTTACTTGGTCGTCGACTAAACCAAGTGTTTTCATCAGAAGTGGGATATATAAAGAAAAGAAAAGAGTTTTTAAGACATAAAACTGTGTTTTACGTACTTTTGGATGTGTTCGCGGTGACAATATTTTAACAGTACTTTTGTGTCCACTGACGGTCAGAGTGTTTTTAACTGGATTTAAACTGTTTTACAAGTACCTTTGTGTGTTTTGACATTTATAATCATGAGCAAAAGACAAGGTTCTCCGTGTCGGTGTCGCAGTCATAGTTCATCTCGTCTTAATGATGATATTGATGATCCTAAACGGAATCGGCTAAGTGAGAACGATAGTGCACGTTCGTATACTCCAGATCTGCCTCCTCAGCCAAGTGCTACTGTCATCAGTGACCACTCAGGTTTGATAGATATAGTCAATATGCTTAAAAATGACCAGAGGCCTAAAATAGGTATTTCCTTGAAAGATACAGACATTACTGAATTTAACCCTTTGTTTCATGATGTTAATGTATGGATTTCCAAAATTGATGAGCATGCTGCAATTTATAATTGGGATGATATAAATATTTGTCATTTGGCCATAAACAAATTACAAGGTCCTGCAAATACATGGTATAAGAGTCTTCCAAACATTCCAAAGTCATGGGCAGAGTGGAAATCTTTATTAATAACAACATTTCCGTCCACTCGAGACTTGTACATTTTAATGACTGACATGCTAGCACTGAAGCCTAAATTAAATCAAAGCCTCTATGAATATTGTTTTGAAAAATTGGCGCTAATTCGCAGAATGAACTTAAATTTAACAGGCAGTGATGAAGTTAGTCTTATAGTAGGTTCTCTCGAAAATCAAAATATTAAATTTTCAATCAAAGCGGCTAATATTGTAGATCCTTCTAAATTAGCTGTATATTTAAAAGCTTTTGAGCCCTCCTTAAGTTTTGCTGAAACGTCACGAAAACGTGATCATCAACCAGTATCGTCAAATAATAGATTTAGGCAGTCAGCAAATATCGAGTTAAGAAACGAAAATAGAAATTTGAGCGTTTGTTACAAATGTAAACAATCAGGACATAAACAGTATCAGTGTCCCCAGAAGGTTATGCATGGAGATCGAAGTAGTCTATACTGTCAATATTGTCGACGTACAGGGCATTCGATTAATAACTGTTTTAAGAAAAATGGGCAAACTTCAAACATTCACTTTAAATCAAGCGAAAATAATACTACGGGGGTCAATAGAAAAGTACTTTTGGTATCAAGGGAGAGTGACAAAAATAAATTTTACAAATCTGTCAAAATTAATGAAAACTTAGATGAGCAATGTTTTGTAGATTTTGGCAGTGAATGTTCATTGATAACGGAAAATATTACTAAAAAGTTGCATTTAGACATTATTGCATTACCGAAACCTATTATCCTTACAGTTTTTGGTGGTTCCGAAATTGTGGTTTCAGAAATGGTATCCTGTAGCATAGGTATTGATGATGTATGTTTACTTATTGATCTTTTAGTAGTAGACAAGTGTATTCCAGGTATTGACATTGTCATCGGTCAGAACTTTACAGAAGATTTTCAAATTAAATATTCTCGTATAGGCCACCACTTATCATTTAGCAGTTCGTCGCTATCAGTCAATGCGATACAATCTTCACATCAAAGCACCGATAATCAAGTTATTAAGATTGGAATAGACGATTGTACGGTTCAAACTGAAATCAAAGATATTATTGAAAATTTTCCAACGTGTTTTCCGAAAAATACCTCTAAATTAGGATGCATTCCTGGAATTGAAATGAATATTAAGCTAAAATCAAATACTCCCATTGTTCAACGACCTTATAGATTGGCTGAAGCCGAGAAAATTACGTTACGAGGACTGATCAATGAACTTCTACAAAGTGATACGATACGTCCATCACAATCACCTTATGCGAGTCCAGTCATTATGGTGAAGAAAAAAACAGGACAACAGAGGCTGTGCGTGGATTACAGGATGGTAAATGCTCAAGTTGTGAAGGAAAACTACCCCCTTCCCCTAATCGAAGTCTTAATTGACAGATTGGTTGGCCAAAAATATTTTACAACTCTGGATTGTCGATCAGGTTACCATCAAATTAAAATTGCCGAATATTCCATTCCTACAACAGCATTCATTACTCCAGAAGGCAAATATGAATACTTAAAGGTGCCTTTCGGTTTGACAAATGCACCATACATATTTCAACGTGCAATGGATATGATATTGGGTGACTTACGATACAACAAAGCGTTAGTATATCTAGATGATATCCTAATTCCGTCAAAAACTATTGACGAAGGACTAGAGACCCTGAAACTTATTTTAACCCGACTACAAGAAAATGGAGTTTGTCTTAACCTTGAAAAATGTCATTTCCTAACCGATGAAGTTGAATACTTGGGTTATATGATTAAAAATGGAGAAGTGCAGCCAAGCCCTACTAAACTATTAGCAATTCAACAGTTTCCTGCTCCAAAAGATATTCATCAAGTCAGACAATTTTTGGGTTTAATTGGACACTTCAGAAAATTTGTGCCCAAATTCGCTCAAAAGGCTAAACCTCTTACCTTGCTATTGAAGAAAGGAAAAGAATGGAAGTGGTTAGAAGAACAACAAAAAGCGTATGAATGCCTCAAAGAATATATGACTACAGCTCCTATTTTGACTTTATTTGACAACACTAAAGATATTATTTTATATACCGATGCCAGTCGAATTGGATTAGCTGGAATGCTGGTACAGATAGAGGATGGTGGCGAGAAAGTCATTAGCTACTATAGCAAAACTACATCACCAACGGAACAACGATATCACTCGTTCGAGTTAGAAACTCTTGCAATTGTAAATTCTGTGAAGAGATTTAGGCATTATTTAGTTGGCAAGAATTTTAAAATTTTTACTGACTGTGCAGCTGTCAAGAGTGCTATGACAAAAAAAAGATCTTAATCGCAGGATAGGCAGATGGGTTTTAGATCTACAAGAATATGAGTATGAGATTTTCCACCGATCAGCAACCCGAATGAGTCATGTAGATGCTCTAAGCAGAAATCCAGTTAGGCAATGCAATCAAGGAGTGTATGCCACGGTTCTTTCTGAAAATGACTGGTTATTAGCAGCTCAGGAATCCGATAAAGAAATCAAAAGTATCAAAACAATACTCCATTCTGGCGAACGTCACCAAAATAAGGACATTTTTAATGAATATGACCTTCGTAGGGGAATAGTATATCGCAAAACTGATCATGGGAATCGTGCAGTTCTTCCTAAGGCATGTAAATGGCAAATCTTAAGGTACAATCATGATGATATTGGTCATTTTGCTGTTGATAAGACGCTAGAACGAATTTCAAGTAGTTTTTGGTTAAATAGTAATAGAATACTACTTGGCAAGTGGTAATCATAATATGACATATAAATATGTATACGTGTGAGAACTTTGTTCTCAAGCCACTTGCTGAGACCTTATACAATAAGGATTAACCAAATTATGCTAAAACAGCTATTCTCTGGGCTACATGCCCCAACGAAACCGGTCTACAGGTGGCAGCAGCGTAGCAACCTATCATTGGAAATAAAGATTCATTCTTTTCTTTCCCGGTAGTTTCTACAATCTGAGTCTGTATTTTAGTACTAACAGTGTTAGTCAAAATACGCCAAATTGTGCTATTTAATTCAGCGCTCGTTGGGGCATGTAGCCCAGAGAATAGCTGTTTTAGCATAATTTGGTTAATCCTTATTGTATAAGGTCTCAGCAAGTGGCTTGAGAACAAAGATAGAAGACCATTAACCAAAAAAGACGAACTTCAACCTAACCGTACTTTTAAAGCAAAAACGCCACTCCCACTCATGACAGATGAGAATGAAGGGAAGGTCGCTGATGAAGAAAATATGGAAAATTTCCAACTTGTAGTTAATAAACGAAGGAAAAGGGTTAATAATACACGTCCCAAACCAAACATTGGCACAAATAAAGCGGAAAACTTCTTCAAAGTTGCCCCAAGACTAGCATGGGTGTTTCTTTCTGGTTTTGAAGCTAAGATGGAATCGAATAAGATACTGGATTTTCTCAAAACTCATCAACTTGAAGAAGGTTGCATCTGCGAAAAAATGAAACATCGAAGGGACAGGCAGTACAGCTCCTTCAAATTAGCTGTACCTTTAGAGCGAAAAGAGGCCATTATGTCCCCTGAATTATGGCCATTAGGTATAGCAATAAACCATTTTCGCAATCTGGAAAGCCGGCAACAGAACAGGAACACTCACAGAGAACAGCTGAGGACCCCCCGGTTAGAACAGAAGAAATAAAAATACTCCATTACAACGTCCGGTCAGCGAGAAACAAGTTTCATACCATAGAAGCAGCTTTGGTTGAAACCAAGGTAAATGTTTTTTGCATGACAGAACACTGGCTTCGGGACGAGGAGATTGCTGGATTTAACTATAATGGCTACATCACGGCAGCTTTCTCATGTAGGTCTAGGCAATGTGGTGGAGGGACCTGCATATTAGTAGGGGACAATCTGGAGTGTACTAGGAATGTAGCAATAGAGAATCTCAGCACTGAGGGATGTATTGAGATGAGTAGTGTTACTTTAAAACAACTGAATATGGTAGTTATAGTGGTATATAGACCTCCCTCAGGTAACTTTGAGGTCTTTCTTGCCATGCTGGAGACGGCACTAGCATCTTTGGGTGCTGGCAGGGACGTTGTTCTGGCGGGTGATTTCAATGTCAAGTTTGAGACTGGTCATGTGGACTGTCTTATGCTGTGCGATCTTCTTAGGACGTATGGCCTCAGGCAGACAATATGTGAATGGACCAGAGGGCGGGCTTGCTTGGACAATGTCTTTGTCAGCATGGAGGAGCAGGGTCTCTCTGCCAAAAATATCAATTTAAACCTCTCTGATCACTTAGGTCAGATGATTCATTTCAATGTTCAAATAAAACAAAAATCTCCACAAACAACCTCTTTTCGACCGATTACTCAGCACGGTTTATTTAGTTTCTTTAATATTTTGAATGACTCACCATGGAATTATGTCACTGACGTTGCAATAAATATAGAAGCTAAATTTGGCATCTTGACAAATATTCTTACGGAAGCTTTTCTGCAGTCTTTTCCCCAAAAAACGTATACTGTGAGAGCTAATGCAGCAAATGGTGTCGAATGGTTCAATAACAATCTGAGGGCTATGCGGCAACATCTACATTTACTCTACGAAGTAAGTAAGCAATACGGTAGGTTCACAGATATGATTGAATATAAAAACTTTAAAAAAAGGTATAGAGTTGCTATTGAACAAGCAAAAAAAGAGGCAAATGATAGAATAATTAACACATCCCGAAATCCTGTTGGGAGCGCATGGAAAATTGTTAATGCACAGAGGGGTAAGCTAAAAAAGAACAACCTAAACACTGACATTTTACCAGATGATTTCAATCACTTTTTTACAAGTATAGCACACAATTTAATAAATAACATTACTCCTACTCAGTATGATCCCTTAAAAAATCTAATAAACCTAAACTATCCTAAAAATATATTTCAATTTAAAGAAGTAACTTACATTCAGGTAAGGGATATAATTAATAACTTAAAAGACAAAAACAGTTATGATATATATAATATGAATACCAGAGTAATTAAACATATCAAAGATATCCTAATAATCCCATTAACGAAATTAATAAATCAATGTCTCCGAGAGAGTATTTTTCCTTCTGTTCTTAAAAATGCCATAGTATCGCCAATCTTTAAGAAAGGAGATGTGAATGACGTTTCGAACTATCGTCCAATATCACTCTTACCTATCCTTTCTAAAATTTTTGAAAAGTGCTTGGCTAATCAGATAACGCAGTTCTTTGAAGAAAATGCCATTTTTTCACCTAGTCAATTTGGGTTTAGAAGGGGAAAGAGTACAGTGTTGGGTATTCTCGATCTCTTGTGTAATATAATGAATTCTTTTGACAATCTTCAATATAATGCTGTGCTATTCTGCGACCTGAGCAAGGCTTTCGACTGTGTCTCCCATGGACTTCTGCTTGACAAGCTAGGAGCCTATGGATTTCACCCAAATGGTATCAGCCTCATGAGATCATATCTTGCTGACCGCAAGCAGGTGGTGAGGGTTGGTGGGGTGGCGTCGGCGATGAGGGTGTTAGATATTGGTGTGCCGCAGGGCTCAATATTGGGCCCTCTGTTGTTTCTCATTTTTATAAATGACTTACCTGCAGGGGAACCTGATGCCCGATATACCCTCTTTGCTGACGACACTACACTTTCCGTTGCTGGGGAATCACTTATGGAGGTGGAGCGGGGACTATTGGGGGCACAGTCGAGAGCTGCCGAGTGGTTTGACGCAAATGGTCTTCTTCTTAATAGAGAGAAGACGCATAGAGTTGTATTTACTTTGAGAGACATTGACAATATCAATGACAACCCTCAGTGTGCTCATTTTCTGGGCGTTGATTTAGATCCTAAATTAAAATGGGATCATCATATAGCAAATGTTGCAAAGAGACTCAACAGCAGTGTATTTGTAATACGCAGTCTTAATGGGTGTGTGTCTGAGGTCACACTAAAAATGGTATATTTTGCTACATTTCACTCAATCATGACTTACGCTTTACTTGCGTGGGGTGGCGCTGCACAGGCTGGTAGAATCTTCGGCCTTCAGAGAAGGGCTGTTAGGCTGATTGCTGGTCTCGGATGGAGACAAGACTGCAGACAGGCTTTCATAGAATTAAAAATACTTACCTTCCCATCGAACTACATAATGGAATGCCTGCTGCATGTCAGAAAAAAGGAGGCTTCATATACTACCCATCAGGATATTCATGATCATAATACAAGGGGTAAAGGGGCACTGGTGCCTATATTTTGTAGATTGAATAAATGCCAAAGTCGTCCTGAGTTTTCGGCTGTTAAAATGTTTAACAGGCTACCGTCTTTAATTAAACAGCTACCAATCGACAAATTTAAAAATGAGGTCAAAGCACTGCTTGTCTCGAAGGCCTTCTACAGTGTTGATGAATATTTTAAATGTAATTTTTAAATTCTACTTTCTAAAATAGCTTATAAGTTTTAACAAATTTAAGTGTTTATATATTCTTAACCTTTGTATCTATGGAGAGTGTCTATGTGAGTTAAAATCTTTAAATGTGGTCTGTTGTTTAATGACTGTATTTAAGGTGTACTTTAGTGTATTGACAGTTATATAAAATTTTATTGTATTGACTGTATTTTAAGTAAATTTTTCTTTTTTTTAAGTCTTTCTTTAGTGCAGTTTAACTGCTGATTACTTTGACTTGTGTACATCTATACGATTTTAACATTAATAAATAAATTGAAATTGAAATTGAAATTGAAATTGAAATTGAAATTGAAATTGAAATTGAAATTGAAATTGAAATTGAAAGTTCTCACATGTATACATATTTATATGTCATATTAGTTTTTGGTTTCCTAAAATGCGAAAATTTATTCAAAAGTACGTTGATGCATGTATCAGTTGCATGTACCATAAAACATCAGCTGGAAAACGACCTAGATTGTTACATCCAATAATAAAAATCCCTCGCCCATTTCACACAATCCATATTGATCATCTGGGACCTTTTTGCAAAAGCAAACAAGGCAATTGTTATGTTATTGTCGCTGTAGATGCGTTCACTAAATTTTGTTTTATCAAGGCTGTAAAGAATACGAAGACCA
Organism: Polydrusus tereticollis; assembly: GCA_963920685.1. Taxonomy (NCBI): domain Eukaryota; kingdom Metazoa; phylum Arthropoda; class Insecta; order Coleoptera; family Curculionidae; genus Polydrusus; species Polydrusus tereticollis. Next base: position 120,382,771 of record OY987330.1, read on the forward strand.
AGTATGTTATAGAGGAAGTAGAGAGTATCATTAAGGTATTTGGAGTGCCTAAACGTATAATTACCGATAGAGTCAGCATCGCCAAAAGGTCAATTTTGATGCCTATCGAGCAAATCCAAAAGTTTATACTGAAGGTGAACTAGTTCTGGTAAAGATATCCTCAATCGTCAGCACGGGTAAGAGTAGGAAGTTGGTTCCAAAGTGGAAAGGACCATTCAAGGTGTCAAGGGTTCTGGACAATGACCGGTATGAGGTGACCGACATTCCAGGGTCTAAGAGGTCTAGGGCTTTCTACACTGGCGTGTATGCTGTAGAACACATTAAGAGATGGATCACCATCGGTGATGCTTAATAAGGTGAATATTATTAGTAATGTTGAGCAGGCCGTCGATACGTTGCGATGTATCTGTGCCATGTTGAAAAAGCCGTCGACACGTTGCGATGTGTCTGTGCATTGTAGTGTTTTGCCGTCGATACGTTGCGATGTATCTGTGCAATGGTTATAAAGCCGTCGATTCGTTGCGATGAATCTGTGCCATGTTAAGAAATCCGTCGACACGTTGCGATGTGTCTGTGCATTGTAGTGTTTTGCCGTCGATACGTTGCGATGTATCTGTGCAATGGTTAAAAAGCCGTCGATTCGTTGCGATGAATCTGTGCCATGTTTAGAAAGCCGTCGACACGTTGCGATGTGTCTGTGCAATGTTGAGTTTTGCCGTCGATACGTTGCGATGTATCTGTGCAATGATTTTAAAGCCGTCGACACGTTGCGATGTGTCTGTGCAATGTAGAGTTTTGCCGTCGATTCGTTGCGATGAATCTGTGCAATGTTGAGAAGGCCGTCGATACGTTGCGATGTATCTGTGCCAGTTTGAAAAAGCCGTCGACACGTTGCGATGTGTCTGTGCAATGTTGAGTTTTGCCGTCGATACGTTGCGATGTATCTGTGCAATAGTTTTAAAGCCGTCGACACGTTGCGATGTGTCTGTGCAATGTAGAGTTTTGCCGTCGATTCGTTGCGATGAATCTGTGCAATGTTTGATAAGAGGTCGGAACCGATCTCTATGCAATGTTGAGTTTTGCCGTCGATACGTTGCGATGTATCTGTGCAGTATTTGAAATGGCATCGAGATTGGAAGACCCTGTGCACACTAAAATTGAACGCTGTTTAGCAAAGTACGAGAAAAGTTTCTGCTGGTACTGTTGTTTTTAGGTGAATGGTCGACGATCATCCAGTCAGGATGGCCGATTGTGAGCACCCACCTTAAGTGCTGACCACGGAAAAGATAACTTAATCTTGGTGTTTACCAAGAATTGTTTTGGATGATGTCGACTCGACGGAATATAAACATTGGGCTAATTTTGAAGAGTGTGTGATTTTTATGGGAGTTGCCTTGAGAATTCGGTGACAAATAGATCGATTGAATTGTAATTCGTTTTGTATGAAAATCAACGATAATTAAATAAAGGGTGTTTTTAATAAAAGTGTTTTACTTGGTCGTCGACTAAACCAAGTGTTTTCATGTGCAAATGAGAGAATACCTCAAAAATATGATGACGAAATTTCCCAAAGATCATGGTATTATTGGCGATTTTAACCTTAACTTATTAGATCGTAGTAATACCTGAAGTCGTGAACTATAAAAACCACTTAACCCTAAATAACTTCTATCTCAGGAATACCATAAATGTAAATAACGCTACAAGAATTACTCACAATTCTCAAACAATAATCGATCACGTAATTGTGGATCAAAACTATAAAAACAAATTCACAGTTTAGATAGAATCAAATCCACTATTGGACTATGAAAAACTTATAAAAGAAATTCAAGAAAAAGTTAAGACGCAGGTACGAAAAATTACCAACAGCCTTAAGGCAATAAGTCATAAAAAACTTAAACATATATTTATGCAAATGACTAACAACAAAAATATTGATTATTTTCAAGAACTTATAAATATAATTCATGAATGTAAGCGAGAACCTAAATATGAAAAAACAAGATGTCGAAATAATAACACATGGATTACACCGGAACTCCTGAAACTGATGAAGAAGCGTGACAAACTGTACAAAAAAATGCGAGACAATAATAATAATAATGCTGATGTAAGTGGTAAATGAGTATCGTATAATAAAAAATAAAGTAAATTAAAACAACACTTCTGTCTTTCTTCACAAATTATATATTCTTTAACTCTTTGAGGAGCAGAGATTGTGTGAAAAAATATACCCAAGTGGAGCAGCATAATTTTTATTGAAAAAATACAGTTTTTTTTTAATCCTTAACATTTACTAAGACAATTGAACTAAAAAAAAAGTTGAATTTAAAAATCCAACTTTGTTTTTTCAAAATATAGGGAGGTACAAAATTAGTACCACTAAACCACTAACAATTTTGTATCAAAATTTTTTAATTGAGCATAACTAAGAACTATGGTATGTTTGGAAACAGGACTTTGTTTTTCCCAAACAAAGGGGAACTTGACACGTGGAGCAAATCCAGTCGGTTCGAATTTGATTATTTTTGTTGCTGCACAGTGCACATCTTCTTCTGGTACTGCGTGCGGGTTGGTGTTTCGAAAATTGGAGACGAATTTCGAGTGGTACATACGGCTTTGACTTTTTTATTTCTATTGGTGGCGTAGGGGCACTTGTTGATGGCCTTTCTTTGGTAACTAAGGTTTCTGCTAATAATCCGTTCATTATACTGCGTCGAAAATCTTTTGCAGTCATTTTGGGCATGTTTAACAATTCGTAAATACAATGGGAGTTTACGACTGATGCATCTAACAAGTAAAAGAAGATTCGGTGCCACCACTTTCTACTTCGCCGATTAATTTTATAGTTAGACAAAAGTTGGTCAAAAACATCTATACAATTCATATTCAAGTTGTAATCAACTATTGCGTCTGGACATGGAATTTGCACTATATTGCCACTTTTTTCTTTTCGTTTTATTTCGGTAACGCTTTCTGGGTCGTGAAAATTTGAAAGAGCATGTACTGATCGGTTATCTTTCCATTTAAAGGCTACTAAACCTGAATCACTAGTAAACCACTGAAAATCCCCCCTTTTCATGTTCTTGTCTAATTTAAATATTGGCAGGTATCGACGTGTTGTGTTAATTGTACCCACAGCATGCATTTCTTTTTGTTTTAAGTCTTCCAGTAACTCTATATTTGTAAAGAAATTGTCAAAGTATACAATGTGATTTTTGTTTAATAAATTTTCCCTAAGCTTAAGAATTACGCGGGAACCAAGGCTTTTTTGTACCCCTTCTGACTTGCCAGTATATATATATCAAATTTGAGACAGTAGCCCGACTTATCTGCAAGCATCCAGACTTTATAGCCCCGTTTAATGGGCTTCTTCGGCATATATTGTTATAGTGAATTGTATCATCGACTCGTCGATGGCTACTTTTTGACTTGGAAGCAGGCATTTCTCAAAGTTTGTTAATAATAAATTAATCATTGGCAGCAATTTATAGAGCTTATCATAGTTGGGAGATAACCGATCAGGCATAAGAGAATTTTCATTTACGTGTAAATGCGATAGAAGCCAGGAAAACCGTTTCAGAGTCATTACTAAGCATATGAATGCATCATTCAAGTCGGGTGCACTTGACCAATAGTCCTTGTAACTGGGAGATCGTTTTATGCTCATTAGGAGATTAATTCCTAAAAATGCTTTCATTTCGGTTGCATTGGTAGGTATATATTGTTTTCCCGTCGATGCTTTTATTTGTTCTGCATAGAAATTTGTCTGAAACACTAAATGGTTTATAAAATCCTTAGTTATAAAATGTTGAAAGATATCATATGGCGTAAGATCTGGAACGTCTTTTAGAAAATCTGGTACACCACAAGCTTCTACAAACGGAGGCGGTGGGGAAGGTTTTGCCACATTAGACCAAACTGGAGGTTTATAAATAGGGGTTACATTTTGAGCACCAACATTTGAATTAATAAGAATACTTCTTACTACAGACAGAGGCACATCATCTTCTGAGTCATCAGTTTCATAAATTGGCAACTCATTAGCAGTAGTGGCTAATGCTTCTTCGTCTTCAATGTCAGAGACGTCAACTTCGGATTCTTCATCCGATGGTATTGGTACCCAACTTCGTAGCATTCTTCCACTTCTCTATAAAACTCATCAATATTCATGTCAACCAGCCGAAATGGCAGTTCTTCTTCATTAAGTTTTGGCATATTTCTAAAAACAAAAAGTTATTATTAATTTCTCAAAAGTGGCGGTGGTTCAAAATTTATACCAGCTAAAAATAGCAATATTTGTTATATATAAACAAACTTTTTAAAATTTTTATAACTTATTACTTACCAGCACTTATATTATAGCCGAAATAGTGATAATTTGCACTAAAATACCCTATATTTACACGATTTGTGAAGCGAAAACTCCGTGTGCACTATACAAAACAAACAGGTGGGCTAAACATGTCGTTATGAAGGTCAGACTGACCATGCGCTGCTCATAAACTATTAAAACACTACCGAGATGTCGCTAAAAGCGATGGTTCATAAACAATACCGACTATACGCTAGCTAACATACGTTGAATAGGAGGTTTATTTCTTGTACCACAGCCGCTTAACAGTATGCATGAAGGTGGTTTATAATGTATACCAGCGAGACTCAAAGAGTTAAACCATATATTTAGCGATTTTCCCTACATGTTTCGACTACATATTTTATAGTCATCCTCAGGGGAACTAAAAGGAATGTATGAAAGTACAACAACAACAGACACCATAAGGGACTTACCTAAATCGAGTGTAGTTTCAGTTAAAGTAGTTGCCTCAAATTAATGAGTACAACTTTTAATATAATATCAAGTGAAATTTTTTTAGTTGAAGATAACTTGAGTTTACTCAACGTTGTGAATTTGTAGAAAAGCACATTTTTAAATTATTTTAATTTTTTATATTTATTAAAGCAGGAAAATTTAGTTGTAAGCGTTAAGAGTGATAATACCCATAAGAATAGTTTTTCAAAATATAGTATTGTTGGTGTGAAGAAATCAAAAAAAAAAAATTTTTGTTCTTTATTATTTTATTTATTTACCAACCACATAAATAGTTTTCAAAAACATAACATGGTTGATATGGAGAAATCGAAAAAGAAAATTAGTTTTTTATGTTATTTTTTTATTTTAATTATATATTGGTTAACTTAACCAACCTTGATTGGATGGGGACTCAGCCCCTCTAAGGCTTAAATAGACAAACATTTTAATGATCAAAAAACTTTTGTAGGAATAGAGATAATAGAGTTTAGTGCTATCCACTACCACATGTAACGTGAAAAGAATTAAAAAGAATTTTAAGCAACAGTGTGGTTAATCTGCGAATCAGAAGAGATTTGGCGTATGACATGACAAGTCTCGGATCGTAGAAATCCTCAAAAGTTGAAGTATCAGTACAATTCAGAGTAACTCGATATTAGGTTTACAATGTCTATAAAAGGTGGATTATCTGATGGTTGATAGTTGTAATTGTTAAACATACAAAGTACCTGAATACAGAAGAGATTGCGACATCTGTGAATGAATGGCCAGAATAATGATTTTTAACAATTGATATAAAAACATTTTAAAAGGTTTTCATCAAAATAAGGGAGTTATATAAGTTTACAGGAGGGCAGTTATCGCTGCACCGAAACATGCACAGAATTTAAATAGAAAGTACTAATAATATTATAAGGAAAGGACATTGTAATACATAATCAAAGAAATACAAACTGGAATAAGAATATGGGCAAACTGGCTTAAGTGTGGCATAATAAAGGTAATTGTCTTTGAAGGTTGAGTTATGTACAACGGGGATGGAAAGAGTAACGTTATGTCAACAAAGAAAAACTTCCTTTACTACAAGTTGCCTCTCCAGCACCCCCGAATCCAAGGTGTAATCGAATAAGTATGGATTTCTCATCCCACCAAATGTGACGGCTTTACATTTGTTGACATTTAAGAGGAGATTATTATCTTTACACCACACAGCAAGGTTATCCAGATCTCTTTGGAGCAGCAGACAATCATCATGAGACCTAATCACCGTGAACAGCTTCAAGTCATCAGCAAAAGCCAGAATATGGCAAACAGAGAAAATTTCCTTTATGTCATTAATAAAACAATTGAAGAGAAACCCTGAGAGGTGTCCTCCCTGTGGTACTCCTGATGTCACAACAATTTATGAAGAGATGTAATTTTTAATTTTCACTGCCTGCCTCGGCTCAGTAAGACTACTCCGAAACCAATCCAGAAGAACACCAAATATTCCCATTGATTGCAATTTCATCATCAACATGCCATGATCAACCCAGTCGAAAGCCTTCGAGAAATCAGTATAAATAGAATTAACTTGATTTCCTTTCTAGAAGGCTTCCAACAAGTATTGCTCATAGCAGATCAAGTTGGACACAGTAGTACACTCATTCCAAATGCCATCAAGACCGCAGAAGATAAATTCCAAGTAAAGATAAACCATAGAAATAAAAAACTCAGAGCACATACTAGACAACTAATGAAAACCAGAAGAGAATTAACTGACAAATACACAGCAAACACCGCTGAACTAAAAAAGTTAAACAAGGACATATCAAAACAAATTAGAAGAGATATTCGAACCTATAAGACAAAGGAAATAACCAGGGTAATAAATGAGAATAAAGGTACGAAGGTTCTAAGAAAGACGATGTCAGAAGGTGGGAAGAACATCAGCAAACTAAAGAATGCGAATGGCCAGATAACAACCAATAAAATGGAAATTCTCGAAATTGTCGAGACTTTCAATTTCGAACTATATCGTAGCAGAGACACCCTTGATCAAAATATAACCATTCCCAAGTTCAGAATCAGGGCTCAGAGGATATTCCAGAAGTCACTTTGGATGAATTGAGGAAGGCCCTAAAAGAAATGAAGAATAATAGAACTCCCGGCGAGGACGGTATTACAATCGAATCCATAAAAAGCGGAGGCTGACCTCGGTAGTCGGGCGGGCAGTGTTCTTGCTCGGCAATCTAGAGGTGCTGGGTTCGAATCCCAGCTAGGGCAGGATATTTGTGAGTGTTTGTAAAAAAGTTGTAAATAAATTTAAAATAAGTTTAAGTTAATATAGATGGGTAGAAATACTTCAAAAACACAAAGAGAGATGCTGGGCAGTTGACTTCGTTCAGTGTCATAAAAAAAAAAACGGAGGAAATGTTTTACATCGGATTATCTGCAAGCTATTTAATGCTTGCTTAGCAAATGGGACAATTCCGTCACAATGGGACTGAGCAATATAATAATTCTTCATAAAAAAGGAGACATTACAGATCTAAAGAACTACCGCCCGATAAGTCTTCTTCCTCACATCTATAAATTATTCACCGGGATCATTACAAAGGTAATAACAAATAAACTTGACCTCTACCAGCCACTTGAACAAGCGGGATTTCGAGCAGGCTTTGGCACAAACGACCATTTCTTGGTTATGAAGGCGGTTATAGAAAAGTTTATAGAGTACAATAAGCCCCTTATCCTCATATTCGTCAACTACCAAAAACCGTTTGAAACAGTTAACCAGCAAAAAATGCTAAAAGCATTAAGAGAAACTCAAGTGAACAGTTACAGTTACAGCCCTACTAGAATATATGTTTAAGAAACTAGATTTTGAAAATATGGGTATAAACATACACGGTGAAAATTTAAACCATTTTATTAATTTTTATTTATTATTATTTTCATAATGTTTTTATTATACTACATAATAATAGAAACATATAATAGTGGATTAAGGGCAAAACCTAAACCTAAATTATAAATGTTTATAAATTTCCTAACTATTGTTACCTAATGAACACTAATTGATAATAATTTGACAAATTATATTCCACACCGACATTAAAAAGTGTTATAATGCCAATACGTTACAGTTTTAAATTCATTATTACCATTACAGCGATTATTCACTTATGATGAAAACATTTCATTACTGTCGCTACTGCTGTCATCTGCAGGATTCATAATAATAGGTTCTACCATGACTTCAACGCGTACATCTAAATCCTACATTCTTTTTTCTACGCCCTCGACATGTAATACGCACTTATGCCAATCTGCTGGTAGTATATTCGCTATTGCCATTTTAAGCAGTTCTTTAACATCTTTTAATTTAAAAGTTTTATTTTCACGCGCCACTTCGCCTTTTATTTGTGCCCATATAAGCTCGATTGGATTTAGTTCACAATGGTAAGGCGGTAAACGTAATATTGTAACACCTCGTTCACGAGCCATTTCATCCACTACATATTTCGCATATTTTGTTTTGTGAAGTCTTGCAAGATCGAGCAACTGCACTTTTAGCATTTTCTCGCCAAATGCAATATTTTTTTCTTCGAGCCAGTCAACAATCTTTCCTTTTCGCCATGCAGAAGTTGGCAAAGCTGTCACCAGACGGCTGTGGTATGGTGCATTATCCATCACGATTACCGACCCACGTTCAATGCGCGGTAAGATGGATTTAAACCAATCTTCAAACACTCCCGAGTTCATATCCTCAAGATAATCACCGGTTTTACGAGATTCAAACACGTTTAACCCACCTTCAAGAAAACCAGAATCACTCCCGATGTGGGTTATAATTAACCGACGACCTTTCCCTGAAGGAGCTTTCAATCCAGTGGACAGTCCATTGATAAAGGCGTTACGTGCATCTTTAATGTTGAGATCACATGCAATTCACACTATGTCCTTGATTTAGCCATGTCTCGTCCGTAAAGTAAATTCTTTTCCCTGCACAGCGATATTGTTGTATTTCTTCTAGATACTTTCTACGCCACAATACGATTACTTCCTTTTCCATCAAAAGACTTTTGCGATTTCGTTTTAAGAATCGAAAATTCAATTCTCGTAGGTTACGCATTAGAACTCTTCGTGAGATTGTTTGCATATTTTCGTCCCTTTCAATTTCGGCAGAAATTTTTTGTAAATACGGAAATTCATTTCGCAACAAAAATACATACACTTTCCGACGAGTGGCTAACTTTGTTTGCTAATCAATAAAAATCTTTTTCCGTCCTCTTGTTTCCTTCTCATCGAACACTTTAGTATTCCTATTGTCCTGGATAGTTCTATAAACAGTACGGCAAAATGTCTTGCTGATTCTCCACTGTGGGTACTTAGAATTCCCTCATACACATTTTTTAACATTGTATGCTCCCCAGGTTTTAAATGACGTCGTTTTGTAACTTGTTTGTTACTACTACTTGAAGAACTCGCCTGCATTATAGTATTTGCTATTTTGAATAATTATCAAAATAACATCAAAATAATAAAACTGAATTGCTAATATTATCCTCTTGATTGAAACTTGTCTACGACACTGAACGTTGGTTAGGGGCGATAAGAAAGATTACGAGTGCCTTTAGACATAGGTTTTTCCTACCTGTGTTGCCAAATTAAGCAAAACAGGTACCGTAGGGTAAAAAGGCCCTTAATGACATGCCGATTTTGGTACATTTTATGAGAATTTAAATGAAATATTTTAAAACCTGGCAACATGTAACGAGTTATTAATGCACAATCTTCCCAAGCGGCTTTGAATGCTTTTATTTCAGTTAAAAATGTGTAAATCGATGTTAATTATTTTCTCCGCACACCGTCAATGGCGATAAGAACAGTTTTGCCAATTATTTTGGGATCGTAGTATAGTTAGGGAAACGGGTCTAGTACATTTCGCCGCGGCCGTTTCGCCGCGAGGACCATTTCGCCGCGGCCCTTTCGCCGCCAAATAAATGATAATGTAAGAATGTGGAATGTACACAACAGAGTTATACAAGGAATTAACCGAACCAATAACAACGCAGAAGCTGCAAACAGAAGATTACAAAATGAATTGGGAATGGACCATCCATCAATATGGAAGTTTATTGAAGTATTAAAAATAATACAAAGAGGTAGAGATATGTACTTAGAACAAATAGTCGCAGGACATGAACCGCAAAAAAAATGAAAAAAATATATTCAAGCAGATGAAAGAATTTTAAGATTGGTGAAGGAGTTTCACGCAAGAGATATGCTAGACTTCTTGAGGGGAATTGCACAAAATTTCGAAAAAAAAAATCAATAAAATGTTATTATGTTTTTATGTTAAATGTTTCTCTAAATAATAAATAAAGAAAAAAAAATATATATGTAAATTTGTTTAAATTTCATAACTATCATTTTATTATTTGGCGGCAAAATGGCCGCGGCGAAATAGTCCTCGCGGCGAAACTGCCACGGCGAAATGTCCCTTCCCCTAAAGAAACAGTGTAAAAAAGCAGTCATTAATGTGAACGTTAAGTGTCAACCAGTGTATGGTCATGAATTCTTGTAACATGATACCATCACCTGCATTAAGGAATAAAGACATAAGTGTTTCAATAAACAATTGTTTTAATCAAAAAAAATAAATTAATGTAACCACTAGGGAATTAACTCAGTGCGCAATTAAATATCAATACCGTTTAGTCTGTCTGGCCACAAATAGTACCTACCTATTTTAGGTTTGGTAACATTTTCTACCTTAATTGTTTTTGTGACATCCCTGGTTTAATTTGATAATTTAACCGGTTCTCATTGTTAAACTGTTTGGTCTCTGAGGATTCCTGTAAGAGTCAAAAGTTTTTACACAACAAACTAAAATCATAATGCATGTAAATTAGGGAAGTATTAACACAATTAAATAAAAACGAACACAAGAATATTACACAGTGCTTTCGCTGCTACTGTATGCAAATTGATACAAGCCATTATTGACAAATATAAAGTACATTAAAGAAAGTATATTTGCATAACTATGTTTGTTTAATGCTCGCAGCATTATTATTAGAGTTCTCAAATCTCACTGCCCGACCATAGGCGCCGGCACATCGGCAACCGCTAGGTCCTGAAACACGATTTTAGGTTCGCTTGATAAACATATAATTATTGCACATACGAGTTTTAGAAAAGTGGCTTTCGAGGTGGAGGATTCGCCTGAATCCTGCCAAAACGAAGTCCATTTTCTTTTTGAAGAGCAGAGTTAGAAGACCCGAGACTACGCTCTTGGTTAACGGCATTCGGATAAACTGGGTCCAAGAAGTCAAGTACTTGGGACTTGTTTTTGATGAGAGACTAAACTGCAGAAAGAACTCCGAAATAAGATTAATAAAAGCTGCCAATCAGGTTCGTTCTATATACTGCTTGTTGAATAAAAAGAGCAAGATTGGTTATAGAAATAAAGTACATTTATACTCTCGTCAGGCCGGTCCTGACTTATGGAGTGCCAACATGGTGCACCATAAGCTGGACAGCGCATAACAAACTCCAGGTGCTACAGAATAGAGCTGTCAGAAACCATACCTATTTTGTTATTGCAGGTACAGGCAGGTGTTGTGACTTTGAAGTAAAAAGAAGTCAGGTTTTTTTTTGATACTGTGTCAATAAGTTTAGTTTTTCAGAATAGGAGAAAAGTCATCACCGAATGTGTGCCGGGAAATAAACGTATAGTCAGTATTCCCAGTGTTTATTTTCGTCTGTGCCGGGAAAGCGGGTACCTAGCTTTCCAACGGTGGGACAACATTTGGCGACCGTGACAGGACACTTTACGGCAGTTCGGGGTTTTTTACTAGTTCTCGCGAGGAAAATCAAAACGACGCGTGTCGATTTTATTGTTGTTAAGTGTGACTCTCAAATCTTTTCCGCGTTCTTTCTGTATAAGAGATATTTCGAGCGTAGGACGTTTTGAACAAGGTTTGTGCAATGACGGACAACATTGAAACGAAGAAAAAACAGAGAAAAGTACTAAGATGTAGTTTTACAAAGTACAGTAATGAACTAGACGGACTTTTGACAGCTGAAAACCAGGTCCGTAGTGAAATCGAGATTTTATGGGAATGTTTAAGGCTGAAATTCGAGGAGCTGCGTATCTGTGAAAATGATGTATATGAAGGGCTGTTGGAATCTTCTACAGAGGAAGAACTCATCGCGGATATGGCGTCCCATGATTCATACACAAGAAGATTTACACAGCTACGTCTAAGATGTGAAAAAATAATTGATCCAAAGCCTGCTGATGATGTTCGATCAGTGACACCAGGTATCTACGAGACTTTGGAGGTACAAAATAATATTTCAGCAGGTAAGCGAAAGTTTAAATTACCTCAGATAATATTTAAAAATTATGATGGCAGCATAAGGGGCTGGTTAGGATTTTGGTCACAGTTTAAAAAGATTCATGAAGATGTAGATATAGATGACTGTGACAAAATTGAATATTTGGTTCAGGCTACAGTTCCAGGAAGTAGGGCACGTCAACTTGTTGAGAGCTTTCCTGTTAGGGCCGAAAATTATGAGAAGATTGTCGACTGTATGCAAGCTAGATTTGGTAGGGAAGATGTACAGATTGAAGTGTATGTTAGAGAATTGTTGAAGTTAGTATTAAGCAACGCTATTTCTCAGGAGAAGCTAGATATATGCACACTGTATGATCGAATAGAAACACAATTAAGGGCGCTTGAAACTTTAGGGATAACACCAGACAAGTATGCAGCCATGTTGTTTCCACTAATTGAGTCTAGCTTACCGCAAGAGTTGCTAAGAACTTGGCAGAGGTCAACCTTTTGTTCCTTAACTAATGTTGGTTCGAGTCAGACTATGAACGGATATGCTACGCTTGAGACTCGGCTTAAAAACCTGATGAATTTTTTACAGGCGGAAGTAGATAATGAGCAGCGAATTGATTTAGCCAGCGAGGGGTTCGGACTAGCAGAAAATATTGGTGAGCATAAAGTTTAATCTGTAAACGGACAAATCAAGGGAAATTTGAAAAGATACTCAAATATTCCGTTCACAGCTACCAACCTCGTAAATACCAAAGTTGCTAGTTGTATTTTTTGTGAGGGCATGCATGGTAGTGATATTTGTATAAATGCCAAAAGAATGACGTTGATTGAGAGGGAAAATATTGTTAAGCAAAAGAAAGCCTGTTTTCGTTGTTTGAAGGTAGGACATCAGTCCAGAAAATGTCGAAATCGTGTGAGGTGTGTTGTGTGCGAAAGATCACACCTACCGCTGATGTGTCCTGAATTACCTAACAAAAACAAAAGCCAACAACCTAAAGATTCAGATCAATGTATGCAAAAAGTAGATAACCGAGTAAATATCGTAACAAGAGATCAAACACTGTCAAATCAAACGAATACACATGTCTTTTTGCAGACTTTGCGAGTCAGTTTACAAGGTAATCATGGTGTTCGAATGGTTAGAGCGTTAATAGATACAGGATCACAACGATCATATATTTTGAAGTCAACTGTAATGGCGCTTGAATTGAAACCTAAAAGAGCGGAAAAAATTGTACATTGTCTTTTTGGTGGTACCGAGCATGTCAATAACCACTATTGTTATGATATAACAGTCTTCAACGGAAATTATAGCAATTCTATTGAAGTTTTGGACCAACCACGTATATGCAATGATGTTTTACCTGTTTTTTATGGTCCCTGGATGCATGAACTAAAAAGTTTGAAAATTGATATTTCGGATTCTAACGATGCTGGTCCCATTGAGCTTTTATTAGGTGCTGATGTTGCTGAGATGTTATATACAGGGCGGCGCCATAAACTACAGTGTGGATTGATAGCAATTGAAAGTTACTTGGGTTGGACTATAATGGGAAAAATGCAAAAATCTGAGTCAAGTTCCTCGACGACTGTAATGTCTTTATTTGCAAACCCATCACTTACTGACCTATGGGAATTAGATGTGCTTGGTATCAAGGAACCAACTGAGAAGAAACCGAGAGATGAAATAGCTTTAGCAGCTAAACAATTGTTTGATGAGACGGTCACTGTAGACGATGAGGGGCGATATGATATAAGATTACCCTGGTTAGAGGGACATCCCCCCTTACCTACTAATTACAGTGTCTCCAAGAAGAGACTGCAGACCACGCTGTTGAAATTAGAAAAGGAAAATCTTTTTGAGCGGTATGATGAAGTTTTTAAAGAATGGCTATCACTTAATGTTATTGAACAAGTTAAAGAAAAAAGTGTTGACGGTCATTTTTTACCACATCGACCTGTAATAAAAGAAGGATCTACAACAGCAGTGAGGCCTGTTTTCGACGCATCTGCGCGTGAAAAAGATAAACCATCCTTGAATCAATGCTTAGAGAAAGGATTAAATTTAATCGAAATGATACCTACATTACTCCTGAAGTTCCGAGAATTTAAAATTGGTGTAGTCTCGGATATTAAGAAAGCTTTTCTACAAGTTAGCGTTAACCCGAGAGATCGTGATTTTTTAAAATTTCTTTGGGTTGATAAAGAGCGAAAAGAAGTGATTTTCCAGCATAGACGTGTTGTGTTCGGAGTGAACTGTAGTCCATTTTTGCTTGGGGCAACAATCGAACATCATCTAGGGAAATGCATGGAAAAATGTGCCGTGACAGGTTCTGCATATTGTCAAGAAACAATTGAAAAATTGTCTAAAAGCTTTTATGTTGACAATTGTGTGACAAGTTTACCAGACCAAGAAAGTTTAAATAAATTTATTCGAGAATCTACTTTAGCAATGGCTGAAGGTCAGTTCGACCTAAGAGGGTGGGAGTTTTCTGAGAGGATAGATAGCGACGATTTTAATGTTTCAGTACTTGGTCTAAAATGGTTTCCAAAGGAAGATGTGTTGACGATAAATGACAATCTTTTTAAAACCGATTCACAGGATCTAATAGTAACAAAGAGACGTCTATTGTCCATGGCGCAAAAGGTATTTGTTCCGGTTTGAAAAGTGTTTAGAGAACGAATAGGCGCGGCAACAGTGCGTGGACAGAGCTTGGTGACGCGAAGAGGTTTTCTTCTCGTCTTGAACGAGCCGTCGGCCAGATAGTAGGTTTAGGGAAAGTAAAGTTGAATAAATATAGTTAAAACCCAATACAGTCCATTTTTGTAAAATTCAGTAAGAGAGAAAGTAAGGGCGATAAGTGATCGACCATTTTGGACCTTCGAACAGCGGATAGTAGAGTTTTGGTAGTGTTTTTTACCGAAAAGTAGAGAATCATGGCCGACGGCAATGCAATGCACATGTAAGTCTCCATCCGTCATCCTTTTCCTATTTTTCCGAGGTGTCGCAATTTTGTAGAGTCAGTTAACCTTTGTAGATTATAACGATTTAAGTGGGAAAGGCGTTGATGGACGTTATGGAATGAATTGCCATTGTTGGGGTACAAAAATAAATAAAATAGTTTGTTTGGGAGTGACTCGGGTTTAGTAGAATCGGACAAATTAGAATTTAGTACATTAGTAGGGTCCGCAGGGCGCGGGGATAGAAGGGAACCCGAGGCAATCACCAGCGAGGGTAGACAGCGTTGCCAGATATCCTTTCGATTCGTCAAGTGGCGCGCGTAGCGTTTTAAGTTTAGAAATCATAAAGTTAGTTGGTTTAGAGTAAAATATGGTATTTTAGTCAACGTTTTGCGCAGCGTTTAGATTTCGATAGAAAAGTTAAATTGTCAATCATTCAGGATGGGTAAGAAAACGGCTGCATCGGATAGAGACGAGCAAATTAATAGATTTGTGAAAAAGCGCGAACAAATAAAGCAACAGCTTAGAAAATTCGCCTATTTCTTAGCCAAACTGGATGATGAAATAGAATTGACCGAGTTAAAACTAAGGTTAGAAAAAGTAGAGCCAACTCTGAGTGAATTTGAGGAAATTATTATCGAATTAGAACTTTTAGACGAAGCAAGAGTAGACAGGCATGAAAATGAGGAGTTTGAGGAAACCTACTATAAGTGTGTTGCGTCAGCGAAAAAGTATATAAATCAATGTGAAGTTAATAGCAGTCGACTAGTGAGCCCGAATATGGGAGCAAGCAGCAGTTTGCAACAGTCACAGCAGATTGGGGTAAAATTGCCTAGCTTAGGTTTGATCAAGTTTTCAGGTGATTATAATAAGTTTTCGCAATTTTTTGAGACATTTCAGACGCTAATCCATAAAAATACGTCCCTAGACAATATTCAAAAATTCTATTATTTGTTAGATTCGTTGGAAGGGGAAGCCAGAAGGGCGTTCGACTGTTTAGAAATTACAAATGATAATTATTTAATAGCACTAGACTTATTGCGAAAACGATTTTATAATAAACCAGTAATCATTCAAAGCCATTTAAAGTCGCTCTTTGATGCGCCTTCACTAAATAGGGAATCGCACCAACTTATACAGGGGTTTGTCGATAACATCGAAAAGCATACGAGGGCATTAAAGACATTGGGAGAACCGGTAGAAACTTGGGATCGACTAATCATATTTCTTATGAGTAGGAAGTTGGATTTCGAAACTAAAAAAGAGTGGGAAGAGAAGTCCATAGGTGAATTTAAGGGAAACCCGAGTTTACAGAACTTCATCGAGTTTTTAGAAAATAAAGCGCGAGTTTTAGGCACGCTAGATTATAATAGTAGATCTCCAAGAGGTGTTCTTAAAGGAAATTCGCATAAAGGAGCTTATGCTGCCGTAGAAAGTAATACTAATAACTCACAAGTAAAATGTGAATATTGTAAAGGAGCTCATTTCGTGTACTTTTGTGAAAAAATGACGTCGTTACCCGTTGAACAGCGCTCAGAGCAAGTGAGAAAATTAGGATTATGCTTTAATTGTCTTCGTTCAAGTCATCAAGTTAAAGAATGTAGATCCCAAGGTTGTCGTAAATGTAATGGTAAACATAATACAATGTTGCATCCGGGTAAATCTGATCAGGCATCTACTAGCGGCACGTTCGCGTGCGTAGACACGTCCAATATCGAGGCATTGAACGAAACGGATTCGTTAGAGGAAAACCTTGTTGCAGCTGCGTCTTATAGTATTCCAATACGACCGGGTCAAATAATGTTATCCACTGCAATGTTAGAAATTAGAAACGCGAATAATGAGTTTGTTAGATGTAGGGCATTGTTGGATAGCGGATCACAGGTTAATTTTATATCGCAAGATTTGGCCAAGCAATTAAACTTAAAGAAAAATAAAACGAATATTCCTATTTCCGGTATTAGTGAAATGTTAACAAAAATAGATAGTCAGGTGAACGGCACCATAAAGTCTATACACAATAACTACACGGCTAATTTATCGTTTCTGGTATTAAACCAGGTAACATCAAGCATTCCCTCTCGTTCATTTGATGGAGCTTGTTTGAACATTCCTACAAATTTGAAATTGGCGGATCCTCAGTTCGATAAGTCGTCGCGCATTGACCTCTTATTGGGGGCAGGGATTTTCTATGAGCTGTTGTGCGCTGGACAAGTTAGACTAGGTAAGCAAAAGCCGATTTTGCAAAAAACAGTATTAGGTTGGGTGGTTTCGGGCCCACTACATCTTAGCAATGGAAATGAATGCGATAATAAGGCTTCCTGTTATTTTGTAGCACATCCATTACAGGAGCAGGTAGAGAAATTTTGGGCGGTTGAAGAATTTGCCGTAACGAAACATTATTCTCGAGAAGAAATGGAATGCGAGAAGGATTTTATAGACAATGTAAGTAGAGATAAAAGCGGAAAATTCTGTGTCAAATTACCATTAAAGGCAAATGTTGATAGCTTAGGGGAGTCTCTCGAGCAAGCAAAAAAACGTATGTACTCTCTGGAAAAGAAATTTGTTAAAAATCCTAGCTTAAAAGAAAAATATTCTCAATTTATAGACGAGTATCAACATTTAGGGCATATGACAAAAATTCCGGATACCGAAATAGAAACCGAAAGCCAGGTTTTTTATCTTCCACATCACGCCGTAGTAAATGAGTCTAGTACCACGACGAAGTTGCGCGTGGTATTCGATGCGAGTGCGAAATCAAGTAGTGGTGTGTCCTTGAATGATATTCTTAAAGTGGGGCCTACCTTGCAGGATGACCTTTTTGAAATTTTAATTAGGTTTCGTGAGCATGAAGTCGTTGTTACCGCGGACATAGCCAAAATGTATAGGCAAGTCAACGTAGTTCCGGAACAGCGTGACTTGCAACGAATCGTGTGGCGAGGTGATCCGATATTAGAACTAGAACATTTTAGGCTCAATACTATTACTTATGGGACTGCTTCGGCATCCTTCTTAGCCACAAGATGTTTGGAAGAAATTGCAAATAATGTTAAAGATAAATTACCGGAACTGTATAGAATTATTACTAGATGTTTTTATGTAGACGATCTAATTCTAAGTGTGTCTTCGGTTGGCGAGGCGGTCGAGATCGGTAAAACATTAAAGCATATTTTAGGCGAATATGGTCTTCCGCTTCGAAAGTGGTGTTCAAATAAATCTGAGTTTTTGAGAGCCTTGGTGGACGAAAACGATAATACTTCTCGATATATTATTACTAACGATGACACGAAAAAGACGTTAGGCGTTTTTTGGGACTCTAATCATGATACTATGGAGTATACCATTAAAACTAAAATATTAAAACCCAGTTCCATAACTAAGCGCTTAATTTTGTCTATTACGTCACAAATATTTGATCCCCTAGGGTTAGTGGGACCGGTCACAATCACGGCGAAAATAATTCTACAAAAACTCTGGCAGCTTCAGTTAGGATGGGACGAGGCGTTACCTTTAGACCTAACAACACTATGGTTTAATTTTTATACGCAACTAGATTCATTGACATCTATAAAAATTCCAAGGCAATGTATTATCAGTAAGGCTACTTATATCGAATTGCACGGATTTTGCGACGCAAGTGAGAAGGCTTATGGGGCGTGTGTTTATTTAAGATCAGTTAATATAGATGGTCAAATTACGGTTAGGCTTGTTTGCGCAAAATCGCGTGTTGCACCTCTTAAATTCACTTCCTTACCAAGACTTGAACTGTGTGGTGCTTTACTTTTAGCTCGACTTGTTCATAAAGTTGTGAGTACACTAGATGAAACTGTATATAACACCTTTTTTTGGACGGATTCCACAATAGTTCTGTGTTGGTTAGCCAACGAGCCTGTCGCATGGAAGGTGTACGTTGCAAATCGTGTTTCAGAAATCCAGAGTTTAAGTAAATATGAACAGTGGAATCATATAAGTTCTTCCAATAATCCAGCTGATTTAATTTCTCGACTAATGAATCCAAGTCAGCTAAAAGACTCGAACTTATGGTGGGTAGGCCCAGCGTGGTTGAGTCAGCAGCCAGAATGTTGGCCTAAACCCGAAACTAAAAATATAGAAAGTGTACCCGAAAAGCGAAATATGAAGATAACACTTTCGACAGTAGTTATTAATAATGATATTTTTAGTCTGAAAAATTCTTTGTTTCAGCTTTTAAAGCAAGTAGGGTGGTGTTTAAGATTTTATAAAAATTTAAAGCGAAAGCTAGGCGATAGAGAGTATAGCAAATTGCTAACCGTACTAGAAATGGATAATGCGTTAAAGCTCTTGATAAAATTGGCTCAAGAGCAAAACTTTTCCTCTGAAATACATGATCTTAAGAAAACTGGGCATGTGTCAAAAAATAGTAACCTAAAATCGTTAGACCCCTTTTATGAAGACGGATTAATTTTAGTTGGTGGTCGCTTAAAAAGGTCAGATGAATTATATAATGTAAGGCATCCTATTATATTGCCGCAGAAGCACCCCCTTACGAGATTGATCATCGCCGATCACCATCAAAAACATCTCCATGCCGGTGTCCAAGCTATTTTAGCTGTATTAAGAGAAAGGTTTTGGGTTATTAACGGCCGAAGAGAAGTGCGCAGTGTTCTGGCGAAATGTCGAACGTGTTTTCGCGTAAGTCCTACCACTTTAAATCAAAAAATGGGCAATTTGCCTAGGGATCGTATAGTGCCGCAAAGGCCATTTTCTATTTGTGGCATTGATTATGCAGGGCCATTCAATGTAAAGGACGGCAAACTGCGTAACAAATCTATAGTAAAGGGTTATATGTGTCTATTCATCTGCTTCGTCACTAAAGCAGTTCATATAGAATTAGTTGGAGATTTAAGTACTGTCGCGTTCCTCAACGGTTTAAAACGATTTGTATCCCGAAGGGGTTTATGTAAGCGTATTTATAGCGATAACGCAACCAACTTCGTGGGAGCAAATAATGAGCTCCGGGCGTTGACTGAAGCGTTGACTAAAATACAAGGGGATAATGCCATTCAAACTTATTGCTTAAATAATCAGATCGAATGGAAATTCATTCCAGCTAAATCACCGCATCAAGGGGGCTTATGGGAATCCGCTGTTAAGTCAGCTAAATATCATACTACTAGAATTGTCGGAACTAGAAATCTTACATTTGAGGATTTATCCACGATATTTTCTCAAGTGGAGGCGGTTTTAAATTCGCGTCCTCTAACACCTCTTTCCTCGGACCCCAATGACCTCCAGGCCTTAACCCCTGGTCACTTCCTTATTGGGGACGCTTTAACGGCATTGCCACAAAGAAATGTAGCAGAGAGTCCATCTAATCGCTTGAGTCAATACCATCTTCTCCAGCAAGTAGTTCAGCACTTATGGAAGCGTTGGAGTTCAGAGTACCTAACCACGTTGCAGCAGCGAAAGAAGTGGCAGCTCCCTTTCCCAAGTCTAAAAGTTGGGACATTGGTTGTCTTAAAGGATGAAAACACCCAACCCTTATATTGGAGACTCGGCAGAGTCACAGAGGTCCATCCAGGGCAAGACGGGATCGCACGGGTTGCTAGTGTTCAAACTGTCAGTGGTGTTGTGAAGCGCGCTATACAAAAACTATGCGTACTTCCCATGGACGATAATAATATGGAAAATGATAGTGAAGCTTAGGATCCCGCAAAGGTGTTCAGGTTTTACTTAAAATTTAAAGTTGGGATAACCAAACTCATTTAGTTGTTCTGCTGGACTATTGTTAATAATGTTTGTTTAAGTTCAGCCTAAGTCAAGTATGTTGACACTATGTTAAGTTTAGTTAATAACCGCATGTAAAAATGATATCCTAGTTTAATGGCTTAGTTTGATATTGAAAGCGTGTGCTTTCAAGGCTGGCGGCTTATGTTCCGGTTTGAAAAGTGTTTAGAGAACGAATAGGCGCGGCAACAGTGCGTGGACAGAGCTTGGTGACGCGAAGAGGTTTTCTTCTCGTCTTGAACGAGCCGTCGGCCAGATAGTAGGTTTAGGGAAAGTAAAGTTGAATAAATATAGTTAAAACCCAATACAGTCCATTTTTGTAAAATTCAGTAAGAGAGAAAGTAAGGGCGATAAGTGATCGACCAGTATTCGATCCAATTGGTTTTACTGCTCCCGCTACTCTGTTGCCAAAATTACTATTACAGCGTTTATGGGAAAAACAGATTTCCTGGGATACACCTGTTGACGAAGAAATCGCTGTGCCATTTAGGAATTGGGTTGCGGATTTGACATGTCTTTCAAATATCAAAATTCCACGATGGACATCCATGGGAAATGATGGCATACGAGATATAAGTCTTCACACGTTTTGTGATGCGAGTCAGAATGCATATGCTACCGTGATTTTTTGCAGAATAACAACGATAGAGAATAAAGTATCGGTACACTTGTTGGCTGCCAAGTCCAGAGTTGCGCCTTTGAGAAAATTAACAATTCCACGCTTGGAACTTATGGGAGCGACAATTGCAGCCAGGCTTTACACCCAGGTAAATGATAGTCTTACTGGTAAATTTGATAGTTACTTCTGGTGTGATTCCTCTACAGTAATATCATGGATACAACGCAGTGAAGAATGGGGCACGTTTGTATGGAATCGGGTCAATGAAATTCGTCGTTTAACCACAGCAGATCAATGGCAACATGTACCCGGAATTAGTAATCCTGCGGACCTTCCATCTCGGGGTTGCACACCCAAGCAGCTTTTGGAGTCGAGATGGTGGGAGGGGCCGTGCTGGCTGTATGAAGACAGGAGAAATTGGCCAACTAAAGAAGCAAACGTTGATGAAGAAGAAGTATACAAAGAACGTAAGAAAAAGCTGGTAGCAGCACTTGCCAATCTCGATTCAACTGATGATTGGCATTTGTCATATTTTAGCAAGTTTACTAAATCAGTAAGGATGATGGCTTGGGTGTTTAGGTTCAGACATAATATAAAAAATCCTCTTAACAAAAATCAAGGCGACTTAACAGTGGAGGAGTTAAAGGAAGCAGAAAAGTTTATTCTTAAAGTGATTCAAAGACAAAGCTTTACTAATCTTCAAGATAAAAGAATTAGCGGTCTTAATCCGTTTTATGACGAGTTTGGAATTATACGTGTAAAATCCAGAGTTTCCAATCGAGACGATTCAAGAGAGTTCCGATTTCCAGTCGTTTTGCCTGCAGAACAGGCAACAGTTAAAAGTTTAATCCTAGATACACATAAAAGATTGTGCCATGTGGGAACACAGGGACTATTAAGCCAATTACGTGAAAACTATTGGATACTAGGAGGCAGACGTCACATTAGATCTGTTTTGTCAAAATGTATGACTTGTAAGAGACTTGATTCGAGACCATTCACAGTAGAGTCCCCTCCGTTACCTACCGACAGAGTGCGTGATGCCGTGGCTTTTGAAATAACCGGAGTAGACTTTGCCGGGCCTCTTTTTCTAAAAAATGGCGAAAAAGCGTGGATTTGCTTATTTACGTGCGCCGTGTATCGCGCAGTACATATGGAACTAACTTTGTCGTTATCGACTTTAAGTTTTCTGCAAGTATTACGTCGGTTTGTAGCACGACGCGGTAGGCCAAGAGTATTTTATTCAGACAATGGTACCAATTTTAGAGGAGCTGACAACGCGTTTGCAAATTTAAATTGGGAAGAAATTACAAGAGAAACGTCAATGCAGCGCATAGTTTGGCGTTTTAATCCACCCAGCGCATTGTGGTGGGGCGGATTTTTTGAAAGACTAATTGGTGTCGTAAAGCAGTTATTGCGTCGAGTACTGGGACATGCCTGTCTCTATTATGAAGATCTTCTTACTTTATTATGTGATTGTGAGGCAGTAGTAAACTCTCGACCTCTAACTTATATTTCCAATGATCCGAACGATCTAGTAGCGCTTACTCCGACTATGTTTTTACGCGATCAGGTTGATGATAGTCTTCCTGACTGTGATGAAGTCGAAAAAACTGCACTGTCACGTACTATACGTAATAAACAAAAACTACGGCATGACCTACGCGGTCGTTTTCGCTTAGAATATCTCGGACAATTAAAACTTTTGTGTGAAAAGAGATCTACCAGGGTAGTAAAATTGGGCGATGTTGTACTCGTCGGCAATGACAATACAAAGCGTTTAGAGTGGCCCATTGCACGTGTAACGGAAGTAATGCCGGGAAAAGATGGGCGAATTAGACTAGTTCGGCTTAAAACTGCGCGGGGCGAGTTGTTAAGACCAGTTCAGCGATTGTTTCCACTCGAATGTGATGGTGATGATGAAGGAATGAGGTCCAGTTCAGCAGCCATGCAGCCAGTAACAGCAGCCATGCAGCCAGTAACAGCAGCCATGCAGCCAGTGCAAGCAGCCATGCAGCCAGAAGCGATGTATGCAGACATCGAAACTGTAGACAGTAGTTCGGGAAAAAGTGCGGGAGTGTTAAAAGGCAATTTACCCGTTGAAAAAGCGCGCACTACGCGAAGTGGTAGATTAGTAAAAATGCCCAAAAGGTTTTCTTAAATTGTTGTTTGAAACAAGTTACATATTATTGGTATTTGACCATGTATATTTATGTAAGCTGGTTATTTGTTTGCTATCTTTATTGTATTAATTTTAGTGAGAAACTTTTAATGTTAAAAATCGTTTCTCAGGTGGGAGTATGTCAGAAACCATACCTATTTTGTTATTGCAGGTACAGGCAGGTGTTGTGACTTTGAAGTAAAAAGAAGTCAGGTTTTTTTTTGATACTGTGTCAATAAGTTTAGTTTTTCAAAATAGTAGAAAAGTCATCACCGAATGTGTGCCGGGGAATAAACGTATAGTCAGTATTCCCAGTGTTTATTTTCGTCTGTGCCGGGAAAGCGGGTAGCTTTCCAACGGTGGGACAACAAGGGCGTTAAAAATAACTGTAGGCGCTCCGAGATATACTTTAAATAGAGTACTACACAGAGACTTTGAAATACCGACACTGACGGAATCTTATGGCAAAATATTAGAGGATTACTACAAACGTACGGACGTATCCACCAATCCACTAATTACAAGTTCACCTATACAATCAGCGCCGAATTCCATCTACAAGTTCCCTAAAAGTTGGCTACCTCCAGCAATAGTAGAGAGGTACTAACGATGGATGCCTCGACAAATCAAGCGTTCATTTAAGCTGAAAGAAGAATAAGTCCAAAAAGACGCTCATACCCCCTTGTTAAACGATCCAGGGCTTTGCTCAACTCCATTTTCTTATATGAAGTTTGGCCAACATAGGTTCGAATAACTAATAGAAGTTAAAGACAATAAAATAACATTTTTGTATATTTCGAAGATTTATTAATAAAATTCACCTATAGAACGTGTTCGTCATTTTTCAAATAAAGTGGTGGGGAAAGGCTGAACATTATTTGTAATAAATGCTGATAACTCCGGTCTGGCTTAACATAATTTAGTAAACTGAGTTTTGTTAAAAAGGGCTTTTTTCACTCTATATATCATCTTATGAACTTCGTCAATATGTGTTTTACACTAGGCGCTAGGGGGCGCTGTCTTACAACTTCACAAACATTGCGCGTTTTTTCCATAATTGTAAATATAATAATATATTCAATTTTGCATGATTACAAGGATGATTAAAAGTCTAAGAAGTCAGCGAAAACCGCAAGTTAATATCTATTTTCAATCCGGAGATATCAACAACAATAATCATAAGTACGGAACATTATGATTTTATTTCCAAGTTGCCATTGTAAAGTTTTTTTTAAGAGTCAAATAGGCCTTGGAAAAACAAAATATGAAGGTACGTATGTTTCAAGCAAATATATCGTTACGACAATAATTCTCAGTGGCGCCCCAAATGTTTAAATTGTCGCCCATCGTTCTGTATAGACGACTCCAATCTCTCCCTGGTTGATAATAATGCAGTTTCCACCTCTGCCAAGGGGATACGGCGGCTGCTGTCCATTATCCTTTCTATCATATTTTCCCTTGTGGTGGGTCTGATAACGAAAACAAGATCCTTCAATCTCCCCTATAGATAAAAATCTAGGCATGTTAAGCCAGGTGATCTAAAATAGCAATTACCACTTTCATTAACAGTATCACAATATATCCTATAATATTACCTGGCAGGCCACGGAAATATACTCCCTCTTCCTATCCACCTCGCAGAAAATGTGTCGTCAAGAAATTGACGAACGTTTGTCGCAAAATGTGTAGGACATCTATCGTGTTGGAAAACCATAGTTCTGCGAATATCCAAGGGCACAGAATTGGGAGTTCGTAATTTAAAAAATGTAAATATCTTTGCCCAGTAAGCGACTCATTAAATACAAACGGTCCAATTATTCTGCCACCCAAAATGCCGCACCAGACATTGACACTCCATCTTCCTTGATGCTGCACCTCCCGCATCCAATGGGGATAATCCCGCGACTAATAATGCATATTATGGCGGTTTACTCATCCCTTACTATGGAAAGTAGTTTCATCAGTCCACAAAATTCTGGAGAGGAGATTTCTATCTTCCAATATCATATTGAGCAACCAATAGCAATGATCCAATCTTCTATCATAATCTTGCGGGGCCAAAGCCTGGTGGAGCACAGTATGGTAGGGATGTAGCCTAAAGAAAAACAAAATACTTATTACATTGACTTGAAAACTATTAAGAGAAATATTGGCATTATTCTAAACTATTTAAGAGTTATAACATATAGATATAATTACTTACCTTTCTCATAATAAAATTTTATGCACAGTAGAGCGAGTAACGCCCAAGTCTCTAACAATTAATCTAATACTAATTTGTGGATTAAATTCCACATATGCCAAAACATTTACAATGTTTTCCTCGGTTCGACCTCGGCGGCGTCTGCGATATACAGGGCGACGAATATTTCCAGTAGTACGAAAACGGCTAGCTAAACGATTAAACATTCTACTGTCGTATCGGCGCCTTTGAGGGTATCGTACTGCGTAAACCCGTTAAGCAATTGTTGCATTTCTCAAACATTCAAAAAACACCGCAATGATGTTAACCGCTTCTTCAAGTAACAGAGGCATTTTGAAAATCAAATACGACACAACACTGTTGGCACGACAAAAATTTTGACGTAATAATGAAAGGTGACACGCGTGCACAGTTTCAATTCATATTTTGTGTTTCCAAGGCCTGTTTGACTCTTAAAAAAACCTTTACAATGGCAACTTGGAAATAAAATCATAATGTTCCGTAATTATGATTATTGTTGTTGATATCTCCGGATTGAAAATAGATATTAACTTGCAGTGTTCGCTGACTTCTTAGACTTTTAATCATCCTTGTAATCAGGCGAAATTGAATATACTATTATAATTACAATCATGGAAAAAACGCGCAATGTTTGTAAAGTTGTAAGACAGCGCCCCCTAGCGCCTAGTGTAAAACACATATTGCCGTAGTTCATAAGATGATATATAGAGTGAGAAAAGCCCTTTTTAACAAAAAGCCAGACCGGAGTTATCGGCATTTATTACAAATAATGTTCAACCTTTCCCCACCACTTTATTTGAAAAGTGACAAACACGTTCTATAGGTGAATTTTATTAATAAATCTTCGAAATATACAAAAATGTTATTTTCGGGATACCTTAACTAGGCGACTTTTGAGGAAACTTCGTGATTCATATTTATCGTTACTGTTGCGCCCTCTAGCGCCAGTCTGAGAAACTTGAAAATAATTTCCAACAATTTCTCATGTCCACTTTACCTAATATATTTTTTTTCCGCAAGCCATACGACTAAGACTTTCTGAGATACGGCCGACAGCCATTCTTAGTGGGACACCCGGTACAAGAAAAATACCTATGTATTTCAAAGTTAATTAAAGCATTTAAATTAAAAATGTTAAGAATGGCCACCTTCTAATAAAACGCACGATTGCAATCGTCTCACCATTGATTCTCTTACACGTTCAAAAATACCTGTATTATTTTGTATCACATTGCAACTTTCAATAATTTGAATTCTTAAGTCGTTTTAATCTAGTACAAACATCTTGTATACGAGAGACTTTAGGCGACTCTATAAATAATGGTCTAGAGGATTCAAGTCGGGACTGCGAGCTGGCCAACCTTGGGGACCTGCGCGTCCAATCCACCAATTAGGAAAAGTGTTGTCGAGGTATTCACGAGCTGGGGCCCCGTCGTGCATGAACCACATTCTAGTTCTTATTTGTAGAGAGGTACGTCTTCTAACAGAACCTTAAGTTCTTCGGATAGAAACTCCGTATAGGAGTTTCCATTTAATCGAGGTGGTAAAAAGCATGGTCCAATAAGATAGTCGCCAATGATCCCTGCCCATACATCCCCCGAAAATTATTGCCTAAAAACGACCTTATCTAATTTTATGAGGATTATCGTCCACGTCATAAAAGCTCATAATGGCTTCTCTTGAAATAGAGGCCTCATCAGTAAATAAAATGTTTGGTAAAAAAATGTTATTATATGCTACTGTATGCAACAACCACCTACTAAAATCAAACCTTGGCTAAAAATCAGTGGGAAGCAGAGCTTGCACACGTTGGATATGGTAATGGTAGTGGTAGTTGATAAAGATGCAAGACCCTCCAAACAGTTGATGCACTAGTTATTAAGTTGCACTGCTTCCTCCCTGGCTCTAGTTGAAGGATCATCTTCGATCTCTCGAAGGATAGCCTCTTCTAACTCAGGCGTGGTTACTGTTGCAGGTCTACCAGGAAGTTCCGTACTATGCTTAAAGCTCCCAGTCTCACTCAATCTTTTATGGAGCTGTCTAAATGTTTTGACACATACAGTACTCTGTTCGGACAACGTTCCTAATAAATTCGCCGAGTTTCTTCAGCATTTTCATTTGCTAGGCCATAATTGAAATGCATCTGGATCATTTCAGCATTAGTAAAGTTATTCAATTTTGACTTGTTATTAGCAAAATAGGTAAATTAGACATCAAACTTACCTTAGCCTCCTATTTTAATTAACTTTGAAATACATAAATATTACGTATTTTTCTTGTACAGGGTGTCTACTTTTCGACACTTTTGACGGCTATCTCCGTTATTAGTACAGATAAAATGATGCGGTTTTCGCAAACCTGTGCCACTTTTTTGTGAAACTAACGATGCCCTAAACGGATGTATTATGGCCATCTTGGTTTATGAGATACAGGGCGAAATTGAAAACAGTGCATTTTCAGACACCCCTTGTATTTTAGTTATCTTATACCCTATGGAAAATATAAAAAGGAGTTGTTATACAGTTTTTTACGTAGAGTTCAGTGGCGTTGTTAGTATTTTTCCAGGTATCCCAATTTTTGAGAAATATACCAAAGTTGTGTTTTTTTAAATGGAACACACCGTATATTTATTCTTAGTTGCATTCTGCTTACTGAGAGCTTTCCAAAAATATATAATAGTTGGCACTTTGTTTTACCAGGACGGTTGAAATTTATATTTTTTAAATAACAAGCTTTAAATTGACAGTAGGCCTTGGATTTGGTTTTAAGAAAAATAAATTATTGACGATACAATGCACCATGAATATTACCTTATAGTTTGATTTAAAATTCTTAAAGTTTTTTAATACTTACAATAGTAAAAAGTAGTTTTCTAAATAAACAAAAACATCTACTATGGCCTTGACTTATCCAGGCTATAAAACAAAAGTTTCATAATGGCGTTTAGTTAGCTCTTGTCATGCAGAATTTTATTTATGTCATTAGAGTTTAAAAAGTTACTGATAATTTATTTATTAAGTGTTATTGTTAAATTTCAGCGATGGCCCAAAAGTATGAGAATTATGAAAAATACAATATGCTGGTATGCTTTATACAAAGCCATGAAAACCCCCATGCAGCTACCGATTTATATTTCAATAGTTATATCTATTATTATTTGCGATCGTAGAATCTACAACGACCATGTTTATAGTTATGCGGAGTGTTTGTTTAAGCAGCTTCTTATTATTATCATTATCATTTTATAGATATCCTGAAAGAAAGCAGCCATTTCCAGATAAATTTTCCATTCTAAAGAAAAATTTAATTGAACATGGAACCTTTACAAAGCCTCGGCCTAAAACATACAATAAGGAAAATAGAGAAAAAGATGAAGTAAATGTTTTGGCTTATGCAACCGTTACTCCTTCAACTTCCTGCAGAAATATAGAAAAGGAAATTGGTATAGATAAAAGTCGGTCACAAAAAATTTTAAGAAAATATAAATACCATCCATACAAATTTAAAATTGTGCAAAATTTACATCCTGGAGATGCAGATCGGCGATTAATCTTCTGTCATTGGTATACAGAACAAATCCGGATCAATGCCAATTTTGGAAGATTGGTAATCTGGTCCGATAAGAGCCACATTTCTAGTGCCGGAATTTTTAACCGACATAATTCAAGACATTGGTCTGAAGAAAATCAACATGTTATTTTCGAAAGGGAGCAGCAAGGGCGCTTTGGATTTGGTGTTTCTTGCTTCATATTAGGTAATCAAATAACTTACCGTATTTATGAGGGAGGTCTTACGGCAAAAAGATATCTAGAAATCTTGGAAGACGTTATACCCGAGTTATTAAAAATCGTTCCCCTTGCCCAGTTATATGCTATACGTTTCCAACAAGACGGTGCGCCGAGTCATAACTCTCACGTGGTAAGGGCTTTTCTACAAAATAATTTTCCACAAAGATGGATAGGCACAAATGGAGCTGTAAGATGGCCACCACGATCGCCCGATCTATCGGTGGTGGACTTCTTTCTGTGGGGGTTTTTGCAGAGCAAGATATACAAGGCCAGGCATAGAACTGTAGAGGAACTTCGACAGGCTACCCATTTAGCATTTCAATTTCTACAAGACCATACAATAATAATTTTAAACGCCTTGAGACGAATTACAGAAATGTGTCAGTCACCTCAAATCAAGTATCTGGGTATAATTTTTGATAAGAAAATGACCTGGGAAAGCAATGCAAGTGATAGAATGCGAAAAGCGCAAAAGCAATTATTCGCCATCTACCCTCTAATAAATAAATATAGCGGAATTAGTTTGAGAACAAAAGTTACTCTATATAAAACAATAGTGAGACCTGTACTTACTTACGGTATACCAGCTTGGTGTACCGTAAGTAAGACAAATCAACTCAAGATACAAAGAGCGCAGAATAAAGCACTAAAAATAATAACAAACATGCCGAGATATTTTCCAACGGACTTATTGCATTTAGACCTAAGAATGGAAACAATAAAAGAATTCTTTAATAAAATAATTACCCAATACCATAAGCGCGCCGAAAACTCGACAAACAGACTAATTACCGAGTCACGCATAAGATCAACAGATAGAAACAAATACAAATACCCGAAAGATTGGCTCCCACCCTGACAGCGACCGCTGTAGTAAAGATTCTATAAATAAATATTTTTCTCACCAATCAAAATATGTAACCAAAAAATCACAAAATTCCAACCATTGTAATCAAATAGATATCTCTAAGAAAAACAAGAGTAAAGGATCACTTTGATCCAACTCAATGACTACCCCTTAAAATGAAGTGAAGAAATGTGTCAGCTTTGTATTAGGGAGAATGGCAACCATTTTCAACAATATTTATAAATAAAAAGTATGTATTTAATACCACAATTTCATTGTTCTAGTGAAACCAAATCCAAGGCCTACTGTCAATTTAAAGCTTGTTATTTATAAAATATAAATTTGAACCATCCTGGTAAAACAAAGTGCCAACTATTATATATTTTTGGAAAGCTCTCAGTAAGCAGAATGCAACTGAAAATAAATAATAAAATATTTAAAAAAACACAACTTTGGTATATTTCTCAAAATTAGGGATACCTGGAAAAATACTATACAAGGGGTGTCTGAAAATGCACCCTTTTCAATTTCGCCCTGTATCTCATAAACCAAGATGGCCATGATACATCCGTTTGGGGCATCGTTTGTTTCACAAAAATGTGGCACAGGTTTGCGGAAATCGAATCATTCTATCTGTACTAATAACGGAGATACCCGTCGAAAGTGTCGAAAAGTAGACACCCTGTACATGCAACAAAGTGGTTTTTAATTTTTTGCCTTAAAAACGAAGGAAGATACGAAAATAATTTAAGGAACAAAAAAGTTGTATTATGAGTCGGTAAATCCGAAAAAAAAATATTAAAGTTAGGGAAAAATCAGTGGCGTACATTTTTCTGTCAATAATATTCGTTAAGGTGCTCCCCGGGACGTCACTGGACTTAATTAATTTAATCTAGTTAGAGCTAATTAAGCCACTTATCATTATGAACAACGATATCAAATTTCAATAAAATCGGTAAAAGGATATTTAAGAAAATTATCAAAAAACCCATTTTTTTTAATAAAAACTTTAACACCCTGTATATCAAAAGCGGGGCAGCTCCGGACATAAGTTAATATTGAACTTTTTCTCTTAGAACATCATAAGGAACCACCCCTTTAAGTTAAGTACCGTATTTCTAAAACACCCTGTAAATCGGCATGCTTTGCGGTTAGTGTATGGAGTGTTTCTAATTTTGTTTCATAAAAAAGCTGTTTCGATATCGTTTTCAGTATCGTAATAAACTTTTTATGAAACTGTTTTTTTTTTTATTTTTCTAAGGTTGATAATGATAAATTGTAAGAGACTACTACTTGGCAAGTGGTAATCATAATATGACATACAAATATGTATACATGTGAGAACTTTGTTCTCTAGCTACTTGATGTACTAACAGTGTTAGTCAAAATACGCCGAATTGTGCGATTTAATTCAGCGCTCGTTGGGGCATGTAGCCCAGAGAATAGCTGTTTTAGCATAATTTGGTTAATCCTTATTGTATAAGGTCTCAGCAAGTGGCTAGAGAACAAAGTTCTCACATGTATACAATTTGTATGTCATATGTTGATAATGATGTTAACAAATGTTTTATTTTGCTGTCGTGTATGCTTGGTTGCATTAATTCTATGAAATGGAGATGAGTTAAAAAAATATCATATGATCTTACAAATTTACTATATTATAAAATATAGAACTATAAAATTTACCGCAATTTGCCTTAACTTTGGGGGAGTTAAACTAAACTCATCTTGCTTCATATTTTAAAAAGATGTAGGTATGTTAGAAAAATTAGAGAACTTCGTTACAAAATGGCTGACACAGAAATAAAATTATTTGTTGATTTCAAGGCCACTATGATAAATAATTTGATTGTATTACCAACATAAAATTTAGGCCTAAAAATTTTGAAAATTTATATGTTTTATTTTCTTCTTAACCTTCCAGGACTCGCGCCATGTCTCACAGACCCGAGACATTTATGATTACGGATATTTTGGTGGTGGGGTGATGCAAACGGCTGTTCGTCTCTGTAGCTTTCGATAATCAGTACATACGCCGACTCGAGGTACGCGTCGTCAAAAATATTTTTGTTGTGAGTAGTACTGAGCAAAAAAGTCTATTAGGCCCGGCGCGAGTAGATATGTCGCTGTTATAGAATTATTATTTATTTGGTGTTTACGGAAGATAATTGATCATAATGGTAAGTTTTTTGGGAAATCTGTTACTATAGTCTATCAAACTAAATTGTAGCATGTTTCAGATGTCCTATGAAGAGGAGCAGCCGTATCTTCATCAGCTTAATGCTGAAGTCGCCACACCAGAGCACTCGACAAACGCTAGTTTTCGTCTTTTCGAAGAAGAAAAAATTGAAGAGGCCCCAATTGATGAAGAATCTGACCTTGAGGAAGACCACGTCGAAGGAAGAATAGAAGATACAGATACCGAACAAGAGGCGGAAAGCGAAGATGAAAGTTATGAGAGTGTAGCAAAAATTCCGCGGATTCCATCATGTCGTGGGAAGGATGGTACAACAACTTGGAAAAAACATATTTCTAATAAAAATGTAAGAACACGAAGATGTAATATTGTCACTTCTCTTCCTGGTGTTAGACCATGTGCCAAAAATGCGAAAAGTGTAATCGAATGTTGGAATTTATTTTTTTGTAATGAGATATTGGAATTAATTGTGGAAAATACAAACAAAATGATCCAGATGCAGAGAAATAATTTTTCTCGACCGCGAGATTCAAGAGACACAGATTTACCTGAAATAAAGGCCTTGCTGGGTTTATTATATCTAGCTGGGATTCTACGAAGCAGCCACCTCAATGTTGATGACCTATGGGATAGGAATGGCATTGGTGTTGAAAAGTTTTGGTTGAGGATGTCAAAAGAAAGATTTTTATTTTTACTTAGATACTTGAGATTTGATGATAAAAAAACCAGAGATGAACGAAAAGCTGAAGATAAATTAGCCCCAATTAGGCAACTATTTGATAGCTTCATTGCTAATTGTAAAAAAAACTATACAATTAGTCAATTTGCAACGATTGACGAACAGTTACCAGCATTTAGAGGAAGATGCTCATTCCGACAATACATATCGAATAAGCCAAGCAAGTATGGCATTAAAATATTTGCTATGGTTGATGCTAAAATGATGTATGTCCAAAATATGGAAGTTTATGTCGGAAAGCAACCTGACGGACGCTATTTTGTTCAGAATGATGCGTGTAGTATTGTGCAGCGACTTATCTCGCCTATTTCCGGTACTGGCCGAAACAGTGGCGTACCCAGAAAAAAGCTTTGGGGGGGGGGGCAAGTCTTGAAAATAAAAACATAGGATTTGAAAAAATGTTTAGTTTTGTTATTTAAATATACAATAATCTACACAAATATAAAATAGACCATATACAGTATGTAATAACAAAAATAAAATATATATAAAATATATGTATATACAATAACAAAAATTGCCACTGCCAGTGTTGCTGCTTTGTGTTTCTATTCTGTTTAATTAAGGAAGTTTCTCGTGACGGAGCAGGTGTCTATTATGGCTGATTTTTGTAGTTGTATGTATAATGTATATTATATCTGTTGCCTCTGTCGGCAGTTCAATTGTCTCTATAGTGATTTGTTTTAGACCTTTGGGTTATTATTATACTGCCTAATCAAAAAACAAATAATTTTTCTTTACGTTGGGTGTTTTTTTTTATCTTTTTAATTATTTATCGTATTCAATTTTTTTTTGCGTTTTCTCTCTGAAGTCTTGGGGGGGGGGGCAAATGCCCCTTTGCCCCCCCCTGGGTACGCCACTGGGCCGAAATGTAACATGTGATAACTGGTTTACTTCATTTCCGCTTATAACAAGACTACTATCCGATCATAACTTGACATATGTCGGAACTGTATGAAAAAATAAGCGAGAGTTACCTCCTAACTTTGTCAATACAAAAAATCGACCTATTTGGTCAAGTACTTTTGGTTATCAGGAAAATGTCACAATCGTGTCGTATGTACCACGCAAAGGAAAAAATGTGATTTTGGCTTCTAGCATGCACCACGATGATACGATTGATCCAGAAACCGGTGATAAGAAAAAACCAGAAATAATCACTTTCTATAATTCAACCAAAGGCGGAGTGGATACTGTAGATAAACTTTGCGCAACATATAATGTAGGAAGAAATACGCGCCGTTGGTCCATGGTTATATTTTTCATATTATGAATATAGCAGGTATTAATGCTCAAAGAATCTATGCTGCAAATAACAACAAGTATCCCTGTATAAGACGACAGTTTCTAAAAGAACTGGTATGTATGCTGACCGAAGACTACCAAAGGCGCAGAGCAGAACTATCAAACTTGCCAAGAGAAGTAAGACAGCGGAGACAGGAAGCAGTTGGAATGTGTAACTTAGGTCAAGAAGAAACTTTTTACGCACCAGGAACTAGAAGGAGGTGCTACTTTTGTAAAAAAGACAGTAAGACAAAATATTTTTGTCAAATGTGTAGAAAATTTGTTTGCCTAACCCACGCCCAAATGTTATGTCAAGGATGTATTACACAACATGAAAACAATTAGTATTTAAATGGAACTAAATTGTTTTGTAAGAACATAGATATGTTTTAGTTTTTTATAGCATTTTGAATAAAAGTTTCTAGAGTTCAATATTACAAATTGGTCAATTCGCAATTTTTTTGGCTATTACTTCAATACACTGACCAAAACGCCTAAAATAATGCTTTACCTATGTAAAGACAATTTGCTTTGCTTAAAAAAACGGGTTACAATAAATTTAACAAATTTTTTTTAGCTATTCTATCATAAGGGCCTGCTAGACCCAGCGCGAGTAGTCATGTTACAAAATGTGGCGCGAGTCCCCGAAGGTTAATAATTATTGAAAAAAATGCCAAAATAGAAAAAATAATATAAAGCACACGTTTTATAAAGCTATAAGCGCGCGCGTCCATGTCAGAAAACGAGCCGCTTGCGGCGAGTTTTGAACCATGGACGCGTGCACTAAAATAAGCTTTATAAAACTTGTACTTTAATATACTATTATAGTATACAACAGGGAGTTATTATATTGAAAATGATCGCAATGCCAACAACACGTTAATAGTGCAAATCATAAATATAAAAAGAAACCCTAGGCCGAATTTATCCTAGATTTGGTGTTGATGATGAGTATGTAGGTAGGTGCCCATATTTTCTTTTTTTTTTATTATCTCCTACTTTTAGAATCCGTGTTCACGAACCTTAATTATGTACATTATCTTTTATTGTTAACAAAATAATTTATTTACCGTTCCGGCGCCCATGGTCTGACAGCGTCTTCGCGAACCCTAATTATTATGCATACGATTTTTCTTTATTTACACAAGTGGTGACTCACTTTACCATTTAAAACTTTTGTATACCCATGGCATGCTTTATGGAGGGTGCTGCTAATTCGTTTTATTATAAAAACAAACAAATAATTAAAGACACACACAAAACTTGAAAACGGCTTGATATATCCTAACCGAAATGTTTCGTGACTGAGAAGAAAAGACTTGAATCCCATGGTATCAAAAAAGTAGGGGTTTGCTAATTTTGTTACGGTAAAACCAACTCAAATAAGTTTTTCCCAAAAACCTGTTATGAATTAGCAAAATCCTACATTACTTACATTTGACCATTACATTTATTAATGATTTTTTTATGACTTTAGTAAATAAAATCAGAAATTCTTTTTGCGCCGTTTTGTTCCTTATCACTAAAGGGCGGAATATATGCGTTTTTTAAATCCACGCTTAGAAAGAATAATGCCCATTTAGTGTACGAAACCGTTTTAGAAGAAAGTAGAGCTTCACCGGGTGATAAAGAATTCTTTCATCTGGAGAACATCATTACTATGGAACGACCTCCCTAATGTCGTGTTCCCCAATGAGTATGATCTCTAAAGATTCAAGATCAACGTGTGCACAGGCACCGCTCGCAGGGCGCCATAAAGAAATTGTCCTGCAGTGCATAAAAATAACTTTTTGTTTCTGATCCTTGTACTTATAATTATAAAATATACCAATAAATAGAATGCATAAAAAATGACGATGCTTTCAGGTTTTAGGTCCTATTTACAGCGTTTTTCGTACCTAGAATCTACCCTACAAAAATGGTAATAATATGACGCCTTCTTATACTAGAAAATATACAATTTGCATAATGTACAGTGTAACATTGACCTTGGATAATGAAAATCAATGACCGTCCATGATCTGAAATAAAGATATGACAAATATGAATGTATCAACTATAACAGTGTTGTGTTACGTTTGCATGACTAAGTTTATAGGTTATTCATGGGCGGGTAATAATTGTTCTATTTTTTAAACAAAATATCATTTAAAAATGTGCGATGTCTAAAAACATTACAACATACTTTAATTTGGATCTCTAACTTCTTGACTAAAAGTCTGTTGTTACCGTTTAAAAGCTAGTTTATGGTTAAACCAACTTTGTCACCAACGTTGCGGTCGCTAAGGTCGACGTTGTAACAACATCAAATAGCTACTTAAGCTGATATGCACTAAAAGTCCACTTATATGACTTTTTGAATTTTCTATTTTCACTTTCTTTGGCTTGATTTTTGACGCTAGAGGTGTACTGTCTAATGGATTACTATTTTTGAGTTTTTATTTATTCGAGTATTCTGGTCAATTTAAAATAAAAATTTTGTTTATCTTAACGTTATAAGCTAAATCATAATTAGAACTGTGACTTCGCAGCCCCCGCCTATGCGGAAGTAAAAGAAATCGATGATTTCTTAATTACCAGGTCTATACGGGAATTATTAATATTAATATTGGACTAATTATTTTTTTATTTTATGATCAGGCACAGTACTGCAGGATTAATTCTTTACACTGACAAAAATGGTTTACCGATGTGGTGGGTTGCAGAATTAGAGCTACTTTAACGCACGTTTCTATGTTGTTCAAACTGAGCCTATGAATTATCACAAATCATTTAAAAATGCTACAATAACTCAGCTTCTTGTGGTTCGCCTCAACGCACAAATATCAACATTTTAAACACATTTGGGATTACCACAATCCTTCATTTTGTAACCATTTTATGAGTTATCTGAACTCAGTTTTTGGATTGGGAAAACTTACTAACTGATTTTAAAGTGTCGTTTTGACCCAGACGTGCATTATTTTAATTCATTGCCATGTGTAAATTATTTTGAGTTGAAATAAGTCATAAAGAGTGCTCTCAAAACCCATGTCGAGGGTAAATCACCCATCGAAAGGTCACGGAAAGTTCCGAATTTGCGCTGGTGCCGATTTGACGCGGTTACTTCATCCCATTGTTATTAGTACCTCGTGCACGTTACGTAGTCACGGACCACATAACTGGACTGGCTATCCGCGCAATCGTTGATCGGAGAGATCTTTTTTTATTTTTGTTCAGAGTTTGTTCTCATACAGGTGCGTAATAATTGGGTGTCCTATTTGGATTTAATAAATTTCCTAAAGTTGCGTTAAACTGCGTCATTTTAAATGATTTACTTTGACTTTCCAAACTTTCTAAATTTTCAGAAATTTCCAAATTTTGTGAACCTGTGCTATCCGTAGAATTATTAATTTTAGTATCGTCCGGTTTAATTGTGGATTCCAAAGATTCGAATGATTCGTTAAAAACTAACGTCCGCCTAGCGTTGGTTGAATTTGGCGTCGAAAAAACACGATTTTGACTTCCAGATGGTTGCACAGAAATTCCTATCTCGTTTTTATTTTTTGTGCTATTAGGTAGCTTAGTTTCTGACT
Source organism: Polydrusus tereticollis (assembly GCA_963920685.1). Taxonomy (NCBI): domain Eukaryota; kingdom Metazoa; phylum Arthropoda; class Insecta; order Coleoptera; family Curculionidae; genus Polydrusus; species Polydrusus tereticollis. The sequence continues at coordinate 120,421,088 of OY987330.1, forward strand.
TTTTCGTTTGACTTCTTAAAACCATAAATTTGTCCATTTAACAAATAAAACCACACATATTAAACACGCGTGAATAAGCAATAAAAGCAAGACGACAATTAAAAAAAAAAAAAAAAAAAAAATTGTAGTAATTTTTTAACTAAATTTTCATTTTTAGAAAATTATTACCAACACAACCCAAAAAAAGTAGAAGGTACGCATATGCCCATATATAAAAAAATATATACCGTTACTAGCAAGCGTTGCCCATCGTTAAAAAAAAATTTCCAACTTCATTAACTAAATAATCATTAAATCTCATTAAAATTTCTTTTAAAAATCAATTTATAATCCAACATTAATTTTTATTTCTCAAAAATAGATTATATCCGAAAAATCAACTCGTACTAGCAACCATATTCATTTAAAAATACCAATATTTTCATCAAAATTTAAAATAAAATCTACAAAACTCCGCAAAAATATCACGAACAGTTTGCTTCGCACAAGGAATTCATTATAAAAACAGAAATGCGAACGATCAACCTTATTAAAAAAATTTTGAAACATACTTTTTTAAGTCACCTTGAACTTTTTATCTTGCTATACACCATCATGAAACGTTAAATTTTGCACTTTTATTTCCTAAGAATCAAAAAATATTTGTGAAGCTTACAACAATTATAATTAACACCTTAACTTATTACATTGACACATTGTTCGAAAAATTAATGATCCAACCAATAATCAAGTCGGCAGCCTCCACCAAATTGTCACGAGGGCACCGGGATCCTTGATTAAAAGGCGGTCATCATAATGATTTGCAGCTATTTATTCATACAAATATTACCCTTTACAATTAATACAACCCAGACCTACCTTTAATTATTATCCTAGTACTTCCCAGGACGGGCGAAAGGGTCACGGCGTTCGTGGGGGGGTGTCTCGGCGGCCAGCGTCTTCGTCTCGGTTCGACCGCACGGCTTCGCAGCGAGCTGGGTGATGATCTCCTCTCGCCTCTAGCCCGTCCTCGCGCTGGTCTCCCCCACTCACGGATCCTGCCGTGAAACGATATACAGGGCGATCAGGCGACAACAGTCCAGAAGCGAGTGATAGATAGATGCACCCTTCGTGACAATATACTAAATATCACCACTAACTTATGAATCCAGTGACCCGAATAACCCAGAAGCTTTTACTCCGAACCATTTTATAATGGCAGCTAAAGTCAATGAAGAAACATATTTTCAATATGTAAATAAAACGACAATGTCTTCCTCCACAAATTTAATAAAAGTAAAATTCTTGTTCCCTACATGTTTCGGGCGTCTAGACGTCCATCTTCAGGGGATACTAGAAGGAATTTCATCTTTACAAAACTAGTTAGAATCATGGTGAACATTGACTTACCTATAATCGAGTTGACTATAAAAACTTTAAATGGTTGCCTCAAATTAATGAGTACAGCCAAAATTGAGTAGGAACCTCAGAAATTGGGTGGACATGTGAAAAATTCCTACTCAATTTTGGCTGTACTCATTAATTTGAGGCAACCATTTAAAGTTTTTATAGTCAACTCGATTATAGGTAAGTCAATGTTCACCATGATTCTAACTAGTTTTGTAAAGATGAAATTCCTTCTAGTATCCCCTGAAGATGGACGTCTAGACGCCCGAAACATGTAGGGAACAAGAATTTTACTTTTATTAAATTTGTGGAGGAAGACATTGTCGTTTTATTTACATTACGTAAACTCCACTGCAAGTATGGACTACTTTTTCAATATTTTCTATACCCTAATAATCAATGTTTGTTCCAGAACCAATATCAGAGATGTCAGTAAATGTCAAATAGTTATTGGAAACGTTAAATAAAAGAATACTTACCAACTTTGTCTCAGGGAACAGCATGGAACATAAAACAAGACCCATAGAAAAAAATAAAATAGTAGTTATAATGAAAGATTATCTACCCAGAAACCGCTGGAAGCCTGGAACGATTATAGCAGCTATTCCTGGACGAGACAAAAGAATAAAAGTGGTTGATGTTACAATCAGTACCGGAGTTAAACGAAGACCAGCTATAAAGTATTCAGACTAAAGATGGAAGAATAAAAAAAAATTGGCGGGGATTATAATAATGTTGTGATTCTACACCAGCGCACAGTGGGAAGAAAATCTCAGCTTTGATTTGTGCAACAGCTGGGAGAATGTTTAGTTTAAGAAACTCTGTATATATTTGGAGGATGTCATGATGGCAGAGAAAGACAAAAAATAAATTAAAATAAATATTTATGTCAGAAGTCCAGATCGATTTCAGTTCACCGTATTTAATTTAAAGGAAGTACAACTGTTGACTTAACTTAACCAATAAAAAACAATAAAAAAATAATTAGTTCTTAAAGTTTCATTTTGGTATCATTGGCACTAATACTAGCCTACAAATTTATTGTTGTGTTCGTGGCAACAATTTCTCTTATCCTATTGGACCCAAGTGGGCCTAAAACACCTACCAAACTTATTGTTTAGCTTTAAGACAATTAAGGACGTTGTCCCGGAAGTTTTGAATCACGCCGTAGTAGCCGAAATTACTCCTATTCTCAGAAGGGGCAAGTAGACAAAACAAGTCCGCAAAAAAGGCTCTTTTCCAATTTTGACATCTACGCGGATTAAGGACGAGTTGATTCAGAGAAGCGTAAAACGGGAGAAGAAAGTAAAGAATGCCATAGAAAAGAACAAGGTATGAAAAACTAAAAAGAAATTATTTAGTAGCTCCTCGTCGGACACTGTTGCTGAAGTTGAGTTCGATGATGAAGGGTTGAAAAATCAGGAAGCTACGTTATCCTATGTAGTGAATGTGGCAAAAATATGTAACGTGGTTTCGATGCACCGTATGATGAAAATCGGCGCTTAAGGACTCTAGTGGAACTGATAATTCTGCTTGTTATATTTATGATTTTTGTAAGATTGAATTAATGAATTACTTGATTACCTAAAATTTCTGTTTATAACATTTAATAAATAAATAGAAGTTATTTCTTTAAATAAACCTGTGGTTATTATCTTCGGGGTAATCAGGCCAGAGTTAGTCTTATTAACCCAGCCCCTGGGGTAATGATGACATTGGTATATTCTTTATTAGGGGGACAAAAGATAAAAGACAGCTATTTTAACCTCTGATACATTTTGACTCTAAACCAGTGATTGCTAACTTACTTTGTATCTTTCTAGCTAAAGGAGAAATCTCATAGATTAATGCGAAACATTAACAACATTTTTTAAAATAAAAAATCGCAAACTATTCTAAGAATTTTTATTTAAATTTGCATCATTTTAAAAAGTTCAAAGGTAACGTGTGGGCCACTAACAATAGGAGACTTTAATATTATTGTAATGAATCTAAACGGCAACTATGTCAATCGTTTTTTGTCAGTATTATCTGCATATGATTTGAAACAGTTAATTGATGAGCCCACCAGGCATGGATTAGGTGACTCTGGACTCATAATATGTTCTGATATAAATTATATAGCTTCCTCGTGTGTTGATTATACCTTAGATGTATCTGATCATTTACTTGTTAAATGTGGCTTGAAATTGAGAGTCGATAAACCGCAGCCTATTTATCATACTTATAGGGACTACAGTGATTTTAATAAAAAGGTTCAATTATTTAATAATTTTATAATAGACATCTCTGATGTACATGCTCCTATACGAACTGTTCGTATAACTAAAAAAAAAACCGTGGATTACCCAATATTTCAAGTATATTATGACACTTAGGAATCGGGCTCTGTCAAAATACAAAAAGAACAAAACTAATGTCAACTGGGAGTTTTGCGATTGCGAAACTTTGTCAGTGCGTCTGTGGACAGGGAAAAAAATCATTTCTAGATGGAAGGATTTGTAGTAATGCATCTAGGGAAAACTGGAAATTACTTAAAGAATTCGCGATTTACGGTAGGGAAAAATCGCTGGTCCCTGATACTCTGGCGACGTTTGACGAGATTAATGATTATTTCGTCAACATTCCTCAGATTAGTCCAGACCCCGATACATCAAATTTTTACTTAAGTGGCCAACGTGATAATGTTACCGGCTTTGATTTTAGAATGGCGACTATTAAGGAAATAAGGAAAGCAATATTTTCAATTAAATCTTAGGCTTTGGGCAATGATGGCATTGTTGTAAAAATGTTGCTGTACTGTATTGAAACTTTCACATTGCCAGACGCTTGTAAAGGTCTTATATAATTCCGCTACCTAAAGTTACGACACCCATTTATTTAAAGGATCTTCGCCCGGTTAGTATTTTGCCAGCATTGTCTAAGGTTATAGAGAAGATACTTAATAATCGGTTTAAAGGTTACATTGACTGATGCAGTATTCTTCTCATTAAAGGTAACAGATGATGTTTTTGAGGCAACTGATCGTGGTGAACTAACAGTATTGGTCCTCCTTTATTACTCAAAGGCGTTCGATAAAATAAATCACACACTTTTTTTAGCTATTTTGAGCTATCTTGCATGGTTTTCGCAAAAATACTTGCAATTTTTTGAATAAACATTTAGGTAATAGAAGTCAGCAAGCAATGGCACATGGTAAGCTGTCCAAATCAAAGAATATATTGCATAGTGACCCGCAGGGATCGATTTTAGAACATGTACTTCTTTCTCTGTATACATCGCAGTTGATAACGTATGTAAAACATTGCTAATCTCATCTTTACGCGGACGACACGCAACTTTACTTTTCTTTTAAGCCTGATGACATTGCAAAATCTAATAACATGATAATTACTGATTTAAGTGCTGTCCTCAGAACATCAGAGTCTCATTGCCTTAGTATAAATCCTACAAAATCATAACTTTTATTTTTCGGTAGCTCACAAATGCGTAATTTACATAGCAAAAAAATATCAATTATAATAAACAATGTAGGTTTAGAACTGGTCGACAAAGCAAGAAATCTGGGTGGTATTATCGATACAAACCCGAGGTTTTCCGAGCATGTTACCCTCTGCAGTAAAAGAGCCTTTACTAATTATTTGAAACTGATTTATGGTCATAACAGCATTTTAAATGAAAGTATAAAAGACTTCTATGTGACTCAATTGTTTTGTCACACTTTAATTTCGCGGATGCAGTCTATGGGACATGTCTGGTGGGTGCAGATGTGTACCGTATTCAGCTTATCCAGAACTGTTGCGTCCGTCTGAATGGAGGTATAAGAGAATTAACTAGAGCATTGAAACAAAATAACAACTCAGCTCCAGGAAAGGACCAACTACAGTATTCAGTGTTATTCAATTTACCATATACCGCAAAATTACAACTATTACAAATATTTAATGAGATATTTTCGTAGGCCCAACCAATTCCGGAAACCTGAAAGGAATATATAGTCGCTCCCATTAGGAAATCTGGAAAAGTGACAGGCTCTGCTGTATCTTACAGGCCGATTGCACTAGCTTCATGTGTTCTTAAATCATACGAACGAATTCTAAAAAATCGACTGGAATTTTGGTTGGTTAAAAATCAAGTATTTCCAAAAACCCAGTTTGGTTTCAGAAGAGGAACTTCTACTTAGGAAGCCATAGCTAACTTGGTAACAGATATACAAATAGGTTATACAAAAAAACAGTGCACATCTGCCCTCTTCGTGGACATACAAGGAGCATATGACAATGTTGCCTACAATATTTATACTTGCTGACAAAATGATTAAAATAGGAATCCCGCACAAAATTGTCAAAAATCTATTTGACATATACCACTCCCGACAGATTTACATTCACACCAACGAGGGAATAACTGGACCCAAAGTAGCAAGGATCGGACTCCCACAAGGTAGCATTTTAAGTCCAATTCTCTACACAATTTACACTCATGACTTGGAAAATAGATAGATAAAGGTTTATAGGGGGAATAGAATGGACTCTCGCGTACTAACAAAACTGTGAAATAACTTGCGCCACCTATGTCGCGAGGTACAGGTTTTAACTCTGACATTTGACGTAAAACTGTACAAATTTTATTTGAAGTTTGATATTGGAACTACACCTCCACGCCACTAGATGGACTATGGCGACTTTCGGCGGGAATTTTAAACGGTTTTATTTTTTAAAATATTTAAATGATTTATTATTTTCGTATTTTGATGACACGAACGTTAATATTTACAACCTATAGTCAAGCCTATATTTGAATTCAATAATTATGAAATAACCAAGACTTCAAATAATACGTTATAACTATAACTTGTAACATTTTTATGTCATAAAAATAAGGAAATATAGATTATTTTGATATTTTTACAAAGAAACATTTTCTATTACATTTGAAAACTACATGACGCCAATTCATATTATTTCTAAAATTAATATTAGGCAACAATAGTGTTTTATTATTTATTTAAATAAATATACTGTACATACTGTTTTTTTTTCTCTTAATTTTAGTAGTATACATTTTTTTCGCCATCACAAACTAACCTACAAGTCTTAAAATACTGCGGTTTCAAACTTACCGTTTAAATTATCACAATTCTAACAATTTAACAGTTCAGTATAACGTTCAAATGTCTTCTAGATATAAGCACTTATAATAATTTACAAATCAAATGCACAAAAAGCACAAACTATTAACAAACAATCAAACAAAACTTTATCAAAAACAACAATGGCGGTTGGCGTCACGTCACACGTCGGTTGTCGTTTGAAATGGCGTGATAGATTGCGCCGTCTGGTGGAAAGGGTTCAACTAAATAATGAAACTCGAGCGGCTAATTTGAAGTGCGCAGACCATGATAATCCCGCCCGCCTCAGATTACGAAAATCTGTAAATCCCGCAGCCGATGGGCCGATTCGAGACGACGATGACGACAATCGGCTCGGTTCGACTGCCGAGATCATTTTGTGTACCGGCCCCAAGCGCAACTTCCCTACTATAGTATCGTAAAGCCGGAAATAAATATATATGGTTGAAGTTAAATCTGCACTTTTTTAAATTATTTAAAAATCGGGATTTTCGACATGCAAATCGGAAGGCGGGACAAATTAAGACACATCGATTAAAAGCGGGACAGTCCCGCCTAAATCGGTACGTCTGGCAACCCTGAAGCACTCACTCTAAACCCAAAGAATAACGATGCTACTACTGTTAGGCAGCCCAACAATCCTGCGAACCCATCAGTAACAGGAACTGGCGCCACAACTTCTAACGAAAGTGCAAACTCGATCCACTAGCACCAGCAGGACGCATCATCAAGTGGGATCAATTCATCACCCTAGTGGGCAAGGACAAGATACATGGTCGAAGGTGCATCACCAGAGAAATAAAGATTTTACCGGCCAGCAGGTTGGAAACGCCATCAAGAATGCACAAAACAATAATTATTTAACAAGGTACACATCAAAACCCATCATAGGTAGCAATGAAAACACATTTGTTAAGACAATACCAAAAAAAGGATATTTGCATGTGTACCGCATGGATCCAAACACCAAAGAAGAGGATCTAATTCAGCATCAGTGACGGAACTACCGGTGTGCAATATGTGCGAAGCACACGGGCCCGGGCTGAAAAGGAGCCCGGGAGCGGACCCACAAATATAAAAAAATGCAAAACAAAAAACAAAATGCAATACTCCGGAAACGGACTCACAAAACTTCTCTACTCATTACTTTTATAGTTAGTAACTGAAATAATCATATCAAACGGAATTTATATTTTTTATTGTTTTTATTAAACCACAATTATTAATATTGGCATTGAGTTTAAAGGGCGGTGTACGTGTCGCGTGTCGGCGATTATTGAACTTAAGATTATTTTTTCATTTAAGTTGAAATCCCAAAAGATATGACTCCGTCGGTGTAGAACGTTGCACTACCGAGCCAGAATCGAGTTGCGAGATTGGTAGTGTCAGTGACAGTTACAATATTAGTGAAGAATTCCAAAGTGAAAAAATCGAAAATATTGAAACAAATAGTACTGCCGTGTCGAGGGAATCAACGGTTTTAATAAAAACTGATAAAGGATATTATGATCCCAATGAGGTATTGACGGATAAACAAAAAATATTTTTAGTTGCTCTACTGGACAAATGCTACTGCCCGCCTTGTTGGTTATTTGGACCATAGACATCGTAACTTATAGACCGAACAATAACAAATAAACGTGTTGTCATCAATGTATTCCAGTGTAAAGTAAATCAACATTCAAGCTGCTCCCCTCCACTTGGTTTGCCAGACTTACGCCACAGAAAACGTAGTTTTCTGGGCTTACTGTTGAAAGTATTAACTTCTATGATTAACTAGATTAACATGATGTGGAAAATATATAACATTGCCTAAAACCTTGTAAAAAATCTGTTGTATGGCAACGCAGCAATAACGGATCCGCTTAGATTTCATCATTTTCGTGGCCATCCGCATCGACTCGACAATACTCGGCATAGCGGATGTTGTTTTCCTGGAGTTTTGTCGCATGCATATGTAAAGTCAGCGTAATCCCCACTCCCGCCACACCTAGCTCCTCACAGCGTCTCGCCACCAAACGATTTTGGCATCACAATTTTATAGCATATATGAATGGCGTGTCGGATCTATAGTTACGATGCCTATGATTTGGACACGCTAATGATGCCATTGTCAGTGGCTACAATGATTGGAGGCATCTTTAGCAAGCAATCAGTAGACATGAACAAAAGCTTGTCAAAACTTTCACAAAAAAAAACAAAATATTGAAGCTGCGTCTAAAATGTTTACCAAAGCCACTGAAATCATAAATCAAATGAGAAATAATTTTGATGTAATTAAAACGGGGGCTGTTATTTTGGCTAGGCAATGGGGCACTACTCCTGAGTTCGAAAATAAAAGGATATCAAGACCAAAAATACTTTTTTGTGATGTCAATAACCATTATCAAGTTCAAACAACTGATGATTAGTTTAGAATAAATGTGTTTCTTAAAACTATAGATATAATTACAGCTTAATTAAAAAATCGAAGTTCTGGCCTTTACAAAATCTGTTTTTATTTTCGCGTTTTGTTCCCCAACGTTTTACGAGATCTTTCTCTTTCTGATAAGGATATTTACGATATGAGTCAAGCCCTGCATCTTCAATATCCAGATAACATTGCGGATTCAATTTCATCCCAAGTGCTTTCATTTAGAGAATGTTTTAAGAATGGTTTAGAAAATTTAACATTTATTTTTGATTTATTAGATTTTATTTTGGTAAAAAATTATTATTCATCTTCCAGTTTTAGTGAAATTGTAAGTGCCTGTATTATTTTTTTGATCGTCCCTATTTCAATTGCATCAGCTGAACGGTCTTTTTCCAACTTAAAGTTGATTAAAACTTATTTGAGGAATTGCATGACCGATGAAAAATTATCAGCTTTAGCAATTATTTCTATCAGAAATGTGGAAGCTCAAAAAATAGACATTTCTAATCTTACTTCAAATTTTGCGCATGCAAAAGCAAGGAAAAAAGATTTTACTAGTGAAAACACTTGGTTTAGTCGACGACCAAGTAAAACACTTTAATTAAAAACACACTTTATTTAATTATCGTTGATTTTCATACAAAACGAATTACAATTCAATCGATCTATTTGTCACCGAATTCTCAAGGCAAGTCCCATAAAAATCACACACTCTTCAAAATTAGCCCAATGTTTATATTCCGTCGAGTCGACATCATCCAAAACAATTCTTGGTAAACACCAAGATTAAGTTATCTTTTCCGTGGTCAGCACTTAAGGTGGGTGCTCACAATCGGCCATCCTGACTGGATGATCGTCGACCATTCACCTAAAAACAACAGTACCAGCAGAAACTTTTCTCGTACTTTGCTAAACAGCGTTCAATTTTAGTGTGCGCAGGGTCTTCCAATCTCGATGCCATTTCAAACATTGCACAGATACATCGCAACGTATCGACGGCAAAACTTAACATTGCATAGAGATTGGTTCCGACCGCTTATCAAACATTGCACAGATTCATCGCAACGAATCGACGGCAAAACTCTACATTGCACAGACACATCGCAACGTGTCGACGGCTTTAAAACCATTGCACAGATACATCGCAAAGTATCGACGGCAAAACTCAACATTGCACAGACACATCGCACCGAAGGTGATCCATCTCTTAATGTGTTCTACAGCATACACGCCAGTGTAGGAAGCCCTAGACCTCTTGGACCCTGGAATGTCGGTCACCTCATACCGGTCATTGTCCAGAACCCTTGACACCTTGAATGGTCCTTTCCACTTTGGAACCAACTTCCTACTCTTACCCGTGCTGACGATTGAGGATATCTTTACCAAAACTAGTTCACCTTCTGTATAAACTTTTGGATTTGCTCGATGGGCATCAAAATTGACCTTTTGACGATGCTGACTAACTTCTATTTGAGCACTAATATTCTTACGAAGATTGAGAACATCGACATCTTCCTCTATAACATACTTGGTCTTCGTATTCTTGACAGCCTTGATAAAACAAAATTTAGTGAACGCATCTATAGCGACAATAACATAACAATTGCCTTGTTTGCTTTTGCAAAAAGGTCCCAGATGATCAATATGGATTGTATGAAATGGGCGAGGGATTTTTATTATTGGATGTAACAATCCAGGTCGTTTTCCAGCTGATGTTTTATGGTACATGCAACTGATACATGCATCAACGTACTTTTGAATAAATTTTCGCATTTTAGGAAACCAAAAACTACTTGAAATTCGTTCTAGTGTCTTATCAACAGCAAAATGACCAATATCATCATGATTGTACCTTAAGATTTGCCATTTATATGCTTTAGGAAGAACTGCACGATTCCCATGATTAGTTTTGCGATATACTATTCCTCTACGAAGGTCATAATCATTAAAAATGTCCTTATTTTGGTGGCGTTCGCCAGAATGGAGTATCGTTTTGATACTTTTGATTTCTTTATCGGATTCCTGAGCTGCTAATAACCAGTCATTTTCAGAAAGAACCGTGGCTTACACTCCTTGATTGCATTGCCTAACTGGATTTCTGCTTAGAGCATCTACATGACTCATTCGGGTTGCTGATCGGTGGAAAATCTCATACTCATATTCTTGTAGATCTAAAACCCATCTGCCTATCCTGCGATTAAGATCTTTTTTTGTCATAGCACTCTTGACAGCTGCACAATCAGTAAAAATTTTAGATTTCTTGCCAACTAAATAATGCCTAAATCTCTTCACAGAATTTACAATTGCAAGAGTTTCTAACTCGAACGAGTGATATCGTTGTTCCGTTGGAGATGTAGTTTTGCTATAGTAGCTAATGACTTTCTCGTCACCATCCTCTATCTGTACCAGCATTCCAGCTAATCCAATTCGACTGGCATCGGTATATAAAATAATATCTTTAGTGTTGTCAAATAAAGTCAAAATAGGAGCTGTAGTCATATATTCTTTGAGGCTTTCATACGCTTTTTGTTGTTCTTCTAACCACTTCCATTATTTTCCTTTCTTCAATAGCAAGGTAAGAGGTTTAGCCTTTTGAGCGAATTTGAGCACAAATTTTCTGAAGTGTCCAATTAAACCCAAAAATAATTGTCTGACTTGATGAATATCTTTTGGAGCAGGAAACTGTTGAATTGCTAATAGTTTAGTAGGGCTTGGCTGCACTTCTCCATTTTTAATCATATAACCCAAGTATTCAACTACATCGGTTAGGAATAATGACATTTTTCAAGGTTAAGACAAACTCCATTTTCTTGTAGTCGGGTTAAAATAAGTTTCAGGGTCTCTAGTCCTTCGTCAATAGTTTTTGACGGAATTAGGATATCATCTAGATATACTAACGCTTTGTTGTATTGTAAGTCACCCAATATCATATCCATTGCACGTTGAAATATGTATGGTGCATTTGTCAAACCGAAAGGCACCTTTAAGTATTCATATTTGCCTTCTGGAGTAATGAATGCTGTTGTAGGAATGGAATCTTCGGCAATTTTAATTTGATGGTAACCTGATCGACAATCCAGAGTTGTAAAATATTTTTGGCCAACCAATATGTCAATTAAGTCTTCGATTAGGGGAAGGGGGTAGTTTTCCTTCACAACTTGAGCATTTACCATCCTGTAATCCACGCACAGCCTCTGTTGTCCTGTTTTTTTCTTCACCATAATGACTGGACTCGCATAAGGTGATTGTGATGGACGTATCGTATCACTTTGTAGAAGTTCATTGATCAGTCCTCGTAACGTAATTTTCTCTGCTTCAGCCAATCTATAAGGTCGTTGAACAGTGGGAGTATTTGATTTTAGCTTAATATTCATTTCAATTCCAGGAATGCATCCCAATTTAGAGGTATTTTTCGGAAAACACGTTGGAAAATTTTCAATAATATCTTTGATTTCAGTTTGAACCGTACAATCGTCTATTCCAAGTGGTGGCCTATACGAGAATATTTAATTTGAAAATCTTCTGTAAAGTTCTGACCGATGACAATGTCAATACCTGGAATACACTTGTCTACTACTAAAAGATCAATAAGTAAACATACATCATCAATACCTATGCTACAGGATACCATTTCTGAAACCACAATTTCAAAACCACCAAAAACTGTAAGGATAATTAATAGGTTTCGGTAATGCAATAATGTCTAAATGCAACTTTTTAGTAATATTTTCCGTTATCAATGAACATTCACTGCCAAAATCTACAAAACATTGCTCATTCAAGTTTTCATTAATTTTGACAGATTTGTAAAATTTATTTTTGTCACTCTCCCTTGATATCAAAAGTACTTTTCTATTGACCCCCGTAGTATTATTTTCGCTTGATTTAAAGTGAATGTTTGAAGTTTGCCCATTTTTCTTAAAACAGTTATTTATCGAATGCCCTGTACGTCGGCAATATTTACAGTATAGACTACTTCGATCTTCATGCATAACCTTCTGGGGACACTGATACTGCTTATGTCCTGATTGTTTACATTTATAACAAACGCTCAAATTTCTATTTTCGTTTCTTAACTCGATATTTGCTGACTGCCTAAATCTATTATTTGACGATACTGGTTGATAATCACGTTTTCGTGACGTTTCAGCAAAACTTAAGGAGGGCTCAAAAGCTTTTAAATATACAGCTAATTTAGACGGATCTACAATGTTAGCCGCTTTGATTGAAAATTTAATATTTTGATTTTCGAGAGAATCTACTATAAGACTAACTTCATCACTGCCTGTTAAATTTAAGTTCATTCTGTGAATTAACGCCAATTTTTTAAAACAATATTCATAGAGGCTTTGATTTAATTTAGGCTTTAGTGCTAGCATGTCAGTCATTAAAATGTACAAGTCTCGAGTGGACGGAAATGTTGTTATTAATAAAGATTTCCACTCTGCCCATGACTTTGGAATGTTTGGAAGACTTTTATACCATGTATTTGCAGGACCTTGTAATTTGTTTATGGCCAAATGACAAATATTTATATCATCCCAATTATAAATTGCAGCATGCTCATCAATTTTGGAAATCCCTACATTAACATCATGAAACAAAGGGTTAAATTCAGTAATGTCTGTATCTTTCAAGGAAATACCTATTTTAGGCCTCTGGTCATTTTTAGGCATATTGACTATATCTATCAAACCTGAGTGGTCACTGATGACAGTAGCACTTGGCTGAGGAGACAGATCTGGAGTATACGAACGTGCACTATCGTTCTCACTTCGCCGATTCCGTTTAGGATCATCGATATCATCATTAAGACGAGATGAACTATGACTGCGACACCGACACGGAGAACCTTGTCTTTTGCTCATGATTATAAATGTCAAAACACACAAAGGTACTTGTAAAACAGTTTAAATCCAGTTAAAAACACTCTGACCGTCAACGGACACAAAAGTACTGTTAAAATATTGTCACCGCGAACACATCCAAAAGTACGTAAAATACAGTTTTATGTCTTAAAAACTCTTTTCTTTTTTTTATATATCCCACTTCTGATGAAAACACTTGGTTTAGTCGACGACCAAGTAAAACACTTTAATTAAAAACACACTTTATTTAATTATCGTTGATTTTCATACGAAACGAATTACAATTCAATCGATCTATTTGTCACCGAATTCTCAAGGCAAGTCCCATAAAAATCACACACTCTTCAAAATTAGCCCAATGTTTATATTCCGTCGAGTCGACATCATCCAAAACAATTCTCAAGATTAAGTTATCTTTTCCGTGGTCAGCACTTAAGGTGGGTGCTCACACTAGTTAATTCGTAAATATTTGAAAGGCTTTTTTTTGTTGTTGTTGAAGTATTCTCAATATTTGTTATGTTATGTGTAACATATCAATTTAGAAAATATATTTTTGATTTTGTTTCAGTTTTGTTACTTCTACGTATATAAATTATTATTCTTATCACACATTGTTTTTGATTTGTACTTGCAGATATTTTTCTATGTTCAGGAAAATAAATACTTATCAGTATAACAATTGCTTTTTTGTGTACCCAAAATAATTCATAAATTAATATGGTTATCAATACTCCGTATCATAATGGGGGCCCAGCAAAATTTTCGCACACAGGCCCGTGGCTACGTTGTTCCGCCACTATTCAGCATTTACAAAAAACATGCCCACAGCTTGAATTCAAGTGCATGAAATTAAAACAAAATGACACATCTGCGTCATTTAGGCTCGAGTTTCCAATTTAACGCCATAAAGAAGTCTACAATCCCGAGATATGGCCCAGTGGCGCAGCTGTCCGGAGAAATCCCAAGAAAGAATGGACAAAATTTTCAGGAAACTGCCTCACAACTGAGAAGTCTAACCAAATAAAGTCTAATAGTCTGATAATAACCAACCCGCAATCAAAATGACAAAATTCAATGATAGTGATGTCCTGTGAAAATTATTACATTTAAGTGTCCAAAGTGTTTTTAATAAATGTCAATGGTTAGAGTTATTTTGTAGGAAATATGATCCCGATGTCATCTGTCTGAGCGAGCATTGGCTAAGTGTGGAAAGCTTGCTTCTTTTCAGGTGACGGGTTATGCTATGGCGTCCTGCTACTGTAGGATCACAGGTAATTATGGAGGAACCTGCATCTTAATCAAATCGAAATATAGTACTCTCCATTAGAAAATATTAAAGAAATGTCAGTAGATTCTCACTTTCAATCAGTTGGAATTTCAATGGATGATAAGGTATGTGTCATGAAAATATATAGAGTACCTAGCGGTAATATTGATTTATTTATTGACAAGTTATATTATTTATTGAGTTTTGCTGTGATGAGTTTCAGTTCCATATTTCTAATTGGAGACATAAACATAGATAATCTTAAACAATCTGCCAATCTTAAGAAACTGAACGATCTTCTAAATTTGTATAGTTTAGTAACAATAATAAAAGAACCTACGCATATAGCTAGATCGGGTGATAGAATATGCAGTACATCAATCGATCATATCATGACTAACCTTAAAAAACACTTGAGTTATGAAATCATTAAGCGCAGATATTGAGGTGGAATGAGGGAGAAATGCTTAACCCGCCAAAACAGTATATCGATTTACTTAGGAAGAGATTTGATAGTAATAATATTGCCGAATTTAAATTTCTCATTGGAAAAAAGATAAAGATATTAATACCTTGTTTGACAGTTCTTACTCCAACTTTAGCTGGTGCTTCAGTGCCAGTAAACCAAAGCAAAAAATAACAATAAAATAGAGTGTACCTACAGAGAAAAACAAAATACGAATTCTCTTCTATCTGAGCTTGAAAATTTAAGAGCATTAAACTAATTTAAAAAAGTAAACACAATTAAAAACCTAGGGAACATGTACAAATCTTTCAAAAAAAGTATCACAAAAAACATTCACAATGAAAAAAATACTTCAACTCCGTACGTATAAACAAATCAATTAACAAAACAAAGACTCTATGGCAAATGACGAATGAAGTCCTTGGTAAAGTAAATAAACATAAAAATGATGAAATCATATTGTCGGCCTGTAATTCTGATATTGAGGCTGCTAATGTGTTCGGCAAATACTTTTCAAAATCAATAAGGGAATCAGTTGATACACTGGGTTTAAATAATAATACCTGTACTACTCAGAACAGTCCTGGTGTTTCTTTTTTTTTTACATCAATATCCAATGAAGAGATATCAAAAATAATATTAGGACAAAAAAATAAATTATCCGCAGGAATTGATGATGTCCCGACGAAACTTATTATAGAATGTCACTCACTTTTAGCGCCTCATTTATTATACTTAGTAAATAAATCTGTTACTTTGGGAAATTTTCCGGATGCATTGAAAATAGCTAAAGTTGTGTCCATCCCGAAGAAGGGTGACCTGTCAGACTATAAAAATTATAGATCATTCTGTATTCTGAGTAACTCCTCAAAAATAATGGAGAAGGCAGTGTACAACAGAATATGATTATCTAGATAAGTGACTCACAGCTTAAATGATGCAGTTGCTATTAAAACTTATTATGTGCTGCCAACTTGAAAAAATATATTTGTAGCAGACTTTAAGTATCTTAAATATATATTTGTGACCTTCTTTAAATATTATTACTTTATTTTGACAAAAAGTTTTCCACATAAGATAATTAGGGGCTAAAATATAAAATATGGATAAATATTATGTCACAGCTTAAATGATGCACATTATGAAATTAACAAAATAAATAAGAAAACAAAACTCTAATAATTAAAAATAAACTGCTAGTATTTCGTTGGTCCTCCATCATTTTCAATTACATGTTGTAAGCGTCTAGGCATTGATTCGACCAACTTTCTAGTATATTCTGGGGAAATTGTGTTCCATTCTTCCGTAATTTTGACTTTTAATTCATTTTTGTTGGACATTGGGACACTGTTAACTTTTTTTTTAAGTATTAACCATAAATTTTCAATAACATTCAGATCTGGTGACTGGGGTGGTGTTTTAATGACTTGTGGGCAGTTATAAAGCAACCAACTACGGACCCGATATGCCGTGTGTTTTGGGTCGTTGTCTTGATAAAAGCGGTAACTCTCATTAATACCCAATTTTTCAGCACTCGCTGCTAGATGTTGTCTTAATATATCCAAATACATGTATTGGTTCATATTTCCTTCAATAAAATGTATGTTGCCGACTCCAACAGACGACATACAGCCCCACAACATCACTCCACCTCCGCCGTGCTTTAGCGTAGCTTTCATATTTTTTAATTTCAGTTCTTCATTTGGCTTCCTCCACACTGAAATCTTTCCATCGGATCCAAACAGATTTATTTTGGTCTCATCAGCAAAAATTACTGAATTCCAGAAGTCAAAATCCTTGTTAACTTGCTCCCGAGCAAACTGTAACCTTTTGCGCCTATTTGTTTGGCTAATAAACGGTTTATTTCTTGCAGTTCGGCCATTCAAATTATTTTTTCTTAATACGCGTCGAATGGTTTCTGGGTTACACCTTTTCCCAAATTGTCTTACCACCTCATCTCGTAGTTTTGGAGCACTTTTTTTTGGATTATTGACGATTTCTCTAACAATCCATCTTTCTTCTCGGTCGTTAAAAATCTTATTTGGAGCCACTCTCGATTTATTCTCGACTCTATTTTCGTTACTATAGCGTTCAACTATATGCTGCACAGTTGATGGACATTTATTCACCATTTTGGCTATATTTCTTTGGCTATACCCATTTCTGAAGTGAGTAATGATTAAATTTCTTTCTTCAATTGTAGTTCTACGGCCCATTGCTAGATAATTTACTATCACTGTCAAAAAAACGCTCATGGAAGAGCGAGTGTGGACAGAAAACAACTGCAATAATAAACCAATGCAACGCCTACTTCGTAAATTTTAAATTGATAACTTTTAAACTGTTCTATTGTATATGCATCATTTAAGCTGTGACATAATATTTATCCATATTTTATATTTTAGCCCCTAATTATCTTATGTGTAAAACTTTTTGTCAAAATAAAGTAATAATATTTAAAGAAGGTCACAAATATATATTTAAGATACTTAAAGTCTGCTACAAATATATTTTTTCAAGTTGGCAGCACATAATAAGTTTTAATGGCAACTGCATCATTTAAGCTGTGAGTCACTTATAACATATTAACAATTTCTCAACACGGTTTTCGCAAAAATTATTCAACCCAAACGGCATCTATGACCAGATCGATAAAAATCAATCTGCAGTCGCGATTTTCTTTGACTTGTCTCGCGCATTTAAGACGATAAGCCAGTCTTTTCTTTTGGAAAAACTTCAAGCACTCGGATTTCGCCACCCAATTAGCAGTTGGCTCAAATCGTACGTTTCTGAACGACCACTGATAGTGAAAGTCGTACAGGAATATTCGCATACCTTTGAATGTGAACTCGGAACACCACAAGGGGGTGTTCTGGGACCCCTAGTTTTCCTGCTTTATGTGAATGATTTGCCTCAGCATATAAGGGATGGCATGTTGTTTATTTTTATTGTTTTCTTACACTTAAACAAAATCTTGATCAAAAATATCTTTTAAATATATATTACTCCTTAGTAAATCCTCACATTAGTGCACATATTTTACTCTGGGGTCAAGCAGGTGATTCACGCCGTATTAAGCGATTTATCCGCCTCATTTTTAACCTTACGTATGTGCAAAGTTGTAGAGATACATTTAAGAATTATAATATTTTAACAATCACTGGTATACATCTGTATAAGCTTTTAACATACATTAAGACAAACCATAGCGATTTTAAGAAGAAATGTGAAGTCCATTCTTACGGAACTCGTAAAAATAATGATTTTTATATTGAGCAATTCAAACACGTGCAGTATAGGAAGTCACCTAATTTTTCAGGACGATACCTGTATAATCTGTTCTTCTGAGATTCAAGCAGTTACGAACGTAGAAAAAATTAAAGCTAAGCTCAAATCTTTCCTAATAGAATATTGTTTTTATACGGTTGCGGAATTTACTGGCTTTTGCTCGGACAGATGACGCTTGCTGACCATGCTTAGTAGGTTGTAATGTTTATATACAATTTTCTTGTTGTATAATACCTGTTTTTTCTTTTTTTTATATACTTTTTCGTTTAAATGTAAAGTAAAGGCAGCAGATGCAGAACAATAAAATATAATAAACCCACAATAAATCAGTCTAAAAAAGTGCAAATCAGGATAATTTAATGGACGATGGGTAATAAAGAACAGATCAGATTTAAACAGAATAATAGCATATTTTTTGTAAACGCCAGCATATTATGTTGTTTCTACTTAACACTTAAAAGAAATAGTCTGAATTTGTTAATAGGTATAATGATACTAAAGGATTTGTTATAACTGAACGTTTAGAAAGTAAGTAAGCCTTTAATATTTAGACAACTAAATAAATAAAACGTATTTCTTTTGATAAATTGAAAATATACATATAATATAAACATAACTTTTATAAAAAATAATAACAACTTAGATATATATTCCAGTACTTTTTCGATTCTATGTAGCATTTGTTTTTAGTAACCTGAGGTTTCGTACTTAGAAAAAACTGAAAACTTTACTTACTTCTTATTTAAGAGCTATTGGATGTATCCGATTCCGCGTCAGTTGACACTTCAGCTATAACCTTTAAAATAAAATAGTAAATTGATAATAATAAATTTTAGACCTATTAATCAACATATACATGGTTTGCCAATTATTAAAGCAAGTCTTTTTTGCCCTTAATATGACTAGGTTAGGTTAGGTTGAAAGTGAGTGGGTTACAATTAACCCTTCACTGTGACCGAATGATCTATTGTGGCTCACACCTTATTTATATTTCTCCCAATAGATCTATCTTCTTAATGAAGCTAATAATTGTATTGGGGGAGACATTCTTCATGTCTTCCGGCAGTAGTGTCACCTCGCCAAATAGGGCGAATCTGGTTCTTGCTGCTGCAGGGCAGGCGCACAGTACGTGCTCCGCTGTTTCCGCATCTTCCATGCAGAGTCGGCACTCCTCATCTTGCGTCAGTCCAATTTTGTGCATATGGTGTCGCAGTCTGCAGTGGCCGGTATAAAGTCCCACTAGGGCTTTAAGATGCGTCCTATTAAGCTCTAGTAGTTTGTCAGTTAACTGTTGATTTCTATGGCTGTTTATGAATGCCTTTGAGTGCCTCAGGCCTGGTAAGCTCAACCAATGCCTTCCCCACTTATCCGTTGCTTCGGCCAGGATCTTTATCTTGGCGGTAGCATGGGATATACCTATTGCCGGCTCGGGTCCCGTGAATTTCGTTGCCGCCCCACTCTTGGCGAGTTTGTCAGCAGCCTCGTTGCCCTCTAGACCCATGTGTCCCGGAATCCATACTAGGGTAATTCCATTATTGAGACTTAGTTCGAATAGTGCTTCGCGACAGCTCCATACCGTCTTTGAGTTGCACCATCTCGATTCAAGGGCTTTTAGAGCGGCTTGACTGTCAGAGAATATCTTGATTGCCCTGTGTGCGTACTGTCGATTTGTCAGCAGTCTTGCACACATTTCAATGGCGTGAACCTTAGCCTGAAATATGGTCGCCTGGATCTCAGACTGATTGTCAGCTCTACTTTCGGACTTTTGCCGTATACACCGGCTCCAACCCCTTCATTAGTTTTGGAGCCGTCTGTGTATAATCCAAATTCCGAACTGAGCAAAGTCCCACTATTGCTGTCCCATTCCTCCCTACTGGGATAAACGACATTATAGGGCAGTTCGTTATTGGGTACTTTTGTCATGATATCTGAGGGCATTTCCAGAATGCTGTCGGTCTTAATGTCCGCCAGCATTCCGGTACCCTCTAGCATGCACAACTGCGGTTTGTTGGTTGCTGCTTGATGCATTCTGTAGGTTGCCCATTTGGCTTCCTTCTCTAAGTATAGATGGAGAGGAGTTAGTCCTAATAGGACCTCCATGGCTGCCGTTGGTGTGGTGCGAATAGCTCCAGTGATCGCAAGGCATGCCTGTCTTTGTAGTCCGGCTAATTTTGCTTGGGCCAATCGTTGTTGGCCCTTATTCCACCAGGCTACAGAGCCGTACGTTATCATTGGTCGTATGACAGTTACGTACAGCCAGTATAACTGCTTTGGTGCCATACCCCAGGATTTACCACAGATCCTGCGACATGTCCATAGAGACAGACTGGCCTTGCGGATAATCTTCTCCATATGGGAGTTCCAACTAAGTGTTTTGTCCAGTGTTACTCCTAGATACTTTGCCTCGTTGGCAAACGGTATGCTCTCTCCTTGTAAGGAAGGCGGTCTTAGATTATCCAGCCTTATTTTCTTGGTGAATGGCACAATTACCGTTTTGTGAGGATTAATTGACATTTCCTCTCTCAGGCACCATTGATATATGATACCGAGAATTTCTTGGAGAATGTCAGATATTCGGTCCTCAGACGTTCCTTTAATTAATATGACCAGATCATCTGCATATGCCTGCAGACTGATCCCCCACAGGGAGAGTATGGCCAGCAGGTCATCCACCAGGAGTGACCACAGAAGGGGCGATAGAACGCCTCCCTGCGGGCACCCCTTGGCGGCCCTAAATCTGACCTCTTCCCCCCGCAACTCAGTCTTGATAGTCCTGCTTATAAGCATATTGCGTATCCAGTCACAGATTAGAGGTTCAATGCCCCTGGCGATTGTAGCATCATATAGGGACTTGGTAATGCATTATTAAATGCTCCTTCTATGTCAAGGAAAATCGCTACTGCTATCTCCTTGTTGTCTAAGGATTATGTTATGCCCGCTACCAGGTTGTTAAGGGCTAGTTCTGTTGATTTGCCTGTTTGATAGGCATACTGGTGGGCGTTGAGAGGGCGATTAGCAAGCACACCGTCCCTGAAGTGCCTGCCCAGTATTTTCTCGAGGCTCTTTAACAGAAATGAAGTCAGACTGATTGGTCTAAGCGAGTTTGGATGCGGTTCAGTGCGGCCCACCTTGGGTATATAAATTACCCTGGTTGCCGACCAGCTAGTTGGTATATGGTTCCAAACTAGACTGGCTCTGAATATTCTCATTAGATAAGGCTGTAGTATATCCAGTCCGATTTGTAACAGAGCTGGAAATATGTCGTCCTCTCCTGGCGATTTGTACGGGAGGAATGAGTTAACTGCCGCCCGTATTGTCTGTGGAGTAATGATTCTATTGACCGTGTACCAGTCGTCTTTCTTGGGCCGTTCTGATCGTCCCAAGTACACAGCTGTGTGTTAATATGACTAAATAAAAGGACATTTTAATTTTTACCCTATTTTCGGCCATCTAGTGGTTAATAGTATGTGTAGCCTTATGCCCATTATTGGTATTTTAGGAATTCTTTATTTTGGTATAGGTTCACCAGCTGTTGAATGTTAATTTCATTGGCTTAAATATTAAATTACAAATACAGTATTATTTGATAGCAAAAGGATAAATACCTACTGAAAATATCTTCAAGCATAATCTCTGTACATACACTTTTTAATTATATTGAGGAAACAAAGAGCAAAAGGTTAAAAATAAATTATAATATAAGTAGGTTGTAGACCACTCCACCATCAAAGATTGTCTTAGACTTAGTACCCGTCTATACATGGTGTTTATAAATATGTGCAAAAAAAAATTAAGGGGTTAAAGCTCCGTCTGACAGAAAGCAAATGCAATATTCTTACGTGTACAAAATTTGACTTATTTAACAATATCAAAGATTCTTAAGGTGAATCGTATTTCTATAACAAGCAAAATACATTATGAAGACTGGCTTATTTTCAAAAATAAAGAAATAAAAGATTTTACAAGTAGGTATACCTAGTTAAAATTATCCGTGGGCCCACACCGGATTTATGATACTTTCAATGCCGGATAAAATGGAAATGCCGCTCACCGAACATGCCGCTAAAAAATCCTCGGTGACTTCGCGATTTCGGGGAACTGCGAACAGCCAAGTACGGCGAGACTTGAAAGGAAACGTAGCGATTTTTAAACTAGCAAAAGTTTCGCGATCCTTACTTTCTTAAGGAATATCAAAATATTTTATTGTAAAAACGGGATTATTTATTTTAAGTACCCAATATTACTATAATAAATACCTTTTGGCTTAATTCAAAATGTAAGGATTTCTTTTTTTAAACATACGTTTAGACTCCCTTCAAGGACGGAAATACTTAATTCGACTTCAAAATATAGCTTATTTCAAAAACTTGCTAGCTCTCATAGAAAATATGTCAATAATTTGTTTTAAAATACTTATTCTTAAAATAACTTTTTCTTTACAATTACTGGATAATTAAACTAAGTTTTGTCATTGTATTGGTTGAAAAACATTTATTTGAACAACGTGGTAACATTCAAACTAAGGAAATATTGACAAGAAAACCTATGGTCTTGAAATAAGATTTATCTTTTTTCCGTGTATAGCAACAAAAGACAAAAATAAATAAATAAATAAAAATTGTCGGGTTGGGTTTTACTGCCCCTAATAGAGAGTGTTTTTAGCATTAGCAATTCCGATGATGAGTGCCCGCGGTCGTTTAACAGATGGGTCGGTAAAGAGGAGTATAAAATAATGGGATTTCCATTTCTAAATATGGGAAATTCATAACTTGTCGTTTAACGCTGGTGGTCACTTTATAGAGGCGGTCACAAACAGAGGTCATACTGTAATAATAAAGCCTTAATAAGAGAAATTCCGAAGAAAGCTAAATTAGTAACATTTAGTAACATTTAGTTTAAGTAATACATATTGAAAATGTTTGCATTATTTGGCAATTAAAAGTAAAGATAAAGTCTGGGCGTTTTAAGAAGTCTGATATCGGATTAAATCACCAAGGGATGTTATCGCTTTTAAAACAGTAAGTCGGTTAAGTTACAATATCTTCGTACCTTCGCTATACTTGATCACACCGAACATCCCACTGGCTTACTGTATTCTATTACTGGGCGAAATCAGAGGTTTCAAAACAAAATTATCTTAGAATTACGCGTTGAGCATAAATAATAATTAAATAGATAATTAAATTATTTTGCTATTATTATAGTTAAATCTATATAATAATCGCTATTTTCCAAGAACCAATTAAAATTTGCTCAAGTGCGGGATGGTTAAATATGTTAAAGATTTTGTCAGGTATATACTTTTCCGATAATGACATTATTTTGGGATTATTATAATTTAATCTTCATAATAGTTACTATTTTCCAAGAAATAATTAAAATTTGCTGAAGTGCGGGATGGTATGTTCTACTTTATTTTAAATAAGTAGTTGTGCTTTTCACTTTTAGTTTGTTTCTCATTGTGTGTGAATTAAAATCAGTTATTAAGTAAAGTTATGGAAAATGTTCAGCAAGGTGGCACATCGCCTAGAAGGCATTTATCTCCAGGTGAACGCCGTTTGGTATTACAAGTGGAACGTTATTTTACTTGTATATGTATAAAGCCAGGAAATATGTTACCCTCAAAGCTATTCTTGAAAAGATAAAGCAGAAAAAACTTTGCGATATTGGAACTAACAGTTTGTCCATCATCTTAAAACATATGGGTTTCAAATATAAAAAAACGAACAACAGAAAACTGCTTTGCGAGCTGTCCAATGTTGTTTCGAAAAGATAGCAATTTTTAAGGGATTATTTAAACAACAAAAAATCGGAATTGTCAAGACAAGTTGTTTTTCTTGACGAAACATGGGTATTTGCAAACGGAACTTCAACAAAAACGTCTTGGCAGGATGAATCAAAGCATTGTTATTCAAGTACCCGTGCAAGTAATGGAAAAAGGTATATTATATTACATGCTGGTAATGAAGAAGGTTTTGTTTTAAATGCCAGTTTGATATTTTCATCAACAAAAAAAACTGATGATTATCACGGCAATATGGATGCTGAAATTTTTGAGCATTGGTTCGAGGAAAAACTTTTAAAAAGTTTAGAAAACCCTTCCTTAATTGTTTTAGACAATGCCTCTTACCATAATACGAATTTATAACGGTGCGTCGGTGCCAACGACTTAATAGTCAGTGCAGTTCGTGTTCCAAAAATACCCTAAAAACGGTGGCGACGAGCGGAAAGGGTAACAACGACCAGGAGCGGTGACGAAAAATTTTACAAATCGACCTTTATATAATAGGTCCCTGGTAGAAGGATGCCAATGACACATAAACACTACTAAAACTACATATTCCATTATAAAGACAGGAAAGTGTAGCCAAAATTTGTTATCAACTTCTGTAGCTATTCAAAGTTCTTACAATTTACGGGACAAACGAAATTTGCACTGCCACAGTGTAACAATTTTTGTACCTATAGTTCTGTCCCGGAAGGAGATGATGCATTACTGCATCTTTTATTATTCTATTAAGGTTTTTATAATTTAAAAAGTTTTCGTTCTTCTTCTGTGTCTTTAATGTTCAGTATTCTAATTCGCAACAGTAACAACTCAAGTTTAATAAATAAACTAAAGCGGAGAAAATCATAAAATGAACCTAACCTAAAATTACCTATATACCTATTATTAAAATAGAGTGTTATTATCCATAATATTATCATTTGATAGTAGCACAGTTAATTCACAAATAACAATGCCTAATAATTTATTGTTAATTGAACATTAAACAAAGACAACATAAAATAATGGGAACCCGTGAGGGGAACAGGCTGGTTTTTCTGCATTTGGTCCGTCAAGTGTCAAAGGCCAAACTATCATTTTGGGTGTAATGAATCTGAAATATTTTAGAAATATTGATATGAAAGGTTATGTTTTTGAGACATTTGAAATATATCAGAGATATTTCTGAAAGGAAGTGTGCTGTGTGGGCTGTCCAAGTATTCGAACCCATTTTAATAAACACACTGTATAATAATTCGATGTATAAATATTCGAAGAGAAATTCCCTACAAGCAGCTGGAAAAAGGAAGAAATAAAAGAGTGGTTGTCAAAGAAAAACATAAACCATGAAAATTTATATTTAAAAAGTGAACTTTTAAGCAAGTGTAAAGAGCAGTCATTAAAAAAAGTATGTTGTTGACGAATTAGCCCTCAAATATGGACATCAAGTTTTGAGATTGCCGCCCTACCATTGTCATTACAACGCAATTGAATTGGTATGGGGTATTAGCAAGAACTATTATGACAAACATGCCTGTAAAAATATCGGTAAGCCTAGCGTTATAAAGTTATGGGAGGAGGCGCTTAGCCAAGCGGGCAAAGAAGAATGGCGGAAATGCATTGAATACACAGGAAAAATTATTTTTCAATCTTATGAGACAGAACAGGTTATAGACGAAGTAAGACCGTTAATTATTACGAATGATGATGATGATGACGATGATGTTGA
Organism: Polydrusus tereticollis; assembly: GCA_963920685.1. Classification (NCBI taxonomy): domain Eukaryota; kingdom Metazoa; phylum Arthropoda; class Insecta; order Coleoptera; family Curculionidae; genus Polydrusus; species Polydrusus tereticollis. The sequence continues at coordinate 120,447,403 of OY987330.1, forward strand.
TTCTACTGAGTCTGAAAGCATGGGTGAAATTTCAAATGCAGAGGAAGACTACTTTTAGTAGTACCTATCTACAAGTAGGTACGTTCTGTCGCAAGACTACAAAATCGGTTCTTTTTAGAACGAAAACTTTATAAAAAAGAATTCGTAAAACTAATTTGTCTGAATACTACAAAAGCTAAAAAATTATTATTTTTCTTTACCTAAACTAATTTTTTATTTACTTTAAATTATTTTATTGAGAAAATGTAATTCATCAACATCCAAAATTACCTTCAATATAATTTATTGTTTGAGAGCCACCGACATAATGCTCAAGAGGTTTTATGGCTTAGCGGACTTCTTAAAACGCACAGACTTTAACTTTGCATCAACAATATTTATCTTTTTTACGTTTTTTTTTTTTTTTTATTGAGTTTTAACAAATAGAACTTTTCATGAAGAGGCATTTTTGTTCGTAAACCTATAAAAATAGAAAAGTTTTTCATTTGTTAAGATGGTTTCTGGACACGTGGCATACATAATAAATTTGTTATGAAGCAAAATAACTTCTAAAACATCTGCCGTTTTCTCTATAAAAAACGATTAACGGCGCCAATGCTATAGCACGTACAGTAATTTAAAATAATTCTGTAAAAAGATCAAACATTGTTGGTAGGTATTGATTTATCAATTTTTGAAAGATATTATTATCCATTGACTGAAATCACCGGCCCCGCAGGGCCTCTACATCTATTAAAACGAAATGTTGTCCACATAATATGTCATTGACGATAAACGACATGCCCCGTATAACGACTATAATTTCACATGATTTTTTGTGTAAATCGACGTAATGTGTAGCACCCTTGACAACCGGTTTTGGCGTCGCTACGGCATGTTTGGGCGCCGACGTCTAGTAGTAGTTACGCGACGCACGACGTATAGGTCACATTTTATCGGTTAGTCTTACGATTGGTGTTAAAAGTTTTCGCGGGAAAGTTTATTGTCGGGAAAGTGTTTGGTTAAGCTTTTTTAAGGTAATTTTTATTTTTCTCGGTGCATGTGTGAGGGAATTCCCAACTATTTTTACCCATTTTAACGTATTTTGATTCCACCAACTAGGATTTTTTTTGGTTCAGTTTTAAAACCCTGCGGACTTACACTCCGCATGACATATTAAATATAATAGGAGCTACAAACAGAAATCATAGTATGCCAGTTTATTTTTCATTTATTACAAATCAGTGAAATATGTATTTATTAGAAAAACGTCTTACAAATAACCAGGGTTGGAAGGATTTAAATCAATTGATTTAAATCACTTGATTTTTTTCAATTTAAATCATGATTAAAATCAAAATTTCTAAAAAAGTTATGAGAAAATAAAGACTTTCAGTTTTAAGTAATGGTTTATTATATCAAAAAAATAAAACCACTGTACCTAAATAATGTCTATTTTAGCTAATTGTAGTGCTTGTACAAGAAAACTAATTTTGCAGCTTTTTCCGTTCTTAATCGATTTCTGAGTTTGGAATGGTCCAAACCAAATGTTTCTCTCGACTGATGCGGAAGAAGCAGCAGCACAAAGTAATTGTCTAATTATGAAGAACTCTTTTTAATAATGGGTATATTTTGTTGCGACTTCCACCAATCTATGGGTTTTACATTCTGAAGAATATCATCATGAAACATAATATCAGTGAAAGGTTCTGATCTGGCAAGAAACTTGACTATGAGTGGTAGTAAACCACTATTTGGATCTAATTCTCTAACAGCTTTTAAAGCAACATTTTTTTCACTTTCTGTTAGTATTTGCTAAGTTTTTGTTGAGTCAAGAAGATATGTCAACAAATGATGTGGGGCTACACACTGTTCATAACGCCTCTTAAATCATTGCAGTTGATTGAAAGTTATTTCCGTTTTGTCAATATGAGTTTCCAATATTTTAAATTCTTCCACAACATCTGAAAGACTGGGACTGTTTCTTTGTAGTAGATATATCTATTGCGATAGAGACAGGCTTAAGTATTGTTAGGTAATCTTCGCCTAATCTTTTTAAGTGAATGTTGGAAATTTTTTCTCTTATAATATTGTCAATTTCGTTTTTGTTTTCTTCAGCAATTTTGAAAAGTATGGGCCATGACTTAACGAAACCTTTTAAACAGCCGGCAAGCGAATTTCATCTGACATCGTTTGGCAAAACTGGTTTTTTGCCTCCTTCTTTGGCATATGCTGCAGAGGCAAAATGGTTTTTACGGAAGTATTTGGCAATGAAAACAACATGTTCCTTAATATCAGCGATTTCCAAATCCTTACATAGTAAATTTAAATTATAAGCACAACATCCATATGTAAAAAGGTTCAATTTAGTAGATGTTTTTATTTGATGTCGCATTGCAGCCATATTAGCTGCATTATCTGTGACAAAACTACATACTGTACAGTCATATTCGGTTTTTAGCTTATTTATAAGTGTTGCAATTTCTGGTAAATATACAGAAGTACGTGGATTCCCAGAAGTATCTAGAGTATCTACTAAGACGGTAAATACATATTCTGTTCTAACCGTTGCACAGATTACACTGGGGAAGAGCAAAAATGTTTCCGAGACCAAAATGGCAAAATCTTACTTATTTTATTATACTAACTAATAATCTGTCTTGCAAAAGTCTCAGTTGGCTCCGGTTTTATAGATCCATGCTAATTATGATAATTACCTACCTGCCCGTAATATATGGAAAAATACTACTATTAAAAAATGAGAAGTACCTGAATTTATTATACCAGGTGTACTTCATAAGGGGTTTAAATACATATGACATAAATCCTAAATTGTTAGTTAGTATTTCAACCACCAGTTGATTGAGAGCTGTTCGTATTTGAGAAACTCGAAAGTTTTGAGCAACATGTCGCGAGTTTGTTTAAATAAGCCGGATCATTTTTGCTATATATGTGGTGAAGTGACTTTTGTGAAACAAAAACGTACACTTAGCCCTTTAATACAAAAGGCTCACCACTTGTAGTTTGGCTCTAAAATTGCAGACCAGGATAAAAATTGGGCTCCCCATATCTACTGTTACAAATGTGCGTCCAACATTCGCGGCTGGCTAAGTGGAAAAAAGCGTAAGATGCACTTTGCTGTTCCTATGATCTGGCGAGAACCGAAAAATCACGTTACTGACTGTTACTTTTGTTTGACAACTTTTATCAAGAAATGCATTTCGGAGAAAGAAAGGTCTGCGATACAGTATCCAAATTACAATCCACCATACCCCATAGTGACGAGTTGCCTGTACCTAATCCACCTCAGGAATATAGCCTTGATTCTGATGATGATCCAATGAATTCAAACGGTAGTGTACTGGAAGATGTCGCCGGCCCATCAACCTCGCAAGACTCCGATTCTTTTCTGTGAACTTCCCAGTAAAAAGCCTCACAGAATCAGTCAAAGTGAATTAAGTGACCGTATAAGGGATTTAGCATTGCCTAAGAAAAAATCCGAACTATTGGCCTCTGGATTGCGACATGGAACTTACTTCAAGATGAAGTAAAAGTTTCTATGTACCGAAGCCGTCAGAAAAACCTAACACCATTTCTTAACATGGAAAACAATTTGGTAGCCTGTAGGGACATTGAGCGATTAACGGCAGCTTTAAATGTCGATTATAATCCAAAAGACTGAAGACTTTTCATTGATTCCTCAAAAGTAAGTCTTAAAGTTGTGTTACTCCATAATGGAAACAAGTTGCCTCCAGTCCCAATTGGTCATGCAGTCCACATGAAAGAAACGTACAGCAATTTGAAATTGTTACAATATGAACGATAAAATTGGCAAATTTGTGGGGATTTAAAAGTTGTGGCGATTTTGCTAGGAATGCAGCTAGGTAATACGAAATACTGCTGCTTCTTCTGCGAATGGGACGGTCAAGCACGATCGGATCACTACATAAAGAAAACTTGACCACCGAGAGAGTATTTTGAGCCAGAAAAGAAAAATGTAGCCAGCGCGATTAGTTCCCCCAGAAAAGATTTTACTAAAGCCACTTAACATAAAATTGGGACTTTGTGAAAGCCATGGACAAAGAAGGCCGTACTTTTATTATTTAAAAGGAAAGTTCCCTAGAATCAGTGACACAGTGAAATATTTGTGGGTCCCCAGATTGGGAGACTTTTCGGAGATGCGCAATTCAATTATATACTTGAAGGCAAGGAGGAGGACGCTTGGAATGCCTTTAAAATGGTTGCAATAAATTTTTTGGAAAACATAAAAGCAGAAAACTATAAAGACCTGGTAGCCCAACTTCTTTTATGTTACCAAAACCTAGGGTGTAATATGTCGTTGAAAATTCATTTCCTGGATTCTCATCTGGATTACTTTCCGGAAAATTGTGGTGCTGTAAGTGACGAGCACGGTGAGAGGTTCCACCAGGATATTTTAAACATGGAAAGAAGGTATCAGGGAAAATGGAACTGTGAGGTGTTAGCCGACTACTATTGGACTATTACGAGAGATGCCCCCGAGGCTGCTTTCAAAAGACAGGCTAAGAAGCGTAAAATGAGTGTCTAAACTTTAATGTGCTATTTAATTGCTATTGTTAAACCAACAATATATTGTTTGTATATTCATTGTAAATGCCTATAAATTAAAATTTTGTAACAAATTTTTCAGATTTTTTTTTTGCGAGTTAACTAAAATCTTTAGTAGATATTTTTTAGTTATTTGGGTGTAGTTTAATAAAAAAATTGGTTTTCTTCAAATAACAAAAAAAAAGTTGAAATTTGTTCCCCAGGGTTATCGATCGGTATGTATATGTTTCCGACAAGTTTTAAAAGCATTTGGTTTTTTCTTCATTATAAATTATATCAAGGAATTTATTAGAAACATCATATCGAGAGGGTGGTATATATTCAGGCCGTAAAAGAGCGATAGCTTTTTTTACTTCCGATTGCTTCATACAGTTAAAACTGCTGTTTGTAGCGTAGAGGGCTCTGGCAATCTGTCAATTTCCTCTTTAGTAGATTTGCTAGTGCGTATGACAGAAGATGACAAAGATCCAGAACTAGAACTCGATGACCTTGTTTCTGATTGTGACACTACAGACTGAAAAGTGACTCTAAAGTTTGTTGTGAAGTACATGGTTCCTGTGACTCCTGTGGGTTTGGTGGCACATTCGCGCCAGAAGTACCCTCAACCTAAAAAGAGACAATATTTAAATTTAAAGTTAATCCTTTAATTCCCAGAATTATATTTTTTTGATTTTTCGGCTAATTTTTTAAAATGGTAATACTAATAACGTATAAATTCATTGAAAAAAATTAATTATGAAAAAAAGTTTTTTAAGTGTAATTTTTTTGACGTATGATATATCATACGCTGCGGGCGATATGAAGTTGAAAGAAAACACATGCTTTTATTTTTTTATTTCCAAAAGTTTAAAAGAAAATAAAGGTAACTAACTATGCATTTAGTCCAAAAAAATTATTTTTGGTGATATTGACGAAAACATCTTTCTGGATGAAGTCCAACGTTATATTTGATGCATTAAAACTTCGTGCACTTGCCACATTTGCCGCAACGCCGTTGTATTTCTTGTTTATCTATCCAGTGCTCTTTTCCATCGAAACGAATTTCTGTTAACACGTTTTTCAAGCATTTTGGTTTAGGACCAGTGTTTGAATTTGAAGGAGGTGAAGACAAAATTGCCAAAACTATTCTTCTTCGGAATTCCAACAAAGAAATGTACTCATTTCTTGTTTAAAGGGCTCGGCGGTATAAATACCACATATTGACGACAGCTCCTTCCAAACAAAATCGAAACAATGGCCAGTACTACTTTTTTGACCTTATCCGGCTTCTATACAAGCCCCTCATTTGATCAAATCGATCAACTCCTCCCATTCCTTTATTGTACATGCTTTACAAGCGATGGTTGATCGACCTGAGCAGCAGCTTTTTGCTTTTTGGACCAACGTCTACAGGTTCCTTTAGTTTTATAAAGGCCTTGTTCCTGTATATTTGACATTACGGTAACTTGGCTGTTGTCGTGCCAACGAGTTAAAGTTGTACTAGAAGCTGAATCGTGGATAGTGTAGTGAGTTCCTCGGTGTTCTTTCTTCAAGTCTTTGAGAGGAGCTTTTTGTGTGCGATCAGATCTAATTGTGCCAATACAAACCAATTTATTCTCTGACAGCGTTTTTACCAGTGAAAGGGAAGTAAAATAGTTATCGAGGAATACAAAATTATTTTGTGGTAAAATATTAAGACACATTTTTTTCGTCACACTACAACCCAAGGTTTTTCCCCTTCATTTTATCTCCAGCGCCGGTATATACATCAAATTTTATAAGGTAGCCGTCAGAGGTACACAAACACCAGCATTTGAAACCGAAACGTATCGGCTTTTCTCTGATAAATTGTTTCATGTTATGTCTCCCGTAGTAGGGTTCCATTGCCTCATCAATCGAAAAGTACTTTCCAAGTGGACGTATGCATTCCTGCGACACTTTATTGATGTGGTTTACTATCGGTCTGATTTTATAGATCTTGTCATCTCTGTCAATTTGGGAATTATCGTTTAAATGAAAAAATCTGTGGATAGACTCAAATTTATTTCTGGATAATGCATTTGTGATTAAAGCCTTATTGGTATCATGCCGCGTTTCCCAATAGCATCGCCTAGAGGGGACTGGACTATATCCAGATAAGAGGACAATGGCCAAATATTTGTATACATCATCAGAAGAAAATGAGATATTATGATAGCCTTTTTGATTTGCATATCTCTTCGTCTCAATACAAATTGCATCTATTAGGTCGTCGCTAAAAAACATTTTGAATAAATCAATTGGTGCCAAGTTTCTATTTACTATTTCGGCAAGAATCGTCGGCTTCTCTTCTTCAATAAGTTCAACTTTTTCTTCCCGTCTATCCAAATTTACCTCTTCCCACTTGAATGAGTTGGCTTTTTTATAAGTGTTTGCTTTTGGTTTTGTAAGCTTCAGTCTTTTTTGCTTGGTTGCTAATGGCTCGTTGTCGCTTTCATCCCAGCTTTCGTCATTTGTGGTGTTTTCATCCAGAGAAATAGACTGACATACCAATGGACGTTTTTCTCCTACTGTGTTTATCGTAAAGAGTTCAACCTTTTGCGCAAGTAATCCTTTCCCAAGATCGCCAATACTTGGAGCAATCTCGTCGTCGCTAGGTGCATCATCGTGGTCACTATCTTGACCGTCGCTTGGGGGAACTAGAACCACTTCCAGGGATTCTACTTCTTGAAACTGGTCGTAACATTCGTCTTCCGATTCTAAACTGTCCAAATAAGCTAATAGCTCCTCAGCGTCTTGTGGCTTGTCGGGGTCAAACAACTTTTTGCTAAAAAAAAATTGCATCAAACCAAATTACATGATATATTCATGATAGTATCATGTAAAACTGCTTATCATATATTATTCGCCGGGCTAAAGACGTTATATATAAAAAATAACTAAGAATTAGTTCTTTTTTATATATACTTGCTTTAGCCCAGCGTATGATATATCATACGCTACATTTAAAGTCATGTAGTAAAAAGAAAAAACATTTTTATAAAACATAATGAGCGGCAACTAACACCTACTATCCCAAATCAATAAATTCTACAATAATAAGTTATAATAACTAACACAATACTGGTATACATAACCTAAAACTCACCTGTTACTCATTTTGGATAACAAACTAATCACCTCCAACGTCAAATTGTCCTAGGATCTGGTAAATAACACGTAAACTTAGTTTGAGTAATTTTAACACATTCTGTATACTATTTTAGTTCATATTATGTGACCACAACGTAACTGAAAAGTATACCTTTCTTCCCCAGAAAAGGTGTACTAATAGGGTTTATTGATAAAAAGTATCAGAAGTTCTCTGTCAAAAAAGTTAGGGCAAATTAAACTGAATAAATAATAGCTGTACAAACATTAATACTAAATTATGATTTCTCACCTTAAAAATCCCTCGGTTACCAAGTTTTGTGCGAAAAATTTATCTCTTGTAAAAGCTATTTTAAAAAATCGAAAATAAAATTTTAAATTCAAATTTAACTCAGAGACGACGCATTTCCGAACATAAGTTTATTTGAAAATATGGCTATTTTCTGGAATTCTACGTTGTGTTAAAAAAAAAACATCGACTTAAAAATCACCCTGTATAGCTTTGGAAAATTATAATAAAAATAAAATTTAAAGAAACAAACTTATTTACTTATTATTTTATTATAATATGCTGTTTGTGTATTTACAACTGGTTCATTGTCCTTTTCGATTTCTGTAGGTACTTTACTTTCACTACACTTTTGTCAGTGAACCTCCATCCGTTCGGCAAGACCTTGCATTTCATGTCTACATTTTTGCATATAGCTCTATTCCTTAATTTTCCTTCAGTTTTATTAGATTTTTCTATGAAATGTATCCAGATAGGATCTTTTTTCCATCCACTTCTATGAAGAGTTGACGTTGTTACACTAATTGCAGATTTTTAGGTAACCTTTAGAAATTTACAGCAGAAATCACGCGTCGCGCTGCTTATTAGACGGCCAATTATCAAATACTGCGAGTTAGGGCGGACGCATCTTTATATAAACAGTGGAGGGTTTTCTTGTTCTGACAGGAATTTGCAGCTCTTAGCGTTTTTCGGCAAGAACTATCTTCATTAAAATTTGACGAACGGTGGGAATAAAATCGAAAACGTGTTGAAAATAGCATTTTATTTATAGGAAAAAAAAGATAAAAATAAAAATAGAAAAAAGAATCGAAATAATCAAAAAAATCTTGATTTTTTTCAAAAAAATCGCAATTGTTAATGTTTTTCAAAAAAATCATGATTTTTTCAACCCCTTTCAAATGTGAGTTCTCATTGGTTGGGAGATTAGTGAAAAAGCAACTTTTTTAATAAATTCTCTTCGGAGAATATCACTTTGTAAGTTATTTGCATTGAATATAGCATATGAGTTTGTGTGTGTGTGTGTTTTAAGTTTATGACTCTGGTTGAAACCAAATGGCCAGGTTTTCAGTTTATATTACATCTTAATTTTATATTTTTCGTTGAATTAAGGTAGCTTACATTTTTGTTCCCTTTTCTTACCTGAGTGTATTTTGTTAAATTCTATATCCCTTAATTATATATTTACAGCTATTTCGCTTTACAGTTCTATTGTGCTGTTTTTATTATATTTATATAATACACTATAAATATTTACATTATTTAAATAGCACCCATCCTTAGCATAGAGTAGAAAATTACCATGGGCCATATTTGTGTTTTCCTGGCACAATTATTTCTCTATTTATTTATTCACATATTCATTTACGGATCATATTTTATGACATACATTTTGTCAGTTAAAGAGCCTACAACTAATAAACTTATGCTAAAATAACAGTGTAAAAATCGGTAAAAACAAAGAACAACGAACACTGAAACACACATTATCTTAAATACCGCCCACGGCTAAAAAGTGGTCGAGAAAAACTGTTAAAAGTAAATTCTTAAGAGTTTTTTTAAATGATATAGCACTTTTTATTTCTCTTATTCTATGCGGCAAGTGATTAAAAATGATAACAGGCTTAACCACACTGCTCTCGGCAGTAAAGGCAAGTCTGTGAGATGGGAGTCTAAGCTCATTTCCATTTCTCAAAGGGTAGACATCTTGAGCATCCCGAATAAACACATACTTATCTAAATTTTTTCTTACATAAATTACATACAGGGTGTCTGTAAAAGGTCTTTACAAAAACCTACCACATATTCTTCAGATTTAAGTAAACTTACCTTAGTACAAAGTTGCTTAGTTTGGGCGCTAGACGGCGCTGAAGTGACACTTTTTAAATCGTTTTTCTGGATTAATTCAAAAATTGCTCATACTATTTTGCCGAAATTTGATACGTTGGCATAGCTTCATGAGGCAAAAAACTCATGTCACAATTCTGATTAATATCAGTCCATGGGCGGAGAACCTGTGTTTTTTACTTATTGCTTGTTTCAGATTTCTATGCCAATGGGACAAGAGGGGTTTGGGCACAAAATTGAGATGAACCAACTCATTTGCTACAAAAAAGGTACCTACTCTTGATAAGACTCGATTCCTCTGACGATTTTTGAGAAATTTGCATTTTATTACTTAATACGTAGTAGTTTTTACGAAAGAAGAAAAAAATAACTAAATCATAAACAGAATAAATAGAAATATCAGAAAAATTGCTCAAAATTTCCACCAATACAAAGATTTATTTATACGTCGAAGAAAATTAAAACACACTCTTTGCAGAACTTGTTCATCGCCCTTAAGAATATTTATTGCATCTTGAATACGTTGCCATAGTTGTTCTGCGTTAGCTGGAGTTGTCCTGTAAACCACTGTCTTAAGATGCCCCCCCCCCCCATAAGAAATAATCCAATGGATTTAAGTCCGGCGATCGTGGTGGCCAATTTACATCTCTACCAATCCATTTATGTGGGTACTGCTGATTCAAAAAGTTTCTAATATATAATGCAAAATGTGGTGGAGCTCCATCGTGCATAAGCCACACATTAATTCTAAACTCATTTTGAAAATGTTTTACCTTGATAGCATGTGGATTTTCATCCGCATGAACATGTTCATTATGAAAATTTGTAATCCCTCTTCTTGTGAAACATGCTTTATCGGTAAACAAAATATTGTTGGCAAAGTTGGGATTCTCTTCTCTCTGCCTATGAACAAGCCGACTAAGAACCAGGCGCATTTCAGGATCATTATGTAAAAGATCTTGAACTGGCATCTTATGGTATGGATATAGCAACTGTTCTTGAAGTACTTCATGAACAATATCTTTGGACACTCCTATTTCCCTACCTAGCCTCCTGGTGCTTATTTCTGGATCTTCTGCAAAACCTTCTAAAATGTATTCCTTGACTTCAGGAACCCTTACAAAACGCTGTCTTCCATTATCAATAGATTTAGGAGTAAATTGGCCGTTTTCCCGCAGGCGTCTTTCAACAGCAGCAAACGTCGGGTGGCTTGGTATACGACTATTTGGAAACTTTTCGGAGTAGACTCTGACACATTTTCGACGATTTCCTTGGCAATACCCAAATACCAATATCATATCGGTATATTCTGCATAGTGTATTGCACCGCCCTGATAATTCACGACAATTAAAGTTTTCTAATAATTAATGCAAGCAGATAAAATGATTGAACGTTAGCAACAATATTAAATGTTACAAATTTGACAATAATCTTATGTTGTCAGATGAAACTAATAATAACCAACAATAACATTCGTTTGTGAGGGTTAAGGTCGTGTTGTACATTCCTGAAAAATACCGTGCAAACAGAAAGCAGATGATAAGAAAACTGTTCAAGAGGTTTTTTTGTAGTAAATAAGTTGGTTTAATCTAAATTTTAAACTTAAACCTCTTATCTTCCATTGGCATAGAACTCAAAAACAGAAAAATTCTATAATACCCAAGGACTACGTGGTAAAAACTACTACGTATTAAGTAATAAAATGCAAATTTCTCGAAAACCGTCAGAGGAATCGAATCTTATCAAGAGTACCTTTTTGTAGCAAATGAGTTGGTTTATCTCAATTTTGTGCCCAAACCCCTCTTGTTCCATTGGCATAGAAATCTGAAACAAGCAATTAGTAAAAAACCCAGGTTCTACGCCCATGGACTGATATTAATCAAAATTGTGACATGGTTGTTTTTGCCCCATAAAGCTATGCCAACGTACCAAATTTCGGCAAAATAGTATGAGCAGTTTTTGAATTAATCCAGAAAAACGATTTACAGATTGTCACTTCAGCGCCGTCTAGCGCCCAAACTAGGCAACTTTGTACTAAGGTAAGTTTACTTAAATCGGCTAATTTTGGTCTGAAGAATATGTAGTAGGCATAATAGTAAGAAAGTAGCACAGGTCTATTGGTAAACTGTTTAAGTTTCCAAACAACAAAAGTCTGTAGTAAAAGAACAAACCAGACGTTTGCTCTCTCCGGTCTATCATTTCGATAATTCACCTCACTTTTATTGAACCAATCAAAACGCTCATTTTCATAGCAACCACCTTGGTAACGGTCGTCTTACCCGATAAGACTACCGCTAGCTCGAAAAGACGCTTTCGAAAAGACGCTTGTAGCTTTTTTACTTAAATAAAAAATTAGTAACACCTCTAACTTGTATATTTACCTTTATCAGACGGCCTTCATTTTTATGTTCAGTAAATTATCCAATAAAATACACCTCTAGAGGCGGTTTCTTATCTTCATACCTTCGTTTTTCACTCGAAACTCGATTTTCCAAGAAAATTTTCACTCAATGTAATTTTTACTTATAATCAAAGATAAGACCCTCGAGCTAAAGCTCTCGGGATCATATCAGATTATAAGTAAAAATTACATTTCGTAAAAATTTGTCAGAAAATCGATTTCTTGTTAAAAACATCGGTATTACCGATAAGACGCCTCCTCTATCGGTATATTACCGTTGATAATATACTTGACGGTTGTCAGTATGGCATCTGTAGTGGATCGCTTGCTGCTAAGCTCCCTTAAACATTGGTCAACTCGTTCAAATGTCTTCTGTCTTGATGTGAAAGAGGACAAGTTGTAAAATGCAGGATATTTTATTTATCTCGTACCATAGTAACGTTTGCGACAACAATACGATTTTTTGGTGCCGATAAATAAATAAAACGCACATTTTTGCGAACATAGCTCTTCTACAACTATTCGTTTATTATTCTTTTTCTCGAAAACGGTTCATTTTATCGACAATGAACAAAAGTATCTTTTTAGTCTAAGGTACAAGCTACCCAGATTTTTTTTAAAGCCATTACCATACAGGGTGTTAAAAATTTAAGCATTAAATTGTAAAGCTTAGTCCACCTTTGGTAAACTAAAAAAGCTAAATAGGACCCTATTTTGAGAGGCCCTTACTAGTGTCTATTAAATTGAATTTTCATTAAATTATATTAAATACTTTGAAAGTTATTTAAGAATACCCGTTTTACAGCGGCGTCCTTCAGGGGCACATATCTTTGTAGGGAGGGCCTGTAAGAAAAAAGTTCATAGGAACCGGTCATCTTATTTTTTCTTTATTATTTGTTTATGTTTTATCTGACTTCGAGAGATTTTCCACATTTTCCTGGACACCCTGAATAATTAAGTAATATTCTTATAAAAACAATTTTCTGTCTTCATGTACAGCCTGTCCATATTTAGTCAAGATACTATGGTTAGTTATTTAGGAAGAAAAATTTCACTTTCAAATGATTGTAAATAAACAATATGACTTATAATAATAGTTAGGAGGAGTATAATGTTGGGTACATAACTCTCATGTTTGTATTTTATGTTATAATGTTCTCTTTAAAAATTTGTAGTTCTTTTTAGAATAAATATATTGTCATGAATAAACAACATCTCACTCGATACTCTATTAGCATTGAAAATTTTAAGACAAAGTCTTCGATTTAACTTGTGGATTGGGCACCGGTTATTGGTCAACCTTCAAAGTAAACTGAAACTGTATACACTCCCCCACAATTAATTCCGGACAAAGATAATTTTAGTCAGGTTCATAGTCCTGTAATTGTTCTAATTATTTTTTGATTCTGGTGAAATTTAATCGAAGTGTAGACTTGTGTCTTGGAATGTTAGCCTCAATTTTAATTCCCAAAAAATACTGATGGCTTGATCATTATACAGGGAGAAACAAAATATACTTTTTTGCCCTCAATTTCTAATCGCCCTATAGAATAATTAATTGAGCCGCAAAATTTGGCTTCATTACGTTTTTATTTAAAGTGTAATCTTTTATCAACACAGTGCTTTTTGGTTCACGTAATTATCTGCTTCTTAAGAAAAGAGACAAATTTTTAAAGATAGTGTTGCAGTTTTTCTATTTTATTAACAATTCAGAACATTTCATTATCTTATCTAGTGAGCCTCTTGCTCTTATCACTTCTACCATGCGGCGTGGCATGCTTTCAATTCAGTTTTGAATTGCTTCTTGGGGAATATTTTCTTATTCTTCGAGAAGGGCTCTTCGTAGATCTGGCGTCGTATCTGTCACTTTTTGACATCTGTCGGATTTGACCAGTGGCGGCTCCTCAGGGTAGGCCTCTGAGGCCGCGCCTCACCTTCAATCTCCCACACTCCTCTCAAAAAATACAAATATGTTTGTTTTAAATTTATAAATTTTCAAATATAAATTCCATATGAAAAATAATTTTCATACTGCTTTACCGAGCACCGCGCTATAAGCGACTATTTTATTCTGTAAACTTTCGTCGACGGCCGAGAGGCTAAATAATTTTAGCTTCACTGCTCCGAGTGTTCGTACGTATTTTGGCAAGCCTCATACGAAAATCTCAACGTCTTTTGTTTGGTCTGTCTCTCTCTTACCCGGGGGTCATTTCGCGTTTGTTTATCTCATTGAGGCGATAAGATTCTAGCTTAGCTGGTTGTTGATTGGCTGTTTAAATCACATGTTTTATTCTGCGAATTCTGTGATTACCCGGCGCCCGACTTATATCGTAGCAGGTGTATGAACTGTGTGTCTTGGTTTAATTTAGGAAAATTACAAATTGTCATATTTTATTGGTTTATTGTTTATTTTATGTTAATATTCTTGTGAGTTGTGACTGTGCAGGGTAGTCAGGATACAGGTGCGATGCACGTAATGGAGAAGTAGTGGCAGTGTTTGTTTGGGCAATTTATAATTTCGTGTTCGGCCAATTAAGGTTATATTTTCAAGATCCGGTAAGTTTTAAGATATCTTTATTATGTTATTAATTATTAAACGCTAAATTTTATTGTTTTAAAAAAATATAAATCCTGTTCATGATATTATTCTCTCAGACCTATTTTTAAGGATAAACAAAACGGAAAAAAGACAGATGTTATGTAGTCGTCCGACACCAAAAATTTCGGCAATATTTAACGATAAGAGGCAGGGTAAGCAATATTCAAGAGCTTTTCAGGTAACTTGGTACGAAACCTATAAGTGGCTGTGCGGAAGTATTTATAAGGAAAGCTTATATTGTTGACCTTGTATTTTATTAGGCAGCGTAAAAAACAATTGAAGTTCAGGGGGTGGGTATTCTGATTTTAAAAAATTTTCAAGGGCGGTAAAATCACACGAAAGTTCCAAAGAACATAATATTAAGAATTCTGTGGCGCTTACGAGAGTAGAGCAAAATAGAGACACAATAGCGGATGCACTGAGAGAAATTGACCCTGACCTTGCAAATTGAATATTTTTCTCGTGAAACCTAGTATTTCAAAGTAATTATATTGCTGGTTAAATTCCTAACTATTCATTTTAAGCCAATGACCTTGAAATCGCGAAAAATTTTCGCCTGCGGCGCTATTTTCTAGCCTCACCCCCTTATACACCCACGAGCCGCCACTGGATTTGACTATAGCATAGATCGCTTGCTCACGGGAAATTATGTCACTGTGAAAAAAATTAAGGTGTTAAGCTTAGAAGGTCTATTTATTAAAGGGGTGAGACACTTAAAAGAAAAAATCGATGGAGGCAAATTAGGAACACCTGTATTTCTGAAACGGCTGAAAATAAACATCAACAACTATATTAGAATCGGATCGCCAAACGCAATTAAATCGGCTAGTTATTTATGAGGGTTGCCATTTAAAAAAATTCAAAATGGCGTCGTATCTGTCACTTTTTGACATCTGTCGGATTTGACTATAGCGCAGATCGCTTGCTCACGATAAATTATGTCACTGTGAAAAAAATTAGGGTGTTCAGCTTAGAAGGTCTATTTATTAAAGAGATAAGACACTTAAAAGACAAAATCGATGAAGGCAAATTAGGAACCCCCGTATTTCCGAAACGGCTGAAAATAAATATCAACAACTATATAGTTTTAGAATCGGATCGTCAAATGCAATTCAATCGTGTGGTTATTTATGGGGGTTGCTATTTAAGAAAATTCAAAATGTCTCATCTGTCAAATTTGTAAATCTCTGTGTTTTTTGACATTAAATTCGGCTTCCTTATCGAAAAACATTGAGAAATATGTAATTTGTTTTTTATTATAGTCAGCAGGAAAATCGCCAATCGGGTGAGACAAAAAATGTCCCTGTACTCACCAGTCTCGCGAAACCGACTGATCGCATCTTGTACAGTACTTTTTGGTTTGCCTAAGAATTCCACAATGTACCGTATATTGCGGCCATCGTCATTAGTAGAATAGCAGTGCCACTCTCAGGACACAATCCCATAAGAAATAACATGGGGGCTGAAATCCGCCTTTTTATCGCCATTTTAGGGCGTGGCACTTTTCCTGGAAGCCGCCATCCTCTCTTAACCTAAGTGGAACCCAGCTACTATCGCCACCTAGTAAGTGACGTCATAACTGCTCGATGCCGGTAATATAGGGCCCTATTGGCCTGTGTGGAACCCTCCACTGCTGCCACCTAACCCCCCACCCATTATTCTAACCTAACTTTTGCCCCAACGGAACCCAGATCACGTGTTACCCCGATTATATAGTAATATCATCGTAGGGGTACCACCTAACGGGGAGAGATGTACGTACCTGTAATCTTGAGACCTGTAGCGCAACCTGCTTTTCATATAAGACATCTTGTTTACCGCGATGGTAGGTATGACGTTGTAAATCAGTTAAATATTTTAAAATATAATAATACCATAAAAAAGTTTTTGTCCTCGGCGGGATTTGAACCAGGAACCTCCCGATTCCGATCTAAAACCTTATAAAATACACAACGAGAGCGTATACATTAAAAGAGTTGATCAATGTTGATAAGCTAAAAATATGGGGGACCCGTCAATTATAACGTATAGGTGGAACAAAGGGTCCAAGTGTGGAGACGAGGGCAAATGGCGGCAGCCATAGTTGTTTTTGTCTACATACTATTGGAGACCATCATCTGTTGCAGTATGCATGCGCCATAACATGTCATCAATGAACATTGTTAGAGACCGCGTGGCATGTAATTAGACAACCGGGGATCTAGTATGTCCTTTTGGCAAACAGTATTTTCAGACGCCATCTATAATTACGTTCGCGCATACTCCCGCTATCTGGGTACTACCTGAACTTATGCAACCAGAAGCCCCTATCAGCAAATATTGCCTTCACCAATTTATTAACAAACCTTAAGTGTGGCGATGATGACAAAATGGCGGTAAACCTAGCTTTTATAATGCATTCACCATTTTATCGACAAACCAGTACTAATGGCGTTGACAAACCAATATTTCCCCTTATTCAACATAAAAATTGTCGAAACGGCAACACCGCCGTTCCAATACTGAAAATTTAAGAAAATACGCTTAGGCCATATTGCAATAGCCGTTCGTACAAAAACACGTATAAAAGATATGCGACATTGATAAGAAACAAAAATAATATCCCAGACGTTATAGCTCCATAGGCCACACTAATATTGTATCAAGAATATTATTCGATATACAAGATAATAATAAACCAAAACAGCTATATTAGAATAATTTAAGATCAAGGATAAACTTATTACCAACCTCGTATGTATTATAATATTAAGTTTACATCTATGATAAATAGTACGGAATTTAAAACGCTAATGGACTTAAAAACTAAGAAAAAAGATATATACAATAAAAGCAATACCCTTGTATATTAAATACTTCTGATCGATTATTATTAAGAACACATCAACGGGGTGATTAGATAAATGTAAAATTTAGTCTAATAATGCCAAAACGCAGCTAATATACTTCCCGAGAGCCAGAAGTAAATTTCGTCAAACCAGACTGCAAGCCAAAAATCTAAACCTCAGCTGAATCAGACTGCGATATTTGATATTAGAGGACATCACGCAACTCTTTTTACCATTACACAAGATATCCAAGACAGTGCGTTTTTGGTTTTCAAGAGACGTACTGACAAAAATAATCTACATCGTAACACTAAAATTTACCACATGATTACAAAAACATGCTTATTTACAAAATATGAATAGAAGATAAATACAAAATCATATGCAAGGTATTAGTTGACATAATAGCCACTTTAACGACAATATAATTAACATCAATCAAAGATAGTTAAATAATATGGTATATTTTATATCAAGGAATGCTAAAAATTTTTTTAATTAATACAACATTTGGTATACACATACAATAAATTTAA
This sequence comes from Polydrusus tereticollis, assembly GCA_963920685.1. Classification (NCBI taxonomy): domain Eukaryota; kingdom Metazoa; phylum Arthropoda; class Insecta; order Coleoptera; family Curculionidae; genus Polydrusus; species Polydrusus tereticollis. The sequence continues at coordinate 120,465,576 of OY987330.1, forward strand.
ATTAGGTTTTTAAAAGTTAACAACCACGTATAATATATGATAAAGTTTATAGAAAATATTATAGAAAAAAAGCTCAACCAACACTAAAAATACCCGAAAATAAAAAATAAACAAGGCCATCAATTTTACCCAAAGGTAGGTACTTATATTTACTCTGTATACAGCATTTATAACAGGCTCGTGTAGACACTTGGCATACTAATTAATTACTAGAGATGCACAATGATATCACACATGGTACTTGTATCTTATATATCTATAACATTAGTAGAAATATCAGTTTGTTGACTTCGATGTAGTTAACTTTGATATTAAATGCAACTAAATAGTATTGCCGTAATTATTATTATAGGTCAAGCGTTGAAAACAATGTTTAAATATATTTACAATTGTACAAAAAACAAAGCAGCATGCTTCTATAAATAATAATATATATACAAGGTTAACCGAAAAGTTGAGTATGAATATAGATAAATTATTAATAAAGTTTATAGGTACATTGTTTCCTAATTATACCGGTTACCCGACTAAGTTTAATTTTTCCTATAATGACGTACATTGTAAACAAGTAAGATCTGGGAACTTCATAAAAATAAATTAATATACATTAGATGACCTTTCTAAATTCTGAGAAATGTTGCGACATTGAAATATCTTATATTATACGGTTCACTGCACATTTTATTCCTCGAATAATATTTAAAAAATACCAAGAGTAGTAGATAACTAAGTAATTGTATATAACATTTAACCTGGTACAATGCCAAGGTTACACCGGTAACCGTGAACGTCTGTGACATTAACACAGCCTATGCATTATTTGTTTATTGAATTATATGACGGAAAAAATTGTAACAATATGATATGTGACTAAAATGCAAATAATTTTAAGTGTATTCTAATTACGTCACCAGCTTATATAAAATTCAGCTATAGAGTGAGTTAGCGGGCAGTTTAGTAATATTCTTATCTTCAGAGTAAGAGCCAAATATTTATGAGATTTTGTTTAGTTGTTAAATATACAGGAGATAGTTATTTAACAATCTTATTCTATTTTAGTTTTTAGATAAAATGCTTGTATATAATTATTGTGTAATATTTTGAAGAAAACACTTAAATACGGTAATAAATTCATAAAAATTACAAGTTTAAAAAATAATCTTAATAATAATTAAAGCAGAATTAGGGATTCATTGTATATTTTCTGTACAGAAATGTGCAGAGGCCTGAACCTATAAACTTTCCACCACATCAGCCGCTGATAAAAAAACTACTCATTTAAATAACCCTACTTAATATCAATAACGTCTGTTTTATTACTATAATTAAATAAAACATTATATTCACTTACACATAAATAATAGTCTTTAAATGGACAGCTAAAATATTGAGATAAATCAGGTATCTTGGAGAGTACAAAGGTTTTCAGTGAGCATAAAAAATAGAAATAAAAAATACATTACAAATAAAGAAGGCTATATTTTATAATCAGCATATGAGGGAAAAATAAAAGTACACATAAAAAAGACACATATCACTAATCTCGTATATACTACACAGATATAAAAAACCAATACAAAAAATAAAATGGCATATCGTCAAGTTCAAAAGACCCTGTATATAATAATATTTGGAGTACAGTGTACTACTTAAATATATAAAACAAATTTCAGATTAAAAATTATAAGATAAGCCATTCTCCTGCAATTATAATATTGATATCCTTGTGAATCCTAAATAAAGCAAAACAGCATACACTAGTCAAAGGTCAAAGCAGTACCATTTTACTAATTCATCAACAGATCCGATGCACATACTTACAAAGCCAATTAGCATAAATAAAGCATTATCTAAACAAGACTCGTTGGTAACTAACGATCTACATAATGATGTTGCATTTTTAATTATTATAAACAATTTTAAATTATGTCTTCTTCTTATACAAGGTGAGAGAAAAGCACTTGTCTAACTAAGAAATAAAATAAATTAAAAATATGTTGGAAACACTACATTAGGAATATACCATGAAAAATATTTCAACTGACTGAATGTGCTTGGTATGTACCTAAATTGTTTGATGTAAATTAGGATTTGAACAACAGAAACCCGATAAGGAATGATCGTCTATAGATGTACTAGGTCATAGCCCTTGCATAAGACACACTCAGCATGTTCTTGCTCGATGAACCAAGAGGTTTGACTACATAAATTATTATGCAGTCGGTACTCTCTTACGGAGTCACTACCTAATGCATTATAAAAAAGTCAACGTTTTTAAAAAATTCAGACTCTTCAAGATCAAAATAAAAATGTTTAATAATTATAGCAAAATTACCATGATTTATAGAGATTCGTACTTTACACTAAGACTTACGAATGCCCAAGAATACGTAAAAAGTAATTCAAATTAAATTATTTATTGTCAAGAAAAATATTGCAATGTGATAGAATGTGGGGTAAAAGCTTAAAAATATAGTACTTTGCAAAAATTATACAGTAAGCAATGAAAGTATCAGTCAAAATTTTCAGTAAACATTCAAGGATATCCAAGTCTGTATATTATTTATTAACACAGCTGTATATAATAATATTCAAAAACTAAGGTTTACTAGAGCACACTGTATACAGCATGGTGGAAATACTTTAAATATTTCAAATTCTAATTTGATAGAAGAATAAAGCATAATTATAGTTTAAAGTCAAGCCTATAAATATTATTCTCAAAAGAAAGGTACCTTGCTCTGTACGAAAAGTAAAGTGCTAATATTCAACCAAGAAAATACTATGGTGTGCTATATAGGTTTATAAAAATATATAATAAAAAAAGACAACAGGCTGTTATTTTAAGTTATATAAAGATGTAGAATATTTCCTTAAAGAGAAAGCTCTTATCAATTTTTCATAAGAAGCAATAAACAATTTAATAAAATGTAAGCACCTGTATAAATTGAGAAAAAAATGAACTAAAAATATGTATCGATAATAAAAGCAATTAAAAAATATGTATGTAATAAGATAAGATACCTATCTATAGCGAACAAATATTGAACGTTTCGAACCCCATAACTAACCCTGTATATACATTTACAAACATCGAAAATTAAGCAAGTTAAATAAACTAAAAATATACCTTGTGGGAATTAAAAGTACTGTAGAGAAACAGTAAAAATCCAATTCAACACATGGAAAGTGGTCATTTTAAAATATATTCTGCACTTGGCATATAATTAAGTCGATTATGACATTTGTAAAAATACCCGATACTCCTAAACTTTTGCATAAAATAGATTATCTAATTTTAGGTAGCCTTGATATTAAAATGCATATAGTTTGAATACCGAAACAGTAGAAATTTTAGAGTAACGAGAAATATTATAAACATATTTAAATTATGTGTAGATCAGAGAGAAATGTATGTATCTACCAAAGACGAAGTTGTATTAATTTATTCTATAAAAGACAACGTGCATACGGGGGAAGCTAATAAAAAAGTCATTTTTATTTTATCACATTTTTCCAAAAACTATTTAGCTAAATTATTAAAATTTAATACACAATGATGTCTAATTATGTTGATACATTGTTAACAAAACTGGTGTTTTTCTAGTCACCCGTTTCTGATATAGGTACATTTTGATATTTGATTATTAGTAATTATATAAAACGATAGGTAAAGTCGATACAAGGACGGCTTTTTAAAACGAAGAGGGTTAAACATTTAATATTTATCAAATGTAAGATACAAAAAAAATCAAAGTTCTACTTACAACCTAGAATATAAAGCTAAAAAGCCAAATTTTTATCAGATAAACGCTACGTTAAGGTACCGTTCAAATGAAGGAAATGAAAAGTTCGTCAATTTTTGCAGAAATTTTATATCTACGAAAACATGGTTCAGGGAAGCTTCTGAAAAAAACTTTGGAACAGAGCTGTTCCGGGGGAACAGGTCTGTTTCGGGGGAACAGGTCTGTTCAACAGGTCTGTTCCGGGGGAACAGGTCTGTTTCGGGGAACAGGTCTGTTCCGGGGGAACAGACCTGTTGAACAGACCCGCTCCCCCTGAACAGACCTGTTCCCCCGGAATAGATAGGTATCTTATCTTATTACATACATATTTTTTAATTGCTTTTATTATCGATACATATTTTTAGTTCAATTTTTTCTCAATTTATACAGGTGCTTACATTTTATTAAATTGTTTATTGCTTCTTATGAAAAATTGATAAGAGCTTTCTCTTTAAGGAAATATTCTACATCTTTATATAACTTAAAATAACAGCCTGTTGTCTTTTTTTATTATATATTTTTATGAACCTTAATAGCACACCATAGTATTTTCTTGGTTGAATATTAGCACTTTACTTTTCGTACAGAGCAAGGTACCTTTCTTTTGAGAATAATATTTATAGGCTTGACTTTAAACTATAATTATGCTTTATTCTTCTATCAAATTAGAATTTGAAATATTTAAAGTATTTCTACCATGCTGTATACAGTGTGCTCTAGTAAACCTTAGTTTTTGAATATTATTATATACAGCTGTGTTAATAAATAATATACAGACTTGGATATCCTTGAATGTTTACTGAAAATTTTGACTGATACTTTCATTGCTTACTGTATAATTTTTGCAAAGTACTATATTTTTAAGCTTTTACCCCACATTCTATCACATTGCAATATTTTTCTTGACAATAAATAATTTAATTTGAATTACTTTTTACGTATTCTTGGGCATTCGTAAGTCTTAGTGTAAAGTACGAATCTCTATAAATCATGGTAATTTTGCTATAATTATTAAACATTTTTATTTTGATCTTGAAGAGTCTGAATTTTTTAAAAACGTTGACTTTTTTATAATGCATTAGGTAGTGACTGCGTAAGAGAGTACCGACTGCATAATAATTTATGTAGTCAAACCTCTTGGTTCATCGAGCAAGAACATGCTGAGTGTGTCTTATGCAAGGGCTATGACCTAGTACATCTATAGACGATCATTCCTTATCGGGTTTCTGTTGTTCAAATCCTAATTTACATCAAACAATTTAGGTACATACCAAGCACATTCAGTCAGTTGAAATATTTTTCATGGTATATTCCTAATGTAGTGTTTCCAACATATTTTTAATTTATTTTATTTCTTAGTTAGACAAGTGCTTTTCTCTCACCTTGTATAAGAAGAAGACATAATTTAAAATTGTTTATAATAATTAAAAATGCAACATCATTATGTAGATCGTTAGTTACCAACGAGTCTTGTTTAGATAATGCTTTATTTATGCTAATTGGCTTTGTAAGTATGTGCATCGGATCTGTTAATGAATTAGTAAAATGGTACTGCTTTGGCCTTTGACTAGTGTATGCTGTTTTGCTTTATTTAGGATTCACATGGATATCAATATTATAATTGCAGGAGAATGGCTTATTTTATAATTTTTAATCTGAAATTTGTTTTATATATTTAAGTAGTACACTGTACTCCAAATATTATTATATACAGGGTCTTTTGAACTTGACGATATGCCATTTTATTTTTTGTATTGGTTTTTTATATCTGTGTAGTATATACGAGATTAGTGATATGTGTCTTTTTTATGTGTACTTTTATTTTTCCCTCATATGCTGATTATAAAATATAGCCTTCTTTATTTGTAATGTATTTTTTATTTCTATTTTTTATGCTCACTGGAAACCTTTGTACTCTCCAAGATACCTGATTTATCTCAATATTTTAGCTGTCCATTTAAAGACTATTATTTATGTGTAAGTGAATATAATGTTTTATTTAATTATAGTAATAAAACAGACGTTATTGATATTAAGTAGGGTTATTTAAATGAGTAGTTTTTTTATCAGCGGCTGATGTGGTGGAAAGTTTATAGGTTCAGGCCTCTGCACATTTCTGTACAGAAAATATACAATGAATCCCTAATTCTGCTTTAATAATTATTATTAAGATTATTTTTTAAACTTGTAATTTTTATGAATTTATTACCGTATTTAAGTGTTTTCTTCAAAATATTACACAATAAATATATACAAGCATTTTATCTAAAAACTAAAATAGAATAAGATTGTTAAATAACTATCTCCTGTATATTTAACAACTAAACAAAATCTCATAAATATTTGGCTCTTACTCTGAGGATAAGAATATTACTAAACTGCCCGCTAACTCACTCTATAGCTGAATTTTATATAAACTGGTGACGTAATTAGAATACACTTAAAATTATTTGCATTTTAGTCACATATCATATTGTTACAATTTTTTCCGTCATATAATTCAATAAACAAATAATGCATAGGCTGTGTTAATGTCACAGACGTTCACGGTTACCGGTGTAACCTTAGCATTGTACCAGGTTAAATGTTATATACAATTACTTAGTTATCTACTACTCTTGGTATTTTTTAAATATTATTCGAGGAATTAAATGTGCAGTGAACCGTATAATATAAGATATTTCAATGTCGCAACATTTCTCAGAATTTAGAAAGGTCATCTAATGTATATTAATTTATTTTTATGAAGTTCCCAGATCTTACTTGTTTACAATGTACGTCATTATAGGAAAAATTAAACTTAGTCGGGTAACCGGTATAATTAGGAAACAATGTACCTATAAACTTTATTAATAATTTATCTATATTCATACTCAACTTTTCGGTTAACCTTGTATATATATTATTATTTATAGAAGCATGCTGCTTTGTTTTTTGTACAATTGTAAATAGATTTAAACATTGTTTTCAACGCTTGACCTATAATAATAATTACGGCAATACTATTTAGTTGCATTTAATATCAAAGTTAACTACATCGAAGTCAACAAACTGATATTTCTACTAATGTTATAGATATATAAGATACAAGTACAATGTGTGATATCATTTGTGCATCTCTAGTAATTAATTAGTATGCCAAGTGTCTACACGAGCCTGTTATAAATGCTGTATACAGAGTAAATATAAGTACCTACCTTTGGGTAAAACTGATGGCCTTGTTTATTTTTTATTTTCGGGTATTTTTAGTGTTGGTTGAGCTTTTTTTCTATAATATTTTCTATAAACTTTATCATATATTATACGTGGTTGTTAACTTTTGAAAACCTAATTTGAATTTATTGTATGTGTATACCAAATGTTGTATTAATTAAAAAATTTTTTAGCATTCCTTGATATAAAATATACCATATTATTTAACTATCTTTGATTGATGTTAATTATATTGTCGTTAAAATGGCTATTATGTCAACTAATACCTTGCATATGATTTTGTATTTATCTTCTATTCATATTTTGTAAATAAGCATGTTTTTGTAATCATGTGGTAAATTTTAGTGTTACGATGTAGATTATTTTTGTCAGTACGTCTCTTGAAAACCAAAAACGCACTGTCTTGGATATCTTGTGTAATGGTAAAAAGAGTTGCGTGATGTCCTCTAATATCAAATATCGCAGTCTGATTCAGCTGAGGTTTAGATTTTTGGCTTGCAGTCTGGTTTGACGAAATTTACTTCTGGCTCTCGGGAAGTATATTAGCTGCGTTTTGGCATTATTAGACTAAATTTTACATTTATCTAATCACCCCGTTGATGTGTTCTTAATAATAATCGATCAGAAGTATTTAATATACAAGGGTATTGCTTTTATTGTATATATCTTTTTTCTTAGTTTTTAAGTCCATTAGCGTTTTAAATTCCGTACTATTTATCATAGATGTAAACTTAATATTATAATACATACGAGGTTGGTAATAAGTTTATCCTTGATCTTAAATTATTCTAATATAGCTGTTTTGGTTTATTATTATCTTGTATATCGAATAATATTCTTGATACATTATTAGTGTGGCCTATGGAGCTATAACGTCTGGGATATTATTTTTGTTTCTTATCAATGTCGCATATCTTTTATACGTGTTTTTGTACGAACGGCTATTGCAATATGGCCTAAGCGTATTTTCTTAAATTTTCAGTATTGGAACGGCGGTGTTGCCGTTTCGACAATTTTTATGTTGAATAAGGGGAAATATTGGTTTGTCAACGCCATTAGTACTGGTTTGTCGATAAAATGGTGAATGCATTATAAAAGCTAGGTTTACCGCCATTTTGTCATCATCGCCACACTTAAGGTTTGTTAATAAATTGGTGAAGGCAATATTTGCTGATAGGGGCTTCTGGTTGCATAAGTTCAGGTAGTACCCAGATAGCGGGAGTATGCGCGAACGTAATTATAGATGGCGTCTGAAAATACTGTTTGCCAAAAGGACATACTAGATCCCCGGTTGTCTAATTACATGCCACGCGGTCTCTAACAATGTTCATTGATGACATGTTATGGCGCATGCATACTGCAACAGATGATGGTCTCCAATAGTATGTAGACAAAAACAACTATGGCTGCCGCCATTTGCCCTCGTCTCCACACTTGGACCCTTTGTTCCACCTATACGTTATAATTGACGGGTCCCCCATATTTTTAGCTTATCAACATTGATCAACTCTTTTAATGTATACGCTCTCGTAGTGTATTTTATAAGGTTTTAGATCGGAATCGGGAGGTTCCTGGTTCAAATCCCGCCGAGGACAAAAACTTTTTTATGGTATTATTATATTTTAAAATATTTTAACTGATTTACAACGTCATACCTACCATCGCGGTAAACAAGATGTCTTATATGAAAAGCAGGTTGCGCTACAGGTCTCAAGAGTACAGGTACGTACATCTCTCCCCGTTAGGTGGTACCCCTACGATGATATTACTATATAATCGGGGTAACACGTGATCTGGGTTCCGTTGGGGCAAAAGTTAGGTTAGAATAATGGGTGGGGGGTTAGGTGGCAGCAGTGGAGGGTTCCACACAGGCCAATAGGGCCCTATATTACCGGCATCGAGCAGTTATGACGTCACTCACTAGGTGGCGATAGTAGCTGGGTTCCACTTAGGTTAAGAGAGGATGGCGGCTTCCAGGAAAAGTGCCACGCCCTAAAATGGCGATAAAAATGCGGATTTCAGCCCCCATGTTATTTCTTATGGGATTGTGTCCTGAGAGTGGCACTGCTATTCTACTGTCATTTATTGCAACAGCTCGTGCAACATCTTCTGGTCTCCTGTTTTTAAACGAAAAACTTTAAAGAGTGTATTCTGCAATGGCAGTATAGTGACACTTTGGTAAACAATGTTCATGCAACCAAAGACTCACTAGATAAGGTAGTGAAATGTTTTGAGTTGTTAATAAAATAGAAAAGCTGCAACACTATCTTTAAAAATTTTTGTATTTTCTTAAGAAGCAGATAATGACGTAAACCAAATAACATTGTGTTAATAAAAGATCACATAGGACGATTAGAAATTGAGGGTAAAAAAGTATATGTTCTTTCTCCCTGTATAATAATCAAGCCATCAGTATTTTTTGGGAATTAAAATTGAGGCTAACATTCCAAGACGCACTACACTTCGCTAAAATTTCACCAGAATCGGAAAACAATTAGAACAATTACAGGACTATGAGCCTGACTAAAATTATCTTTGTCCGGAATTTATTGTGGGGGAGTGTATACAGTCAATTTAGTATATTATATGCTCACATTTTGACGTTATTCGTTTGTTTTTTTATAGACATTTGTCAAAGATATGACGACATCGATCTTTTTTTAAATGGAAACATACAGCTTGTGATACATCATTTGAAAGCTAATATCTCGTACAGTATGCTCATAAATTTTGGCGCGATTCTTTAAGCTATTTCAAAATGGCGACTGTTAAAAGATAAAAAAAATTCCTGTTTAAATAAGCGGAAATGATAAATCATTGATGTTTTTTTTTACCTTTCAAGGTAAGAAATCTTCATTGTTTCAAGTTCTGACATTTTGTGACATTGTGAACTTGTAATAGATATTTACGTTATAAGTCCGGTAAAATTGTTTTGTCGGAAAGGCAGCGTATCGAAGTCTTGATATTGTTAGGATGTGGAGATAAAATAAGAAGTCAAAGGGAAGTGTGCATTTTATTTAATGCTAAATATCCGAAAAATCAAATTTAACGGGCCACTGTTAGTAAAATATTCCACAAATTTGATGAACATGGCACAGTAAGGGACTTGCCTAGGAATGGACGGCCAGGTGTTTTAGGCGACGATGAAAAATTGGATATTGCGTTATCTCTGCAGAATAATCCGCATGTTTGAACAGTTTCATTGGCTCAAAATCATGATACATTTAGAGGTACTATTGGAAGGTTTTTGAAAGCAGAAAAATACCACCCTTATAAAGTTTGTCTTGTCCAAGAACTTTTAGAAGATGACTATGATAGGCGTTTGCAATTTTGCTGCGAAGAAATGATGAGACGGTGTGACGAGAATAATAGGTTTCCACAGAACATATTATTTTCGGATGAAGCTACTTTATATTTAAACGGGGTCTATCTATCTATCTATCTATCTCAATGGATTGTGGTTCTTCTCCCACTGCACTGAAGCTCATGGCTTATTGTGCTCCTTTGGTATCTACTCCAACAAACGACTGTCCCTAATGAATTTAAGGACAATGTTGATGGGGGCGTTGGCTATTTCTTCGGGTTCCGGATAGGCTTCCTCGAAGTAATCTTTTCCCACTTACTGCCGGACAATGACATAGTATGTGGTGAGGGGTTTCCTCCTCTTCTTCGCAGGCTCTACAAAAAGGTTCTGCTTCCAGTCCCATATTGCTACGGTGTTTTTTCATTTGACAGTGTCCCGTGAGGAGACCTGTTATTGTTTTTATGTTTTTCCTGTTAAGCTGCAGTAGTGATTTGATTTTGTTTTTCTTTGTCTCCCTGATGAACAATTTTGATTGTCTTAACCCTGGGAGTCCCGCCCAATATTCTTGGTGTTGCCGAGTAAGTCTTTCTCGTATGTTTTTTCTTGCCGTTCGATACGAGAGTCCGCATACAGGCTCCGGCCCGATTAGGTTGTCTCTCGCCCCTTTTTTGGCAAGTTTGTCTGCCGCTTCATTACCCTCTATACCGTGATGGCCGGGTACCCATTCCAGGTTAATCCTGTTACGTTGTGCCAGGCCTTTTAGCGTTGTAAGACATTCCTCAACTACTAAGGAGTTTATAGTTGGTTTTTCGAGCGCTTTGAGCGCTGCCTGGCTATCGGTTAAGATGTGGATCTGTTTGTCTTCGACTCCTTTCCTCATCATAATTTGTGCACAGGTCGTAATTGCTATTACCTCTGCTTGGAAGACGGTTGTGTGCACTCCCAGGTTTATGGATGTACCTTCCCTAGTAGTGGCCTCATACACACCCGCTCCCGTGCTGTTTTCTGTCTTTGAGCCGTCTGTATACCAGACTGAACCCTTGCGGTTTTTAAGTTCCTCCTTTCTCTCTTCACCTCCCCTTTCTGGGAATTTTATTTTAAAGGGTTTGTCGAAGTCGAAGGTGGTTTTTGTGCGATCCGAATAAATGTTCGTTATATATTCTCTGTCTCTTATCTGAAAGATTTCGGTATGTGCCTTGATGTTGTTAAACTTCCCATTTAAGTTGTTTATTTTCATTCTGTACGCTGCCATAAGTGCCTCCGTTTCCACTACTAGATGCAGTGGTGGGAGCCCCAGAAGCATCTCCATGGCTGCAGTAGGCGTTGTTCGCATTGCCCCTGTTATACCTATACATGCCAGTCTTTGTATTTTACTTAGTTTATTTCTGGCTGTTATTGTTTTGGTTTTATGCCACCATAGCAAGGATGCATAAGTTACTGTGGGTATCACAACGGTGGTGTATAGCCAGTGCATCATCCCAGGTTTTAATCCCCACGTCTTACCTATCATGCGCTTGCATGTCCAGAGAGCTCTTATTGCTTTGGTTTTTACCTTCTCGATGTGTTGTGCATACGTGAGTTTGTGGTCAATAATGACCCCCAAATATTTTACTTCTGTGCTTCTCTGTATTTCCTGTCCATACATTATGGGATTCCTCAGTTCCCGAAGATCCCTTTTACGTGTGAACGCTATTACAGATGTTTTTGATGAGTTTACCTTGAGGTCTTCCCTATTGCACCATTCTTCAACAGTGTTTAGTGCAAGTTGCACTCTATCAGAGACAACACCCCCAAATTTACCGTTTATCAGAATGGTTATGTCGTCTGCATACCCTTGTGCGTAGATGCCTTTTTGTGTCAGTTCTATCAACAATGTGTCCACAACCAGGCTCCATAGAAGTGGTGAAAGGACTCCACCCTGAGGACATCCCTTTGTAATCCTGATAGTCCTGGTTGTTTCTCCAAGCGAGGTTGTTATATTTCTATGTCTCAGTGCTGAGTGTATCCATCTTGCGATGGATTGTTCCACTCCGTGCTGTTCCACTGCTCTGATCATTGAGTTGAACGATGTGTTATCAAAAGCGCCTTCTATGTCTAGAAAGACGCCTAGTGCTATCTCCTGGTTATATACGGCTAGCTCTGCTCTGCTAGTAAGTTCGTGCAGTGCCAACTCGCAGGATTTCCCAGTTTGGTATGCATATTGATTTTGGTGTAGTCCTCTGATCGTCAGTTTTTCATCTCTGATGTACCTCTCGATCAGTTTATCCATTGTTTTCAGGAGAAATGATGTGAGACTTATTGGTCTATATGCTTTAGCCTGGTCGTAAGATACACGTCCTGGCTTTGGTATGAATATTACTCTAACTTTACTCCAGCTGCTTGGTATGTGTCCTGTTGCCAGGCTGGCCCTGAGCAGTGTACAGATTGGTGAGTCGAGTTCTTCGATCCCTCTTTGTAATAAAGCTGGAAATATACCATTTGTGCCGGCCGACTTATATGGTTGAAACGTTTGTATCGCCCATTTCAGTTTTGTTTGATTGATTATTTTATTTGCGAGTTCCCAGCTCTGCCTGTTTGCCCTTAATTCTGGTATCCTTAGGCTTGGCTCTGTATCTCTTGTGTTCTCCAGTAGGATTGTGCTATCTGGAAAGTGTGTGTCTAATAGTACCTCAAGGAACTCCTCCTCACTGGAAGTGTGGATTCCCCGTGCATTAAGCAATGAGCCTATTTATCCATTGTTTACCTTTCTAAAAGCTTTGCGAAGTCTGGCCACATTCCGGTGTCTTTTCAATATCTTCACAGTATTTCCTCCAAGAGTCGTCTTTTGCTTTTCTTATTGCATACATGTATTTTAGGTTGGAATTTCTATGCGCATCCCATTCACCAGTACGTTTTGCCCGGTTGAATAGTTTTCTTGTTTCAGCTCTCATTTGAGATAGGTCTTTGTTCCACCAGGAAACATCCCGTTTTTCCTTTCTCACTTTTAGAGGGCAGTTATTTTCATAGGCTGTGATTATGGCCGAAGTAATGCCATCATTCATTATGTCTATTTCCGCTGCTGTTTTCGGTCTGGTCGGACAATCTCTCATTCCCTGCACTAGATCCTCCTTGTAGAGTTTCCAGTCACAGGTTTTCGGATTGCGATATTTGCTAGTTACAACCCGAGGTGTATCTATTTTAAAGTAAATATATCTGTGGTCCGATAAGGACGGTTCATCCAGTACCCCCCACTCTCTTATTGCCGAGCTTATAAGACTAGACCCGAATGTTATGTCGATAACCTCCCGTCTTGTAGCAGTTACAAAAGTAGGTTCGTTACCGCGATTTGCTATGTCTAAATTATTACTTATGATAAATTCTAAAAGGGACTCACCTCTGTTGTTAACTCCTGTGCTCCCCCATATGTTGTGGTGTGCGTTGGAGTCACATCCGATTAGAACTTCTTTTTTGCCATTGTCGCAGTTCCTTATTAGCTCCCTCACTTCGTTGGTCGGAGGTTGCTCTGGTTGGTCATACGGGAGGTAAGCGGATGCAACTACTAGGTCCATCACGCTTCCCCTCAAAGTAGTTTTTAATTTATTAAATTAAACGGGGTGGTTAACAGACATAATTATCGCTTCTTGAGTCAAGAGAATCCACGATGGATATTTGAAGCGCATACTCAGCGGCTCCAGAAAGTAAATGCATGGGCAGGTATCATTAATAACCGAATTTTAGGGCCATTCTTTTTGGAAGGAAACCTCACGGCTGAACGGTACCTGGATTTCGTAACCTTCGAGTTGAGGCCTGCTCTAGCTGTAATTTTTTCCAACGAAGTAGATCCAGATATACCTAATGAAACAATTTGGTTCCAGCAAGATGGTGTTCCCCCGCATTTTGGTGTCAATATGAGAAGTTATTTAGATCGGATATTTCCAGGTCGCTGGATTAAATGACGTGGTACAATTGAATGGCCACCGAGGTCCCCAGACTTAACGCCTCTAGACTATTTTCTTTCAGGATATTTAAAGGAAAAAGTTTACCAACATAGGCCAAATAATATGGAAGATTTGAAAAACAAAATTAGATTGGAGGCACATAACATACCGGCTGAAGCCATTCGAAGATCCGTCGACGGATTTTACAATCGTCTGAGAGCATGCCAAGTAGAGGGTGGAGGACATTTTCAGCATTTGCCACGTTAAACCACCTTTTTGTAGTGTTTTGTTTTGCTTTGTTACATTTTTATTTTTTTTGACAAAATAAATAACAGAGAAACCATAACTATTGTTAAGTCACAATGTCACAAAATGTCAGAACGTGAAACAATGAAGATTTCTTACCTTGAAAGGTAAAAAAACACCAATGATTTATCATTTCCGCTTATTTAAATAGGGATATTTTTAAATCTTTTAACGGTCGCCATTTTGAAATAGCTTGACAGAATCGCGCCAAAGTTTATGAGCATACTGTATGAGATATTAGCTTTCAAATGATGTATCACAAGCTGTATGTTTCCATTTAAAAAAAAGATCGATGTCGTCATATCTTTGACAAATGTCGATAAAAAAACAAAAGAATAACGTCAAAATGTGAGCATATATAAAACTAAAGTGACGTGTCCGAGCACTTTCCCCAAAAGTTACAGGTTAAGGCTATATTAATATTATTCCGGACTTCTGGGCAGCCCTGTATAAAAATCTTAATCAAGTCGCAAGACAATATAAATCGCTAATAAAATAGTTAATTTAATATGTTCATTCTAAACCAAAGGTTTATTAACAACAGACTACCAGGCTGCGGCTGGTCGTCACCTATGCTTTTCAAAGTTCCCCAAGGGGTTGTACTAGTTTACTTTGACTGAAGTTTTATGTTCCAACGAGAGCACGCTTTTTGTACTTATTTAAATATCGCGTTTTTCTCATCGTACCAGCCCCGTTTCAGGGTACTCTTCCCCATTTTTAAGACAGGATTAATTAAATCTAAAATCATTTGCTTTCAGATAGTATGGCTGTTGTTGGACTCGTTAGATGAACAGACCAAAACCCACCGCCTCCCCAAAAATGGTAACTAGACCCAATCAATTATATAAAACACCGCCTACATCCAGAGGCACTAGTCCATCAAGAAATAACAATGCATCTAGAGGCACTAGTCCTGCCAGAGTTAACAATGCATCCAGGGGCAACAGTCCCTCTCGGCAAAAACCGGCTGCTTCAAAAGCCTGTGAAGTGTTACCGTTCATAAATAGAAGCAGAAGATCTCCGGCGAGGTCGCCGCAGAAAACTATCGCTCAGTCGCCTGTTAGATCCAGAGGAACGAGTCCAAGTGGAAGAAGTATTGTATCTGTTTCAAGTTTGGCGAGTAGTGTAGGCAATGGCGTCAGTAAAAGAGGAAGGAGACCAAGCGAGTGAGTTTAATTTACTTTCTTTGTATTTATGTATTTTGGTTTTATGTTATTCAAAGAAGTTGCAGACTGATGCTATTTGTGTCACATCCTGTAGCGCATTTTTTTATTATCGATGTTTTAATTTAAAAACCCTGATCGAGTTTGTGTGGCGCCCTTCTTCCATTCTAACAAGGGGTACTTACTGTTTTATGACCTTGTCCCTTGAAGGCGGTTACTAAAATCCTCATTGGGATTTGCAATACCAATGTGTTATACATAATATATCCAAATTGTTGTTGCAATCAAGTACTGTGCTCTTTGTTCTGAAAGTTAGTAATTTTTTCTCGAAAGGTGGCAACTCTTCATCGTAAATTACATGAGTAACTAGTCAAACAACAAAGTCACTATGATTATTCACATGTTCATTAAATCTTACCGCAGTAGCGCGCCCCAATATTGAAAAATATTTAACCCTTTAACGGGCAAATTATTTTTTCTTACTTTTCTCGGATTTTAAAGTAAGATCTGGTTGATATGGAATATTATTTCATAAAAAATAATAAATTATAAAAACATTTTCGTTAGAACATTTTTTATGAGGTGGCTTCTATATAAGCCAGTAACCGTTCTCATACACCAATTTCACTTATTGTTTGGTGGCTAGCAATATAGCCACTTATTTTTTAGGTAAAGAAAACACAAAAATTGTACTAAAACATATTTATTTAAAAACGATACAAACGAAAAGGTAAATTTCGCAAGCTAATATTAATACCAACGCAAAATAATGACGCTTAAATGAAAATCTACTCATTCTTATGAAATACTGCGAAGCATTCCAAACATAGACCAACATTACACTCACTACATGTTATTTTTGATCTCTTGACATTTGTTTTGGTGGAACAACGTGCGCATCGCCTATATTTACCCTTTACTGTGACAGATCCTGGATCCGCCACTGGTCCGGTCTGACAAAACGAATAATAACCTTAAAAAATAGGGCAAGTACTCTAAGAAAATCGTTGTATTTCCTTAGTGCATATATTGTTTCATTAAAATGCAGCAGAGACTAAGTATTATATTATTAAGGCAGTTAAAATAATACTTACTATTGTTCTAATATAAAACACTTTAACACAGCACAATAAAATGTAAACAGACTACACGTGCACACAAAATTAAACAACGGCTCGCAATGGTTAGTGGCATTCACAGAAACCACTTATATTTTATTTTGGCGGGGATAGGGAAATGGCATCTATAGAAACCAGTGAGCGTTGCGCGAGGTGTAACAAACGATTATGGGTCAAAATCATCCGCATTTTTAAGCGTTAAACGACCTTACTGTAAGTGGCGTCTATAGTTGCCACTAACTGCTAAAGGGTTAAATAAATATCGATGACTTAGCTCCAACAGGTCGCATCCTGTACTCTACTATAATAAAACGATGCATTCGCAAAAATGCCGGTTTTGACTTATTTCCATGATATTTCCAGATAAATGTATCTTTTTAAGCTCTATTAATAGCTCCAACGCGCCAAACTAATAGCAGAGAATATACAAGTTTAATGGGATTCATTGCTACTTATTTACAACCGTGGTGAAACAGTGGATTGTGATATTTTCAGTAAATCTACCAATGTAAAACAAGGTAAGCCGCAACGTTTAATTGCATTGGTGAAAGAAGGTAATACACTGATTAACCACAGTCTATAATCTAATTTTGCACTTAGTAGTTATTTTTCGGAGTGCCGATATTTTATTTGTAAAAACAATGGCTTCAAGAGCACACAAAATGGTTAAAATAGCAAGAAATAGCGGGAATATGGTTTAATAAAATTCCCATAATGCATTTGTGCTTACATAAATTAGTTATTCGTCATAAATAACGTTTAAATGTGAGGTTATGTTTAAAAATTCACTGAAAATACAGTCGAAAAAATGCTCGGACCCGTCAATTTTTTATTTATGTTGTGCATTTTTGAAGCTTATTTCATATAATACAACGTGTCCAAGATAAGGAAGGCCAGTACAGGGATCTCGGAAACCGTAAGAGATACGAAGTCGGTTAAATGAAGGTAAAGTTGCGCATTTACGTGCCTAATGATATGCCGTTTAGAAAGTTTTAAAATTCCTTGTAGTTCCGGAAATGTCCGGAAAAACCCGAAATTTTGAAAAATCGTTTTATTTTTTCCTGGGTTTTTTTTGAGACCCAATTCTAAAATAAATTGCACTTTTACATTGCCACTTTTTCCGCTCTATCTAACAACGTTAGTTGTTTTGTAATCCGACGAGTCGTCTTCGAGGGGCCATTATCAACTTTCTTTTTTTTAATACGGTCCTGTTTTCCTTATATTGGAATTTGAGAGCTTTTTTTCTTCCGAATGCAACGATGTATGACGCATTGTGGTTTAATGACGTTTCGAGGGTTTTTTGAACAACATCAGGAGATTTTGGGATACGGTCCTGTATTTCTCCTAATTTTATAAATAATATCTCATAAGTAAGCTCTAAATTTTTACTTTTGTTGGACTAGTTCAATAAATAACAAATAATTTGACAATAAACAAATAATTTAAAAATAAACAACAATAAGTGAACAAAAACACACCAAAACAGTACCTAATAAAACGAGCAACGAAAAAAGTTAGGAACTACATAATCAGGTGTTCAAAATGATTTCCGTTATTTTCTAAGCACAAATAACATTTCTGGCGTAATACTTTGAAAGGCTTTAAGCACCAACCTCCTAAGTTCGTCTTCTGTTTCGAAGTTGTGTTTATAAACATAATTTTCGACATATCCCCAGAGGAAAAAATCTAAGGGTGTCATATCAGGCGAACGTGCTGGCCACGGTGTTTCAGAATACGTGCCAATCAGTTTTCCAGGAAAACGCACAGAAAGGTACTCTCTAACTGCTCTAGAATTATGTGCAGGCGCACCATCTTGTTGAAACCAACACCCGTAAGATTCCATTAGAGGCAGATTATCCAGAGCTTCCTCCAAATCGATTTGGAGTAAGTTTAGGTAATGCTCAGAAGTTAAATTTTGATGATAAAAAAATGGGCCTAATATTTTTGTACCTAAAATTCCAGCCCACATATTAAATTCAGACGGATGTTGGTGTCTGAACTCTTTGTATAAATGAAGATTTTCTTTCGACCAATAATGAACATTTCTTCTATTAAAAATTCCATTCCTAGGAACCATGCTCTCATCGGACCATATTACCTTGTAGGGAAAATTGTGGATCTCCTGACATTTTCTGGTGTACCACTCGCAAAATATTCGCCGTCTTTCTGCATCACCTGGCCTTAATCGTTGGCAAATTCTGTATTTGTATGGATGAAAACTTTCGTTCTGTAAAATAAATTGCGCTGTGGATTTTGCTACACCTAAACTTTTTTCAATTTTCCGAGTTGATATTCCGGGGTTTTCAACAACAGCTAACAATACGTTGTTGACTTTTTCTATGTTGCTGGGCTTTTTTCGAGATAGCACTGGTTTTCTAAATGAACCGTATTGTTTGAGATTAGTCACTAACTTACTAAATGTTCTTTTATTTGGTTGTCTCCTTTCTGGATACTTCTCCAAATACATGCGCTCTGCCACATAACAGTTTTTTTGAGATAAAATAAAACACGATAGAATATGAAACTTTTTAGCATTTGTAAAATTATGTACCATATTTTCTGGAAAATACAAAACCTCTTAAAACGCTTTCAAATGTTGAGAACGATCACAATGAAAATGTCAAGTAAAACAATTAACGCGTCACCATCTTAATTTTTTTGTTTCAAACGCCTACTTTTTTTTTAAATCTGGAATCAACAGAAGTTTGAAATAATGTTTCTGTATATTTTTTGTTCACTTATTTGTGGTTTAAAATTAAATTATTTGTTATTTATTAAACTAGTCCAACATAAGTAAAAATTTAGAGCTTACTTATGAGATATTATTTATAAAAATAGGAGAAATACAGGACCGTATCCCAAAATTTCCTGATGTCGTTCAAAAAACCCTCGAAACGTCATTAAACCACAATGTGTCATACATCGTTGCATTCGGAAGAAAAAAAGCACTCAAATTCCAATATCAGGAAACAGGACCGTATTTAAAAAAATAAAGTTGATAATGGCCCCTCGAAGACGACTCGTCGGATTACAAAACAACTAACGTTGTTAGATAGAACGGAAAAAGTGGCAATGTAAAAGTGCAATTTATTTTAGAATTTGGTCTGAAAAAAAACTCAGGAAAAAATAAAACGATTTTTCAAAATTTCGGTTTTTTTCGGATATTTCCGGAACTCCTCGGAATTTTAAAACTTTCTAAGCGGCATATTATAAGGCATGTAAATGCGCAACTTTACCTCCATTTAACCGACTTCGTATCTCTTACGGTTTCCGAGATCCCTGTACTGGCCCTCCTTATCTTGGACACGTTGTATAGGTTGTCCCCAAAAGAAGTTATGACGGTTTACTTTATTTCTTTTTATTTTTATACTCCTCTTTACCGACCCATCTGTTAAACGACCGCGGGCACTCATCATCGAAAAATTAATGATAAAACCACCCTCTATTAGGGGCAGTAAAACCCGACCCGAGACCCGACAATTCTTAAGAAATATAGGTATTGTATAGTATATAGTATACTGTCAAACCTTCAAAAATGTTCTATGTATAGTTTTCTATACATAGATCAAAGCGGTTCCCGGTGGAACACCCTATATTAACAATATATTTCTAATACCGTGTTACAGAAATGTCCCCATCATGCGGCGTTTTCCGGAAACGTTGTGTGTGCGCAGTTCGTGTGTAGGTCAGGTCCGGTTTAAACTTATTTAACTTAATTTGTTTGAATAGGTATTGATTTATGAAAAAAAAGCTTTTATAGTAAATCTTGGTATATAATATGAAATATAAGAGGATTTAAGGCATTTATTTTCTCGAAGAAGCAATACACCGCAAAAAATTATACAAATTTCAGGACTTGCGTATTTTGGGGTGTAGATATGGAAATTTAAATTTCGAATTACAATCTGGTTTCTGACATAGTTCCGTAAGTAATAATGGTTATTCTTAATACCGTAACAGGTGCCCTTTGTCGCCTGGTCTCCATCTATCATTTTGTATACAACATACGACGAAAGTGGCACAAAAATTACTTTTCTTCGACAGATAAAAAGCAAGCAAGGGAAGAAAATTAATATACCTTAGAAAGCATATAATTGTGGAAAGCCTCAATGCAGCGCATTATAAAACCCGTAAAGCAGTAAAACAAACAATTATGCCACGAATTTATGGTATAAAACTACAGTAAGGTTTTAGTAGAAAAAATGTTAATGTTTAGCACACTGATAACAATGAATGAATAAACAAAACAGCGGTAATAAAAGTAGTATTTTAACGTACTATGTGATCCTTAAACAAAAAGAAAGTTTTTTACGATGAAATATGGAGGGAGGCAACAGTAAAATAGCAGCCGTATTAACGAAACACATAATATTGATATACTGTCAATTATTTTGTTAGGGTGGCAAGAAGAGAAAAGCATTTTTAGTATTTCACTAATGTGTCAAAAATCAGTAAATAAGTTGGATATAAATAACATATTATTATCGGATCCCTGATTTCAACTCTCTGTCGAGTTTCAAATTGGATACATTATTATAGATTACTTGAATGTTATAGTAGGTAGGTATACCTATCAAAACAATCAACAGCATAAACATTCCAAAATGAAAACACTTACTTAAATAAATATATGATGGTGTTGAAAGCAAGGTAAAGCCTGTCCAGAGATATAAGAAAGTTATACTTTGCCTTTGAATAAGATTATCCAAGAGTGGCCATAAACAAACAATGAATGAATGAATAAATGCAGGTAAATTATGGTCCGTACTTAAAAATGTCTTAAAGTAAACTACAAATCCGGAAGACGTAATTTCATTATTAAAGTAATAGTTTGGTGATTTTAAACCGATTTTTACCTGATTCAAAATGAGAGGGTTAATCCTATAAAACAAATTATGTTCTAAAGACTGTATATATAGCCACTCTAGTTAGTTTTAAGCTTAGTAATTATTCTTACTTCGTGTGTAATACAGCGTTTGTTTAATCGTGTGTGAGTCATGGAAAATATGTGCGAGCCCAATGTATCTCAGGAGCAAAGCAGAAATCAGTTTTCTGTGGAAACTAAGGAAGTTATAAACAATGTTTATTCAACTCTCATTGAACGTGCGGTTAGCAAGCAAGCAGCGTTAGAAGAAACGGCCACAATAGACATTAACAAAAATTCTAACATCAACGTTATGGAAAATTGTAAACAATCCCATTTTAGCGAGGAAAAAAAGAACCGATACTGGCATTTTCTCGAAGGTAGATGGAAGTGATCAAGATATAATACGGCGTAAAATTTACAAGTTATACGAGGAACACAGCGT
Organism: Polydrusus tereticollis; assembly: GCA_963920685.1. Classification (NCBI taxonomy): domain Eukaryota; kingdom Metazoa; phylum Arthropoda; class Insecta; order Coleoptera; family Curculionidae; genus Polydrusus; species Polydrusus tereticollis. Next base: position 120,487,691 of record OY987330.1, read on the forward strand.
GCCTACATTAAATAATTTAATATAGAGGCTTAAAAAAGATGAAACCGGCGTTAAATGTGGCAGAACAACGTTATCGAAGTGTATCCAACGCATGGGGTTTAGATTTAAAAGATTTAACAAAAGACAAGGTTAGGATTTACAGATATCAGCAAAGGTCGATTATTTACTTGGATGAAACCTGGTTCGACACATATGATACCCCGGAAAAGGGTTGGGTTGACTCAAGCAGCAAGTGTAAAACGAGCGCGCCATTAAAAATAGGTAAACGAATTACGATTTGGCATGCTGGATCTAAAGACGGATGGATTCCAAATGGACTTTCCCTGTCTGCAAAAAACATTAAAGATTTTGTCTGGATTACCATGAGGACACCACTGCTGATTTATTTGAAGATTGGTTTAAAAACAAGCTAATACCAAATATACCTCCGATTGGCGTAATTGTAATGGACAATGCAAGCTACCATGGTAGGCAGTTGGCCAAGACTCCCTCCTCAAATGACACAAAAGTAACAATCCAAAACTACATGTATGATAATGACATTTATTTTCAGGAAGATTACACCAAAAATTGAGGTTTTACAAAGTTTAAAACTACAAAAGGCATACTTCCGTGATAATTATGCAAAAAACTAGGGCATACAGTTTTAAGGCTTCCACCATACCATTGTATATTTAATCCCATCGAGCATGTTTGGCACCAACTGAAATCTGCCATTCGTCGTAACAATATTTGCCCTACTATTAACTCCAGTGTACTTGAGCTTATAGAAACTGAAGTTTTTAACATCCCTTCACAAAGTTGGGCAAATTCTGTTACACATGTTGGAAAAGTGGAAAAATCCTATATCCAGAAAAGCAATATAGCACAAATAATAATTAGAACAGATGATGATAGCGATAGTGATATTGATATATAAAGTAAATAATTATTATAAGTACCGAATAATTTGTATATTTTCGTAATCATAAATATAATTTTTAATAATAAAATAACTTGTAATTTCACATTTAAATATAAATAAAATATTATTTAATGTCTTACTTATTTTTATTACAAACCATGGTTAAATTCTAAGCAAAATACGAACCTGCTTGGTCATATTTCAATTTTACAGCCGGTCCTTTCCCAATAGGGATCAATTAGTCACTTTCTTATATCTCTGAACAGACTTTACCTACCTAAATGGTATGCGAGGATACAATTTTAAAATTATTTTAAGTATCTAGGTACTGAAGAACTGAATTTGCGTCGTTGGCAACAATTGTTGCAAAACAACACTATACAATTCAATTCAATTCTTTATTCATTTTATAAGACTCTATATGGTTGAAATATACCTATCTATTTTATAAGTCAGTAATAATAATTATAGCGTATAATATGCCTTAGTGGCCTGTGTGTACACTTGCTATAATAATATCGATGAGCCTAATATCTATTCACATGGGTATTTTATTTTATAAATTACAGATACGTTACAGATAGTGGCAACTGGTTATGTAGGTATTACATTGGCAAATTTTTTATTTTTAAAATATGTCAAAGTACCTTATATCTGTCTGTGATAGCCAAACTGGTTTTTTTTTTTAATCTTACGAAATGGATTATTTCTTATTTTTAATGGCAATTTATTATACATTTTTGGTCCAGTAAAAAATAAATATCTTTGAGTCGCAGTGGTCACAGCTTTGGGCACAACGGCATTTCTGTTTGAAACACTTCTAGTTACAATTTCTTGGTTTGTTGTTTTTATAAATAATTTTACAACAATATTAGCCTTATAATTCTCTTTATGCATGAAATACCAGCCTCTTTATAAAGCCGATCAGTGTTCAAGTTTGATTCCTAAAGTACATTATTTTTAGAATACATTCTTGCGCAAGTATGAGCGGGATTAAAGTAGTGACATATGCTACTATATTACACCCAAGCACTGTAAACTCCTTCAGTGCAACGCCTAGACAGTATTTTCCTGAAAGTATAAAACTTATAAAATAATTTTTCGAGTTTAGATGTTGTATATTCTATGTGGCAGTCCCACTTCTTCATCGGATCGAAATATAAACCTAAGTACTTAATTTTATTGCAAAAATTTATTATGTCCTTGCATTGGCACGAACTAAAGTCAGTGCAAGTATCTGCATGAATCGTAAGTGAGTTTCTGCTGGTAGTAGAAGCCTTGGACAAGGCAAAGCACATGAAGTGGGACTTGTCCACATTCACAGTAAGTTTAAATGAATTTAACAATCTCTTTACACGTTGTACACCCCTTTCGGCTTCATTAAACACATTTTCCCATGTAGTACCCGAGATAAACTTGTTTCTCTTTACACTAAAAGGCACTGCACTATCACCTAAATAAACCTAAACTATTTATAAAAGTTTAATCTAGTAATAAGTTTTTAAGAAAAAGAAAACAAGGTCTGTCTATACCACCAAAATAAAATATATTTGTCCTTTTAGGGTGAAATAAGGGTTAAATAGTGTACATAATTTAATTTGACATTAGGTTGTACTAGTTTCGACTTTAGTCAAAGTCATCTTCAGCAACCAAGTAATTAAGAATTATGTTTTTTAGGATGTACCTAAATAAACAAACTAAAACAAATTAAAGAGGGGACGAAGTGGTTCAACAATACATGGTCATAACGTGTACCTTATGCATCCAATGGACTCGACAGAAGATAATCACTAACATGATGCTACTTTTAGCAATGAAGGATATTAGATGTAAAAATTGTAAAAGAAGACAAAATTCTTAATGGAATCATTTATAGTTATGATATGATGTATAGATGTCTATAACGAAAATTCAATAAAATCAACGTTTCATGAATCAACTCCGAGAGGGAACATGATTTATATTTTGGTGGGTCAGAATTTTAACAAGAAAAGTAATAAAGTAAAAAGAGGGGGGGGGGGGAAGGAAATTAAAATGAGTTAAAACCATTTACGTCATTGAGTAAATTGGAGTCATCCGAAAGGAGAAAATTATTTCCATTTAAAATTGTATTACGGAGTTATCATAATCTATGGTCTCATAATATAGACTTAATTTTGTATGTGGTAAAATAATCATGTACTCACCAAATTGTCCATATTCAAGGCTTAATTTTCCGATGTGTTTATTTAGAATTATATAATTGTAATGAAGCCTATGTTGCGAATTTTCTTTTTTTTTTCTTTTTGGTAAAAGAGGCACAAATTAGGAACATGACTCAAGAATTGATGCTGTTCAAAGCGAATGTTGAAATAAAATGGAGGGTATCTCTGATATCAGTACTATAAATTTCTTTTTTGTATTATTTAAAATTTGTATTTCCGGGTATCAACTGTCAAGTCCACAGGCGGCAAATTTAAACAGGAATCATCACAACCCAGGGGGGGGGGGTAGAGGAAGGTTGACGTGGATTTTATGATATACTATCAATAAGTGTTAGATTATATTAGCATCCCTTATTCGGGGTATGTACATATGAGTATTATAATAGATAAAGCAAAGTAATGATGTGAGAGAGCACAGAAAACTTTATAAGACAATATTTCATTTTATTTAATCATACATCCAACTTGGCTATTAAAGGACCCTATCGCCAAGTCACAACGACCCTTAATCAAAATTACAAAAGGGCAATACATTAAGCTCAAATGAATAAATAAGTGGTATTATATGCAACCGTCCTAACTGGAGAGGTATAAAAGTCAGTTACCCTTGTTACACAAGTGTAATAAGATAAATGTGAATATGAATTTAAAATCTTATTTTATGGTGATAAACAAACTAAAACAATAGAGCTGCAAAATTCGGTGAAAACAAGAGTAAAAGAGTTTATATTTGAAGAGAATTAAAAAGGGGAGACAGTCAAAGGTGATCTGTTCATTTAAGACCTGAATTTGAGGGTTTTTCTTATAGCTTGGTTAATCTCGTATATTTCCCGTAAACAAAAGGTTCGACCATAGGAACAACATGTAGGATTTCAACTCCTGTGTCAGGGTTAAAAGTGTGTTTTGTGTTAAGGATGTGATCGGAGAAATTTGAACGAGTGTCCACAGGCAATGGCTTATTTTTATTTCTTTCTACTAATACGAGGTGATCATTGATTCTTATATTAAACTTTCGCCCTGTGCGTCCTATGTAACAACAATTACATGTTGAGTGGTCATCACTATGGGTACAGCACGATTTGTATACTCCTGATTTTTCGAGAACATCAACTGTATCTTTATTATTATTTATATATTTTTTAAGGTTATTTTGGGTTTTAAAAGATATGTGCATTATATTATTAAATTTTAGAAATATATTTTTAATGATATGTGATATTGTTCCCATATAGGGTAGGCTAGTATAATATCTAAGATTATTATTATCTACAATAAGTTCCAGGTTTTTGTTGATGTGTTTATTTAAATTTCTATAATATATTTTATTAATAACATGCATTGGATATTTATTATTTATAGCAAGTTGTTTAATGAAAGAGAGTTCTTTGTTGAAATTATTATTGTTCATAGGGATAGCAAACAGTCGATGAAAAAATGAGTGGAAGGAACTCAATATATGCCCTATAGGGTGATTAGATATATAAGGTATGATACTGTCTGTCGACGAAGGTTTATGAAATATTGAAAATTGTAGTTCATTATTGATTATAGAAATAGTTTGATCAAGGAAATTAATACAATTATTCGTTTCATGTTCAATGGTAAATTCAATAGATGGATGTATAGTGTTAATAAAATTGTGAAACCTATTCAATTCCTCATCTGTACCACTGAAGCCTGCTATTATATCATCAACGTATCTATAGTAAAATAAAATTTTTTGAATGAACGCTGTTAGGTTGTTTGTTTTTTCCACTTCTTTTATGGCTATAAAGTAAGTCTTTCCAGGTTCTTCTTCTGTGAGTTTTCCGGTCATTAAATTAAGTATATGACGACCACACGAATCAGTTGTTTCGTCGACGACAATATACATGTAGTTACCTCCAATTTATTTCTTTATTTCATCTAGCACGGTACCAAATACCTTTCCAACGACATTTTTCTTGATGTTGATTCATCTGCAGCATTACATTTTGTATATTTTTGCAGAAAGGCCTTAACTTGCGGGTTGGCTAACTTGTTTAAAGGAATATTAGCAGCCAAGAACGTTTTACATAGATCTTCGTTAAATTCTGACTGGTCATGGTTTCCGTTTTTAAAAATCTCAAATGACTGCTTCGGCGTTGACTGTATGGGACCAGACTTCATCTTGCTAACTTAGCAATGTGAGACGGCGTCTTAATGTGTTGGTCTATTTGAAATTTCTTTTAGCAGGGAACAATTTTTGCACAAGACTTGCAAAAAACGTGATCGCCGTCCAAAGCAAGTTCTGGGTAAGGCTTAATCCACGAAATACGATATTTTTTCGACATAATCACCGCTTTCACTTTCACTTTGTTTGCGTTTACAATACTAACTGCGGCTACGACAAACAACAACCTCAACCCATAGAAGGTGTAGACAAAGAAATTGTAGTTAAAACATCTGGTCAGAAATACCCACCCACCAATGGAATTTCTCAATAGAAGAATAATAGTTTATTTAATTAGTTTATTACTTTATTAATTAGCCTATTTATTGCCCTCTTATCTTCAGACCTTGACAGCACAGGTGACACGGCGGCGTGCGACCATAAAACGTAAGAAAAGAACAGAGAAATCCCAAAACATTCTTAGATATGCAATAGTTCTTAAAATATGCATTTTTTCCTTTAAAATTACAAAAAATGCATATTCAGGGCTGCGCAGAAGTCCGGAATAAAATTAATATAGCCTTAACCTGTAACTTTTGGGGAAATGTTCGGACACGTTAATTTAGTTTTATATATTTTATGCTCACATTTTGACGTTATTCGTTTGCTTTTTTATAGACATTTGTCAAAGATATGACGACATCGATCTTTTTTTTTAAATGGAAACATACAGCTTGTAATACAACATTTGAAAGCTAATTTCTCGTATGCTCATAACTTTTGGCGCGATTCTGTCAAGCTATTTTAAAATGGCGACTGTTAAAAGTTTTAAAAAAATCCCTATTTAAATAAGCGGAAATGATAAATCATTGATGTTTTTTTTGCCTTTCAACGTAAGAAATCTTCATTGTTTCACGTTCTGACATTTTGTGACATTGTGACTTAACAATAGTTATGGTTTATTTGTTATTTATTTTGTCAAAAAAAAATAAAAATGTAACGAAGCAAAACAAAACATAATAAAAAGGTGGTTTAACGTGGCAAATACTGGTAATGTCCTCCACCCTCTACTTGGCATGCTCCCAGACAATGGTAAAATCCGTCGACGGAATTTCGAATGGCTTCAGCCGGTATGTTATGTGTCTCCTATCTAATTTTGTTTTTCAAATCTTCAATATTATTTGGCCTATTTTGGTAAAATTTTTCTTTTAAATATACCCAAAGAAAATAGTCTAGAGGCGTTAAGTCTGGGGACCTCGGTGGCCACTCAATTGTACCACGTCGTCTAATGCAGCGACCTGGAAAAATCTGATCTAAATATCTTCTCACATTGACACGAAAATGCGGGGGAGCACCATCTTGCTGAAACCAAATTGTTTGGATCTACTTCGTTGGGAAAAATTACAGCTAGAGCGGGCCTCAACTCGAAGGTTAAGAAATCCAGGTGCCGTTTAGCTGTGAGGTTTCCTTCCAAAAAGAATGGCCCTAAAATTCGATTATTAATGATACCTGCCCATTCATTTACTTTCTGGGGCCGCTGAGTATGCGCTTCAAATATCCATCGTGGATTTTCTTGACTCCAGAAACGATAGTTATGTCTGTTAACCACCCCGTTTAAATAGAAAGTAGCTTCATCCGAAAATAATATGTTCTGTGGAAACCTCTTATTCTCGTCACACCGTCTCATCATTTCTTCGCAAAATTGCAAACGCCTATCATAGTCATCTTCTAAAAGCTCTTGGACAAGACATACTTTATAAGGGTGGTATTTTTCTGCTTTCAAAAATCTTCCAATAGTACCTCTAGATGTATCATGATTTTAAGCCAATGAAACTGTTGAAACATGCGGATTATTCTGCAGAGATAATGCAATATCCAATTTTTCATCGTCGCCTAAAACACGTAGTCGTCCATTCCTAGGCAAGTCCTTTACTGTGCCATGTTCATTAAATTTGTGGAATATTTTACTAACAGTGCCCTGTAAAATTTGATTTTCCGGATATTTAGCATTAAATAAAGTGCACACTTCAGTTTGACTTCTCATTTTATCTCCACATCCTAACAATATCAAGACTTCGATACGCTGCCTTTCCGACAAAAAATTTTTGTTGTGTAATATCAGGCTAAAAAAATATTTCCAATTTAATAGGTTACCTACTTCAAAAGTCAACGAGAAAAAGCTACTAGAGCCGGTGAGGTATCAAATCCCAAATTTATTTTACACGTATTTTGCCCCTGTTAAGCCAATAAGCGCCCCGCTAAAAATAAGTGGGAGAAAAAAACGTATAAAGTCTAAACCGGTCTCAAAATGCGGGTCCAAAGGTCACGGATCATATAAATCAATTCGAAAATTCCACAGCTTATATCAAAATGCTGTGAGACTATGTAGGTATCAATATACCCGGAGAAAAGAAACATAGTTTTATTATTTTAACTGTCGTGAAGTCGTGAAGATAGCCAGATATAATATTATTATTTTTGCAAAAATTATGTACATAATAGTACAGGGGTGGCGAATCTTTATGTATTAACGTGCATTTTTTCTAAAGAAATGTTTAATGAGGCCATAGACGTGCCGTCGCAATTCGTAATATAATAATTCATAGTAAACTTTGTGATCGGTGGCGAGCCAAATTTTATGTCGCGTGCCATTGGTTCGCCATCCCTGTAAATAGTATACCTTAAATGTATTTATTAAAAACGACAATAATAAACAGTGTAATTTATTTTAACAAATTTACTACGAAAATGAAAGAAAAAGTGGAAATTGGCCAACCAATATGCAGGAAACCGTAGCGAAAGCATTGGGAATTAGTTTAAGGACTGTGCAGAATAATGTGCATGAAAGAAAGCATAATATAATACCGAAGAATACTAAAAAATGTAAACAAAGAAAACCGTTTATAAACTAAGCATAGACTAAAAACTGTCATCGTCACTTATAATATCTGAAAAGTCCTCGTCGTCTGAGTCGTCTTCGAATGGAGCAATTATCATTGGCGCTACTTTGACATCTAGTACTTTTTCTCGATCCCACCAATCCCTTAATAATATTTCTGTATATTCCACTGCACTGATTACTTCCAGTACTCTTGTGTAATATGATCCAAAGAATCTTGCCAAACTATTTGTACTTGGTCGGATTTAAGACCATCACTCACATGTTTTTCATAATAAGACTTTGCCCCGGCCCATATTAATTCTATTGCGTTAAACTGGCAATGATATGGCGGCAGTCGTAGAACCTCATGGCCATATTCACGCAATATTTCATCTACCGTGTATATTCTTGGTTTTTTAAGAGACTTTGCCATTGATAGGAGTTCCGATTTAAGCATATTTGGTGAAGGATTTTGGTTGTGTTTTTCAAGCCACTCATAAATATAATTTTTCCTCCAAGATGAAGTAGGCTGTTTATTTAAAATTCTTGAATAATATGATGCATTATCTAATACAATTAAAGACGGAGAATCCAAATTTGGTATCAGTTGAACTTTTAACCATTTTTCAAAGTTTTCGCAATTCATATTATCATGATAGTCAGCACTTTTTGATGTTGAAGAAAAAATTAAGCTTGCACCTGGAACATATCCTGTTACAGAACCAGCATGTAAAATAATGAACCGCTTTCCCGTGGCACATCCCTTTTTCCTTTTCACGCTTTTCACAGAATCATCTTGCCAAGATTTTGAACCACTTCCATTTGAAAATATCCACGTTTCGTCTAAAAATACCACTTTTCTAAATTTCGATTTGTAATTCTCCGTATAATTTTTTAAAAACTGAACACGCTGACTCACTATCTGTGGCTGCTCACATAAAAATCTTCGGTTACAGTCTTTTTTATAGCGAAAACCTAACTTTTTTATTAATTTTGATAGCGCTTCAAGTCCAATTTCCAAAACACCCCGAATTTTTAATGTTTCTTGTAAAACTGGAAGAGTTACATTGGTTTTTGATCTGTATAAATCGTAAATCACATTTCGAACTCCCATTTTAATATTTTCGCTTAAATCCTCAGTCTTTGGCTTTCTTTGTTTACATTTTTTAGTATTCTTGGGTATTATGTTATGTTTTTTTTCATGCGCAATTCTCTGCACAGCCCTTAAACTAATTCCCAGTGCTTTGGCTGCTGTTTCCTGAATATTGGTTGGCGAATTTCCACTTTTTCTTGCATTTTCGAAATAGCTTATCAGATTAAGTACCATTTTTTTTGCTTGGGGATGCAAAAACCCAGAAAATTTTTTCATTTTGTCACAAACTGTCAAAGTCACAAAACTGACATCTTTAAATCAAGACGAAGGTGGCAGGTACTTGGGCAGGCACAAACTTTTGTGAATCGCTGAAAATTAAATAAAGTACCTATCCTTTTCTTTCATGCCAAAATTGCATAAGTCTGTCATATTTGTCTGACGGATTTTATTTGGTTAGTATGATTAAACGCAATAAAAGAAAAGAAAAATTGAAAGTATGTCTTTGTTAAATCGTAAATCCGCCAGATAAGACCAGATTTGACTCTATAAAACTAAATTGACGTGTCCGAGCATTTTCCCCAAAAGTTACAGGTTAAGGCTATATTAATTTTATTCCGGCCTTCTGGGCAGCCCTGTATATGCAAAATGCATAAAATCCGGTCTTTAATTATTACTAAATAAATTTAATTTTTTTTCTACATAACCGTTCACATTGCTGATGATAATCCTTATATAATATACCACAAACCATTTTCTCCATTGCTAATATCAACAGCAACACAACTCTCTTTTCTGTCTCCTGATGATGAGCGTTTCTACGCTCGAAACAAATAGACCCTAAAAAAGAAAAGTTGAAAGGTAAAATCTAACTTACTGTATTTCCCAAGAATGTCATAAAATGTGAAATTAGTGCCCGCATTTTAATTGCGTAATGTACTCACATGATAATTTATCAAGTTTTATTTTTTACAGTGAATCATTTATGTCATTAGGAAAAAAAAAGCGACGCTCCCGCTCCGTTTTGTTGGAAGTTTAAACCGTATAAAATATTGATAACTTCGTGAAGGCTGACAGTTCAAACCAATTTTCTAGAGGGAATTATTATTACATGTTAGTCCAGCTGGTTAGTTCAAAAAGGATAAATTGAAGACACGAAATGTGGGCCATTTGAGGGTCAAGAGCAAAATACATTTTTTATTACGATATTGAATAGCGGAAAATAACTTCGCATCACAGTTAATTATTAGTGTGTAATAAATAGTAAATGAAAATATTCTTTTTTACGAAAACAAACATAGTACATTGTACATTCCCTTTGCTGGTGAACTTTAGCAAAAGACAATTATACAGGGTGTCTTTGAAATGACTGTGCAACGCTTAGCCACAAATTCCCTAACCAAAAATAAGGCGATCTAGGCAAACTTACTTATATGCAATGTTGCCCCGTTTTGCCGTTACAGGGCGCCAAAATTTATGAGCATACTTTACGAGATATTAGCTTTCAAATGATGTATCACAAGCTGTATGTTTTGAAAGTTACAGGTTAAGGCTATATTAATTTGATTCATAACACAACACACAAATAACAATGATTCAAAAATTGTTTTTTGTTTGTTTACTAGGCAACAGTAAAATAAATCTGACATTCCGATAGTGTTTACTTGTTGTTGGTGTTGAGCGGAGTCAAGTTTATTGTAAATTGAACAATAATTATTATTGGTCCTTTAAAATGGAACATTCTTTTATCGCTTAGAAGGTCGACATGCTTCTAATATATGGATTATGTGCGAGAAATGGACGTATTAGTATCAGAGTTTATCGTGAAAAATATCCAGACCGCAGAATTCCGAACCACCAAACTTTCGCAAGTATTGGCAAGAAGAACGATTAATAATGTTAATCGAGGACGCCAACGTACAAATAGGACTCCGGAGCTCGAAGATCGAGTTTTAAACAGAATTGAAGATGATCCCAAATTAAGATCCAGACGCTTGGAGTTTCAATTGACGGTTTCCAAAAATATCATTAATAACATTCTACGAGAGCAGTTACTACATCCGTATCATGTGCAGCAGGTGCAAAATCTTTTGCCAATGGATTCTGAAAGTCGAATGTCGTTTTACCGTTTTATCGAAACAATGAGAATAGCAAATGCAACCTTTTATAAGGAAATTTTATTTACGGACGAGGCTCCGTTCACGAGTTCGGGAATTAGAAATGTAGGTAAATAACGTACATGTGTATAGCGATGAAAATACTTATTCCATCAGGGAGAAACATTTCCAGCACGAATTTAGAATTAATATTTGGGCGGATATGATTGACAATTTCATTATTGGACCAGTTACTGTTGTAATGACAAAATCGGTTAAACGGGGATAACTATCTACTCTTTTTGCAAAACACTTTACCCGATTTATCGGTTGATCTTTTATTACAACTGCTTCCCGAGATGTGGTTAATGCACGACGGGGCGCCACCCCACTTTAGAGTCAATGTTCGAAGATTCTTAAATGAAACATATCCTTATAGATGAATCGGAAGAGGCGACGATGCACCCGTTAATTGGCCAGCAAGATGTCCCGATTTAACGCCTTTAGAGTTTTTCTTGTGTGACACTCTTAAATCAAAAGTGTATGCTTTCCCCATCGCAAAGTTATTGCAAAGAATTATCAATGCTGTAGATTATTTTAAAAACAAGCTCGACACGAGGTCCAAAGTACAGTTTTATTTATGTATTCAGGAAGACGGTAAACATTTCGAACATTTGTTATAAGAATTGAACTAGTTCGTAGTTATTAGAATTACGACTTTTTTTATATTTTTTCGTTCCGAACAAACGACAATGATGAATTATAAGGTATCGTAAATAATCTTTTGGAAAACAACTGTAAGTTTTGAAAAAATTTTACAAGAGACAAAAAAGTTTCAAAATGAAGTTAGCTAGTGTCAGAGTAACAACTAAAGCCATTTTAAAACTTTCAGGCATTAAAAAAAGATCGCGTTTACGTCAAAACACGCCAATAATAGTAGTAATTCTAAGTCCCAAAATTAGTTAAAATCGATAAAGGCGTTTAGAGATTATTCCGGAGAAACAATGTTAATATGAGAACTTTAGCGCGCTGTAGCGGCAAAAGTTTGCCTAGATCGCCTTATTCTTGGTTAAGGAATTTATGGTTAAGCGTTGTGCACTCATTTCAAGAAAACCCTGTATATGTAAAAGTTGTACAGATTAACAGCGTGCATCTAATTTACAGGGTGTCTTAAAAATGCGGGGTCGGCCAAACATATCTTTTTTTAAATAGAATACCATAATATATTTTTTTCATGATATTGCATTTAGAAGTCCAAAATTGCTGACTCATTACTAACATATACGGAGCTCCGGGTTGTGCGACGTCACGGGACTGAGCTCCAGTGGAGTGTGCATTTGAAAAAATAATAAATGATCAAATTTTGTCGGAATGTCATTTAGCTTTTTTATCAATTTAATTTACTTCATTTGCCCTTAAAACCTGATGCTATAGGAGACCTTTTCTACTAGCATTTCTTTGTCCTTGCGAAGATCTATCGAAAAATGCCTGCCTTAAACGTTTAATATTTAGATCTTGCCATACCTACTCAACTATGTGCCCTACATTGAACAATGTTTCGTAGGTGTAATGCAATTTTTTCCTATTTTCCCGAAAATATTTTTGCCTCCAAATAATATCTAATTTTTTCCAATTAGTAGAGTTTTTCAATTTTGTTCATTATACCTAATATTCATACCTTTTAAAGTTCGTTTAAAAAACTCTTATTAATATTTTAGGTTTAGGTAAATATGTGGTCATCAATTTCAGCCATCTATTTGTTAATTATTGTGGATATTTAATTTAGGAAAAAAAAATATATAGATTTTGCAACGAATGGTGTATTTTGTGGCATAATCAAGGATTATTTTTTTCCGTCCGTTTATCTGGGCTCCTCGACTATTTTCTTTTTTGTCATTTTCTTGAGGAAGGCCTTTCATAACCCTGGACACAGTGCGCGAGGAAAGTTTCGTTAAAATGCCACATATTCTGCAGCATCCAATGTGGTTAGTTCAGGATTTCGTTCCCAAATTCCATGATTTCCATAAGTTTTTAACAATTATTCCTTCTTTTAATGTTTATTGTTGAATTTCTTTTTGTGGACGGACAACTACTTGAAGGTTCGTTAACATCCATAGTTTAATCAATTAAAAACAGGTAACAACACTATACAGGGTGTTTCAGAATAAGATGCTGATCCTTAATGGTGTGAATCCTTAGGTGATTTTAAGGGCCTTATTTTTTACCAGCCAGATTGAACGGAATCAATTATCGCCAATTTCTTGAACACACTTTACCAAATTTGCTAGACGACGTCCCTATTTTAACCCGACATCGTATGTGGTTTATGCACGATGGTGCACCTGCCCATTTCAGTCTCTTAGCACGAGAGTTTTTAAATCAACATTATAGTAATCGATGGATAGGGCGCAGAGGAACACAATCGTGGCCACCCACATCCCCTGATCTAAACAGTCTAGATTTTTTCCTGTGGGGACATCTGAAAGCGTTGGTTTGCAGCATCCCAATAAATACTGAAGAGGAGTTGAGAAACCGCGTAATAGTTTGTTTCGACACCATCAGAAATATTCCAGGAATTTTTCAAAGGGTACGAGACTCAATGAGGAGAAGAGCTGAAGCATGCATTCTTGCAGGTGGTGGCCACTTTCAACAGCTAATCTAAATTATTTTCGTTTTTGTTCACACGTTATTTAATGTTAGTTGTTTTAATTTAATGTTAAAAAATAAACCATAGGCACAATATAACGGAACTATACAGTAGCGACACGAGCTGTCGGTACTTTTGATCTCCAGGGGTCAGTTTCAGTGACAGAAGGATGACGCGGATGACGGTATTGTCCTCTATTACACTGAGAAAAAATATGAAATTTTATGTTGAAATCGCTTTTACACTGAAAAAAAGTCAATTTAAAGCACATCTGCTCCTTATTTTTTCTTGGGAATCCATCGAAAATCAGCAGCAAAAGTTCGGCACAAACACTTCAAAGCACCTTCAAACACTTAAACGCACGATAAAAACCAATAAATTTACAAAAACTAAACAAACTACAATCCACACAAGCTTTGTTTACCTTTCTGACTGACTTATTTGTCACTAAAAAGATGGCCGCTACGCGCATTGCGCAGAGAAATTTGGGTCTGTCTAAATCGCCTCGTGTCGCTACTGTATAGTTCCGTTATACTGTGCCATAGGCACATAGCGAATGCGCATTTAACGCTTTTTATTTTTTTTGTCGGAAACTGTTTGTCGGACGATAAAAAGGCAAGATATTAAATTTGGCCTAAAATGAATGAGTATTTTAAAAATAATTTTTATCTTGAGAAAAAGCAGTGGCGTACATAATATTTTTCCAAAATGTCTCTTTCAAGACGCCACTGGTTAAAAATTTTTAAAATTTTTCTAGACCAAAAAATGGCTATTGATGCTTAGAGGGCATGTGTGAAAAATTCATAAAAATAACTAGAAAGTTGTTAAAGTTATGATAGAAAAACGATTTTTTTCTTAAAACTTTAACGCCCTGTAGTTCGAAAGTTGATAGGTTAAGGATATAATATGTCAATTTGAACTTTTCTTCTTAAAATCACCTAAGGATTCACACCGTTAAGGATCAGCATCTTATTCAGGGCCATCTTTAGGCATGGGCTCGGGCCCGAGGCCCCCGGCCACGGGGGGCCCCGCCGATCCCTCTACGGCTGACAGAATTTCTTAAAAAGGCTTATGTATTAACACTATTAACTGGGAATTAACATTAATTTGACTAAAATGTTTATTTAAAGAATCATAAAAAAAAAGTAATCATTTAAAATCTGGCAACAATAATTTGTCTGTAATTAGAATAATGGTAATCTGCGACATCTGTTGGTGAGTGGCAGTATATAGTATGGAGAATCTCTGGCGTAGGGCGTGGCGCTTCCTCGGCTCAATAGTAAAGAGAAAACTTGAAATTAAATTATTCATCATTTATTCATTTACAATAATTAACAACATGAATCAATATTTCAAATTTAATACATCGACAGAAATACTACCCCACTTAAAAAAAAAATATTCATAATAAAATATTGCCGTTTATATTTAGAAATTTCTTTATTTCTACGTTTTCTCGGGTTGGGCTATCAAAAAGTAAATTTCTAGATTTTAATAGTCCAAAAAAGGCGTCGCCCCCAAAAAAAATTTGCCTGCGGCGCTTTTTTTAACAAACAAAGATAGTGGAGAGGCCACAACGTCAAAAGTGCCAAGGGCCCCACATACCTAAAGACGGCCCTGATCTTATTCTGAAACACCCTGTATAAAGTCTAATAACTCTATATTCACACAAAACAATATCTATGTGAACGGCCCATACCTATACTACGAAAACTGAAAAAAAGCTCACAAAATCAATCGATTAATTAATGCGAAAACCTTGCCAGCACGCTCCTTTTTAAATTTTTGAAGTTGTGAACTCGGGCTCTGTGTGTTGCCCTATTTATTTTCTCCGCGGTCAGAACCTCAGTATCGAAATGGCCGTGCTATTTTAAATGCAATTAGTTAACTGCGGTTTGTATGACAACGTCACCTCCTAAGTTCAGTATGTTTGTGGCAGCAAAGATTACTTTATGCATAAAAAACATTGTCTTGGATAATATTTTTATTTTGCGCTAAATAGATTTAGTGATCGGTATTAAATGAGTCACTGCTATGAACGAAAAATTACTAAAGTACCTGGAAGGTTTCAACATTATTAGTGACCGCCAGTATGGTTTCCGTAAGTAGTCTAGATCAACAGGAGACCTTCTCGCTTATGTTACTCACGTTTCGAACATCGCAATAGAACATCATGGGGAGTCCCGGACGGTAGCACTAGACATTTTCAAGGCCTTTGATCGAGTATGGCATCAGAGGCTCCTTACTAACGTGAGAGCATGCGGAATGCCGGTTCAATTTTGTTCATGGCTATCGAGCATTCTTAAGGACCGTTCTCTGCGAGTGGCGATGGACGGATTTCTTTCAGACACATTTAACATCAACGTCGGAGTCCCTCAAGGTTCTATATTGTTGCCCACCCTCTTTTCACTATACATTAACGATCTCTTGGAAAAAACTAAAAGTATTATATATAGCTTCGCTGATGACAGCACGCTTGTTTCATCTTTTACTTTGAATGCTCGGACATCGGCTGCCAATGCACGTCTCGATAGGCAGCAAGAGGTCTAACATCTCAACAAAGACCTGGAAAAAATTCTGTCCTGGGGTGACAGTAACCAAGTAGAATTTAACGCTAAAAAAAAACCAGGCGGCAGTTTTTTCTAAAAAAGTTAATGTCGAAGAACCGGATATAGTCAAGGCGGGGCACTCGATTGCCTTGGCTTCATCAATTTACTTATTGGGCGTCAATTTGGATAGTCATATGTGTTGGCATAGTCACGTTACGGCCATTGTTAAGGCAGCCTTGCAGAAGCTTGGAATACTTCTCCGAACTAAGAACCTCTATACATCCCAACAACTTTTGATGCTCTATAAAGCCCAAATTCGACCATCGCTGGAGTACTGTACGCATATTTGGGGCTCTGCTCCTTAACGAACCTTGAGATTGCTAGATTATATTTAAAGAAGAGCCATTTGTTTGATCTCGGTGACCAAGATCTGACAAACAACCTGGAAAGCCTTGAACATCGAAGGCAGGTTTGCGACTTGAGTCTATTTTACAAATATTTTTAGGGCAAGTGCTCAAATGAGGTTGATTCCACCCAGATCGGTGCACGGTAGAAATACACGACGAGCCACTGCAGCCCACCCGTACGTGGTTCAGCTTAGTGTCCCTAAAACGACACTGTTTAAGAGTTCTTTCAGCTGGAGAACGTCACTCTGGAACGACCTCCCTGAGAAAGTGTTCCCGAACGAGTATAATCTCCAAAGATTCAAGACCAACGTGAATCGTTTCCTGCGCACACGCACGGCTCGCAGAGGATTAATCCTGCAGTGCTGTGCCTTATCATAAAAATGAAAAACTGACAGAATTTGTAGACTTTGGGCATAGCTTTACAATATTTTTTTTGTTGAAAGTCTTCTTTATTTTGTTTAATGAAATACCCTGCAATATGTTATATTTTGTTCGAAAATAACTCTTAATTCCCTACATTTTATTATCTTATTTCAAAAAGTTTTTAGGAAAGACTGAGGATTTAAAAAATTGGTATCTTAAAAAAGCTTAACATGTGTTTTTAAACTTGATGGTTATTTGAATTTTTTCGATTTTTTTAATATTTTCGATTTGAAACCACGTTTCCACGTTAAACGAAAATGAAAAAGAAAAATGCGAGTAAGTGATGGAAATTTTAAAGAGTGGTTCGTCCCATACAGTTGTCGTTTACAAATTTATGTGTTAATTGTTTTATGCAATCAGTTTTTGCATTGTGGTTTTGATGGCCCACGTAGAGAAAAAAGATTTTTTATCAATGAAGTGTTCCTGTTTCCTGACAAAGAAGCACTGATGATGGCCTAAGACCGAAAGCGCTCTGCTCTTTAATAATGGTTAGAAGATTATAGGTACATTTAATACACAAAAACGATTGTTTCTCCCTCTTAATTCAAAAAGTGTACACAGCTCTACCTTATCAACTTATTAAGAAAATGTTTCAATTAAGACTTTAAAATAAGATTAAGGCAGTTTGATTACCAAGCGGTAGAGTTAAAAAAAACGCAAAAAAAATGTTTACCAATTTTTTTAAAAAAACACCCTTTACCAACCCCTCTACAGTACGTTTTTTGGACGATCAGTCAATTTTGCTTCCTTAAAGTATATAGAATGATATAAAATGGGTCAAACATTTTAGCAGTTAGTTTCAGAGTTGTCAGCCCGAGAGCTGACAACTTCTACTATGATTTTAAGTCTGCCGATTTTAGATTGATAAATGACTACTGCTGGGACAGCATCTTGGTGAACACGGATGTTGATAATATGATTAATATTTTCTATGATATACTCTATAATTGCTTTGATCTTTTTGTTCCAATTAAGAGGGTGCCTAGCGGAAAGTTCCCTAGATGGCTTGGCAATGACTTAAAAAATCTAACAATTGAAAAAAAAACTGCTCACAAGAATTACAAAATTAGTAAGTCCGCTCACGATTATGAGGTCTTTTCAAACCTAAGATCTCAGTGCAAGGTTCTCTCTCGAGAACACTATAAAAAATTTGTACAAGGTACTGAAAATCTTCTCTGTAGCAACACTAAGCCATTCTGGAATTTTGTCAACTCGAGACGTACAACACCTCAGATACCCAATGTGCTGACACTAGATAATGAAATAAAAAAATCTATTTGCAGACTATTTCTCATCTGTTTATTCTTTTGACAGCCCAGTGTATGGTAGGAAATTATCATGGAATCATCATAATATAAACAACTGCTCAATATCCATATCTGAAATATATACAGAGCTTGGTGGACTGAGTCCACACAAAGGACCTGGCCCTGATAATATTCATCCCATCTTTCTTAAAAACTGCTCTTTCATACTTGCAAGGCCTTTACATATCATATTCAATAAATCCCTAGAGAGCGGATTCTTCCCTACATTCTGGAAATGAAGTTTTGTCGTTCCCATTCATAAATCGGGGGATAAATCTAACATCAGTCCACTCAATCTACACCGACTTTTCCAAGGCCTTCGATAAGGTCCCGCACAATATATTAGTTGGAAAGCTGGAAACTATGGGGATATCTGGATCTATGCTTTGCTGGATAACTAGCTATCTTGCTGATCGGATCCAGATAGTTAAAATTAATAACTTTCTATCGCGAGAGATACTAGTACCATCGGGAGTTCCCCAGGGATCCCACATAGGTCCTCTTCTTTTTAACCTCTTTGTCAATGACGTTACACCTTGTTTCCGAGGACTGCATTGCTTTGCAGGATGACCTCGACCGATTTGTAGCATGGTCTCATGACAATGGTATGCATATTAACACCTCAAAGTGCATTCTCTTGGTATTCTCTCGTCGGCAATTAAAAACTATTTACGATTACAATGTAGACGGCACAATTTTAACTTCTGTTGACAACATGAGAGATCTGGGTATAATTCTCGACTCAAAATTATCATTTGTTACTCATATATCTACACTAGTGAGCAAGTCGTTGAGAATGCTGGGATTCGTAAGCAGAACTACGGGAGACTTTATGACTATTCGTTCCTTTAAAATCCTCTTTTGCAGCCTTGTCAGAAGTGGTTTGGAGTATGCAGCCTCTGTGTGGAATCCTCAATATGCCTGTCATGTTAACAGAATTGAGCGCGTGCAGAGGAAGTTTATGCACCATATCCACTTTAGATTTTTCAGAGACACTGAATATAACTACGAGAGAATGTGTCAGAGACTGAATATGTCACCACTTCATGATAGAAAAAGTCTCCATGATCTTCTCCTTTTCTTTAAAATCATTAATTCTATTGTCGACTGTCCATACCTTACCTCTAGTGTTACCTTGCATGTACCCCCTGTCAACACAACAAACGACCAAACTTTCTACCAACCATATCACCGAACCAACTATGGTTGTAATTTCTTTCTTCCCAGGTTAGTGTCTCTCGCTAACCAGAATCAGCTACAACGGTTAAACTTCTTTTGCCCCCTTAAGAATTTTATTAAACAGCTGTATGAGGTAAACGCTGTTGGACTGCGAATGGGTGAACAGTGATGTCAAGTCTTTTCTTTTTCTTTTTCATACTTTAGTTTAGTGGTAGTACTTGTAAAGTGGTTATTATAGAACCTATTCACACTTTAACGAACTATGCATGCTAGCTTTAGTTATCATTTTATTTCTAGTCTTAGTCTTAGTCTTAGATATAGTCATTACTATTATTTTGTATGTTATTTGTAAAAAATGGCACTGGCCGTCAATAAATAAATAAATAAATAAACAAAGTGCAAACGGGATGACACAATATGATCAGCTTTTAACTCCACTAGCAAACCCCATGAATGACCTACTAATATAATAGCCCGTTATGTCTTACAGATAAAATTAGAAACTTTTATTTAATTTACTTTGCTGTGAAATTTTGCTTGCTTGAATGAATAGCAGATGAATTTTCGGCAATAATTCAAGCACTTGTGAGTAGGCTTTAGTATAAGAGTTTAAGAAGTCTTTCTGCATCTCGTCTAGAATTCGAGATATCTTCCGTTCACTCACTATATTGGATTGTAATGTTTTCTAAAAGGTTGTTAACGTTATAATAATGGTAAAAACATAGTGGGAAGTAGTGTGGACTTCCGTATTCATGAAATCAGATTAAGCTACATTGTTATACCTACTTTGTTCAATGTCTTTTCACGGCGTCGTTCTTTATTCAACTTCATGCATTTGACCAATTTTGTTCCTATAATAGTTATTTATGATTGTTTATTTCTATCTTTTTTTAATCAACGTATTCATTATTTAACCATTTTGTTTAAATAAGGTAAAAAATATTAGCCGAGATCAACATAAAACAACATTAACCCTATTTAGGCAAACATAAATCAAGAACCATTGTCATATTATTATTAATATATGCTAAAGTCTATAGCATGCAACATAATATTACACGTAATTCCCGTAATTCTATGTACTTTGTCGCATTTATTCTGTTTGTTACATCATAAATAAAAAATTGAAATATAATGATATTGCTACAATTTTCATCGGTATCGCTAGTATCTATAATCTACAGGGTGTCTCACGATCGATGGTAGGTGTCTCACGGTCGATGGTAGGTTAGACGTTTACGGAAAACGCGACATAGAAAATTAGTAAAAATTTGACAACTTGGGTAATTGGCTTTGCTCTATCGATCTAAAATATTTTCAACAACGCAGCGTTGCCGCTTATACAAAAAAGTAGCAACATATTTGATATTTTAAATGGAACACCCTGTATATAATTGCATTTTCCGCTTCATTATTGATTTGTAATTATTTTTGTATAATACGTTCCTATACCTATCTTTAGCGGTTTTCGAGAAATTAATTAATTTCCATATATTTTGTTCAAAACATAGCTCTAATTAAATGTTTATTACTGCGGTATTTGGATTCGTAGACAGCTGAAATTTTAAATGTAGTTTACCTTATCTTGTGTATTAATTATGCATAAAGAAATTTGTTCTGTATTATGCAGGGTCGTTCAAAATTCGTCATTTTACCGCTTGATACAAAACTGGTGAAAAGTGCATTTTTCCAAATAGAACACCCTGTATATTATTAAATATCCTGCAAGAAAATTAATGTCCCTTCCAAATGATATATCATGTTCCTATACCTAAATAGTTAAGATGTCGAAATAAAAGCAAGGTTTTGTAAAAATCGGATTATTTTGGCATATTTGTCTTAGATAGCCATGAAATCCCAAGATGGAACATATCTTTATGAAAATTTGATAGTTAGTGCATCAATATTAAAAAATGTGTTAGTTTTTAACTTTTAGTTAAGAAAGCGACCTAAAAAGAATTAAAATGGAGGGAAATAACTATTCAAATGAAATTTTGATGAAATTGTTTATTCTTCATGGACCATGTAACGAAATTATAGCAAGAACATGCAGAAGGTTCAACGAAATGTTTCCCGATCAACAACTAATCAACGAGAGAAAGTTTGTACGATTACAAAATAATTTTGTTAATTATGGGTCAAAACTGAAAACAAAACTAATTTCAGTAGGGACAAATAACATGAATACAGTGAAATAGCAAATAACAATGCAAGACAAAAGCATATCATAAAAGGGTTCAAGATTTTTTTAATAAATGTTCAAAATGACGACCGTTGACTTACAAACATTTTTCAATCCGTATACTCGGAGATTCAGTTGTGGCCTTCCTTATTTCACTGGCATCAAGCTGTTCAATGTAAGTGATCACTCGTTGGCGAAGGTCTTGTTTGCTCTGTACTGGTGTCCTGTATACTTTTCTTTTCAAATCACCCCACAAGTAGAAATCAAGTGGCGTGAGATCGGGCGATCTAGCAGGCCAATCCCACGGTCCCAAATGTCTTAGCCAACGATCGTCGAAAATTTGAAACAACTCTCTTGTTACTGTCCCAGTGCAATGGGCTGGTACCCCGTCCAGTTGAAACCAACAGGTACGATACTCTTCTAATGATAGATTGTCTAGAAACTCGTTCACACCTGATTTTAGAATTTGAACGTATCTTTCGAAATTTAGAGATTCCTCGTAAATGTGATACTCTATTTTGTCATCTTTTAGGAGGCAAAAAACGTTAAAACTGAACGTTTCTTGAAATCCCATTTCCTTAACAACATGTGGATTTTGGTCAGCCCAGAAATGCTCGTTCCTTCTATTGAAAATGCCCACCCTGAAGAATTTAGCTTCATCCGTCCAAATTATTTTCTTTAGAAAGTTAGGATCTTCTTGGACGCGGATCAGCATTGCTTCACAAAATTGTACTCTACATTGGTAATCTTCCAGTTTCAGGGCTTGAACTTTTGTGAACTTGTATGGGTGCATGTCATGATTATCAAGGATCCTTTGAAAAGAGGTACGAGTTATGCCTAAATCTTCTTCTGCTCTTCTAGTGGAAGCTTGAGGAAAAGCGTGAAAATAGGCTAAAACATTTATGATGTTGTCTTCATCAGAAGTTACAGGCTTGGTAAATGTTTTTCCGATTTCAGTTTTGACCCATAATTAACAAAATTATTTTGTAATCGTACAAACTTTCTCCCGTTGATTAGTGGTTGATCGGAAAACATTTCGTTGAACCTTCTGCATGTTTTTGCTATAATTTGGTTATATTGTCCATGAAAAATAAACAATTTCATCAAAATTTCATTTGAATAGTTATTTCCCTCCATTTTAATTCTTTTTAGGTCGCTTTCTTTACTAAAAGTTAAAAACTAGCAAATTTTTTATTATTGATGCACTAACTGTCAAATTTTCACAAAGATATGTTCCATCTTGGGATTTCATGGCTATCTAAGACAAATATGCCAAAATAATCCGATTTTTACAAAACCTTGCTTTTATTTCAACATCTTAACTATTTAGGTATAGGAACCTGATATATCATTTGGAAGGGACATTAATTTTCTTGTAAGATATTTAATAATATACAGGGTGTTCTATTTGAAAAAATGCACTTTTCACCATTTTTGTATCAAGCGGTAAAATGACGAATTTTGAACCACCCTGTATAACAAAGAACAAATTTCTTTATGCATAACTAAAACACAGGACAAGGTAAACTACATCCAAAATTTTAGCTGTCTACGAATCCAAATACCGCAGTAATAAACATTTAATTAGAGCTATGTTTTGAACAAAAAATATGGAAATTAATTAATTTCTCGAAAACCGCTAAAGATAGGTATAGGAACGTATAATACAAAAATAATTAGAAATCAATGATGAAGCGGAAAATGCAATTATATACAGGGTGTTCCATTTTAAATATCAAATATGTTGCTACTTTTTTGTATAAGCGGCAACGCTGCGTTGTTGAAAATATTTTAGATCGATAGAGCAAAGCCAATTACCCAAGTTGCCAAATTTTCAGTAATTTTTTATGTCCCGTTTTCCGTAAACGTCTAACCTACCATCGACCGTGAGACACCCTGTATATATACACGCTGTTTCCTAAGGAAGTACAAAAAGTGTACGAAAATGTGTTATTGACTCGTCATCGCAAGAACTCCCAGGTAGTAAATTTTGTAATTTTTTCTTAAGCCAGTTTTGAAATATAACACCGTTTCAATACATTTCAATAAAAAAAGCAATGTTGCCATATTTTGAAAACCATACGAAATGGAGATTTGACATTTGGGGGCTTTGATCCAGTTGGAACCTTGATATGATTACAATAAACGTAAAAAGGAACTTCTATTTAAAAAACTAAAGTTACTTACAGTATTCCAGAAACGGTAAACTTGGCAACATTGAAAAATAGTACCATTGAATCGGGCATCTTCAAAACCTTCTCCCTTATGTTTCTCACGTTTGGCACAACACAACAGAACATCATGGGGAGTCCCGGGCGGTAGCACTAGACATTTCCAAGGCCTTTGACCGAGTATGGCATGAGGGGCTCCCTCAGACGGGGGCTCCTAACTAAAGTGAGAGCATACGGAATGCCGGTTCAATTTTGTTCATGGCTGTCGAGCTTTCTTAAAGACCGTTCTCTGCGAGTGGCAAGGACGAAAATCATTCAAAAATGTGGACTTATTTTAATTAATTCAGAGCAAGGCGAATCACACATTAAAACTTAAATCATTATGTGACCTTTAATGTATTATTATTTATAGTGCAATAAAAAGATGCAGTACAAGGTGTACAATAAACAAAAAACTTTCCCTGGATACGTGCTTGTACAGGGATCTCGTAAACCACAGGAGATACAGAGATGGTTAAATTAGAGAAAAGTTGCGCATAATTGAATCAATCCTGTAACGTCATTATCTCAAATTTAAAAAATTCCGAATGCTTCCGAAGATATATGGATAAAACCAAATTTTCGCGATTTCGTTTTAATTGATTTATGATTCTATTTGAAAAGACATGTCAAAATAAATTTTACATTCTCATTGCCACTTTTTTTCCCCTACAGGATGGTTTAATTACATTTTTGATCCGACGTTTCGTTTAGTCACAACCATCATCAACTTTGTTATTTTAAATAGTCGGAAAATTTTATTTTATGCTTAGTAGATTCTACGTTTTATTCTAAATCCAACGGTGTATCACACTTATTAGTTATTAGATGTTTCGATATAGAAGAACACATCATCATTGAAAATAGGCACATTATCGAAAATATGTATGTTGTTATTGTTGTATTTAAACACTAGTAGGATTTTAAAACATTTTTTTAAAAGAAACTTATACCAAAACATAATATCTAATAAAACTTATCTGAAAAGTGCAACAAGTAGGTAATAATTAATTTTAATTATTAAATACAATTATTTTTTATTTAAAAAAAATATATCATAATATTCAAACATAACGTACCATTTAAATTCGGCATCATATGGGTGGCTATGAAATTGATTGACGTTCGCAATTGTTTAAATAATATGTAGTTTCTTTAGATCTGTCACTTAGTTACAGAGACTTGTTAGCTTTAAATTTGGTAATTATTATTATGTTTTTTTAAATTTTAAACTGTTGCATTGTGAAGTAAAATTTAAAATAATGGAACATTATTCTAACGAAGAAAAATTTGACATGATTTGCTGTTACATCGAGAGTCATAAGAATTGTGCGCAAGCAGAGATGCAATATTTTCAAAAATATCCCGAACGGCGTCAACCAAATCGATCAATTTTTAAGAGGCTAGTTACAAATTTAAAAGAGAATGGCGCGTTTGAAAAACCTGTGTTACATCGCCAAAAAAATTATGACCCTGAACAGGTAATGACCGTTTTACTTGCTGTAGCAGAAGATGATACTGCAGGACTTCGTGCTATTGAAAAGGAACATTCTGTTCCTAAATCAGTCTCGCAAAGAATTCTCCATAGGAAAGAGTACCGTCCTTATAAATTCCGCATCTGTCATTCTTTGCTTCCTGGGGATTACGAGCGCGGAATGACTTTTTGCGAGTGGTTTACTAGACAATGCGATGAAAATCATCATTTTCCATATAATGTTCTCTGGACTGACGAAAGTAATTTTTCCAACAATGGCATCTTTAATAGAAAAAATCGTCACTATTGGTCAACACAAAATGAAAATCGAGTTCATACATCTAGATATCAACATCGTTTTGGATTTAACGTGTGGTGCGGTATTTTGGGAACCCGGATCATTGGGCCTATAATTTATGAAGCAACACTAAATTTAGAAAGATACGAAGAAATTTTAAGAAACGACATTGAAAATATTCTTGACGACCTTCCTCTAGCAGTAACCAATAATATGTGGTTTCAACAAGATGGGGCTCCTCCTCATAATTCCAGAAATAGTATGGAATATCTGAGAGACCGTTCCCAAAATAATTTAATAGCCACTCGTGGTCCCATAAACTGGCATCCGCGATCCCCAGACCTCACGATAATGGGCTTTTTTTTTGGGAATTCCTTGATAATGAAGTTTACTGGAAGACTTTTCAAAATAATGATGAGTTGAAGGCCGAAGTTCGAGCTGCAATAAATAAAATAACTCCAGAAATGTTAAATAACCTTATGGAAGAATAAATCTTTAAAAATCCTTACTTGTCAGATGGAGTAGAATAAATATAATATACTAATTAGGAAAATATTTCCTAGCCATCTGATGAAAACCTTATACTATAAGGCCGTATTTGGCTAACACAGTTAGCGCTACAATACTAAATTGATTGCTTAAAACTACCAAGAAAGGAAGACCTCTCTGTTGGTAGGATGCTGCTACCTATGGACCGGTTTCGAACTTATTGGTTCTCGTCAGCATAGGGTAAGCGCAGACATACCTAACAACAGAAAGGCCTCAAGTCTTTATAACCAGTTTTATCGTCCTGCTCAGGCAGTGAACGACAAATGGCGCCATCTCTTAGAAGTTTTAAGCAATCAGGAGAAAGGACTATACCTTTAGGTATATTAAAACTATAAATCTTTAAAAATCCTTACTTGTCAGATGGAGTAGAATAAATATAATATACTAATTAGGAAAATATTTCCTAGCCATCTGATGAAAACCTTATACTATAAGGCCGTATTTGGCTAACACAGTTAGCGCTACAATACTAAATTGATTGCTTAAAACTACCAAGAAAGGAAGACCTCTCTGTTGGTAGGATGCTGCTACCTATGGACCGGTTTCGAACTTATTGGTTCTCGTCAGCATAGGGTAAGCGCAGACATACCTAACAACAGAAAGGCCTCAAGTCTTTATAACCAGTTTTATCGTCCTGCTCAGGCAGTGAACGACAAATGGCGCCATCTCTTAGAAGTTTTAAGCAATCAGGAGAAAGGACTATACCTTTAGGTATATTAGAACTATAAATCTTTAAAAATCCTTACTTGTCAGATGGAGTAGAATAAATATAATATACTAATTAGGAAAATATTTCCTAGCCATCTGATGAAAACCTTATACTATAAGGCCGTATTTGGCTAACACAGTTAGCGCTACAATACTAAATTGATTGCTTAAAACTACCAAGAAAGGAAGACCTCTCTGTTGGTAGGATGCTGCTACCTATGGACCGGTTTCGAACTTATTGGTTCTCGTCAGCATAGGGTAAGCGCAGACATACCTAACAACAGAAAGGCCTCAAGTCTTTATAACCAGTTTTATCGTCCTGCTCAGGCAGTGAACGACAAATGGCGCAAATGCTGACGAGAACCAATAAGTTCGAAACCGGTCCATAGGTAGCAGCATCCTACCAACAGAGAGGTCTTCCTTTCTTGGTAGTTTTAAGCAATCAATTTAGTATTGTAGCGCTAACTGTGTTAGCCAAATACGGCCTTATAGTATAAGGTTTTCATCAGATGGCTAGGAAATATTTTCCTAATTAGTATATTATACTTATGGAAGAAATTGTTTACCGATGTTATTTATGCTTGGAGAATGAGGGTGGAATTTTTGAAAATAAAAAATAATTTATTATAAAAATAATTGTATTTAATAATTAAAATCAATTATTACTTGTTGTATTGTTCAGATAAGTTTTATTAGATAATATTAGGTTTCTTTTAATTTTGTCCCATAATCTTAAGATTTACGCATTTGAACACAAATTTAATAATATTGTAAATAATTTCAAATAAAAAAATGTTTTAAAATCCTACTAATGTTTAAATACAACAATAAAAACATATATATTTTCGATAATGTGCCTATTTTCATTGATGATGTGTTTTTCTATATCGAAACGTCTAATAACTAATAAGTGTGATACACCGTTGGATTTAGAATAAAACGTAGAATCTATTAAGTATAAAATAAATATTTCCGACTATTTAAAATAACAAAGTTGATGATGGTTGTGACTAAACGAAACGTCGGATCAAAAATGTAATTAAACCATCTTGTGGGGGAAAAAAAGTGGCAATGAGAATGTAAAATTTATTTTGACATGTCGTTTCAAATAGAATCATAAATCAATTAAAACGAAATCGCGAAAATTCGGTTTTATCCAAATATCTTCAGAAGCATTCGGAATTTTTTAAATTTGAAAACATGACGTTACAGGATTCAATTATGCGCAACTTTTCTCTAATTTAACCATCTCTGGATCTCTTATGGTTTACGAGATGTAGAGTGCATTCTTATCTGGGACACCCTGTATAGCTTCGCTGATAACAGCACACTTATTTCATCTCTTTCTTTAGATGCTCGAACATCTACTGCCAATGCACATCTCTATAGGCAGCAAGAGGTCTAACATCTCAACAAAGACCTGGAAGAAATTCTGCCTTGGGGTGACAGTAACTAAGTAGAATTTAACGCTAAAATTTTTTTTTTCTAAAAAAGTCTATGTTGAAGAACCGGAACTAGTCATGGCGGGACTAGATTCCCTTGGCTCCATCAATTAATTTATTGGGCGTCAATTTGTATACTCGTATGTCTTGGCATAGTCACGTTGCTGCTATTGCTAAGACAGCCTCGCAGAAGCTTGGACTATTTTTCTGAACTAAGAGCTTCTATACACCCCAACAACTTTTAATGCTCTATAAAGCCCAAATTCGACGATCGGTGGAGTACTGATCGCATATTTGGGGCTCTGCTCCTAAACATACCCTAAGATTGCTAGATTAGAAGGGCCATTCGCTTGATCGGTGACCATGATCTGACAAACAACCTGAAAAGCCTTGAACATCGAAGGCAGGTTGGCGACTTGGGTCTATTTTACAAATATTGTCATGCCAAGTGCTCAACTGAGGTTGCCCGCTTGATTCCACCCAAAACGGTGTATATTAGAAATACACGACGAGCCACTTCAGCTCACCCGTACGTGGATTAGCTTAGTATCCCTTAAACGACACTGTTTATAAATTCTTCCATCTGGAAAACGTCATCTCTTTGGAACGACCTACCTGAGGCCGTGTTCCCCAACGAATATAATCTCCAAAGATTTAAGACCAACGTGAATCATTTCCTACGCACAAGCACCGTTCACAGAGCGCCATAAAGGATTAATCCTGCAGTGCTGTGCCTTATCGTAAAAGAAAATACCTGAAGAACTGAATTTTGGTCGTTGGCCAACAAAGCAACACCATGCACTGGTTTCTCATTAGAAATATACATTAAAAGGTATTGCAGTATAACCTAGCAAAACTTAAACTATGAAAGCCTAATCTAATAACCAATTTGTAGCGAAATTCCACACAATACAATAAAAAACTGAAAGTAACGCTCACAATACATACGCCAACACGGTTGTAAATAAAGGATAAAGAGATAAGCGGTAAGATAAACGTCAATTTTAGAGGAATGTCAAAAAATCCTAGAAATCCTACTTACTGCGCATGAGTAAAGCTTCCGGGAAAGAAAGAACATTATTAGATTGTTCGGCCTAGTACCTTTGCTTTTCTACTGGTGGGTGTTGTAAATGACCAACAACCCCTTTATTGTCAAGCCACTGGTTGCAATGTGTGTCACATGATATTTTTAAAATGTGACCTCTAATAATACAAACTTATACCTAAAAGTTAACTAGATCCGAATAAATAAAAAACAACACTTTGAGGACACCATCATCAAGGGCCATGGAAATATTTGCGAACCTATGTTAATATGAACATATTTCATATATTTTCCGTAGAATCATATCTTAAAATTTGTTATCGTCCTTTCCAGACAGCCTGTATCTATACAGGGTGTCCAAGATAAGCAGAGCCTCCATGGCGATATCTTATTAAAATAAAAGTATAGTAATAATTATAACTAATCATAATTATAAAGATAGGCAGATAATTGAGATATTAATTATCCTAATATTAAGTAGATAAAGACTTATATAGAAGTAAGAACAATATGAAAACGGATAAATTGGAATAAATATTAATATTTATAAAAATAATCTTCTAAGTATGTGCAATACAACCATTTAATTTTTAAATTTTAGTCATCATATTCCGAGTAGTCCGATGAACTATCGTCGTTGGGGTCCAGAGAAATACTAAGGGGCTCTACAGTGTTTTCTAGCATGTTTTTAGCTTCCCACATTCTTTCTTCTATTTCAATCACATGTTCGACTCACTTACTCCATTTTTCAAAATCCACTGTCTTATTCCCTCTTGCAAGAGGTTTCCAACGTCTCTCACTTTAAAAGTGGTGTTATGCCTTGCTGCAAACCCTTTTACTTGCGCCCACACCAATTCTATGGGGTTTAATTCACAGTGATATGGCGGAAGGCGAGGTACCGTTATATTTAGTTTTGAAGCGATTTCGTCGACAACAGATTTCGTACAACGTTTAACTTTACAATCTCCAGTAGCACCTTTCCAGCATATCTTTATGAAATGGCTTCTTATTTACAGTAAGCCAATGAATGATGTCATTGTTTTTCCAACAAGACGTTGGTATTTTTTCGAATTTTCTTAAGTGGTAGCTGGCATTATCCATGACTATAACAGACCCAGAGGAAATAAGATCTAGCATTTGCTATAGAGGTATACTTCACAAAGATATCAGCGTTCATGTCTTCATGATAGTCTTCAGTCCGACAAATTCATTTTTGCTATCAATGTGAGTTTACTAATCTTTTACCATTTCCCGAGGGTGCATGCTTTATTCCAGTAGACCATCCTTCCATGACAGCTTGCCTCGCGCTTTTTATATGTTTATTCTGTCATATTTTACCAACGGTATATCCTTCATTTAACCAGGTTTCGTCCATATAATAGTAGATAGAGATAGTAATAAAAACCAGGATTACTTCATTTATGCATAGGCATGTTACTGCGGACCCTTATCAGTATCGATTTATTAAAGAAAGCAACACATTAAGTGCTACTACAGATCTCGTCAACTTGATCGCAAATGAAAGTTTTGATAAAGTCTGTGCGTTTTAAGAAGTCCGATATCGGATTAAATCACCAAGGGATGTTATCGCTTTTAAAGCAGTAAGTCGGTTAAGTTACAATATCTTCGCACCTTCGCTATACTTGATCACACCGAACATCCCACTGGTTTACTGTATTCTATTACTGGGCGAAATCAGCGGTTTCAAAACAAAATTATCTTAGAATTACGCGTTGAGCATAAATAATAATTAAATAGATAATTAAATTATTTTGCTATTATTATAGTTAAATCTATATAATAATCGCTATTTTCCAAGAACCAATTAAAATTTGCTCAAGTGCGGGATGGTTAAATATGTTAAAGATTTTGTCAGGTATATACTTTTCCGATAATGACATTATTTTGGGATTATTATAATTAAATCTTCATAATAATTACTATTTTCCAAGAAATAATTAAAATTTGCTGAAGTGCGGGATGGTATGTTCTACTTTATTTTAAATAATCTTCTAATCTAATCTAATATCGGTAAGCCTAGCGTTATAAAGTTATGGGAGGAGGCGCTTAGCCAAGCGGGCAAAGAAGAATGGCGGAAATGCATTGAACACACAGAAAAAATTATTTTTGAATCTTATGAGACAGAACAGGTTATAGACGAAATAAGACCGTTAATTATTACGAATGATGATGATGATGACGATGATGTTGATTCTGATAAGTCTAAAAGCATGGGTGAAATTTCAAATGCAGAGAAAGACTACTTTTGGTAGTACCTATCTACAAGTAGGTACGTTCTGTCGCAAGACAACAAAATTGGTTCTTTTTAGAACCAAAACTTTATAAAAAAGAATTCGTAAAACTAATTTGTCTGAATACTACAAAAGCTAAAAAATTATTATTTTTCTTTACCTAAACTAATTTTTGATTTACTTTAAATTATTTTATTTAGAAAATGTAATTCATCAACATCCAAAATTACCTTCAATATAATTTATTGTTTGAGAGCCACCGACATAATGCTCAAGAGGTTTTATGGCTTAGCGGACTTCTTAAAAAGCACAGACTTTATATTGTTAAGCAAAATGTATAAATTGGGCATCAGATGCGCTATATATAATTTAATTAAAATCTATCTACTAAGTGGTGAACAATATGTAAATCTTGATAAACATGTTAGTGAAAACAAAAAAATTGAATGCGAAGTGTCACAGGGATCAGTGCTAGGACCTCCATTGTATTCATTGTTTGTGCTTAGCTTGCGATGCTCGGGGTTGAAGGCGCGGTATTTCACCTTTGCGGACGATACATCCCTGGTATATAGTATATAGTTTCAACAGAAAGGACTACCTTTAGATAAATGTAAATTTAGATCTTCAAAAATATAAAGACTAGCTATTATGCAATAGGTTAAAAATAAACTTCGAAAAGACTAAATACATGATTTTTAAGAAAAAAAACAAAACTATAGGGACCCCTGTTATAGGAATAAATAATTTCAATATTGAGAAAGTAGAAAAAATAAAGTATTCAGGATTAATTATAGATGATAAGCTTAATTGGAAAGAACACATTAATTTCGTATCTGACAAAATCGCACCAATGATTAGCGCTTTATATAAAAATAGAAATTATCTATCAAAAAAACAATTAAATGAATATATATAACGCCTATTTTCTATCACATTTCAGATATTTGTTGCCTGTATGGGGAAATTCTGGTGTAGTGAACTTTAACACTGTCCAGACATTACAAAATAAAGTATTAAAGATATTATTTAATTATGACTATCTGACACATACGGCGGTTTTATATAGAGAATTAGGTTTGAATCGACTGGATACACTTTTGGAGCTAGAGCAATGCAAACTTATGCATAAAATCATACATAAAAAGCAAAAGTCAAACAATGAAATATTATTTAATTTTAATATGCATACACATTGCACTAGGACTCAAGGTAATATCCATCTTAATAATATAAGAACAAATAAAGGAATTATGAGTCCACTGTACCGGGCATCTATTGCCTACGATAAATTACCAGTAGGAATAAGGAATGTTCCTCATTACAAAAAATTTCTGAAATTAACTAAACACCAGTTGGGAATTGACAAGAAAACTTAAGCTAATTATATATAAATTGTATAAAGACTAAATACGTTGCCAAATTTTACTAATTTTGTAAAATGATCGATACCAATGTTTAATTACACTGTTTAGGTCATAAAGAAAATGTATATACATATTTGTAATTATGCAATAATAAATAAACCATTCAAAAAAAAAATAATAAATATTCCTGTTTTTCCTTCAAAAATTCAAATATCGTCGTCGCCAGCAGATGATTTCGTTTTTCTTTATTAAAAGTGGTTTTCTGTTTTGAATTTTTCATAAGAAAAATTCATTTCCTTTAAAGTTTTCCATAGTTTCTTTTTATCCATAGGTGGACTGAAATCATCCTTTTTCATTTCAGACAATATTTTGCCCAAGGTAGGTATTTCTTTTTTTAGTTTTTTGTCTTAGGGAAGAGTGTAAAATGAATCGACATCAAAACCATCCTATTCACGCCGGACAGGCCGGATGAGATCGGATATCTCGTAGGATGAAGGTGCCGTTTCACACTCCCCAGTCGGTAGACCGCACGATTAAAAACCGTACGGTCGATGACCGGTTCAAGATGGCCTCTGATACGAAGTTTTCCAACAACTACCGGAAAGTAACTAAACATTTCAAATTTTTCAAACAGTGAGGCAGAGGTATGTAAACTACCTGTGCCTCTACCTACTCGATCTTGGAACCCCTGACAATAAACATAACTAAATAATAATAATTGGACTAGAACTGAATGTTATCATACCAATTTTTTTTCCATGCCTACTTTGCTGATTTAGGAAAAAAACAATAGTTTCCAAGAGATTAGATTTGTATTAATTTAGAAAAGTTTATTGAAGTTAAAGTATCCTGAATGTTTTTGTTTTTATTTTGAACCGTAACGTATCGTTTTGGAATCAGTATTTTACACTATTAAATACATAATTAAATATCTATTTATGTTATAGATCATATATGAATAAAATTTCAGTTAAATTTATAGCTGTTATAGATTTGAACAAATAAACATGTAAATATGTATACAGGGTGTTTCAGAAATACGGTATGTAACTTAAGGGGGTGATTCTTATGATATTCTAAGAAAAAAAGTTCATATTAACATGTTTCCGGAGTTGCCCCGTTCTTGATATACACATGTTGAAGTTTTTTTTAAAAAAATCGGTTGCAATCGTGAGTTTTATCAGCGGGTGGTTATTTTCAGCATTTGCTTTAATTAACTGTTGCATTTTTTTTGTATCATTATCTAAAAAAAATATTTATTTTTAATTTAAGTGTTTTAATTAACTTTCTTTTGTACAGGCAATAAAGTGGTTTTATTTTTTCTCTCGAAAACGAAGCAAGATACAAAAATAATTCAGGAAACAAAGAAGTTCTATTATTAGTTGGTAAATCCGAAAATAGTATCAAAATTAGAAAAAGGTCAGTGGCGTACATTTTTTGTCAATAATATCTGTTGAAGTGTTTCCCGGGACGCCACTGGACTTAATAAATTTAATCTAGTTAGGGCTTAGTAAGCCCCTCATCATTATGAATAACGGTACCAAGTTTCAACATAAACGGAAAAAGGAGATTTAAAAAAATTATAAAAAAACAATTTATTTTTAAAAACTTTAGCACCCTGTATATCAAAATGTTTTTTATTTTATATTAACTTCATGCCATTTTTAACTTTCATGTATGTTGTAGTTCTGATGATGGTTTAAATGTGAAATAAACCGATACGTCAACTAAACTAAACTTTTATTAATACATGACCTAGAAACCCATAAAATTGAAAAATAAAAAATCTATTATATACTTTTATTATTATTTAAAAAGCCATACCTAATTGAACTTTAAAATACATTTGCAACGCTCTAGAACCCAGGTCTGTATCTTGAAAATTTCACAAAGATGGCAAAAAAGGCTCGAAACGTAATTAAACGATAATCATCATTGAATCAAGAATAAAAAATTATCCTAAAATTTGACAAAATAAAATAAGGACCGTATTAGAAAAAATAAAGGTTAAGGTGATTTCTTGGAAATAACACGTCATAAAAAAAAATTGTGATGCAACCTTCAAGTTCATGAAAAAGTTTTGCCATTATTGCTCTAATTTTAATATTAACGCAGGAAAGAAATAAAATTTAAAGTCCAAAATATCAGTTTCTTTTTAATAACTCAAAACTTAAACATCTTACTAAAACTTTTGGTGTGTCATATTATTAGTCCGTCAATTGCACAACTTTTTCTACATTTGATCAAAGTTGTATCTCTTACCATAAGCGAGATCCCCATAGAGGCCCTCCTGTAATATGCGTTTTAATAACGAACTTAGAATATTTGCATCAAGCGCGTGTTCTATTTCGCAATAGCAACTCGACACGTGTATTCCAAGAAGCAGAGTCAGCATGATTGCAAAACGTGATGTTTAGCGTGTGAACCATGCCGACACTGCGGAATTCTTATTATAAATACCTTTGTAAAATGTTAAAATAGTTAGTATAAGATTAAAGGCGTTATAATGCCAATTTTCTATCTTAGAAGTTTGTGTAATTAAAATAATAATTTTTTTAAAAAGTTAAGTGGAGTTTTAGTGATATAACAGTGGCGCAGTCGGTAGGATGGTTTTGGTTCGGAAGCGAGAGAAAACTTTGAGGCTTCTCACTAGTGGGTGTTATGTGATCACTGAATGTCTGTTCGGTGTCATAGAACGAGTCGACGGTGTCTTGGGTGTGATCAGGGTGGTAGTCATAGTAACTCTCATCGTATTGCTAAGAGTCATCTTCATAAAATTGGGTGTTGTAGTTCATATAGTTAGCTCTGTGCTGATTTGATTGAATATCCGGGTTCCGCTGGATTACGGAGGGGCGAAACGGTGTTTGAGCTTGACTTTGTTGTGAGAATGTAGAAGGTCTCGAATTATTTTGGTACGACTGAAAGAAATTCGAATGCCGGCTTGGCAATGAGGGTCTTTGGATGTGATGGTTATTTTGAGAGAGGCTGGGCCTCTGTATCGGTTGAGATCGGCATTCGTTTGCTAAATGTCCCAAACGTCCGCAATTATAGCATTTTGTAGGTTGAATTGAGGGCCTTCGAACTGGTAAAAGAGGTTTCGCCAAGCCGGGTGGCTTATTAGTTTTCTGGGTTTCAAAGTAGGAGAGTTGGAGTTCTCTTTTAATACGGGTATGTGCATCAATGAAGTTGACAGGATTTCCTGCGCGAAAAATTTGGCCAAGGCGTGTCTCTAGGCCTGTGAGGAGGGTGTTTAGGGTCATGGTCTCAATTAGTTCACATTGTGCTTCTTTCTGGTCTTTATTCAGAGTAGAAGTTTTCTGAATGTTAGCATACATTTTCGCATTCAGGACTTGCAACCGGTTGAAAAAGGTTAGCGGGTATTCATTAGATAGTTGCTTAAGACGCTGAAGGTCTTGTATTAGGGACGATAGATCCCTGGAATCTCCAAAATGCAAATTTAGGAGATCTTTGATTTCTGAATACGTTGAAAGGTTTTGAAAAATTTGGGCGGCCCTGCCTCTTAATTTATTTTTTATGTGAATAACTAAAAGGAGGATTTGATCGCCTACTGCCATTTTGTTTGCATAGTCGCACGCGTTGAGGAATGTACCCAACGAGATCTGATCTCCATCAAATTCGGGAACTATTGAAAATATTTCGGAGAGTTTGTATGTTTCAATTTGGACTTGGACCGGGTAAGTTCTGGGGTTATTAGTAGAAGTACTTGTTTGCGAGCGAGTATCGGGCATTTTGACAATTTACGGCTCAAAAATTTTTAAAATTTCTAAATGTCACAATAAAATAATAATCAATGTCATTTTTTAAAAAAATTTTACACCTATAAAAACAGCAGGGTTGTACACAAGAATATCAGACTTTCGAACTGATGTTCTCACCAAATTATCTATGAAGTAATAAAAATCGAACGAGATAAATCAATGTAACTTACATCAACACGCTTAGATGCATGAGATGTCTTGTTCTCCACGAGCTAAGGCAACCAGGGGCTTCACTGGGTGTTCCTTCCGTTGCAGCTGTCGAGTTGGGACGTCTCTTCTGGTTCGTTTTTCCGTTAAGGGATTGGGATCCGCCGTCAACAGTTGGGTAATCTTCCTGTTCTGCAGACGTTGACGAATCCTACCGACTGCGCCACTGTTATATCACTAAAACTCCACTTAGCTTTTTAAAAAAGATTATTATTTTAATTACACAAACTTCTAAGATGGAAAATTGGCATAGTAACGCCTTTAATCTTATACGAAATATTCTAACATTTTACAAAGGTATTTATAATAAGAATTCCGCAGTGTCGGCATGGTTCACACGCTAAACATCACGTTTTGCAATCATGCTGACTCTGCTTCTTGGAATACACGTGTCGGGTTGCTATTGCGAAATAGAACACGCGCTTGATGCAAATATTCTAAGTTCGTTATTAAAACGCATATAACATAATCTTGGGCACCCTGTATAAAATGTATTGTCTTCCTAAATGATAAAAAAATGAATTTTTGATCAATAAACTAGACGATTTTTAAACTGCATTTGTCATTCCAATACATTTTAGAATTTTTACCACTGTGTTTTTATTAATACCAATACCGTTGTATTACAAATAAAATATTTTAAAATTTATTTGTTATATTCGAGTCTGCCTTATACGATCAATATAAATGGCATTACAAATTAATAATGACAATTTTTTTTTATCAAGCACAAGTGCAAGCTTGCATGTGCTAAGGCAGGGGTCTCCAAACTACGACCCGCGGGCCAAATCCGGCCCGCGACAGCTAATGGTTTATTGTTGTTATTGTCGTTATTGTTGATGTGATAAGTTGGATAAAAAATACACAGAATGATAATAACTCGGATTTATTTACGAGCTAGGTAAAGCTTAATGACAATTATAATACGCAGAAAATTTAACTTAAGCATAATCCTAACAAATAATTGAAATGAATCCAACTAACATTATAAACATATATAAACGTTATAACATATAAAATACTAATGACATTTATGTAATTGTGATTTTCCACTGACAGTAGTTTGTAGTTGTGGACCAATTTTACTTGCACCAATAATTATTAAAAGAGATTTAAGATGCTTACCGGTTAACTTAGATCTATAAACATTCTTTACGTAATCAAATAAAACAACGGCAGTCTACCTCCACAATATGTATTTCAATGTTTATGTTTATATCCTACATGTTTCGGACATAGAAACGTCCATCATCAGGGATACTAAAAGAAATTTACAGTGTGAGTTAAACGTTTTAACTAAAATGAGAGGACTTACCAGTAGTCGATTACGGCAGCTCTATCTTGCATAAGCGACGATCAAAATTATGTTAAAATTGAAATTGTAGGTTCTAATGAATGTTCAAGATTGAATGAGAAGTGATATTTGACATTTTGGTCAGGTATGTTTGAAGAAGGGAATTCCCAGTCTGCAGCCACTGAGACAGGTGATGAAGCAATTATGTCATTTGTAGCTATTTAGAGGAGATTAATTTAAGTGAGGTGCTCAAAGATGCTTCATCTAACCGTGTCTAGCGTGTGGTCAACAAATTACTGGGTTGGACTTGAATAACACATTCTTAGGAGATAAACAATAAATGAAATGAAATTATACTATTTGAAGGTTGGAATTTATTAATTTGAAGCCAATGAGCAGGTGGTGAAGCAATTATGTAGGTTGTAGCTAATTAGAGGAAAATGATGTAGATAGGTGCTCAAAGATGCTTCATCCAACCATGCTTGAAGGATTGGCTAACAAATTGTTAGGTAGATAATGAACATAATGTTATGATTGAAAAAGTGAAATAAAGAAAATTAAAATTGGATTTTTACAATTTTGACTAGAAGTGAAGTATTTATGTTAAAATCACATTGTTTTTAGCTAATTAGATGATTACAGCTAAGATACTTCACTTCACCATGCTGGCATGCAGGAAAATGTTGGTTGTTAAATGGTCATGACAGCTTGAAAAGTCAAAAAGCAAAATACAGTGACAGAGAGATGCAAGAGAGGCGCAGGGGTGTACGAGAAATTGATCAAAAATCGACCACTGGTATACGATCAGTTGTAGTTTGTGAGGGTGAGCAATAAGGTTGCGGAGTCCCGTCGGTTCCCGACACCACAGAAAGGTGACAAGGGGGGGGGGGGACGATCAGGTTATGGTGACAAGTGGGCATTGAGGTTCAAAGTTTAAGTTGGGTACAGTGCCAAAGTGAAACGTACAACAAGTGGTTAACAATTAACAATAGATGGCGCATACCAATACCAAAGTAAAATAAAAGGTGTTCCTAAGATTAGTAGTGGTTATATGATAGATGAAGCATCTTTGAGCACCTCACTTAAATTAATCTCCTCTAAATAGCTACAAATGACATAATTGCTTCATCACCTGTCTCAGTGGCTGCAGACTAGGAATTCCCTTCTTCAAAGATACCTTGACCAAAATTTCAAATATCACTTCTCATTCAATCTTGAACATTCATTAGAACCTACAATTTCAATTTTAAAATAATTTTGATCGTCGCTTATGCAAGATAGAGCTGCCGTAATCGACTACTGGTAAGTCCTCTCATTTTAGTTAAAACGTTTAACTCACACTGTAAATTTCTTTTAGTATCCCTGATGATGGACATTTCTATGTCCGAAACATGTAGGATATAAACATAAACATTAATATACATATTGTGGAGGTAGACTGCCGTTGTTTTATTTGATTATATCAACTCCACTGTAATGGACTACTTCTTCAAATTCTTTACGTACTTCAATCTGAAGAATGTTTTCTCACGCAAGTAAGTAGTGTTATAGAAAAAACCCTCAAACAATTAAGTGTTATAAAAAACCAAATTACGCCCTAAACAATAATCGGGTGCCAGGATTCACCTTAGGATAACCCAAAATAAACTGCGACAAGGCAACCTATCCACCCTTACTCTG
Organism: Polydrusus tereticollis; assembly: GCA_963920685.1. Classification (NCBI taxonomy): domain Eukaryota; kingdom Metazoa; phylum Arthropoda; class Insecta; order Coleoptera; family Curculionidae; genus Polydrusus; species Polydrusus tereticollis. The sequence continues at coordinate 120,527,993 of OY987330.1, forward strand.
GCAACCCTACGCCCTGGAGGATGTTCTTCAGACACCCCTTAGGTAGTTCAACTCAGGGTAGGTTCGCTATTTTGTCTCTAGATTGAGAGGTTAAGCACTCTTATATAAGTAAGTTAAAGTCAAATCCTGAAGGCGCCACCTTAGTTTTATTTTACTTAAAAGCCTTTAAAGGTTCTAGTGTTTGGCCTCAGAAAAAACAAACTAGGAAAAAAAACACTTATCTCACCATCGGTATACACTAGCTTCTTATAAGCTCTCATTCACTCAAGCCCTCAAAGTCACTCTATTTAAAATAAAAGCCAAATTTTCGCAGAGGCCAATACAAATATTTATTCTTAAAGTGGTATTAAGCCCTTGCTTGCTTGGTTTTATAAATGCAAGCTCCTCTTACTTTGGTGGACAATAGATACTTAAAGTTAAAAGATAAATAAATGAAATGAAAAAAAAAGTCAAACCCTGTTTGCACAAGACGGCAACTGTCAGACCTACACTGTAAAAAAAACGACTGTTTAGTCTGATCTGGCAGCCACATAGACCTACATCCAGGACATTGCCTAAGACTTGGCATTTCCACAAGGTCTGTGCAAGAACCTCTCACAACTAACTAAATCTACCATAAGAGCATACTTAAAGTACAATACAGAATCTTACGAGTACCTGTGGTTACTCGATAAGTATACTAGCCACTTGGCATAGATAAATTAAAATGTCGAAGTTGCAAGTGTTAACTTTGCCCTTTCTTGGCAGCTGGGCGGCTCTAAACCCGCACTTGTCAGCGATTTCTTTGCAGTGATTAAACAACTTTGTGAAAAACTCATCTGTTCTGAAGGATTGAAATACTTCAAGTGTGCTGCTTTTTACAGATTTCACAACTTCGTAGGTCACGCGGCTTGACTAAAGGGTCGTGTCACATTGTGCTAGAACTCTCCTGAGTAATAGCAGCTTAAATACAAGTCCTCCATATTTTTCAACAAGGCATTGGCTTGTCCACCACTGTCAGTGTCTGTCTCAGAAATCTCTCGTAGAGTCGTAAGAGTGATATCAAAATTATCTAATAAAGAACGCACTGTTTCGCAGGGCCGCCGAGAGCCGACACGGGCCCTGGGACTGGACAGCCTCCAGTGGTGCCAGGTATGCGCCGAAGGCGCTAAAAAAATGCGCTGTAGGCGGCAAAAAAATAGCGCCGCAGGCGAAATATTTTTGGGTGCCACGCCCTATTTTGATGATAGTGCTTACTTTTCAAGTAGATAGTGCCGCATTCCACTTTTTTTGCCTTTCATTTAAATTTAAAATATATTTTTTACCGTGCTTGTAGTAGGTATATTTCTAATGCGGATCAATTCGCGATTCACGCCCGGGCCCCTCCAGGCCCCGGGCCCCGGGAATTTGTCCTGTCTGCCCCCCCCCCCTCTCGTCGGCCCTGCTATTTCGACACGGCAAGCCCATCTAGTATCACTCAAAGACTTTAATGTTACTGTTTCACCACTAAAGCTTTTTACACTTTTTTGAATGATTTCAAACATCGTGTCGTTTAGTTGATTATTCAATGAAGTCGTAAAAACTTTGAAGTACAAAGAACGTGTTTTAACATTGAAAATGTTTATATTATCGCACGGGCACGTAGTATGGGTACGGAATTCGAAATTCTTGTGTTGCATTTGTCCCTGACGTCACACCGAATTAAATGATCGGGATCAGACCAAGTCGAGAGTAATCGTATGGTTCCGCTGAAGCAGTCAGCGGGTGCAGCAGGCGTTCGCGATCGAGCGTAGCATCGTATTTATATCAATCGGCCGTCGCCACAGGGTGATTTGGCTGGCGCGGCTGGAGTGCGCTTCAGATCATATTCGTATTTCGTAGTGAAAGCGCTTATGTATGATTTATAATGAACGCCGATAACATTAGTTGCATGCTGTTGTTGGAGGAAGAAGACGAAGAGGAGGTGTTAGCCCAAATTCCTCCATTTCGACAAACGTCATATTAACACTTGAATTTATACTATAGGTGCCATATTTAAATCAAAGCTGCAGCTGAAGTAAACAAAATTAGAAAAAAGTCAGTGACGTGCATTTTTTTGTCAATAATATCCGTTGAAGTGTTTCCCGGGACGCCACTGGACTTTATAAATTTAATCTAGTTAGGGCTAATTAAGCCTTTTATCATTATGAATGACGGTACCAAATTGCAATAAAATCGGGAAAAGGATATTTACAGAAATAATAAAAAAAACTATTTTTTTAAAAAAACTTTAACACTCTGTACATCAAAAACGGGGCAACTCCGGACACATATTCAGGTTAGTACTTCTGAAACACCCTGTATACAATCAAATACAACGGTCAAAAACACAAATATTTATATCAAAATATTGATAACAAACAATAACACCAAACGATACAATGCAATAATGCGAAAATCACGGGTAAACTAAATTCAACCCTGTCGCCCAGGGCCTTTTAGTTTTATTGCCGCTTGACCAATCAAAATAGAGTTACGGTTGTCATTAAGTACTGATCAATATTTCCTTCGTATGCATAATCTTGGATTTGAATATGGTATAGGGTAGACTGGGGCAAGTGTAAAAATGGGGTAAGTGGAAAATCAGAGCGCCAATCAGGCAATATTGAAAGTTTACTTGTCTGTGTGGTTCGAGGCAACTAACTATACGTTAGCGCTGTTGAATTATCTACTCCCGGCGAGTTACCAGGTGTTTTTTTCTTTCTGAGTAGTCATTTGTAACATAACCTCCGAATCGGTCCGTTAAATAGTGTGTGATATCTCCATAAAAAATTTGTCAAAGGTAAAAACTTATAATATACTTTTAGTTTTATTGCATTTTCTTATGTTTAGTCAATTGTTGTAGCTTTAAAATCCTATATACCGACCAAATCTAAAAGCGGTTTTTACTCACGAGCAGGTTTTCACTTTCCCCATAAAAAACATAATGTGGGGCATGTGTGAAAATTGTAATGGGGAAAGTGTAAAGGTTAGTTTACACTTGCCCCATTTTCCTGGGGATGCTAAAGTTCGTTGGCACTGACACTTAAAGCTTTTATTTTTTACAGAGAGTTGACGTCATGGTACGAAATTATAAAAGAAAGTCCGATAGGGCTGCCTATGGGGAGGAGCAATTAAATGCTGCAGTAAATGCCGTCAATCAAGGTCAATTAACCATGTCGATGGCTAGTACCGAATTCAGAATCCCATACATTACAATCTACTGTAGAATAACTGGACGCCGTGGCGAAAAAAGCAAGACACAGGGCCGACCTCCAATACTTTCTTGGCAAGATAAGTGTCAACTGGCCGAAAATATAAAAACAATGGAGAAGTGGGGATATTGATTAACTTCGAGAGAGCTTCAAGAAAAAGTTCGGGACTTTGTAACTTTAAATAATATTCCCAATCCTTTTAAGAACAATATGCCAGGCACAGACTGGCTAATTAAGTTTAAACAACGTCACTCCTTGAGTATGAAGAAACCACAAAGCTTAGAGTACTGCAAAAAGAAATCTACGGACCCATTCATAATAGACCAATATTTTGTTTTATTGGAAAAGGCTATATTGGAGTTGGGTCTTCAGGATCGTCCTGAATGTATTTACAATTTAGATGAGACTTCACTGTGTACAGATCCTTCTCGTCTTAAAATTGTTGGCGCGAAAGACAACCCCTCTTTAAGCATTATTGCTGGATCGGGCAGAGAAAATATAACCGTCCTGGCAGGAGCAAGTGCTAGTGGTAGAAAATTGCCACCATTGATAATATTTAAAGGCAATAACATTGATAATATTTAAAGGCCATAATATTGCTGGATTTCAGAAAAAAATGAAGACTTCTTCAAAGACACCGTAAATGCAGCCAGCGCCAATGGATGGATGACCTCCGAAATATTTAGAAATTACTTTCTAAAGACTTTTATTCCTTTGGCTTGTGATCAGGCACCAATTATTGTTATATATGATGGGCATGTCTCGCATGTGGATTGCTTATTAATTCAAGCCGCAAGAGAAGAAAATATTCATATACTTAAACTGCAGCCCATACAAGTCATTTACTTCAACCTCTCGATTTGAGTATGTTTAGATCCTTTAAGGCAATATGGGAGAGGAAAGTAATAACATGGCAAAGACGTCATCAGGGACAATGACTACCAAAAAGGGACTTCGCCACATTGCTAGTGAAAACCTGGGCTGAAGTAGATTCCGGAATCATAAAAACAGGATTCAGAAAGGGTGGTATTGTTCCATTTAATAGACATGTTATTCCTAAAGAAAAGTATGACATCGATGCCCTAAAAAGATTGCAGGAACACTTAAAAAATCAAAGATCTGTAACAGATTTACAACCGAGGCCAGATCGCATTGATATTGAAAGGAATGAACATGATGCTGTAATAACATAACAGAAAAAAACGCCACTTTTGAACAGTCAATGTTAAAAACAGTAAAGCCTTCTACATCTGGCGCTTTATTTAAAAGGAAACTAGCATCTAATGCAGAATTACTTACAGCTCCTTCAGCATCTAGTGCCACCAATCTCAAAGTAATTGTCAGCTCTGATCAAAATGAAGAAATATACTAAATAATCATCAGGAGCCTATACCTGAACCTGTAGTACCAGCTACAACCGAAAATCGGCAAGAAAAGAAGGCAAGTTTTGATGATCTACTACTTGATTCGTTCCGACAGAGTCCTTCTTCTAATCCAAGGAAAGAAAAGCGCTTAATTCAAGGTGGCCAAACCATTGCAGGTACTATCGCAAGTAGTCAGTCAAAAATCTCTACAAGTTCATCTACTATATCTAAACTAGCTATGAAAATTGACCGAAAGAGTAAACAAAGTCGGCCAAGTCCGTATCAATTTGAATCCAGCTCCAGTGAATCAGATAATGAAAGTATACCTTTTATGGAATCGGATCAAAGTTTCACTTTAGAATCGGATTGCAAAGATCAGATTCCTGAAATAAACAAAGACAATATTTCCATTGAAGACTGGGTACTGGTTAAATACACATTACCAAAAGCAAAGAAACATTTTATTGGCCAGGTAAATACTGTTGACAACGGCTTTGAAATCAAGTTTACTAGAAAACTAAAAGACAATTTTTTTATGGCCACTCACCGATGATGTCGATGTAGTACAGCTAGACGATATAGTGACTCGTTTACTTGAACCGGTAGTAACACGCCGAGGAGGTTTTCATTTTAATGTGAAATTTGCGGGATACAATATTTAACAAGTTCCATAAAATTATTCGAATTTTTAAACTTTAAGTTTCTTTTCTGTTTTAGTTTCTCCTTGGGAATAACTCCTACTGTTTTAGAGATTAAAGCCAAACATTGGGTTTTGAACGGATAAATACGTTTATAAAAATATTATTCTTGTTATTTGGAATTTTTTGAGGATTATTTTGGTTTACTTATTATTTTTCAGAGGTACCTTTTAATTTTTCGTTTTTATGATTTGCTTGGCTAACTATTTCCCAACAATAAAAAGTTCATAACTTCCCAGATTTTTATTTTTTTTTAAGTCTGTAAAAAGAAAAATTGGCATGGGAGATATAAACTTACACTTTCCCATTACCACTTCTGCGAACATGCATGGAAATTGTATTCCGATTTTACACTTTCCCTTTTTGGGGTAAGTGTAAAATTTCGGTATAAAAAAAAATCATTCAAATCTCAAGATCTCAAAAATAATTCATGAGTGCCCTATGCAGTATGAAAAGTAAACATATTAAACTATTACTTTCTTACAAAGACACTTTTATAAATATTGCATATTAAGTAAGTAGGAAGGAAATAAACTTGAACTATTAAAAAGGGCTTCGCAGTTGCCCCAGTCTACCCTAATTATAAGCTTTGTAATGTAATGCTGAAAAATAAACAGAATGGTTTTGTACACTTTACCGTTCTTCCCTACACTTGCTGCCACTTTTTTTCATGCATTTTGTTTCATTACAACATTTTTGTAATTTTCGTTCTCATAGTTGTATACTTTTGCACCTCCTCTATCAAACACTCGTCAGCAATTGCCGAAAACGGTGGCATTCTGCTGAGCGATCACGGCTGGACTGGTCTCTCTAGCAGTCCGAACGCAGCCACTGCAATTGACGGTGAACGCTGTGTCGCTGAGCTGCGGCAGTGAAACCGTGTACATACAAATCGGCAAATCGCATTAAACCAGTACCGAGCTACCAATCGCGAACGCCAGCCGCGGCCGCTGACTGCTCCAGCCAAACCATACCTTAGAGGCACGTTAGAGTTTATAACCTTTATTTTACTATTTTTTATATTATGAATCAATAAACCTTATATCAGCTACCTAAATATAACATTCAAATCTATGAGTTTTCGCAGATCTCAAATCTCACAATAGTCACAAGCGTTGCACTCTGCTTCGGCATTTTCAATGTCCTCCCCGGTTGCATCTTTGTAAAGGACTGTAAATTTTTTTGTTTCTTATTGAAGTCACACTTGTGCAACAGCTTACAATGCACAAGTTCAATATATGTGCATTGCAGTGAATGTACATTGCCATTTCCTGTTGTAGACTTGTATTTTCAAGTTATGCTATTTGTAAATTATTAAGACCGCAACTGCCACCCTTTGTCACCTCCGAATTACGCCTATGGCCTTGCTTAATAAAGTCCAATTGTAATAGGGAGTAAGAATTGTTGAAAGTTAATGCAAAATAAAGGTATATTATGAAGGAAAGTTTAGATCTAAATTTTGTTACATTATAGTAGAATCAAAAGAATGAGGGTCGAGTTAAATCTGGTAAAATAACAATAGAAAGTAGTAGAGGTTGATATAGTTAAAATATTGTTGCATAGTGAGATTATTGATGTGAAATGGCAATATATTTAGCCCTTCAACACTACCCCTCTGCCATGTCAGTATTCCAGTTTTATCTCTTTTTTCCACCACTAACCGTAACACTGCAGCTCTGTCCTTTTTGTTAAATGTTCTACAATTATCTATCCATTCTTTCTTCTACCCTAATCTACCTTCACATCTCTAAACTGGCTTGAGATCTTCATCTTTTTACTAAATCAATTAACATAACACATATTATATTAATATCAACATTAAAACAATTTTCTTCAACCACCCGATTATCAAAATTTCCATTTCACATCAATAAAGTGCATATACAGGGTGTCCGGAAAATACGTGTACAACGTTTGACGACAGACTCCTGACGTCAAAATAGGTCGATCTAAGCTGACTTAGTTATATCCAAAATTGTCTTGTTTAGCCGGTAAAGGGCGTCAAAAATTTGTAAAAATATTGGTTTTTCCTAAATTACGTGAAAATCTTCTAATCGATTTTAATGATTTTTAGTATGTAGACTAATACTATAAAATTACGTTTTCTAGTAGTGTAGTCACCGGCTGTAGATAAGTGGAAGTGTTATAAAAGTAATAAAATACGTCAACATTTCTCCTGATTTTTTATATCAACGGCGTTATGACAACCCAGATATTTTTGTCGAGTGACTGGATGTATTTGGAAGCTATTTTACCTATTTAATATTTTTCGTTGGATGAGCTGTTTGGCCAGAAAAAAAATATTTACAATTACCTGCATACATTAATTATATTAACAGTAATAATAAAACAAAGTACAATAAAGTTGAAAGTATGTATTAAAAATATTGTAAGAAACTAAGTAAAACGATAACATTACTTAAGCAAATGTGTAAAATGACCGCCATCTTGCTGAAGACACTTATTAACACTCCTATTATTATATTGGACCCTATTTAATGTATCGGGGTTAATAAAATGGTTGCCTGCATTAAAAATCCGCGTCAATAAATCATGGCGTGTGTTTACCGGAGTCTTGTAAACTTCCGTTTTAATAGCGCCTCACAAAAAGAAGTCACACATATTTAACTCCGGAGAACGTGATGGCCATTTTACTGGTGCATCATTACCCCTTCCAACCCATCGGTTGGGATATTGATGGTGTAAGTATTGCGGAACGGAAAAATGGGGCGGGGCACCATCATGCATATACCACATTTCCCTCCGAAGTAAAAGGGGCAAATTTTCCAGAAGAATTGGTAATGTGTCTTGCAAAAAATTTAAATAAATATTTCCATCTAACATGTCTGGAATACCTGCCCAAATATATTATGACGTCATTTCATTTTGTGTATACTTTGTGTTTTATAATTTGAAATAAAGAAGTATTATTATTATTATTTAATTTAAATTGATGCTGATGATGTGCAACTTTAATGGCATGTGGATTTTCATCGGAATAAATATATTCGTTGTGCCGATTGGTTACTCCTGTCTTGTAAAGCAGGCCTCGTCAGTAAACAATATTTTTCTACAAAAAATTGGATCGCGGATTATTTTGTTTCTAATAAATTGACAAAATGTAAGCCGCATGGGGGGATCAGTCGGTAAAAGTTCCTAGACTTTTTGCACGTGATATGGATGTAACAACTGTTCTTTTAAAACCTCATTGGCAATCGTTTTAGGAACATGTAACTCGCGTTCTAAGCGACGGGTACTGGTACTTGGTTCTTCTTCAACTCTTTTCAGAATGTTCTCTTCTGTTTCCACAGTTCGAGTTGTTCGCATACGACCCCTGCCTTCAAATTATTTCTCAAAGCTGCCCGTTTCCCGGAGATGACGCTCGATATTGGCAAATGTTTGGTGGTTTGGTATTCGACGGTTAGGAAATCTCTCCATGTAAGCCCTAACACTCTGACGCCCATTTCCTTGACACAACCCGTATACCAGGAGCATGTCAACCTTCTCAGAGTTCGAATAATTTTTCATGTTTAATGGTAAAATGAACTGGTAATTCAAGAATGTTGATCGTATACTTTAGTCAATTCCATAGACTGATGACAATCGAATTATTAAATGCCATAGCAACAAGGTCACTAAAAAAATTACTGTTACAGGTAATTTAATTTTAATTTTATTACTAATGTTAATAATAATTGATGTATGCAGGTAATTGTAAATATTTTTTTTCTGGCAAAACAACTTATCCATCGAAAAAAATTGAAGAGGTAAAATAGCTTCCAAATACATCTAGTCACTCGACAAAAATATCTGGTTGTCATAACGCCGTTGATATAAAAAATCAGAAGAAATGTTGACGTATTATATCACTTTTATAACACTTCCACTTGTTTACAGCCGGTGACTATACTGCTAGAAAACGTAATTTTATAGTATTAGTCAAAGACATTAGAACTATTAGACGAAACGATTCATTCATAATTCCCATACGAGTATCGACTATTATTGTTTTAAAATATTGGCGAGTGCGAGAGAGAAAGGCAGATCTCCTTGGCCCGATCGGCAACATTGTAAACCGTCCCTTGGTTTTGATCGCCAGTGGTGTAGAGGTTAAAACCTAACAACAATGTATGAAAATAATAATACAATAAATTTTTTTGTATCAGAATTTTTTCCTAAGAATGGAAATAATAGGTCACAAGAAATATACTACAATAAAAAAAAATTAATCACATTGCTTGTTTGATTTAATTTCTCTGAAATCTGAAATCCTTTTAACATATTGGATTAATTCCGAATCTTGAATTTTAGAATCACAAATTTACCTTTAATACTTATAAGATTCCGAAATTTCTGAATCTCAGTATGAAAGAAAGAGGTTATTTGGAAAATTCCTATTTTGAATTAGTTTCAGTTGGAAATTTATCACAAAATATGGGTTGGTACGTAAATGCAAAATAAAACATTGCAAAAAAGTTGCTAAACTTTATTTCATTATTAGAATTGAAAACATTATAAAAACCTTTGTAAAAATTGTAATTACGAGGTAGACTACATTTATTCTGATTAAAATCTATACGACATTATACGAGTGTCCCAATTCTATTTGGACTTAGCTGCTGTATATAAAAAAAACAATGAATACAAACATTTCTTATTTCAAAACTGCCTTCAACAAGCATATACTTAAATATACAGTTTGTCCTAAACTTTGTAATATGTACTCATCGACTTAACACCATTGTATGTAGGTACTATATATGTCTAAACTGAATGGTTGTTGAGATATTGTTAATTGAAAAACTACAGTTCTTGAAGTTAACAAATATCAACCTCGGGTTTAACCAGATGTCATATTTTGTTACTTCCTGTTAAAAGCTGGAAGTTATGATAAAAGATATTCTTAGATAAACAATGAAAAACTAAGGTGTATGTATAATATTAATAATAATCTTTATTTGCAATAATTTTTAAAAACAACAAAAGAAGATGGCTTCACAAACAGAATAATGTATTCCAAAAAAATAACTACTTAATCATACATCATAAATAAAACATACCCTAATACATGATTGTGCTGCTTCTGTTATAGAAAATTTATCCTTCAACACTTTTAATAGTCCTGTTAATGTCCTTACCCGATCTTTAAGGTGTCGGACTTGTTTTTTTAAATTATAAATTTGTTTTCTCTGTTCAGTAATTGTGTTTTTTATAATTGTAACGTTTTTCCTCCATTTCCCTGGGGTGGAAAAATCGCTACTGGCCATGTCTCCAATATAATGCCCTTTTCTAAAAAATGTAAAAAATACACTTTAAGTAGCTTTACTCCTTTATGCAATTAAAAAAATGTATATTATACAGGGTGGCGCACATACGAAACATGTACGGAAAACGTTAAAAAAATTTAAAATTATTTTTGTTCTAATACCTAATATGTAGGTTTATATTGGGAGCACATTTCAAAATTATTTTGAAATATACTGGGTGGCTCAAAAAAAAGTTATACGTACACCAAAGTTGCAAATTTCTAAATGAAATATCCTGTATATTAGGTACTCTTATGGTGTATTTAAATGACCTGTGTGCTTCAAGCAACTAAACTGAATATTTTAAATCATATTCAGTATTGAACACCTGCTGTATAAAAAAAAAATTAAATGTGCCCCATAATGACCCCACTTAACCTGAATGACTATACGTACTGAAACAAAAAGAAAAAAAAAATTTAACAGTGTGTTGTAAATGAACACCCTCCTGTATGAGTACTAATTTGATATACCTTTTCCCAGATGTAGCATTTTCTATAGCTGCATAATTTTCAATAGGTTGAAATTATCCTACTTATAAAAATTGTGTTAATTAAAATTGATAAAGATGTAAAGTTACCTAAAAAGAAAATATGCTTACCCAATTCCAGAAGGACCAGGAACTGACATTATATTTGGAACAATATTTGTAGGCCTAAAATAAAACGAAGAGATGGGCTTAGAACTTTTTTCTAGAATCAACAGAAAAATAAAAGAAAAATCCCATATAGCATTTTTCTTCATGATTAACATTTTTTGAACAACTTTTGTTTGCATAGGGCCTACCTACCTTTGAATATTAGGAGAATTATAAATAATCTTGTAAGGTTCATCAGCAACTCGATCAGCATCATCTGATTTAACCAATATATCATCAAAGCATAGCTTAGACATCCTGAAAATGAATAAAATGAACTTCTAATTAATATTAAAAGGGTTTCATAATGAATAATAGGTATACCTATTACACTTATTTTAAACCAAAAGTTTTATTTGTCATAAAATATAACATTACTAATTTTATTATTAATAGATATTACTTACGCCAATGTTGTTTTTTGCGGCAGGTGGTGTTCCAATAACAGTTGACTCAGAACTAAAAAACAAACAAGGATATTAAAATATTTTAAATAATTCTATTAGGCAAACCAAAACTTGACAGCTCCCAATCTTACCTGTTAGAGAGGTCGTCTAGAAATAACAAGCCTTCACAGTAACGAGGGTTTACTCCCTTTCTAATATATTTAGCACCATTCACCCTTACTAAAATATCTGCAGGAAAAAAGTGATCGGAGCACAACTCTGGATTGTTTCGTAAAGGTTGGTTATCCAGAATCCTACTAAAGAAAACCAAAGTTTTCTATTTTCAGCATCTTGAGGAAACCTAAACAGAATGTTTATATGTTATATATAAAACATCTCAATAAATATGTACCTACCTAATTAAATTTAAGAATAGGATTTCAATTTTACAGTATTTTACTAGTCGATATCTTTTTACTCGTTTACTATTAAGTAGCTACCATGAGTTATTTATCAATATCTACTCTTAATTGTTTCTAAGTATAACAAAACTTTTTCATTGTGCATAAAAGTTTTAACAACAATGGTGCTACCACAGCATTAGTAAACAAACCCATACGCTACATCAATGCTTTCTATAAAACAATAACCTAACCATACTTACCGATGAAATGATAAATTTGGATTAAAATGATCCGCTTTTTACACACTACAGAGGCACGAACCATGATTGTTTATTTCTACACTAATGGTTAGGCAAATACACAAGGAAATCAAAAATAAACTGCAATAAAGGCACAAAAACACAAGCTAGCTGCTGTGACTCAATGGCAACATCGCAATCGCTACAGTCATTCAAAGAATCTCTCCGGTTGTAAAATCGTAGTACAATGTTGCCGTAGTGCCTGATATATATAATAATAATTTCAATACTTTTAAGGTTTTTAACAGTTTTCGATAAAATATTCGCATAACATTGCAAGCATGAATGAATAATTTGATACGCACATCTTAACTTTTTTGTATGTTAGGTTCTGGGCGTTACTGCAATTACTAACTCAATCTTTTAAAAACAGTTTTTCCCTAATATTTCTAACAGACAGATAAAGCCGGCTAAGGTCAAATTTTGAGCGACAGAGATGAATAATAAAGAGGGAATGATGATTTGCCACATCAAAATGTAAACCATTTGGTCTAATAGTTCTAATGTCTTTGGTATTAGTCTACATACTAAAAATCATTAAAATCGATTAGAAGGTTTTCACGTAATTTAGTAAATTTGTAAAACCAATATTTTACAAATTTTTGACGCCCTTTACCGGCTAAACGAGACAATTTTGGATATAATTAAGTCAGCTTAGATCGACCTATTTTGGCGTCAGGAGTCTGTCGTCAAACGTTGTACACGTATTTTCCGGACACCCTGTATATGCATTTTTTGCATATTTTGTCAATTTTATAATAGAATGCATATTTTTCCCAAACTATTATTTTATGAGCATATTTTTATGTTTTCGGCGTTATCAAAAAATCAAAAATGCCCGGTTCTGAAAACTCGTAGTATTTATATCGGGTTGTAATACGTACTTCTGTTTTAGTTTGTCGAAAGATTTCAGTATTTTCAGTGTGAAACTAGTAATTTCAAATTTGGGTTCAGAATGTCTAAAGTGCCGAAAACGTCTTCGTGGATTAAAAGTTTCCCAGAGTATGAGTTTAGTGGAGAAAAAGTCTTCTGTAAAGCTTATGTGAAATTTTTCATGAAGACTTATGCAAGACTTTGGTAGCACCAAGCATATCCTTAAAAAAACTGCAAAATCCGCAATTGACAGGATTTTTGAAAAAATATTGTCAACAAACCATTCCTGACGAATCCACGCTTAGAAAGAAGAATGTCCATTCAGTATACGAAACCGTTTTAGAAGAAGTTAGAGCTTCATTGGATGTTAAAAATTTTTACATTACTGTTGATAAAAGCACAGATGCTTGTGGCAGATATATCCCACATCTTATGATTGGAGCACTTCAAGAAGATAAAGCAACACACCCGTATTTAATACCTTCCAAGCAGCTAAAGAAAACTAATAATGTGACCGTAACCCGATTTATTCAGCAGTCCCTATCGAGTTTTTTTTTACCAAATCCAGTCCCAGATGAGAAGTTTTTAGTGCTTTTGTCTGATGCAGCACTGTATACGGTAAAAGTAGGCCAAAACTTAAGAATCTTTTACCCCAATATGGTACATGTGACTTGTCTTTTACATGGAATAAACCGAGTCGCAAAAACCGTCAGAACTGAATGTCCTTTAGTAAATAAATTATTTTAAATGTAAAATAAGCGTTTCTAAAAGCACTTTTAAGAGTGCAGATGTATAATGAGAGATTATCAAGAGTCAGTTTTCCTCCAGATCCTGAAATTACCCGGTGGGGAATATGGATTGAGGCAGCAATATTCTACGCAAAACATTTCGAAGCCATAAAAGAACTAATTTTGGATTTGGATGACGAATCGCCGTGTGTGTAATGTAAAGAGTTGTTAAAAAGTGCAAGTGTAGTTAACGATCTTGTTTTTATTAAGGTTAATTTCAGTTTTATACCGGACGTAATATCTTCGTTAGAGAGTAGAAATTTAAGTTCAACAGACTCAATTAGTATTGTTGAAACTTTTTCCGCTAAATGTAACAACATTCCCGGTAAAGTAAAAGGTCAAGTAAGGAACAAATTGGATGTAACTGTAAGAAAGGATAAAGGATTTAAATACTTAACTGCAATAAAAAGCATTTATGAAGGTAAACCATCCAACTTAGTTGTATCCTGGTATTATACTTTACTACCTAAGTTGCAGTGATGTCCGATTACATCAGTAGATGTTGAAAGAAGCTTCTCTTTGTATAAACATATTTTTACTAATAGAAGATAATCGGGTGTAATACCACGAGTGCTTTAAAATTACCGATAATTTTTTACGAATGCGTGTTTTCCTTAATTTCACGAGTCCGAAGGACGAGTGAAATTTGTAAAGAAAACACGTATAAGTGAAAAATTATCCGGTTATTTTTAAAGCACGCATGGTATTTAAAGGAATATTTCACGAATCCAAAAACATTCATTTTGTCAACTTTGAAATAATAAATAGAAATTTGTCAACAAAGTGACACTGACAAGTGGTATTTTCGTTTTGGTGTTTTCGATTTTGTATATCCGCTGTAAGTTTTCGAAAATACCACTGTATGGGATTTTTTATACGTGAGTGGAATATTCCTTTATATTTGAAAGTTTTGAAAAATATTTAGTAATAAATGCCTTTTATACAATTTCAGGTTAAAAAATTGTTTAGTTTTTTTTCTTTGTTTTTTGTGCATTTTTTTTTAATAACCATCTTTACAACGACACCCAGTGTGTTTCTTTGCCCTATTTTACTATAATAAATTAAGGAATATTGCATACCAATATGCATGTTTGATCAAAAAATGCCTATAACTGCATATTTTATTTTATTTCTGACCGTTATATTATTAGCTTATAACGTCTTAGTTACGCGGGAATTATAAGGGTCATAACTCCCTTGGGATATTAAGAAAAATTTGACATGAAATCAAGCGATTGACATCTAATGTCAATTTGATTGTCATATATTGAAACATTTATTCCACTTAAAAAATGAACAAAATGTTACTAAAATCGGTCAGAAATAAAATTATCTATGTATCACTGGAATTATAAGGGTCTCAATTACCTCGGGCAATTGCTGTCCCTCGGGCCAAAGGCCCTCGGGACGTAAACTTTGCCCTCGTTAATTAAGACCATTATAATTCCCTAGATACATAAATAACTATTAAAGGCAAACAAGGCGTATATAATATGCGCATATCTTGACAGAATTTATGTGCGTACACTGTTTTCAAAAAGACCCGGACCGGTCAATTATTTAGAAAATGGCGCACAATATAAAAAAACTTCCGGTATAAAAGTTGTAGGCCTTAAAAAAATCTATAAAACTGGGACACCTGTAATTATACAGGGTGCCTCAAACAGTCATGGTAAACAAAACTTTCATTTTTTTAAATGGAACGCCCTATATCTTATAATACTTTTGGATCCTACATAAAATATCAATTATTTTTGAATGAGCACATTATAAGTCTAAACCTAATAGTTTCTGAGATATCGACTTTCGAGAAATTACATTTTTGAACTTTGACAGCTTCTAGCTCTCTAACGGTATATCTTAGAGCAAAACGGCTTACGCATATCCCTATCTTACTTTTTTATTATCTTCCTAAAAATATCAATTTTGGGTTAAACCGGAAGTACTATATTTCCGGTTCTCGAGTTACATCCGGTTTAACCGGAAGTTAACACTTCTGGGAAGATAATAAAAAAAATAAGATAGGGACATGTAAGCCGTCTTGCTCTAAGATATACCGTTAGAGAGCTAGAAGCTGTCAAAGTTCAAAAATGTAATTTTCCGAAAGTCGATATCTCAGAAACTAAGTTTATTTTAGTGTGCTTATTAAAAAATAATTGATATTTTATGTAGAATCCAAAAGTATTATAAGATATAGGGCGTTCTATTTAAAAAAATGAAAGTTTTGTTTACCATGACTGTTTGAGGCACCCTGTATAATTACAGGTGTCCTAGTTTTATAGATTTTTTTAAGGCCTACAACTTTTATACCGGAAGTTTCTAAATAATTGGCCGGTCCGGGACTTTTTGAACACAGTGTATATTCCGCCCTTTACACATCAATAATGTCACTATGCAACAATATTTTAACTATATAAACCTCTACTATTCTCTACTGTTATTTTACAACATTAAACTCAACCCCTTTTCCTTTGATTTTACTATGCTGGTGTGCAAGCTACTCAGATTTATTTTTTTTAAGTCTTTATCATACAGGGTGTTAAAAATGTAAGCATTAAGTAGTAAAGCTTAGTTCGTCTCTGGTAAATTAAAAAAGCTTATATGTTTCAAGGACACTACTTTAAGAGGTACTTCCTAGTGTCCAACAAGTTATTCAAGAAAAACCGATTTGCAGCGGCGTCCTTCATGGGCACATTATCTCCGCAGGGAGGGTCTGTAAGAAGAAATTTTGAAGGAACTTGTCATCTTAGTTTTTCATGTTGTATCTGAATCCGAGAGACTTCCTATATTTTCCCGATCACCCTGTATATTCAGTTCTTTAATAATTTTTTAATGCGAAAGTGTACATTTAACACGTTTACTCGAATAAATTTTCTTTATCACAACCCTGTAGATACACATTTTGCATGTTGCATGTGGATCACATAAAATTAGAAAATAAATAATAAGGATGTCAGTTCAACAAAACAAAAACAAAGGAATCTAGCCTGAACTAACACCTAAATAATTTTTCCATTATGGCAGAAATTAAAATGTCGGTAGAGGTCGAACTATACATGAATAAAACTTAATCCTTGTACTATCTAAATTGCATTATGAAATTCCTGTTAATTACTGATTAAAGATAATGTCATCGACCACCGCGCTCAAATATAAAATAGTGTATGTTATTATAACCACGCTCTTACTATTATTACATTAATTCACTTCTTACCAGACAAGAACACGATATAAGATAATAAGAATAAATATTAGGTGATCGGCCTCATTAATTATCGAGTTTTTCAGAATGAGAATTTATAACAAAAAACATGATAGGTACCTATGATCACCCTATAAGGTAAGGCCATATTACTAAAATGCTATTTTTGCCTATGACTATTAAGAAATTATAATTAATAATTCTCAATTTTGACTTCATCTTTATTGTTACTACGGTTATAGGATTTCACATAGTAAACCTTTCAGCTCTATGCTAGAGCCCATTTTACTGAAGCACTGAGCGTATATGGGAGTTCAAAATAACCCTACTTTGTCATAGAAAAAAAAATTCTTAACGGAGATACAGAGCCCCCAAAGGGGTACCTAGTGACTTAGTATTTTATTTAGGCGATAAACTCATAAAACAGTAGATGTTTTACATCGTCAGGGAAGTCATGATCGGACTTACCACCACACTCTGGTACTCTGCATTTAAGGCGTCCAATTCTAAAACTAGTTTAATTCACTATAAGGGTGTGACGAACGGCATTTTAGAAATATTGTAACTAAATAAAACTCGGGAAAACTTTTGGTCGTTTTAGAAATAAAGAATTTATTTTTATTATCATTTAAGTTAAAAAGAAAACAATAATTTTATTAAATTTATATTCAATGCGAAGAGTCTTTAAGAAACGACAAATATTTTATTTAAAATAAGTTTTGCGAAAAATATTGAAAATTAAAATAAATACAAAATAAAATAAGAAAATTTTATAAAAAATAAAATAAAAATAATTAAAATATTTTAAATATTTTCGGATAAATTAAATAAATAAAATTTATAAGTTAATCATGAACAAAAGTGTTAAGTATTCGAATTCAGGCAACTCTAAAATAATTTTATAAAAATTCAAGAAAATTAAATGAGTTAAAAATAATTGAAAAACTCACGTTTATAAAATAAAATAATCCAATAAGGGTTTTTTTTTTAACAGAACACATCACAACTTAACAAAAATATTTCAAACAGAATAAATTAAAATTTTAATTTATTTTTCACTTCACTTTTCTGTTCACTGTTTATTTGACCGAGCGAAAGGTACCGTACGAGAGAAACTGATCAAATTAGGTGCTGCTAAAGTTCAAATAATCTCTCTCCTACCTCGGAGAAGAAGCGCTAGTACGATTCCTGATTGGTCAAAACTCTGACTTAAACTAGTTTTATCTGGATAGATCGTGGAATGGGGACGGATCGCGTTGGTGTCAACAAGTAACACCTGCAGAACATCTGCAACTATTTTCTAATAACTGTCAAATAAATTAGGATAATTGCCTTTGTAAAAAGCCGATATATTTTGTTTTTCTGATACCGACAAAGGGACTCCCGAAACTGAAACACTTGTCTAAAGATCTGCGGACACTTGCAGGTGTTGTTTTGATCAATTATTCATTATAAATAGGGGGGATTCCTAGAGAAAGAGTTAGTTCATTTTTAACCGTCGTAATGTTCAAATACCTGCAAAGTTAGTTCCGTCGTCCGTTGAAAGTTGCCGTGCCACAATAGTCAAGTGTGGTGGTGAAAAGTTTAATTCGGAAGTTGAAAGTGCGCTGACCCGAAGTCACACAGAGGTAGTAAAGTATCGTCGCGGCGACACCCTAGATAGTGCTTTGGCAATTAAAAAGGACTCATTGATTTAACAGTTATTTCCTGAGAAAGGGCACACAATGATGGAGTGCGACAGCGTTCATGATGCACTGGAAAAATACCTTATTCCCCCTATAAACTCTCCAAGCGATTACATAGCTCAGATGAGAAGCGCTTGCTCAAAACATCACTATAATATAAAAGTATTGGATTACTCCTTTTTTTACAATTTCGAGAATTCATTGACTAATAGTCAATCATTGCGACCTGGAAAAAAAAAGGGGATCCACATGTAGTTGATATTCGGGCTCTGCAATACTCTATACAAAACTAATTCCCATAAATGAATCATAATGGAAATGCCTGCAGGACTTGAAAAAGGTCGTTGAAAAAGATCATCATAATTTTTACGATAATATTCCATTTCAGCCCGATAAAAAAGTTAATACCAAAAAATGTTTATTGTAGTAATCTATAATTTTGCAGTTTGCGTGAATGTTGTACTTTAGTACCTATAATATGGCAATTTGCGCGCGTTTTCTTCGCTGCGCCCAGATGATACAGTTTTCGCACGAGTCACCTAGTGAAGGGTTCAAGTTTAATCTAGTAAAGGGTTAGCAATACTAAAACGCATCATCTGGGTGCAACAAAAAGAACGCGCGTAAGTCGCCTCGTATGGACAGGCACTAGTTTTATGGAAAGAAATTCTTATATGTGCCATGTTTAAAACTCGTTTTACCACCTATGCGTTTTCTGTTACTTCAAATATAGAATTTTGTTTCTAAATTACAAACCGTTGTTTTAATTGTGTTTCTAATAGGTGCAAAAAAACCTAAATATAACACTAAATTCAATAAAATAGCGATATATATCGTCTTAAATGCGCAGGTTTTTTTACTCTCTGTAAAATTTTCATTTAAACACATAAAAGGTTTTATCACGGCAGCGACGATATATCGCAATAGAACATCATGGGGAGTCCCGGGCGGTAGCACTGGACATTCACAAGGCTTTTGACCGAGTATGGCATGAGGGGCTCCTACCTAAAGTGAGAGCATACTAAATGCCGGTTCAATTTTGTTCATAGCTGTCGAGATTTCTTAATGACCGTTCTCTGCGAGTGGCGATAAACGGATTTCTTTCAGACACATTTAACATTAACGCCGGAGTCCCTTAAGGTTCGTTAGCGATCCTTTGGAAAAATCCTATGTATAGCTTCGCTGATGACAGCACACTTGTTTCTTTTTTTATTTTGGATGCTCGGACATCGGCTGCCAATGCACGTCTCTATAGACAGCAAGAGGTCTCACATCTCAACAAAGACCTGGACGAAATTCTGTCTTAGGGTGACAGTAACCAAGCAGAATTTAACGCTAAAAAGACCCAGGCGGCAGTTTTTTCTAAAAAAGTTAATGTTGAAAAACCGGATATAGTTATGGCGGGACACTCGATTCCCTTGGCTTAATCAATTCATTTATTGGGCGTTAATTGGAGAGTCATATGTCTTGGCATTGTTAAGGCAGCCTTGCAAAGGCTTGGAGTACTTTTCCTAACTAAAACCTCTATTCACCCCAACAACTTTTGATGCTCTATAAAGCCCAAATTAGACCATCGCTGGAGTACTGTTCGCATATTTGCGGCTCTGCTCCTAAACATACCCTGAGATTGCTAGATTATATTCAAAGAAAAGCCATTCGCTTGATCTGTGACCATAGTCTGACAAACAACCTGGAAAGCCTTGAACATCCAAGGCGGGTTGGCGACTTGAGTCTATTTTACAAATATTTTCATGGCAAGTGCTCAACTGAGGTTGCCCGCTTGATACCACCCAGAGCAGTGCATGGCAGAAATACGCGACGAGCCACTGCAGCCCACCAGTACGTGGTTCAGTTTAGTGTCCCTCAAACGACAATGTTTCAACATTCTTTCATCTGAAGAACTTCATCACTTTGGAACGACCTCCCTGAGATCGTGTTCCCCAACGAGTATAATCTCCAAAGATTCCAGACCAGCGTAAATCGTTTCCTGCGCACACGCACCGCTTCCAGAGCGCCATATAGGATTTATCCTGCAGTGCTGTGCCTTATCATAAAAAAAATATCAATAGTGAATCATCATCATCATCACTACCAAGTCTCTGGCCGTGTCAGTAAAGGCAAGGCTTTGATCCCCCAAGTGATGAGGGTAACTCAACAGAAAGTCACGACAAGCTGGGGGTGTATACAGAATCACCTGCGTTTTTTAGCATTTAATTTAAGATTGTGGTTACTGTTGTATATCAAGATAGTCTGTAAGTCGGAGCTAACGTCAGCCTTAATTTCATAATAATATTACAACATTGTTGTGTATAGTTAGTAAGCTTTTAAAACTTATTTTAATGTGTATCACTATCTTTTAATTACGATTAAAGCATTTCAACTGTAAATTTTATTTTCTTGACTAGTGTAAACAAATTTTGTATTGAACACAATAAAGATTGATTGAACATATTATTATATGATATTGTCAACATTGAATTTAGTGATTTTGGATAGAGTATTTGTTACCATGCCAACATAGAACAACATGTCTATTTTTACCACCTGTGAAAATTAGAACAGATGCGTACTAAGTGGTTACATATAAAGTTCATCCGAACATATTTAGTTTGACCTAATAACTGCAATAATAGTTTTATTATATTGTAAACACCCAAAGAAAACCTGTTGTCTGTTTGATTGCCAAACCTACGTTTTTTAAGAATTTATTTTATTTATTTAATGGAATACAAATGGGACAAACCCAGAAAAGCATAAAAATATAAAGTACCTAAACTAAGTTTAAGACTAAATGCTAACACGTGTGATCCTTATAAAATACATATTATGAAAATGCAAAAATATGTTCTAATCTAATAACGTCAACTGCTCGAAGCTATATACAATTTCAACTTAGTACTGAGTGATTACATACATTATTACATGTTTTTAGGCATCTATTTAAAGGAGAATTGAGGTAATAATTGGTGTGAGACGAATTTAGGTGAAATTTATTTTTTATTCTGGTATTATAAGTTGGTACTGTGTAATATAAATGACTTAATAAAGCAGGAGAATCTATTAAATTATTAGCTATTTTGAAAATGAATTTATTATCGGCTATCATTCTGCGATCAACAAGTGAAATTAAATTAAGCTTTTGACAGATAGTGTTGAAGCGATCGAGATTGTTATTAAAACATTTCTTATTAACCAATTTATCGAATCTATTTTGAATGAAAGCTAGTTTATTAATATAGATATTATACTGGGGGTTCCAAATAACAGAGCAATAGCTTAATATACTATTGGTAAAATCACCCATAGAAAACTGTCGATGAGCGCGTCAACCAGCGAATCTACCTGGCCACAGCTGGCATTACTGTTTATTGAGTGTTTATATTACTGAAATGAAATGAAATAAGGGGAACTGCTTTGCATAGGAACGGATTTTGTAGTTAAATAAAAAGCCATAGTAATACCTTATAGTAGCAATGTTTATTATGTTTATTTTTACCATTACTTGTATTATATATATATTAATTTATTATAAGTACAAAACAAGTGTGAAAAGTTTGCGTGCGGAAAAGGGCAACTTTTCGCACGCATTTAGGTAAAAGTAATAATAACAATTAATATACCTACTTAAATAAATATATTTACATATATTCCTAATTCACTCGCTATCACTACGTTATATATATACAAACGTTTGCCTATTTCATAGGTTGCTGGCCTCGGATACTAGACCCCATGGTCCGACACCTCAAACGGCGGCAACCTCCCGTTGGGCAGCAACGAGAGTAAACAGTGTTTAGTCGCGGGATCCTAGGCCGAGCCACCGCTGGATTCCCAGTTACAGGTTTAATCCCACTGTCATAGACAAGAGGCCCCGGTGTTGGCTTGCCCTCTCTCCGTACACGAGCCGAATAGACACTGCTTGCAGACTCCTTGTACAGAGTTTAAGCCCTCTGTGATGGCGCCGACGACTCCACTCGTAGAAACAACACGATGCGCGACACCCACATGTCACGCCAAGGCGCCTACGGCTTCGCAGTCGCCGGCCGGGATTGGTTACCCGTCTAAAGGGCACTGAACATGGTGAGTTATCGGCTTCCCCACATGTCGCCCTCGAGGTGAACACACTAGCGCCCTCCACGGTCCCTGCGAGGCCAACCCGTCAGGGGGGCATCTGTAGCATGCCAGATGGGCTTCCCCCCTTCCCGCAGTACTCGTGTTAGGCTTCCAAGATGTTGCCATCAGGTCGCCCTCCCTTGACGAGTCACGGGACGTTCAAGAGAAAACCGGGGATTCACTCTCGAACTACCACACATCTTGTACTGGACGAGACTGCGAACTTTTCCCAGGGTAAGGTCTGGAGTCGTAAGCACGTTCATGCGGCCAGTTTTAAGGGGTAAACGTCGTGTGGTCTGCACCCTGGCTAATCTCGGATACTAGCTGCAATCCTCCGTGGGTTCACTTCGGATGCATCCGACACCTCAAATGATTGCCAGGCCGTTTACCCGTCATCAATATTGATGCTAATAGAGAATCACAGAATTTGCTTCAATTGAAGTGTGTCTTCCTTTCTTTCAATCTTAAAATACATATAAATTCTTCTACGCGAATTGGAAAACAATGCGCAACTATTATCGATTATTTTTGTACTAACCTAGAAAGCCAGGTAATTTCTGTGCAAACTAGCCACAGTGATTTAAGCGATCATGAGGCGGTTATAGGAAGACTTTCTCTAAAAGATTTTAATCCAAAATCTGAAGGTGCATTTGTTTTCCGCAATTATTCATTAAGGAACATTACAAACTTTAAGAACAAAATTATAAACTCTGATTGGTCTTTTCTGACTACATATAGTAAATTGTATAAACTCCTCATTTCCTTATAAGAAACATAAACATAAACGAAAAGACTTCATAACCTTAGGAATTCGAGTATCTTGTAAGAATAAGCGTTGTTTATCATATATTAGCAAATTTACAAAAAATCTAAATTTTCACATATAAAGATATACTAAGAAGGGTAATCACACAGGCAAAGAGACTGTATTACGCACAGGAAATTACTAATTCTAAAAACTCAAAGAGAAAAACTTGGAATATTGTTAATCGTGTCTCTGGTCGGAATACATCTAAAGCAAATAAACAATTGTTACTTGAATTTGACTCTCAAGAGCTTACTGACCCTCATGAGGTTGCTTGCCACTTAAATGACTTTTATACTAGTATTGCCACGAACACCACTAGGACTATTGTCTGTAATGATGCCACTAATTTTTCTCGTTTTCTTCATCAATTGCACAGGGGCACGTCTAATAGTTTTTACTTAGCACCAACCACCGCTCCGGAGGTTATGGACATAGTCAAGGGCCTCAAAAACAAGTCATCTACTGGTTTGGACGAGGTAGCTGTGAAGATTGTGAAGGAGCTACCAAGAATTGCTTATGATAAGCTTGCTGAAATAATAAACTGTTCTTTTACTGAGGGCATCTTTCCTAGTGTCCTCAAGAACTCATTGATTATTCCAATTGATAAGGGCGGTAAAATTAAAAATGCCTCTAACTTCCGACCTATATCCCTTTTGTCAGTGTTCTCAAAGATAATCGAGACTATAGTTAAAATCCGTATTACTTCATACATTAATAAATCTCAAATTTTATCTGCGTCTCAATTTGGATTTCAAACGAATAAAGGTACGAGGGATGCCATCTTTGGCTTTTTAGATAACGTATATAATGGTGTTAATGATGGAGGCGTCACTACGGCGGTGTTTTTTGATCTTGCAAAAGCATTTGATTGCGTAAACCATGAAATACTCTTGGAGAAGCTTGCCTTTTATGGATTTAGAGGGATTTCACAGGATTGGTTCAGATCATATTTACTGGGGCGTAAACAGCTAGTTCAGGTACTGGACTCGAATGGAGAAAGGGTGCGATCTCAATTTTTAGACAACACTGATGGAATTCCTCAGGGCTCAGTCCTGGGCCCTTTGTTGTTTTTACTTTACATAAACGATCTAGCATGTTTAAACATCGGTGGTTCATTTATTCTGTTTGCGGACGATACCTCTGTGTGTTGGTCCGATACTGACTTGGAAATATTGCAGAGGGTAGTCAATAAAGATTTAAATCTGATTCAGGAGTGGTTTGATGCTAACAAATTAGCATTAAATATAAAAAAAACCAAATATATGGTCTTTCTCAATAAGGGGCCTTTATCACTGAGGATGAAAACTCACATAGTGGAAAAGGTGTCTCATTACAAGTTTCTGGGATTGATGGTGGACCAGGGCTTGAAGTGGGATACTCATCTTAATAGACTTTCAAAGAGTCTGGCGTCTGCTCTCTTTGCTCTGAGGACTGTAACCCTGGAATTGAGTGACAGAAAAATTTCTCTAGAAGTGTACCATGCCTTGTTTGAGTCCAATCTTCGATACTGTATCATTTTTTGGGGGTACGCCTCAACAACCCGCCTTCATTCTCTCTTTCTCCTACAAAAGCGAGCCGTGAGAATAATCTGTAAGGTCGACTCACTTGCGCACTGTAAACCGCTGTTTAAGTCACTCAAAATCCTTACTTTATATGATCTACTTACACTTGAAACATTAACCTACTTACATGGATTGGACTGCGAGACAAGAGATAATATTCATAACTATGCTACAAGGTTCAGAGGTAATTTGACTGTTCCTCAGTCTCGAAGGGAGTTAGCTAAAAACACTATCTATCATTTGGGAAAAACAGTTTACAACAGTATTGCTCTGGGAATAAGACAGCTAAATACTAGACAGTTCAGTAATAAAATTAAAAAATGTTTGCTACTCAGCGCTAATTACTCCTTTGCCGAATTCACTGACAATACAATGCCTTTGCTGCAAACTGCTTAGCTTCCCTGCTTCCCATATCATATAGTTTAATCCATTACTCTTACATCCATGACGACTTGTATTGGAGCTATTTAACGAAATGTGTGTGATAGCAAATTTTGGTTTTAGTTTTAGACTGTGTTTTAATTTAATTTTTTATTACATATTTTGTAACATAGTTTGTAAGGTCAAATTGTACAGCTGAATTGCTTTTCAATAAAGTTTGTCTATTGTCTATTTGTCTACTATCATCCACATTAATAATAAGAGGACGTATTTCGTTTTGTTGTGTAGTTATATAAGAGTCTTCAATTTTTAAGACATGGTTAACCGAATTTTTTTAACTTTTATCTGGAATTTCACCGAAAACTGTCTTTATTAGCTCTATTACACTGCCACTAAGAGTAGGTGTGCTATTTTCAGTTCTCATTTTCGATTTAATTTGATGCCACATGTGTTCAATAGGGTTAAAAATGCAATAATAGGGTGGCAGGCGCAACACAGTGTGACCCATTTCTTCCGCCATTTTATCACACACATACTCTTTTTTAATACTAAATGCTTTTAACACTTCTAACAGCTGTTCTTTACTATACGTTTCCTCGAAGTACAAGTCATTTTTTAACATGAACTCCTTTATTGCTGATTTTGTGCTCGGTGCATTCGGTACTTTTTCCAGTTGCCGACTGTAGTGCTTGCATTGTCCATCACAATAACACTGTGTTCTGGTACATTTAAAAGAAAAATGTCTTTAAACCAGCCTTCAAAAAGAGCGGCGTTGGTATCCTCATGTTAGTGCAGGCTTGAATCCTTTATATTTTTTGCCGACAGTAATAAACAATTAATAATAATAATAATATAATAAATGATTTTTATTTTCCTACTCATAATTTTTTTACATATTTTAACATTTAATTACACTTAAATCTAAAAAAGTAAGAAAATAAAGGCCAACATTTTCAGACTTCTGCACCGAAATGCAGATTCTGTTTATTATAATGTGGCCTTGTGTTTTGAAAAGCAAAGTTATTTTATCCTTAAACTACCTATACTAAAAATAATAAGTTGAAAATAAAAATGTAGATAAGAAGCACCAAATCGACAGAGAGAGAGAGAGGGGGGAGAGAGAGATGGAAAGAGAAAGAGATAGATAAAGAAAGAGGGAGAAGAGATGAAAATTTGTTACTTTAATAACTTTTGTATATATTTCTTTTTAAAGGTTTGGCAAGATAGGGTAAGTTGTGCTAAGTTTAAGTCGAGGGAATTTATGAGTACAGAAATATTATAAGAAAACGATCGTTTAAAAAATTCATTTTTATGCTTTGGAATTGTTAAATTTTGCCTACGCAAATTTAAGTGATGAACATCAGTCCTAAAGGTTAATTTATTGTATAAATAATTAGGGGAACAAAATTTTAAAATTTTATAATAAAAACATGCAGCATGAAGTTTACGTCGATTGTACATATTAAGCCAAGACATCTCCTTAAGTTTGTGGGAGACCCATGCCGTCTTCTGATACCAAAAATGAACCGAATGCAACAATTTTGAACCTTTTGCACCCTGCGCATGTCTAAACCATCCAGACATGGACCGTAGACACTGTCGCAGTGATTGAAATGAGAGAGTATTAATGATTCACACAATATTTTTCTTGTATCTTGTTGAAGGTAATGTCTGTACGCGTAAATCGATTTTAAGGTAAAATATGTTTTTTTTAGAATATAAGTAATATGATCTTTAAATCTTAATTGAGAGTCAATTATTAAACCCAAGCTCTTACCCTTATCAACAAAGTCAAGTTGATTATTACCTATTTTAATATTTATGAGATTCTTTATTTCTCCAGTAACATTTTTATTTCCAAACAATATAATAGTTGATTTAGACGGATTCAATTTTAACATATGATCAGAAGAGACTTTCAAAAGCGCATTTAAATCAGAGTTTATCTTATTTTCGGCAGTTATGTACTCCGCAGGAGAAAATGAAAAATACAATTGTGTGTCATCCGCATATAAATGATAGTTACAAAATTGTAAAGCGTTATGAAAATTTAGTGTATAGATGCTAAATAGTAACGGTCCCAATATGCTACCTTGAGGTACTCCGGTAGTAACAGGAAGAGAATTTGAAACATAATCTTCAATTTTAACCCGCTGCGTACGATCTGTTAAATAAGATCTTATTAATATCAAGGCATTTTCAGTGAAGCCAATATAATGTAAAATAGCATATAAAATTTTATGATTTAAAAAATCAAATGCCTTTGAATAGTCCAGCAATATTAGTGCCGTTAATTGGCTTTTATCCCGAGCTCTCAAAATATCGTCTGTAACATCAGACATGGCTGATGTACAGCTGTACCCTTGTCTAAAACCAGATTGCTTAGGAGGCAAAATAGAATTAGTATTTATAAAATCGCGAATATGAATTTCCAAGATTCTTTCTAATACTTTAGAAAAAGTGGGCAGAATACTTATAGATCTGAATTGACTGAATTCTTTAGGATCATTAACTTTAGGTAACGGGGTTACAAAAGCTTCTTTCCAGCTTTTAGGAAAGTAACAGTTTATAATGCATTCATTGACAATATGTACAATATATTCCAAGATATGCGGACAACATAAGTGGATTAATGTTATGTTTAACTGATCGGAGCCAAAGGCTTTACTTTTAATATTTTGAATAATTCGAAGAATATCATTATATTCTACAGTGTGGAATGACAGTAAACCAGATAAATTATTTTTTAGATTATTTGAGTAGAAATCTATAGTTTCATTATTTAATGCATTATTGTTCTTCGTTGCGTTAATAAAAAAAGAGTTAAATTTATTTACATCCTTAAATTCAGGAGGAATTTCTTTGAATCTTGAAGGTCGAAGTTTGTTAATTTCTTTCCACTTTTCTTTTATAGTTGAGTTTTGAAATTTTTGTGTAAAATATGCCTTTTTTTCAGCTCGAATAGCCGATGTTGTTAAATTTCTTAATTGTTTGTAATATGCCCATTTACCTGATGTTTTATTAGTTTTAAATTTTTTAAGCGCCTTGTCTCTTAATTTTTGCATTAATCTAATGTTATCGGTTATCCATGGAGAATAATTTTTTTTTCGAGACGCAGTGCTTTTAAGCGGAGCATGATAAGCAAAGAGAGCAAGTAATTTATTACTTAAAAATTGTACCTTTTCGTCGATTTCCCGAATGTCATCTATTAGGTTGAAAGGTATGGATTCTAGGTCCCTTTGAAATAACTCCAAGTTTATATTTTTTAATGATCTATAGGACACGTGATTAACCTTGTTTTTTGTACTTAAAGAACATTGTACTTGACAAAATACCGACATATGGTCTGAGAAAGGACAGTCAATGACCCCCTTGTTAACTATATTCTCCACATTTGTAAAAATTAAATCAATTAGAGAAATTGTTGTGTCAGTGATACGAGTCGGGTTATCCATAACTTGAATTAAATTGAGCGGTTCAACAATTGATATCAGTTTGCTAGTTAATGAATTATTAGTAGTCTTTAAAAAATTAATATTGAAGTCCCCCATGCAGAATATGTGGTCATAATTGGAAAATATATCAATTAAGATATCTTCAAACATATTTAAAAACAACTGACCATCAGTATTAGGCGGTCTATACATTGTTCCAACGAAATGCTTTTTCATATATATTTTCAACCAGATACCTTCCAAAAAATCACAACTTTCTGTAAAAAGTATATCAAATTTTATATTTTTTTTAAATATAGAACAACCCTTCCACCTCTTCTATTGTGCCGATCGTTTCTAATAAGGTTATAATCGGGTAAGCTTACCAAATTGTCAGGAATGTCCTGGCTTAACCAACTTTCAGTAACTTCGATCACATGAAAATCTTTATCCGAAATGAAGTCTTTAAAATCGTCGAAGTGTGCCAATAGAGATCTAACATTAATGTGAGTTATGTTAAAAGTCATCCAAGCAAGATATTAGAAGCAGTATAAAAAGGAAAGATAGATAGAAAGAAGGAAACCGAAGTTTGATAGAACACTAAGTAGGGTAAGGAGTGTAAGCTTGTAAGTGCGATTGGTGCCTAAATTAAGACGAATGTATGTGCAAGATAAAAGGAGAAAAAAAAACAAGCAAAGGACGCATTTCCTGCTTCGCCCCACGACACTTGTCACCAACAATACGAGTCACAGAAATTCAGTATTAAAAGTCAAAAAAGGAATCAAAATACTTTAATATCTAAGAAGGTCACCAGCCAACATTTCCCTCCTAAAAAAGTCGCTCAATGAAACAATTTAATATGTTATAGTGAGAATCAAGAAAATTGCAAAGAAAAAGCTCACAATTAAGTAATCAGATCTATAATACCAAAATAGAAAAAGGAAAAAAAAAGCTAAATCCAAAATACTAAGGGAAATCCTGGCTAAGAACATATATAATTTGCTAACAGAGATATACATTTAAAAAAAAATTTTATTCACCTTCGTCAACCATTAAAAATAGAAATAAGTTAATTCCAGATTGCAAACCTCAAAAATGTAATTATTGTAACCATAGTAACAGTATAAAAATAATGGTTCAGTCATAAAATACAATCTATACACTTCCCATAGGATATGACTTGTTAATTAATTAGACATAGTGTAAGACTTATTCTAATTTTCTTTTAGAAATATAATTATAAGAAGATAATGCTTTCAATACAATAACAGTTGTTAGAAAAGTAAAAATCAAATAAATAATATTCATTTCATCTAGCATAGCTCTTGGAGCTTATGGAGATAAGGAAAAAAATACCTATAAGTAAAATAATAATATTATGCAATCATCTACAACCATAAAAAAAAAATAAGTTAAATCTAAATTGCAACTGCAAAAATAATAATTGCAACCATGGTAAAAGTAATAAGAAGAATGATTCAGTCTCGAAATAAAATCTGTACACTGCTAGGATATGATTAATTAATTAGACACAGCATAGAAGTGCGTAAGTAACTTACATCCAGCGTGTTTAGCTATTGACCAGCAATAGCTCATCTTCAGAGTTAATCCTATGCACCGTATCATCGCACTTCACGTAAATTATGCCATTAAGGCACCACCATTAGGGATCCATCCATTCTCCCAACTTGCATGAATCATTGTTATTTGTTTTCCTTTATTTGAAGGGTCTTTATTTTGGCATTTTTCAGTTAAATCAACCCATCCCTTTTTAACAGTCTCATGAGTGTCAAACCACGTTTCATCCAGATAAACTATTGAACGTTTTTCAGATCTGAACTTTTTTATTTGCCTAAGGTACAGAAATCCCATTTTTCTTAATCTTTCGGACTCCATAATAATTTGTCTCTTATTTATTGTTTTATACTTAGATTCCATCTCTTGCAAAGCACGGCAAAGACTTGTCCTGCTACATGATATCGTTGTATCGTCAGTTGTTAATCGTGTTTTTAAAGAATCTGACGTGGGCACAACATTTGGTATATTTTCCTGCGAATAACATCTTTGTCGCAATCATCTACGCACTTCATTTTTCCGATATCTTTGCGAACTTTTCTTTAAAAATGTCCTTTTAGCATAATGTCTCGTACCGTCGATAATGGAACTTTCGTCATTTCACTGGCATTTTTAATGGCAATTACTTTAGGGTGGCCGCTCTCTTTAATAACGATTCACATACATTTTTCACGATCACTTTGGCGTCAGAAGATAAATGCTTCCTGGGATGTTTAGGGTAGATAGATATCGCATTAGCTGAAGATTCCGAAGGTCTCCACATACTTTTAATTTTAACTTGTTGCACACTGTTTGAAAGTAAAATTGGTAGGTACTAATCTATTTCGAATATTATGTTTACTATTTATATAAGCTATATAAACAGGTATCTGTAACTAAAAAGTTTTGAGAAATATTCTAATAATTAAGTTGTTTCTAGAAAACCATAATTAGACAGTTTATTAATTTTGATAACAAATCAAGTAATGTACCTATCTATTGTTATTATAAACTGGCATTAAAAGTTAATGTGGATTAATACGTCTGTGCGAAAGCGAAAGCCGAGTTTATGAGGGGTTTTATTGCAGTTATTAAGCCAAACGAAATATGTTAGAAAGTACTTTACCACAACAAACTTTATTTTCACAACTTTTAAAAAGTGTAATTTTGACATTATGGCTGCCTGAAATGTCACGTTATAGGAAATTGTTGCAGATATCTCATTTTGTAATCTTATAAAGCAAATAAAGCTGAGCCAAGTACAAAAGTCTCAAATTGGCCAAATTTCGACATATTTGGTTTTGCCATCTAACTGCAGAACTATTACTAAATATTTTTTCTATATTTATTGTACTTACAAGCCAAATGCTAAATAAATAAATAAAAAAAAGTAGGAACGGTTATTTTTGTCTATTGCCATTAACTCCAAAGCATTGTTAATTTTTTACCCTTAAGCATTTAGCTTGATTTCTGTAACACTCGTCACTTCGTATACAACTTTTTTTTTTACGCCTTATTGTTATTTTTATTGAGGTAATAATGAAGTTTTTGGTTTTTCGTTTACACTTTTTTTTTATAAGCTGTCCCCCAATCACCTTCTGACGCATACTTTCTATTCTTCGAATAGACTCCGCTAACAATTATCTAAAAAAAAACTAACAATATCATCCATTTTTATAATATCGATAAGTGTGTAGGTATACACGTTTTTCAATGGAGATAATATACAATTTTCGATTTATCAAGCTGTAATAATTTATTTGTGTATTATATGAAAATAGACGACAGTCAAGGTCCGTTATCCCTCGTCTTTATATCAATTGCACCCCCCCGAGTTCACACGGCTGTCTTAGCCTTGGAAATTTAATTCATAAATTAAATACGATTGTCAAGGTTTTCATTTAATATTTTAAAATTGATGTTGTTGATTTCTAAATCAAGGTATCAGTCATATTGTGTACTGTGAGAAAATCGCCTTATGTAAAATATGGGGTTGTTTTTTTTAGAGGAGTAATTGTGTTATTGTAATGATCTAATAAATTTAATAGTTATTAAACATTTTGAAATTGAATAGGTACCTACAAGGAAATACAAAGGTTTTTTTTTTATTATTTGAGGCCTGATTAAAAATAAATAAATAAATTCCATCGACAATTTTTTTAGAAAACCGTTATGGGACCTGTCGCTAATGAGTTTACGGCACTTTTTTAGATTTATTTGGGTTTATTAAAGTTAATGTATCTAATCCTTTAGTTTGGATGCTCAAATTCAGCTGCCAATGCACACATATCTTCAAAAAACGAGAGTCTCACATTTCAACATAAACTTTGCTGGATTCTGTCTTGAATTAAAATTAAAGAGACGAAGGCATGTAAGAATAGCAATGATTATAAACTTGTCTGGTTTTCTCGTGGCAATATTTTTCCTAGGAAAGGTGAGCAATCAAAAATATTACGGGTTGAAGGCATCGATCAATTGAAAAACTAAATACGCCTCGTAGAAAGCTGAATTTTGTATATATGAACCATTAAATATAAATTAGATAATGTACAGTATTTTGTAATTAACAATGGATGTGACTTGCTGTTGTTAACGGTGACATGGTTGATGGATAGCGAGTCCTTTCTTTACTTATCAAAAATACTGAAACAACATGAGATCTGGAATTAAAAGTGGCATATTTTAAAAATATTTTACATTATACTCTCAAGAAAGTGAGGCAAACAAAACTTGTATTTTTTTTAAATAAACACCCCCCATATCTTATCTTTTTTAATTCTACATAAAAGAGTAATTATTTGTTAGTAAGTGCATTATGAGTCTAAACGGATGCAACAAGATCAAGACAGTTGGTAATACTATCAGGGATACAGAGGGGCATATAATAACTGACCTGGGAGACAAACTAAAGAGGTGGAAAGCATACCTGTCGCCTGTCGGAACCCTTTGATGACGAAAGACCTTCGAGACCAGGTCTAGAATCGAATGTACATTTAAAAATATTAAGATCAGAAATAGAATATGCCTTGGAATCTATAAAACCTGGTAAAGCTGTTGGTCCTAATCAAATATCCATAGAGCTTATCAAATTTTGCGATGAAGACGTGATTGATGTTCTTCTGGATCTCTTCAACCGCATCTATGCTGGGGGAAAAATTCCTAACCAATGGTTGTCATCTACCTTTGTGCTTATACTCAAGAAGCCGAATCCGAAGGAGTGCTCAGACTACCGAACCATCGCACTCATGAGCCACACTTTGGAGTTATTCCTAAAAATCAACCACAAAAGAATATACAGAAGACTCGAGGAAGATATAAGCGACACACAGTTTGGATTCCGGGGCGGACTTGGAACACGTAAGGCGCTCTTTGGGATTAACGTTCTTTTTCATAGCTGTCTTGATATAAACCAGGATGTGTATGCGTGTTACATAGATTTCGAGAAAGCTTTTGACAAAGCTTTCTCGAAATCAGTCTAATACAGTGACCGGCAAAAAGTTCGCAACATATGGGAAAAAATTCTATTAGCGGAATATCGAAAAATCTTTTCTGGGGAATCGGATGTGCATGTCCCATAACCTTAAAATCGATTTTGGCATACGTCACGTGACCACTGGTATGGCGGGAAAGTTGAAGAAACGAATATGAAATCATCAGAAATTAGATCAGTTGATGAGATATCGAAAAATTCCAAGAATAAAAAGTGTTTAGAATTCCATTCGAACCTTACATATAATGTTTGGGATATCTACTTGTAAAAACAATCGAATTTTTTTGTAAATATTTTTTTTACCGAATTAAGAATTTCCATATTTTTCCTTTCTAATAGCTTCATGAAAGTAAAACTGACTTCTGTTGAACACAACTAAAAATATTCTTTTGTTTTTCTGACAATTTGGAGCAATAATTCAAAAAATTCGTTTACACTTGGATGCCAGCTGTTGCAATAGTCTATTTCTAATAACTTTATCGATATTTTTTATATCGAAATAATCTGTGATGTTAAAAAATCCTTAAATTCATTTATCCAAAACAAATTTTATTTATAACCGTAAAACAGAATTTTGAATTTCGCAGATAAACTTAAAAAAAATCTAAAAATTAATAAAATTAAAATTATTTTATTGAGTCAAATAAACAACAATTTGAGTCAAAAACTATATTAGTAATAAGAACTAAATGGGAGTATTAAAACTCGGTATGACCGCCATTTCGCTACATACATAGGGGAGAGGGAGGCAAGAGTGAACACTTAAGCTTTAAATTATTTTTTTTATTATAAGGCAGAACTTGAAGTAAACTTGCTTAGCATAGAGCAATCTTTGGTAAACCAGTAACACAAAAATATATGTATAAATTTTTTAACACGTTGAGTGCCATCGTCCAGTATACTGGACATACAAGTTATTTATATATAGCCCTCGTCCAGTTAACTTGACGCAATTGAACAGCGGGTTTATATACTTCGATTTGTTTGCGGGTCACGCGAATTAATTGAATATGTTCAGTGCGGGCTATAGTCAAAAAATAAATCATAGGTTTAACGATTTTGACAGCAATATCGGGTCGGGCACAATATGGCAACAAGCAGTTTGTGTTGCCTATCTGGCACCGTTAAATTTCCTCTTTTAGTCAAGCAGTGGAGTCGCCATCCTTTATATTTTCATTCCGTATTTGGAAAAACCGTGTCCAGAAATCGGTTCCAAATAATTCTAAAGAACCTTAAATTTGTAGATCATGCTACGATCGACAAGAATGATAAGTAGTTTAAAACTCGGCCTATTTTAGAAAAAATACTGCGAAATGGTAAACGAGTTTTTAGTCCTGGTCAAAACTTATCGATTGATGAAGCCATGATTGGTTGGAAAGGTAGATTATCATTTCGACAATACATATCAAATAAGAGCCATAAATATGGGAAAAAATTGTATGAACTGACGAGTGATGATGGGTTTGTTCTTGACGTGATTGTTTACACGGGAAAGGGAACATTTGTTTCAGAAGATTCAACACACGCTGAAAGTGTGGATGAAAAATTATTTAGAAAAAGGACACACAGTATACCTTGATAATTTTTACACCAGTGTTTCGTTGGCTGAATTTTTACATAGGAAAAAAACGGCGTTGGTAGGAACTCTGCTTGAAAATAGAAAGGGGAACCATAAGGAAACTATGAAAGCCAAGCTAAAGAAAGGTGAAGCAGTTTGGAAAAGAAAGGGACCAGTTTTACTTACTAACTGGAAGGACAAAAGGAATGTTAGGATGATAAGTACTGCCCACAAACATTCGATGGTCGAAAGTCAGGGAAAGAAAGCTAATAACAAGAAAATAAAACCTGCATGCGTTATCGCCTACAATAAACACAAGTCGGGAAATGACCGATCAGATCAGATGATGGCTTACTACTCTACCCCTGGTAAAACCGTTGGATGGCACCGCAAAATATTTTTCCATTTGATAGATTTGTGTATGTGGAATGCCTGCTACATATATAATCTTCATCAAGAGAAAAGTATTAGACTTTTAAAACTTTGAGAAAAAGGGATTATGAAACTTATCAATGACGACAATGGGCCAAGCAATTTGCAAGTAGAAAATGAGGTCGAAACTAAAGCAAATTTCACTATCTAGAGCCGAATCCTCCCACAGAATAAGAAAAATGTGCAATGAGACGATGCCGTCATCAGTGTACAACAACAAAAGCTCAAAAGAAAACTAGATATTCCTGTTCAGTTTGTCTAGAAAACCAGGTCTAGGTGTTTATCCCTGTTTCAAGGATTGGCATGCAAAATCTACTTGAGCGTCTAATATGTAGTATTTAAGCCAAACATGTATTCCATTTTCATTTTTAATAAAGCTTAGGAATAAATCATTATTTTTGTAGTGTAAAGAAGAATATTTTATATGTCCAGTTAACTGGACAGCGGGACATATAGGGTAAAAGTATGTTCATAGCCCATTGTCCAGTTTACTGGACATCTACTGGCGACCATGAAAATGGTCAAGGTTAGTTTACAATACCATTTACATGCATTTATCGTTCAAAAAAATTCATATAACCCAAAAGTTGGAGTTGGTTTCTCAGAGTCGTTAATTTAATCCCACCATGGCACTCAACGTGTTAAACTATAAAATAATAATAATACAAAAATATTTTGAAAACTCAAAAAGTTTACTCTTGCCCCTCTGGTATGGGGCAAGAGCAAGCAACAAGAAGAATCTTAGGTAGAACGACAAAAATCACAAGTAAAAACGTCATCAAAAGGTTCAACGTCTGTACAGTCTTCATGTGACCATAATCCACAGGTGACACATCGAATTCATTTCTCATTTGACTGATTATATTTACCGTTACAATAAATACATTCGCAAAAATCATCTTTATCAGTTATTTTTATTTTCTTTACTACTTTCTTTTTTGTTTTTATACCAGATACACCAGCTGCTTCTCCGTTACATACATTTATTTCATCCTTGGTATCACTTATTATTTGTTTGTTAACCATTTAGTTTTTTGTTTTTATACCCGATACACCTCCTTCTTCATCAACTATTTTTCTTTTGATTATTTATTTTTTTTTAGGATCTGCGTTTTTTTCTTTTTCCTTTGCTGTCAAATAATCTTTATACGGCGTAGTTGTTATTACTTCCGACTTTTGCTGAACTCGGCTACTTGGTTTTTTAGCAACTTTACGTTGAGATTTTGGAAGTGGCAATAGTTCTGCCACAGAAACATTAGTACTGTATAATTTGTTTACACCATCTTCTGTTATAATCTCTGCGCTTTTCATGCTGCTATTTGTTACTTCGTTATATAAATTTTGATTCTCTGCTTCCTTTCTACCAGCATTAACTGCGTCCGCTGCAGCGTAGTCGCTGTCTGAAAAAATATTTGGGTTGTATGCGAAGATACCCCATGTTCTGAAGCCACTGCAAATATTGTTAGGTGTAGCTGCCCTCATAAACGCGTTACAAATTAAAGGGCCCATGTCATATTCTGTGATTCGTTCTCCTGCATGGTTTGTCATCCAAATGTCCATTTCGGAATTTAAATAGGACTTAAAAGGACCAAACACCGTAAGGTCAAGGGGCTGGAGGCGATTAGTACAATATGGTGGTAACGTTATTACAACAATTCCATTCTCTCGGCACAAGGTAACTGCTTTTAATGATTTGTGGCTACTGTGCCCATCAACAATAAGTATCGTTGGATTATCCTTACTAGCTCGAACTGATTTAATAAACTACTCTATAACCTTTAAATAGATATCCGTATCTATCTAACCGGTGGAGCTAGAAACTCCAATGGTTCCTGGAATTGCACCGGTTAGTAAATGACACGTTTGGCGTTTACATATGCTACAGCCGTTGCCGTTTTTCCGCGTTCAGCAGAAGTAGATCTCCCAACTTGTTTTTTCCCTTTTTGTGCTATTATTTTTTTTGGCCGCTGAACCACAGTTACGCCAGTCTCATCGAGATTAAAAATACGGTCTGGTTTAAATTTATATTTCAGTTGAACTTCTTGTAGTAGGTCGAAAAATCGCTGAACTTTTGCCCTAGAAAACCCAGAAATACGTGCCATGCTTGTCGCTTCTGGTGTTCGAATAGACAAACCTCCAACTCTCGAGATAAATTTTTGTGCCCACTGTTTTCCGGCAATACGCTTTTGTTTGTTAAACTGATGACCAATCTGATTCGCTTCCGCAAATTCGAATGCTAGGCGCCGCAGCTCTGTAGGAGAAATTCCATAAAATAGTCGTTCCAGGGACAATACATTGGGTTTTGAATTCTTCCTCTTGTTCGGCATTGAATGTAGGCTTTTATCTTCCAATATTAATCACTGAAGACTGACTCTTTTTTACTCGCTTGTGTAGAGTTGCTACTGCGATGCCATATTTTTTGGCAGCTTTTCGCAAACCAAGAGTTTTTGACTGAACGTCGTTAATTGCTTTGTTCATATTCTCCTTGGTATATGCAGCTCTGTTGCTTTTCCGGATATAATTTCGAACCATCCTAAAAAAGATTAATAACGTGACCAGCGGGGCAAGAGTGAACACAAAACAAAATTTTTTAATAAGCCAGCCCTTTTAACAACGCGCCACTGGTGACGTTAAATACCAATATGAATTTATAGGTTAGGTTTTAAAGATTTCGTAAAAAAATGGTAGGAAGTGAAAATAAACTACAAGCGATTAAACGATCTAAATTATCAATTAATTGTTATATCGTATACTATTAAAAATAAATTTACCTTATTTTTGGCTTATTTTTCTGAGAAATTCAAAACAAAGTTGCACAGAGAACTGAAAGCACATGGTTTGCACTACTGTGACCATTGGCAGCGAAAAAAGTATTAATTAGAAATGTTATTGCAGTGTCTACTCTTGCCCACCTGTTTACTATTGCCTTCCTCTCCCCTAATATTGTTCGAGATACCATTTCTTTTGAAACATTTCTGAGCATTTCGGGAGTTATTAGGTCTACACAGTTTCTAATAATTTGTTCCAAATGTTCAACATTTCTAAAGGGCCGCTTTTTGTAAACCTGGTTTTTTAAGTACCCCCACAAAAAAAAGTCTAAGGGTGAAAGGTCGAGGGATCTGGCGGGCCAGGAATTTTCTGCAAATCGGCCTATCCTTTCCATTACTGCTGAAATGTTTGAATTTTGCCAAATATATGCATCATGAGTGCTTCCAGGAAATTTCGAATTTACATGCAGGATTCTCAAATTGTCATCACACACCTAGAAGAATATATGAATAGTTTATTCCAAATCTAATAAAAGTTGTTAGTTCTGCATTGCGATTAGATCTACCCGAATTTTATTTCTTTCAAATCAAATGGCTTCAACTTACCAACTGACAGTTAATAGAATGATAATACTTCCTGTTAACATAAATGTGTTCAGGATGCTCAGGATCACCCTGGAGTGTAACAATTGCAATATAGGTACACTCAATAACCCCTACGACTCCTGGTACCTTAAACTTCTCATAAAATCTGGAAAAAAGTTTATCATATAATATAGGTAGGTACATATTATCATAAAAATATTTTAAAATTTTTTTGCAAGTACCTATATTACAAGTGGTAAGTATAATATTAAATTAACAGTATCTACACTAAGTAAAATTTGAATGAAAGCAAGTAGTTAAAATTCAAGAAAATGGCATGGACTATGGAGGCAGAATGCATTGTTACCTTGTTCGTAAATTTATCAGTTCTTCTAAGTTCTGAGAAAATTTGATCCACCTATTAACAATTTCATCCCTGTTCAGTGCATTTGTTATTTCCTCAATACTTCGGCTTACACTTGCTTCAGGCATAAATGTTTGACCCTGTAACTTCTTGGTAAGAACCACACCTGAACCTTGTAAGGATTTTCAATTTAGTAAACCGTTCAGCTGAACTAGTTGAATAAGAATTTGATTTTCTACTTATAAATAAGGACCACAATGGGCATCAACTAACCTTCACTTCAACCGATAATCCCAAGTGTCTTGCAACTGGGGCCTGAGCAATTGGAGTAACAATCTCAATTAGGTCTCTTACCATTTCTTAATTTAGCCTAAAAATATGTTGTTATAACTTATATTTAAATCTAGGCAATATTTAAACTGCTTTTAGTGATTTTACCTGAACATTTTAACAAATTGAGTATCTGAAACAGTTTCAAACGGTACACC
The DNA here is from genome assembly GCA_963920685.1 of Polydrusus tereticollis. Taxonomy (NCBI): domain Eukaryota; kingdom Metazoa; phylum Arthropoda; class Insecta; order Coleoptera; family Curculionidae; genus Polydrusus; species Polydrusus tereticollis. The sequence continues at coordinate 120,568,381 of OY987330.1, forward strand.
TCTTTGAAATTGTCTTTTGTCGACATTCTCATTTTCCATTTCTGCTTCCTCGCGATCCCCGACAGCATTATTATACAGGGTGTCCGGAAACTTTGTTCGTATATTTTAAGGGGATATTCTACATATGAAAATATGAAAAAAAGTTCATATGAATGTAGGTCCTTAAATGTCTTATATAGAAGCTATGGCCGTCCAAAGTTGACCTCTAAAGATTAGTTTCTCTTTTATATCTTTGCAACCGCTTGAGGTACCGATGTGCTTTTTGGCACACAAACTAATATTAACAACTATTATCGAATTGTGTTTAAACTAAAAGATCAAAGTAGTCTTATGACAAACAAAAATTGGAAGTCAGAAAAGCATCAAGAAGCCCATGGTAAGCGTTAAAATATATTGACAATGACGTTTTTGCGATTTATTGTAGTGATCATTGATCAAGTGCAAAGTTTTTTTGATTAATTAAGGTGCAAGATTTAAAAGATGGCAGATTATTCATTTGCTGAGTTAGCTGATATGCATTTTATGTATGGCAAAGCTAATGGTTGTGCTCGGGAAGCTCGCAGGTTGTATCAAGAATATTTTCCAAACCGTCAAATTCCTTGTGAGAAATTATTCATTAATTTATACTAACGATTAAGAGAAACCGGAACTTTTAGGCCAAATATGAATGAAACTGGGAGAAGCCGTACTACTAGGACTCCACAAGCAGAAGAAAGAGTGCTCGAATGCGTTGCAGCCAATCCGGGTATAAGCACAAGAAGAATTGTCTTACAAGAGGGTATCCCTAAGAGTACAACATGGGAAATTTTGCATAAACAACTTCTTTATCCATACCATATACAAAGAGTTCAGGCGCTTAAGCCTCAAGACCTACTTCCTCGTGCACAGTTTTGTCAGTGGATGCAGAGAAAATGTCATCAAGACCGTTTTTTTCTACATAAAGTCTTGTTTACTGATGAAGCAGGGTTTACCCGTGAAGGCATCGTAAATTTCCATAATAACCATGTATGGGCAGAAGAAAATCCCTATGCAATTTTCGAAAGTCGATTTCAAAATAAATTTTCAATTCATGTTTGGGCAGGTATATTGGGCGATCGATTAATAGGACCATACATTATGCCTCAACGTTTAGATGGGCCTGGGTATTTAGATTTTTTACAAGACTCTTTGCCTGTTCTACTTGAAGATGTGCCGTATCAGCAAAGACTTACAAACTATTTTATGCATGATGGGGCTCCACCTCATTTTAGTAGATTGGTTCGAGATTATTTAAATCAAACATATCCAGACCGATGGATAGGCCGAGGTGGGCCCATTGCCTGGCCTCCCCGTTCACCTGATCTCAATCCATTGGATTACTTTCTTTGTGGATATTTGAAGTCTCTGGTATATTTAGTACCTGTCGAAAATGTACAACAATTGGAACAACGTGTTATTTATTGTTGCGAGGAAATTCGTAATAAGGAAGGAGTTTTGGCAAGAGTACGAACATCAATGAGAAATCGTTCAGTTGGTTGTATTGATATGAATGGAAACCATTTTCAACATTTGTTGTAACTTTTCTACTTTTTTCAGTTTATTATTGTTAAACCAACAACTCTTAATTTGTTTTGTTTAAAAATTACAATAAAACAACGTTTTGACTTAATTATTGTCATTGTCAATTTATTTTAACCCTAACCATGGGCTTCTTGATTTTTTTGACTTCAAATTTGTATTTGTCATAAGACTACTTTGATGTTTTAGTTTAAACACAATTCGATAGTAGTTTATGCAATGATTTAAATAAACCGATTTTTCTCCTAAATCATTGGCCCAATAAGAATAACTTTTTTGTGTAGAAAAATCACCGGAATTATAATTTTTGGGTAAAATTTTTTAAATGTGTCGTGTACAAAAATTAGACATAAATAAACTAAGCCACCCCCCCCCCCTCCCCGTAAGAACGTCCCTGACTAAATTTCATACTAACTCTCAATATCATATATTAGCAATTGTTAATATTAGTTTGTGTGCCAAAAAGCAAGCAGAATATCCCCATAAAATATACGAACGAAGTTTCCGGACACCCTGTACTATAATATGATTTCCTCTAGATCCATTTTGAAAATATTCACAATTATAATATATTTTAAACAATCGAAATTATAACCTTAAAGATAAAACTTAATAAATAACAGATAATTCAACTGAATTCAACGCAATTGCCATGCACCATCGCCTCTTCCATCGATTTATGTCGTTCTACTAAGAAAATGCAATAGAAGAAAGTTCTCTCCGAAATCGATAGAGGAGTTTGCTCATTTCCGAGAGATACGTAGGTAATAGGAGCAAACTCCCACGAAACGAGAATAGGCCCCCTGGACAGCATTAACGTCAAATATCGAAAAATCGTAGAAATCCGACGTACGCCGCATGAAATACGTTTCCGCAAAACGATGCATTAGTCCAATAAACGGAACGCTTAAAAAGGAATTTTGGTTAGAAAGCTGCTTTTTTGGTGGAAGGTACATTTTTATGTTTGAAAAGACACTTCGTTATTATTTTGTATTCAACCCTTGCATAAGGGATGGAAAATTACTTTAAAATGTTTTTTTTGACCCGTGGCTTTAAAACAAAAAACACTAGAAAAAAAGGTTTTAGACAAAAGTTGTAGAGCATTTAAATCTGAATAAAAACGTTTATGATCATTTTTACGATATCTCTAATGGTTGTGGCCTTAGAATCATGTGAACTTTGAGGGTTGGTCGGCGTCTTCGAAATTTCACAAACGCATTAAATTTTCAACTTGGCAAGACTGCCCATCGTCTGGCTAAGACTCTATACGGGTGTCTGAAAAAAAAGTTTTTTGGTAGGTACGTTAATTTATAAGAGTATGTTATTTTTGTACTGTTTTGAGGTTTTTATGAGTGAAACATTTTTGTGAAATATTGGTTGAATACCCTGTGAAAGGTATGTATGAAACTAAGCCAAAAATTTTGAGTGGTTTATAATTATTTTATATAGGTACCCTAATACCTATGATATTTTTATTGAGGGTGTAAGTAGGTATCTTGAATAATAATATTGCCCATTGCCAGTCAACTGTGAAGATGTTAAGGTTAAACGGTTTTTGTAGGTTAAAAGAGTAAATCAAAAAATCAGTTTTAAACAGTTTTTTTACAGCAACTTTTTGGGTGCCAATAATGGATGGTGTGTCAATTTAATATACACTCCTATAATAGGTATCACCTATATGAAAAATAGTATGAAGTACTTACTTAATAACTGTGCAGTGAAATTTATCACTTACTCAGATTTGGATATTTTCTCTTACATTGTCTTTCTAAAGTAAAGTAATATTTTTTGTTTTTAAAATTTTCGAAATGAAAACTACCCTATGTGCTGTTCCGAGGTATTGGCTATCTACTAACCAAATTTCACATACACCTAAAATATAGATATAAATGTTATTTGCGCACCCTGTATCCGCAAAAAATCATTCTGCATCTAAAAACCGGATAAATACTGCACTAGACGCTCCAACTCTTTTCCAAAGGCGACAGTGATGCCATATCGATATTTAGGTCCCATTTATTAAAGACCTGTCCAAAAATTGTTTTTGAAATTTGCAAACCTCTTATGGCTTTTAGATTTATAGATTAGAAAAAAGTAGTAATAACCTTTTTTGTGTAAATTTTAATGCTCTACAACATTTAGGAAAAACTTTTTTTCATATTATTTTTCATTTAAAAGTTATAACCCAAAAATATATTTTCAACCCCAATTGAAGGGTTTTTTAGCTCTCGTGCAAGGACTGGACACAAAATAACACTGAAGTGTCTTTTCAAACATTAAAATGTACCTTCAATCAAAAAAGCAGCTTTCTAACTAAAATTCCTTTTTAAGCGTTCCGTTTATTGGACTACATGCCGGGGACATTTTTAGATTGCTGGACAATTAGCTTTGTTTTTTTACTGTTGGGAGTTCAGTGCTACGAACATACTGATGAACCCATTCAATCCGTTGAAATGCAATACACTTTTTAGTACGATATCATTGTATTAAAGTTAGTAAGGCGAAAAGCCGAAAAGTTCGTTTACCATAATCTGTATTTGTGTGTGTCACTGTCATTAATGCGCATTTGTGTATAATTTATTTAATTTGACCTAGTATTTTTTTGAGGTGTTGTTTCTACATTCTATATTTAGTCTTGCCCCGCCACTGGCAATTATTTCTGATTTACTGATGTTTCACTGAAATTTGAATGTAATGGACTCTCTTTGGTAATTGGAATTATTTTTAGTAGAAGGGCGTACCGCTCTTTAATAATGATTAATGAGAAGTTAATATAGTTTTTAATTACTTTTCAATTCGGAGTTGCTGTCTGCTTGCTAACTTAATTTTTAATCCAAGTATGCGGGTGTTAATGAATGTCACGCAGATATTTAAAGGATTGATAGTGCTCGTCAAAATAGAAAAGTAATTACCCATAAACATATGGCCAAAAAGGCTTTAAGTTTGATATACAGGGTGCCAAAACCTTTTTTTTTTTCGTTTTTCCCCATAGTTTTAGAGAAAATTAGTTAAAATTTGGTAAACTTATTGGTTTTTGGAATCTCTACAATCAAACGTGTTAATAATTGTCAGATGCAGTATACAGAGACTACAGACAGACCTACATTTTCTGCGCTACCAACACTTTCACTTTCCTGAACTTTTTTTTTGGGATAACCTCCATGATAATTTGACTCCCCGTTCTTTTCTCATTCTTTTTGATCTCCTACATATTTACTGTAAATTTTTTAGTTTAAAAAGAAACAAAAATATTGCAAACTTAAGACATGACCTGTAAACAAAAAAATGAACACGTGTGAAAATTTTAATACTTACAATATTAATGTGTGGTTTGTTTTATCTCAATTTTTAAGAGGACAGATTTCTCGATGTTGTTAAATCAAAATTTCCCTAAAAATAGGGAAATATTTGCTGCCCTAATTCTGACGTTACACGACAACCAAAAAAAATTATAATTATAATCTTGCTTATATGCAGGAATCAACTCTTCATCTCATAGGCTGGCAAACTCTTTCGAATATTCCAGGAGTATTGCGCTGGCAAGGTTTCGGGCTACTGGGTCATTGAAGGATTAGGTCAGCTATAAAAGATTGAGAAACTCCACACTTAAACTTGTACGAAATGCCAAGAAAGCTCATATAAATGGTATAGTGATGGAAAATAATCCGCGAACAACCTGGAACACCTTATCATCTCTTGATATAAAACGCAGGAACAATGCCGTTATCCTCAAATATTTATCGAATGCCAATGATATAAATAACTATTTTGTTTCGGTATTTAATAACAATGGTTGCGATGAGCTTATTTCGCACTATGATGGGTTAAATGTGGTTACTGGAAATAAGATGAATTTGTGTCCTGCAACAGTACAAGAGGTGGGCAGGGCACTTAATAAGACTAGATCTAATGCATCGGGGTCTAATCGAATATCTCTCCAAATGCTTCAGTATTGCAGCCCATTTATTGATCCTTACTTGACCCACATTGTGAATGTTTCCTTGGAGAGTGGCCACTTTCCAAATGCCTGGAAGGAGTCTTTCATTCGACCAATTCCTAAGATTGCCGTACCGAAGGCCTATAGTGATCTTCGCCCGGTGAGTCTGCTGCAGGTGATGTCAAAAGTGTTGGAAAGAATAATTTACGATCAGATTAGTGGCTTCGTAAGTGACTTAGGGATCATTCCAAATAATCAGTCAGGATTTAGAACGGGACATAACACGTCATCCACGCTTTCTAGTGTCTTGGATGAAATCGTTGGAGACCTTGATTCAGGGAGGGTGTCCATTATGGTTTTGCTTGATTCTTCTAAGGCGTTCGATACCATAAATCATAGATTATTGTGTGCCAAATTGAGATATTATGGATTCTCGGAGGTTGCCCTGAGGCTCACTGAATCGTATTTATCAGGGAGAACTCAAAGAGTGTCTGTGGGTGATTCCGTTTCATCATTGCAGCCTGTGATGTCAGGAGTGCCGCAGGGATCGGTATTGGGCACTTTGCTGTTTATTATATATACTGCAGACATCTTAACCTTTATTAGAACATGCTCATATAAGGCATATTCAGTATGGTTTTCATCCGTACGAGTATCATGCTGCGGAGTTCATTGTGAATGGGAAACTTGCTGATATATATGAGAACTCGAGTAGGCATAATTTAGTACTTAACCCAAAAAGTCGACGGTGGTAGTATTTGGGGGCACGAGGGCTAATAGACTGAGTGAAAATATTAATATTAATACAGGGTGGCCAATTAGTACGACAAAGGTCAATATCTCCTGTACCATTAAAGATAGCGGAAAACTTTTGACGAAGCTTATTAAGGGTTAAGAGATGCATCTTCTAAAATTATTTTCGTCTATGCAGGGTGCTCCAAAAAGCGGCACGGTAAAAATGTTTTAAATGGAACACCCTGTATATATTTACATATTTTAATTTGCCGTAAATTACTATACATAGCACCGTAACTATTTATACACATTTTTGCAACGTTGCCGAATAGATGGAGAAATCCCTTAAATTTGTGAAAAAACATCGTTCAATAAAATGTGTAGTATTTTTTAACTTATTATAATTGCAAACAAAATATTTTTATAATGAAAAGAGAAGTGTTGACAGAAGTCGTCTAGGGTAAAATAGATTCATATTTTTGTACAGGGTGAATTCTACGGACATGCCAACTTTACGAACTTTAAACCTAATTTTCTCATTTTTTTCAAATGAAACACCCTGTATTTGATTATTTTGACTTGTAGGGATTTTCATCCTCTTTAACTTTTGTTAAGGTCTTTTTATGCCTATCTCTACAAATATTCGTCGTATTTCAGTTTTTGTCTAAAACTGTAGCAAAAAACTGAATGTATTTTACCATTGTCGTTTTTCTAGTTACCTATGACATAGAAAATAAAAACAAACGTTCTTGTTTAAAATGAAACGTCAGTTTGTTTGCAATATAATGACAATTACAGTGATTTGGTGAGTTATTCTTCAAAAATTAATAAAAATGGATTTTTCAAATGTCGAAATGGTGGATATGGTTTTTGTATTAGGAGCTAGCGACAAAAACTGCTTGTTACGTATGAGGATATATCAAGAAAGATATCCAAACCAAAGGTTACCCAGTAGAAGGGCGTTTGATAAGGTAAAGTAGCGTTTCAAATAACGGGGAGTGTAGCCTATAAAAAACAAGAAAGAATAAAACGTGTTTTAACGGAAGAAAATTAAGTAAATGTTCCTTTAACAGTCACTGAAAATCCAGACATTGGCCAACGAAATATTTCCGACCAATTATTATTCGCTGTTTATCGATTCAGAACATACTAAAAACAAACCAAATGCATCCTACCATATCCAGTTACTGCAGGAACTAAATGAAGGAGATTTTCAAAAGAGAATAGATTTTTGTGAATGGACGCAGGAAAAAATGAGACAACAACAAAATTTTGCACATTTAGTATTCTTTTGTGATGAAGTAACATTTCATAAAAATGAAAACGTGAATAGGCATAATTTTCACTATTATGCTACAACCAATCCCTATTTTATAAGAACCCATTCACAAAACAGATGGTTTTTAAACGTTTGGAGAGGAGTTGTAGAAGACTATGTTATTGGACCGCATTTTTTTGAGGAAAGAGTAACTGGACAAAAAACGATTTATCACAATCAATGGCTTAGATACCGAATGAAATTCGTGAACGTCTTTGGTTTTTACATGATGGAGCCCCCGTGCATTATACAGGACCTGTTACTAACTTTTTAAATGAAACATATGGACAGCATTTGATTGGAAGAGGAGCGCCCGTACCATGGCCGGCTAGATCACCAGATGTAACAAAAATGGATTTCAGTATATGGGGATTTGTAAAGGATCAGGTATATAAAATAGCCCTCACTACAAGAGATAATATGAAAATTCGTATTAAAAACTGTTTTCAAACTGTAACTCGGGAAATGTGTAGAAACATGACTCATTATTTTGAAAAACGTATAGAATTGTGTATTCAAGTTAATGGGAGCCACTTTGAACAATTAATTAGGTAATTTTAAATTAATTAATTTAAATTTTAAAAAGTGTCCTCAAGCTTGAATCGGTACAAAACTTAAATCTAAAAATTAAATAAAACAAAGGCAGTCTACCTCCACAACATGAAAATTGTTTTGAGTTCATTATTAATGTAAATTAATAGAAAAACTACAAAACTAACGTTTGTTTTTATTTTCTATGTCATATATAACTAGAAAAACGACAATGGTAAAATACATTCAGTTTTTTTGCTAGAGTTTTAGACAAAAACTGAAATACGACCAGAATTTAAAGAGATAGGCATGAAAAGACCTTAACAAAAGTTAAAGAGGATGAAAATCCATACAACTCCAAGTAATCAAATACAGGGTGTTTTATTTAAAAAAAAATGAGAAAATTAGGTTTAAAGTTCGTTAAGTTGGCATGTCCGTAGAAATCACCCTGTACAAAAATATGAATCTATTTTACCCTAGGCGACTTCTGTCAACACTTCTCTTTCCATTATGAAAATATTTTGTTTCCAATTATAATAAGTTAGAAAATACTACACATTTTACTGAACGATGTTTTTTCACAAATTTAAGGGATTTTCCCATCTATTCGGCAACGTTGCAAAAATGTGTATAAATAATTACGGTGCAATGTATAGTAATTTACGGCAAATTAAAATATGTAAATATATACACATTTAAAAAATATAAAATTTCTACCGTGCCGCTTTTTTGGAGCACCCTCTATACACGAAAATAATTTTAAAAGATGCATCTCTTAACCCTTAATAAGCTTCGCCAAAAGTTTTCCGCTATCTTTAATGGTACAGGAGATATTAACCTTTGTCGTACTAATTGGCCACCCTGTATAAATGGTATTAAGATACCTGTGAAGCGGTTAGCCAAATCGCTTGGTCTGACTATTGATAATCAGCTCAAATTTACTGAAAATACGAACATACTACTAAAGAAATCATTTTTTAAATTGAAAATTTACGTGTATGGACCATTTTTAAGTATGTGTGAACAACGGAAGGTTCAAAAAGTTTAAAACTCTTGTGTGCGATTTATTTTCGGATTGAGAAAGTATGATCATATATCTCTGCAATTTAGAGAGCTCTCTTGGCTTGATATGTCGCATAGAAGGCAAGTTCATTTCGGAGTTTCTGTCAAGAAAATTATGTTGACCTCGTCTCCCCTGTATTTCAGTAAATTGCTTGTAATTCGCAGTAGTATTCATACTGTGAATACTCGTCATAGAGAATTATTGGCTATACCAAGACACGCGACTGCTTTGTTTCGGAGAAGCTTTACCTATCAAGCGGCACTTTTTTATAACAGGCTGTCAAGGCATCTCAAGGACGAAGCCCCTTTACAACGATTTAAAAAATGTATAGGCAATTCTTACTACAGCAGCAATTAAATCAATATTCTAGATAGAATATGTGATGGCTGGCTGTCTGCTTAGTTCAACTGTTATATTTATTACTTGAGTATCTCTGATCTGAACCTAGGGTGGGGACTGGTTCTCAGCCTATTATCTATTATTTTGTAATATGTTAGGACTTGGAGTCTGTGAACCTGTATAAGCAGGTTCTTGATGGTGGTCATGAATAAGTTTTTTTTTTTTTTTTTTGGGGTTTTTTGCCCAACTATTGTCTTCTATCTTTACCTTTTTGATGTGTCTTTTCTCTTCCCTTTTTTGTACTAAGAGCACCTCGATTGATGTCTCATTGTAATATAATTATTGAAATTACAGATTTATTATACAGTGTGTCCACGTAAGTTGGCGGCATATGGGAAACTTCTTTATTATTAATGTTACGAAAAAAAGTTATTCTTCATAAAAAGTTCTGCATGGTCCAAAACCTAAAATGCAACCATCAGATGTTAAATTTTTTCAGTCATATACGAGGTTTGTCAAAAAATGTGATTTTTGCTCTAGAGTAAAGTACCTTTCTTTTTGACAATATCGAAAATTGTTATAAAGAAAAGATGTTTAGAATTAAAAATAGCTTTCAAATATTTAACATTGTTTATTTACATTAAAAAAATATTTTCTTCTACATTTTCTCTGCGATTACGTTGGAAATTTAAGTTTGCACATTAATGCATTGCATTTATTAATTATAAATTTGATTAAACAATTATAAATAAACTTTTAAAAACAATTATCTCTTAATTTTTATCGAACACTGATAACCTTTAAGTTGCTTAATCACTAGTTTGTAACGTTCTAACGATGCATTTAAATGAATAACAAGTTGTATGCATAATTTACTTTGTTACAATAAATACTAATGAATAATCACTATCTTCAATTTACTAATGCCTCCACATATCCACCATTTCTGTTTATACATGTAACATTTCTATTACAAAATTCTCTTAAGACATTGCTAACCATATGGGCAGTTATATTACAAACCGCTTCTGCAATTATTCTCTCTAAATTGTCAACATCTTGAAATGACCTTTGAAGGTAAACTTTTTGCTTTAAGTAACCTCACAAGAAAAAATCGAGTGGGGTTAAATCTGGAGACCGCGGAGGCCAAGGAATTTCCGAAAAACGATGAAAAACTCTTCCATTGAAAATATTTTCAATGTATTGACGTACATCTAATCTGCTGTGACATGGGGCACCATCCTGCTGGAACCATATCTGCTGACGTTAAAGTAAGGGAAGGTTGTCAAGAAAATCATTTATTCTATTGTTTAAAAAACACAAATAACGATCAGCATTCAAGGTTTCTCGGAAAAAAAAGGTCCAATTATTTGATTTTTATGCATTCCGCACCACACGTCTGTTTTGAACGAATATTGGTCCCGAGTTTTCAACGTAAAATGTGGATTTGTATCACTTCACCAACGACAGTTTTGGCTAGAAACTGTCCCATTTGATGAGAATGTTGCTTTATCCGTAAAAATAATACACCTTGACATAAATGGGTTATCTACTAAGATTCCCTGTATGTCACAACAGAATTCAAATCGTCTATCATTATCTCCTGGTCTTAAAGTATGAATTTTTTTAGGTTTGTAAGGGTGATATTTGTGTTTATTTAGAATCTTTGAAACTGTACTTTTTATATCCATTGGCAATGAAGATGCCCTTTTTCGCAAAGGATATTTAGGATGCTCAGTTGCAGAGAGCATTACTTGCAACGCAATGTCATTATTTTCTACCATGCTTTGGCGTTTTTTTCCAAATTTATTATGTACATCTTCACAAGTCTTAAATTTATTAAATATTTTTCTAACAGTTTCATTGTGAATATTTTTATCTGGATGTCGGAAATTAAAAATGTCTGCTGCTTCTCGAATTGTTTTATACTTATCTCCAACTATTAGCACAATCTCAATTTTCTCTTCCAGACTTAATGTTGGTGGCATGTCTAACTTTTCATAAACAAATACGTCTGTCAAACATAAAACGGTACAATACGGATCTCTAAAAACTTTGAAAAACACTGTTAAAACTGTTTTTAGACTGCCTAAAAAAAGTGTTTATACCGTGGCACTTTTTGAAATACGATTGTTGACGTTTCTTCGAATTTTCGATATTTAGACAGTTCGCAAAGCCTACTTTAATTATCAGTTTTAAAACATGCCAGTGCATCCTAGATTAATTATGCCTTAATGTGCAAACTTAAATTTTCAACGTAATCGCAGAGAAAATGTAGAAAAAAATAGTTTTTTAATGTAAATAAAGAATGTTGAATATTTGAAAGCTATTTTTAATTCTAAACATCTTTTCTTTATAACAATTTTCGATATTGTCAAAAAGAAAGGTACTTTACTCTAGAGCAAAAATCACATTTTTTGACAAACCTCGTATATGACTGAAAAAATTTAACATCTGATGGTTGCATTTTAGGTTTTGGACCATGCAGAACTTTTTATGAAGAATAACTTTTTTTCGTAAAATTAATAATAAAGAAGTTTCCCATATGCCGCCAACTTACGTGGACACACTGTATATACAAGATTTATTGTAGAAGTTGATATATTATATATAGCTTAAAAATGTTCACTCCCTTAGAGGTTAAGTGTAAGAATAGCCAATGGCTAAACTTCGCCTTTATTGTCAGTGTTCTGTTTTCCTTATTCTGAAATATGCTGTTACTTATGGAGTGAATTAACAATAGAAGACGTTTATTATTATTAATTATTTTACATTAAGCTATAATTCTGTTCCTTAGATCTTCGTCTGCCTGGATAGGACTCTGATATACCAACGATTTTAAATGTCCCCAGAAAAATAATACAGATAATTTAAATCGGGGGACCTAGGAAGCCATGGCTGAGGTCTACTTTGACCTATCCAACGATTGTATTGTTGAAATTTGCCTTACCACCGAACTAAAATATGGCGGTGCACCATCATGCATAAATCATAATTGGTTACTTAGTTCAAATGGCACCTCTTTTAACAGCACCGGGAGTTCCTCTTCTAAAAATTGTCGATAATATTGCCCGTTTAATCTTCTTGGCACGAAATATTGCTCCACCAAATAGTCTCCAATAATGTCAGCCCACACATTTACTGTAAACTGATGAGCATGAGGATTCTCTTCTGCCCAAAAATGATTGTTATGTAAAATTTCTGATAGTATTTTTCGAAAAGCTTGCTTTATCACTAATTAAAATATTATTTTCGAACAATGGATTTTAGGCCAACATTTGTGAAGTGGAAAATCACGTAAAAGAAGAGCTTAGACTGTCTGGATATGGTAAGGATACATCTAATTATCCATCAAAATTTTCCAAACTAGCACTGATGAAATGTTTAAAGTCGCCGCAATTTTTCTTGTACCTGTAACTGGTTCGTTTTCTACAGCATTCAGGACTGCTTTCTCAATTTTGACAGATCTTACAGTGCGATGTGTCCCTGCCAAATGAGTGGATTTCTTGAAAGTTCCATTTTCGCACAGCCGAATGTGTACCTCTGCAAAAGTTTGTGAATCAGGCTGTCTTCGATTTTGATAATGCTGCCGATAGAGTCGTTTAGCTTGAAAGGAATTACCATTAGCAAGACCATAAATATAATGCATATCGGCATATTCTTGGTTTGTGAACTCAACCATCATTAAATAGCTCTAACTTACTTTGAAAAATTACTTGACACTAAACGTGAAAAAGTTAACAAACGTAACATTTGAGCTATCCCAGCCAACTATTTTTTTTTTTTTTTACTTGGATAATACTTGGTAAACAAAACTAAAAGAAATTAAAAAATTAAAGTTTTGACACCCTGTATATTAGGGTGGCCCACATTTTGCGACTTTTTTTTTTGGTGTCACCCTTTTAGAATGTTGTAAATGTCAAGAAAATGACATGTGCAAAATTTCAAGTCATTTAATCAAACCAAAATGGTGCCGCCGATGGAAAGAAATACAAAGGTTTAAAATTTTTGTTATCATAAATACCACTGACTTCATAGAAACAGAGTATATATATAATATAGGTATAATAGGCATATAATACAGGGTGGCGCATCGAAAACTTTCCACCCAGGTTTATTTTCTTGTTAATAAATAAATCAAAATTCGCTCGAACACGGGAACCTTAGTTCTCAGGGGAACATATGATCTTGCTATTTCACCCCTCCTGCTTGAACCCCTTCGACGGGGTGGCTTTCACCCTTAAAATATTAAATGAAAAGGGTGATACCTTATTTTGAAGGGAATTCAATTGCCTTCCCAACGCGACCTTGCTCGTTTAAATCGAGTGAACAGTTCCTGAGAGAGAGGGCTAAAAAAAAAGAAAAAATTTAAAAGTAATAAAATTTATTACCGCTTGTATCAATCAAGTAAATTTTATGGAAGTAGTCCATCTCACAGTGGAGTAATATTTTAAGTGAGGAATGAAACACAAAGTCTGCTACACTAATTTAATAAATAGGTTCAGATTAACATCCCAAACATGTTTCAAAGGCATAAACCTTCATCTTCAGTGGGTAATTATTAAGATGTTGTTATTTATGAAGAGACCAATGACATTGTTACGTTTTTTTATAAACTAATGTTGCAGAAAAATTTTTATGAAACCATATGTAACTTTAATTCAGTAAATTTTACTTTAATTTAAGATATATTATTTACTGAATTAAAGTTACATATGGTTTCATAAAAATTTTTCTGCAACATTAGTTTATAAAAAAACGTAACAATGTCATTGGTCTCTTCATAAATAACAACATCTTAATAATTACCCACTGAAGATGAAGGTTTATGCCTTTGAAACATGTTTGGGATGTTAATCTGAACCTATTTATTAAATTAGTGGAGCAGACTTTGTGTTTCATTCCTCACTTAATCAAGTAAATGTTGAAAATGTCCATCTCCAACCTCCATAAAATTGTAAAGGTACTGTTCAAAATATTCGCGAATATTATGAGCATTGCGGGAGTTATTTGTCGGCACTCCTACACTATTCGTTGTCACAAGTCTTCCAAAGAATTGGATTGGGTTGAATACATTTTAGACTTTAAATATCCCCTCAAAGAAAAGTCCAGTGGCGTCAAATCAGGAGATATTGCAGGCCATTCAATAGAACCTCTTCTTCCAATCCATTTTCCTGGAAAATTTTCATCCAGAAACTGTCTAACAGGGAACGCATAATGCGGGGGTGCTCCGTCTTGCTGAAAGTAAATATTTTCTGGCCGATAACAGTCATTTTCTTCTATGGCATTCGTTAAAGCAGGGTTAATAGTGGTTTCCAACAGGTTCAGGTACATTTCACCTGTTAGATTTCCAGGTATAAAATACGGCCCAATAATACGGTCTCCAAAAACTCCAGCCCACACATTTAATTTTTCGGGATGTTGAGTATGCACTTCTTTAAAAATTCTAGGGTTGGAATCTGACCAATACCTGCAATTCTGTCGATTGACAGTACCGTGAAGAAAAAAAGTGCATTCATCGGAGAAACAAATGTTAATAATAAATTGTGGATTGCGAACGCAAGACGGAGCACCCCCGCATTAGACAGTTTCTGGATAAAAATTTTCCAGGAAAATGAATTGGAAGAAGAGGTCCTATTGAATGATCAAGATCTCCTGATTTGACGCCACTGGACTTTTTTTTGTGAGGACATTTAAAGTCTAAAATTTATGCAACCCAACCCAATTCTTTGGAAGACTTGCGACAACGAATAGTGTACGAGTGCCGACAAATAACTCCCGCAATGCTCCATAATGTTCGCGAACATTTTGAACAGTTCCTTTACAATTGCATGGAGGTTGGAGGTAGACATTTTCAACTTGATTGATACAAGCGGTAATAAATTTTATTACCTTTAAATTTTCTTTTCTTTGTAGCCCTATTTCTCAGGAACTATTCACTCGATTTTAACGAGCAAGGTCGCGTTGGGAAGGCAATTGAATTCCTTTTAAAATAAGGTATCACTCGACCCTCCCTTTCCATTTAAGATTTTAAGGGTGAAAGCCACCTCGTCGTAGGGGTTCAAGCAGGGGGGGGGGGGGTGAAAATGGCAAAAAAAATATGTCCCCCTGAGAACTAAGGTTCCCGTGTTCGAGCGAGTTTTGATTTATTTATTAACAAGAAAATGAACCTGAGTGGAAAGTTTTCGGTGCGCCACCCTGTATTAATAAATTGTATCTAAGAACTAACCCTATTATGTATTTATACAAATAGTTTGATTTATTCACTTTTAAAAAGTTTCCGCAAGTATCGTCTTACTTACATCTTTAAATTTTTTTCTATATTCGCTTACAATTTGCAGTATACATCGACGTTGTTCTTTATCTTTTGTTAATATGTTATTATATTCGTCTATAAGTTTATTACCTCTTTCTGATGTATCTTTTATTACTTTAAGCCTTTTTACTACACTAAAATTATTTATGTACTCATCATTACTTTCCCAGTTTTCTGGATTCTCTTTTAATAAATGTGTGGATAACCCTAACCTTTTAAAAAACCAAAGTTCCTTATGTTCTATTTCGTATATGTTGCTTAATTTAACTGAAAAAAGATTCGTCTGAATCCGTCCAAGACGAAGGCCATATTCTTCTCAAAGAGTAATGTTAGACGTCCTGAGACCAGGCTCAGAGTCAATGGAGTCCAAGTGAACTGGTGCCAGGAAGTGAAATACCTAGGACTTATCTTTGATCGAAGACTAAACTGGAGGCTTTATTCAATTACCAGAGTCAAGCTAGCATAGCAACAATTAGGCTCCATATACTCCCTGCTTCACAGGCGAAGTAGACTTAGCAACAGAATGAAAGTAAACCTCTACAAGGTCCTGGTTAGGCCGGTTCTGACTTATGGTGCGCCCTCGTGGTGTAACATAAGCAGGGCGGAGCTAAATAAGTTTCAGGTGATTCAAAATAGGGCGCTGAAGCTAATCGCAGATGTCCCCAGGTACACAATGAACCGCGTGCTACATCAGGACTTTCACATACCAACAATTAACGAATTCTTTTTTAAAATTATCACGGACTATTACAAACGTACGGACGTATCGCCAAACTAACTAATAACGGACTCACACACGAGAGCTGGACAAGACGCAACCTATAAGCTACCTAAAGACTGGCTCCCTAATGGCCCCAACTAATAATAGAGAGGCACTAGATTCACTAACAACAAAACATTGTTGAGAAAGGCGCCAAATTATTTTGCACTTAAAAGCTTTAAATCAACCTCGGCACAACACACTCCTCGATCAAGGCAAGAAGCCGATATAAATTTTCTACCTAAATGAGAAGACCTAATAAGTCTTCGAAGACCCAACAGATGTCAAAGGTTTTACCTAAGATGAAAACCCAAACAAGATCCCGTATATATCGTTTTTCACCTACTTCTAGCGAGTCCTGTTTTCCTGGAGCTTTTATTATATTTTTTTAATTTCAACAGGGTTTTCGTTATCAAAGAATGATACTGCGCAAATCTCAGAATTCAAGTACCACAGGTGATTTTTAGTTTTTTCAAGAGCAGCTTCAGATATCTGTGGATCAATGGTTTAATATTTAATAAGATTCTTGACAAATCGCAGATCTTGATACGAAGCTTTATATGGACAGGGAGCGGTGAACCAAGCCTTAACATAAACTTTAACGATATAAATGCATACATTTCTGATACTCTTCCTTTCCCTGACTGTTAGCGTAAACTCGTCCATAGAGAGATATATTTTTAAGCAATAAATAGCTTTGACCATCCAGCGCGCATGATGGAACACTCCAGAAGCACGAATGGTAAATTCTGCATTGTCCTTTCCTAGAAGCAACTGAGTCAAATGTAAAAATTCTGTATAGTCGTCGCGAGGCTGCTGGGAATCTAAGGCTTCTTCCACAAAAGTAAGAATATCAACTATTCCAAAATCTTCAAGTTGCAATAATGTACTTATATTTTCATCTTCTAATGCTGATTTATAACTTAAATTACTTATTTTAGACCAGCATTCTCTAAAACGTTTAAACAATGGTACATTGAGACCACTAGAAGAAGGCATTTTTACATTAAAAGCACTTTTTAATATAAGTTCACAAATATGGTGCCTACAAGGTAAATAAATTAAATCTCGTCCTAACAATTATTCTAATAAAACACTTGCACCATTTAGACGATCCAAGTTGGAGACAGTTGTTGTTATCAATAGCATAATTGTTGTTCAACTTATGGACAAATAAAGTACGTCATGTCCCAAAGCTTCGTCGACAGCACTTAAAATGTGTGCGGAATCTCGGTCACTTACTTTACATTTGTCGAGAGCTGCAACTCTTTTTGTGGTTATTATATTTTTTCTTCCTACCGCTAGTTGCTTCTGAGGGTCCTGGTTTCTCAAGATCTACTTCTTCGTCGTAAAAAAAAACGTATATATGAAGTGCTGGACGACGCTACAAGGGCTCCCTTACTACCCTACACCATACATAAATCCCGGACGATCTTTTTCTCGTTGACTGACCAAAAACTTTATATCTTCATTAACTTTTAACATTTTAAATGCGTTTGCGTGAGCGATATCAAACAAATCGTTTAATTTATCGGCAAACGTTGTTTCTTTTTTCTTTGCGGCATCCGTTGTTTATGAGAGCTTTTTTGCACACCTCTTTGGTCCTTATATAAGTGTTGTAATTTTTGTATACAATGCTTTGTTCCAGAAAACTATTACTTCCTCAATTACTAATTTAGCACTTTAATGAATATTCAGCTTTATTTGACGTAAGTTAAAGAACAGTACACTTAATACATCTTTATTGGAAGGAAGTTTACTTCCAATAATTTGTGACGTGTAATTGCCAATCAGGTACACCAAAGTATATTTCCTTAAACTTCGAGTAGTCGACATGACGGAAGAGAAAAACACAGCTTACACAAATCACTTTAAATCACAATTTTAACGTTCTCTTTTCGAAAGATTAAAACTAAACATTGCTTTGAAATATGAATTGAAACTAAGCTGTAATGACAGCTCGAGGGAACTTTCGACCCGCTCTAGGAAAAACAGGTACATGGAGAGGTAAGTAAAATAATAATAATCTTTTGGAAACCTTAGACCTTCCCCAAAAAATCCTTAAATTTAGTAATGTTTAACCATAGAACCATAAATAACTAAATATATTGTTATACATCATAAGAATCTTGTCATTCACAAAAAGGATGATCAAAAGGCTTAAATTCAAATTATGTGTGTCATAAACTAGCTTAAATAATGGTTACACTTTTAAGAATAAGACTATTTATCTAGTTTAGACCCGTATTGTTAAATAACAAAACAACAGAAAGCATGATAAAATTAGCCAAGATAATTTTTTTAGGCATCATACTTTCGGTTGTTGGCGGCAGCCCTTATTTTTATTTTTAATAAATTTTGTTCACAGGATATTATTTTTGTAGCCAAGCAAACACTTTTGAAGGGTGAAAAACCTACTATATATCAATAATGAAGCCTTTTTGACCGCATATTTTTAGTATTTTGACGAGCACTATCACTTCTTTAAATATCTACGTGACATTTATTAACACCCTGTATACTATAATCGATACTTTTTATCCAGACAATTTTTTTAAAGGTAAATTTTCCAGATCTGTAATAATTACTAATAGCTTTTACGTTAACACAACATTTTTACCTTTTTTCACAATAGTAGCGCTTCAATCTTTAGAAAATAGTCTGCAATGTTTAAATAAAGGCAAGAGAATTTTCTTTATCCTAACGGCGGGAAAAAGTTAAATCCGGCCCTGATAGTCCACAAATTTGAAGTTTAATAACCATAGTATGTGAGTAAAAAAGCAAGACATTAATAAAATATTTAATTTAAATTGCTTTATACACAACATTCAGAATATAATATTTGTGATTAATGACTTTATGATCCTTTGACTTGTTCCAGAACTGGAAGCATTGAAAGGCTCGACGAGGACAATAACCTACGAAGGATAATTACTAGCTACAATCAAAATGAGGACAATATCAATGTTGTTGTAAGGTAAGAGATTAAAAACTGTGATGGTTGTTGATTAGAATTCCACTTATTTATTAGATGTGTAGGTTTCTTTTTTTCTTTCTCCAGGTAAAAGAATTTTTAAACAGTGTCGTTTGAGGGACACTAAGCTGAACCACGTACGGGTGGGCTGCAGTGGCTCGTCGTGTATTTCTACCATGCATCGCTCTGGGTGGAATCAAGCTGGTAACCTCAATTGAGCACTTGCCATAAAAATATTTGTAAAATATACTCAGGTCGCCAACCAGGTTGCTTGTTGGATTATAGTTGTCGATCAAGGGAATGGTGTATAGGGGTTCCTATGTCAATAAATGTATTGATGAAGCCAAGGAAATCTAGTGTCCCGCCATGACTATATCCGGTTCGTCAACATTAACTTTTTTAGAAAAAACTGCCGCCTAGGTATTTTTAGCGTTAAATTCTACTTGGTTACTGTCACCCCAAGACAAAATTTCTTTTAGGTCTTTGTTGAAATGTGATACCTCTTGCTGCCTATAGGGATGTGTATTGGCAGCCGATGTCCGAGCATCCAAAGTATAAGATAAAACCAGTGTTCTGTCCTTAGCGAGGCTATATATAGGATTTTTAGTTTTTTTCAAAACATCGTTCATGTTTAGTAGAAAGAGGGTGGGCGACAATATCGAACCTTGAGGGACTTCGGCGTTAATGTTTCTGAAAAAAATTCGTCCACCACGACTCACAGAGAACGGTTTTTAAGAAAGCCTGACAGCCAGGAACAAAATTGAACCGGCATTCCGTATGTTCTCACTGTAGCTAGAAGCCCCTCATGCCACACTCGGTCAAAGGCCTTGGAAATGTCCAGTGCTGCCGCCCAAGACTCCCCTTGGTATTCTGTTGCGTTATTCCAAACGTAAGTAACATAAGCGAGAAGGTCTCCTGTTGATCTGGACTTACGGAATCCATACTGGCGGTCACTAATAATGTTGAAGCCTTCTAGGTACTTTAATAATTTTTCGTTCATAGCCTTCTCCATAATATTTGATATAACCGAAAGCAATGCCACTGAACGACAGTTGTTTGGCAAGGTCTTCTTGCCTTTTTGGGTATGAGCTGGACTCGTGCAGTTTTCCAGCAAGAAGGAAATATTCCTGTTTTGTAAGATAAGTTAAAAAGCCTACAACATACCGGTGTCAATTCGTCAGTGAATGTCTAAATTACGATGACTGGAATATCGTCAGGATCGAGAAGCCTTTTTGGTGTCAAGACTCCTTAAGATTTGTTAAACATGGCGGTGGCGGAAAACTATGTCAGGCATTCTCGATTCTACAAGGTGGAACTTTTTCCTGAAAATTAACCGTTGTGTGAAGAGAATAGTTCCGCCAGTAAGTTTGCTTTTTCTGTGCTTTGGTCGCAATGCTGCCATCAGAATGTGTTAGAGGTGAAATGGTTGACTTGGTAAAATTCTGACTGACGGCCTTAGCTACCGACCAAAATGATTTTGATCCATTAGGACATTCAAGAAGTTTGTCTTTGATCCTCCGGTTGTGTGCTTCTGTGCTTTGGTTTATCGTTTGCTTGCATTGATTTTCAGCGTTAAGTGAGCATTGAGTGGTACGATTTTCGGAGGTAGGGCTTTGGCGCCATTGCCGGTAAAAACAATTTTTTGATTTAACAGCTCGTTTGAAATTTTTGGTAAAAAAATGCAAAAAAAAAATTATCTTAATATTTTCCGACTTTCGCTCAACTAAAGACATATTTTAGGACACCCCGTACATTAGAGGTGACCAAAAAGGCACTTTTGTTAACGGTTTTAATTTTTCCGTGACTTTTTTTCAACTCTGTATAAACTCAACACACATACCTAAATGAGCCAGCGCTATAATTATTATTCTGAAGAATTGGCTTAATTTTTAATTTTTACTTGACTTTTTTGAACCCCGTATAAAGTCAACACACAGAAATGAGACGAAAAGACTAAAAAACCTGGAAACATTGAGCTACAAAAAAGCGCCTTTTGGGACATCCTGTATTATGTAAATTTTGGTACTTCAACAGAATTTGCCTTACTTTACCAACACATTTTCATATTTAAGTTCTTCATTTATTTTCCGATTTATATAATGAATTTTGTTAAACTTTGGATTTCGAGTAAATTAATTAATTTCCTGCTGTATTTAGTTAAATAAATAAAGTTTCTTTTTAAAAGGTAAATCATTTATTATAGGTTATTTAACATAGAATTAATAAACTCGTACAGCCCAGAAGAGATCAGAGCTCTCTCAAAGGCTCCTCAAGAAAGTTGAAAAGTAGTAGATACCATGATAATAGATCAATCGCATATCAAAATAAATCACAGTCGATAATGGTTAACTCAAACTTTTGATTAATTTAATCATTTACATAAACTACAATTTCATTATAAAGCTTATAAAGAAGCAATTAAAGCTTTGGATTGTTTGTTGACACTGTTTGACTACTATAGGAAACTACAGCCTGGCGAGACAATAAGTAAATATTTGCATTAATTAAAACACTTAGTAAGGGTATAGTTTAATCAAAGGTAAGGGATATAATTTTAAGGTTGTAACTGCTAACGAAAGCTACACTGATTATAAAAATAGCTCTATGGCGACGTTGTATGCAACCTACGGCGTTTATTGTGAACCAGCACCTAGGCGCTCGCGCTGGTCTCAAATTTTTATGTCGTGCGGTGCGTCCGGCATTTGTTGACGAGACTTTCAACGTTAGCACTTTACCTTCGACTTCATATAGTCACTGTGGACGCCGTGCTATGCGGATAGTGGTAACTTTTACAGGTACCTATAATCACTTTTATCAATTTGTCCATCCTCCACCATTTATAGCTTAACTTCTTATAACAAGAAACACCTATATTATTTTCAAATGTATCAATCAACTGTAGCCATATAGCCACCGCAAACTTTATTTCCAACGAAATCCAGAATCTTTCAAGAAATGGAATTATTAAAGAGAAAAATTCTCGTTGGGGGGTTCAAGTTTTCATGATAAAACGTGAGTAGATACGAAAACAATGGTGGTAGATTCGTTCATGCTTTTGTGAAATATTAATGTATTTAGTCAAGTCAGGGTTTATATTACCAAGTTCGTATTGTAACATGAACATAAGAATCTATAGAAAGTACAGGTTAAAAAAATCGTCTCATTATTTACCTCGATGAAATGTGGTTTGATACATGTGTGCCAAACGTGACACCCCAAGGCTGATACACATGAAACATCAGAAAAATGCCAAACCAAAGCCCCATCGAACAGGGAAATAATGATTACAATTTTACATGCTGGAACCGAAGATGGTTTTGTTTCAACTTGTTAAATAATTATTACGAATTTAAACCTCTCCTGCTCTTACGCCTTCCGAGAATCATGGAATAATATGTATATTTATATTTATTAAGGTCATTTGTCGAGAGATAACGAAAGAGCTTGGATCAGACTTTACAACTAACGATAACGAAATTTGAAAAAAACCTTCCAAATCGCATAACGATACGAATTTTAGTTTCACTCTAAATTATAGAGACAAATTTTATATGAATACCGGCATTTAGAAATTAAACTTATCATTTCTTCCTGTAATCCAGAATCCAAAATTTGGAAAATTTCTCGAACCGAAATCTGTATCTGTTATAGTATAGAATTTAGAAACCAAGCAGGCGCTGAGTTGCAGGGCCCTGTTAATTATATTTTCCTACGAGAGTGCACAAAGTAGTACTTACCCAGATTCCATTCTAGAGGCCGCACACTCTGCAAATTTAAATTTATTGCTCGCTAAATCCCAAGAAAAATACGAGAAGCAATATAAACAATTTGAATACTGGTGCCGCAACAAAGGGACAATAGCGTATTTTGCAGATTTACGAAAATCAGTTCAGCCTTTATGGAGTAAGTACTCTATGTTAAAAAGTGTCCTTAAAATCAAAATAAACTTGGATTTAAGTCAATATTTCAAGCTAACATTGTTTCTAAAAAAGCAAAATGTGGGATATCGTCCGAAAAAGGCCAAAACTTTTGACAAAATTGAAGTTTTGGCCGCGATGAGCTTTGCAAGATAATGGTTGATCACATTAGAGGATAAATAAAGGAAATTTGATAGTCGTGAAAATTCCTGACAGTAAAAACAAAACTTTAAGAATCTTTGTAGTATTTAATGAAACAAATAAGGGATATTATTTACAACTCTATCATAAATATGCAAATTTGCGAAAACCATCCACTCCGCACAAGCGCTTTTTTGTGCAGTATCGACATGGAACATGCGGTACTCAATGTATTGAAATAAATTCATTCGGTAAGATGCCTTCGGAAATAGCTGCATATCTACAATTGAAAAATCCAAAGCATTATACAGGACATAGTTTCCGTCGTTCATCGGCTACCATGTTGGCCGATTCTGGAGCAGGAATCACTAATGTCAAGCGACTCGGAGGCTGGAAATCGACGACTGTCGCCGAGAGCTATATTGAAGATTCGACAAATCAAAAAAAGGACGTGTCGAATAAAATATTGGCCACGAACAACTGCCCTTCTTTATCAAGCTACATAAATCCTTCTAAGAACGCCTTCATCGACCTATTTGAACAACTGTCCTTCCACGCCAAGTCAGTGCTCATCAAGGCATACCATAAACCACCCACTGAATGAACTTACTGCATCGGCTATCAATTTGCATAATGTCAGCAATTGCTCTTCTGTTATAAATGTTATAAACAAATAATTTAGTTTCCTATTATTATTTTTTATTGTTATGTAATTTTTGAATTTTCTATTATTATTTTTTTGTTATGTAATTTTTGGTTGTACTATACCTAGTTCTTTTTTAAAGTTAAATTAAAACACGTGCGCAAAGTGCTTTTCCGCACGCAATAATTTAACTAAACTTGCGTGCGGAAAAGTATCACTTTGCGCACTTGTTAGGAAAATAATTATTTTCGATTAAAACTCTAAAGACCTATATCTGGAAAACGAATGGATATATTGTGATATCGTAAAAAGCCGTCGTCTTTTAGGATTACTTTGCATTTTTTAAAAATAACATCAAAGCGACCACTTCGACGCTTCAAAAATATATTGCAGGGACTTTGAAAGTAGCTACATTTGAAAGTACTTTTGCAAATTACCTTATCAATCACATATTTTGTAGATGACACAAAAATATTTTGCAATGCAAAACTGCAAAAGACTTGGGAAGATATCGGAGTGGAACGACAAGGGGATGCTTAGTCTGAATATTGACAAATACACGGTTCTATACTTGAGAAAAAAACAATTCAGAAATCCAGTACTTTATCAACAATAGTCAAGTCCGGATGGTACAACAACAAGAAGACACTGATATCCAATATTGTCAAAACCATGATTAACCTACCCCCAGAAAGCCTTTTCCAACACCACAGTGGAAATGATGACAAGACTCTATAAGAGCTATTGGAAAGAGTACAAGGAATGGTGACACGAATACCAGCACTACAATCTAATATTTTCCATATCCCGGAAGGCTGCTTAGGTCAGGTCCTGGCACCTAGGCAGGCGGGTCCTTCGAACAACATTCAAAATAAAAACGGTGTGACAACTGAAGTTGGTAAAAGACCTAAAATCGGCAGTTTTCAAACTGACTTCTGCAATGTAAGAGGACTGAACTCGAACATCAATGCAGTCCATCAACATCTACAATCTATCAAACCTCGTGTACCCAAACAAAGGTCAGATCATCGATTAGTACCGTCAGCTATTTATATCCGGGATACGACTTCCATCATCGATTTAGGCGCAACTTTAGCCTCTGTCTCTTTGCCCGCAGTGATATTTCTTCTCAACGAGAGGAGACACTCGAGCCTAATGACTTTGATGTAATGTGGTTTAAAACATCAACGCAGAGTATTACCGAATTAATCTGCTGCCTTTACCGGCCGCCAAGCGATACCCATTATAGAGACTTGTTCTCCTCACTTGCTAATACTATCGACTATTTGCAAACCCACCATCCCAATTTCGAAGTAGTCATCCTTGGCGACTTTACATAATGTAACTGGCTCAAACACTCAAATACAACTGACGAGCAAGGTCGAGAGGCCGAATCCTTTGCTATCAGCTCAGTAGAGGAAAACGGACAGAGCGAGACCAGGTGGTGCTGGTGGTGCTGGTGGTGCAACTAACCCGGGTGGTTCGGTGGTGCGTTTTACGATCTAACCCAAGTGGTTCGGTGGTGCGTTTTATGATCTAACCCGGGTGGTTCGGTGGTGCGTTTTATGACCTAACCCGGGTGGTTCGGTGGTGCTGTTTTACGAGACCAGTGGTGCTGGTGGTGCTGTTTTACGAGACCAGTGGTGCTGGTGGTGCTGGTGGTGCAACTAACCCAGGTGGTGCAGGTGGTGCGTTTTACGATCTAACCCGGGTGGTTCGGTGGTGCGTTTTATGATCTAACCCGGGTGGTTCGGTGGTGCGTTTTATGACCTAACCCGGGTGGTTCGGTGGTGCTGTTTACAAAATAACCCGAAATTAAACCCGACTTTTTACGACCTAACCCGGATGCTTTCGCGAGGCGGCTTCTCATCTAACCCTAATTTGAACCTGAATATTTATGAACTGACCCGAGATAAAACCCGACTTTTTACGACCTAACCCGGATGCTTTCGCGAGGCGGCTTCTCATCTAACCCTAATTTGAACCTGAATATTTATGATCTGACCCGAGATAAAACCCGACCTTTTATGATTTAACCTTAGTGCAAACGCCGCTGTTAAAGCGATATAGTAAAAAAAACTCGATTAAAATTTTATCTTGTTCGCTAGACCAATTAATTTCCAAATATTATAATTAAAACATACAATCACTACACTGGCGCACCGTCAAAAATCGTGCTTGCACTATCCCAACGTACAGAGCGTCCGCTTCAGAAAATACGGTGCCGTATTTTTTGCGCCGAACGCTCTGGAGGAACACACTCCGATTTGCAAGTACATACACGCTTTGTCGCGGCGAAGCTCGCCATCAAATTACGGCCACTCTTTTGCGGTACCGCTTTGTAGGAAACCAAAGCTTTAGTGAAACGCCGCTGCCCCAGAACTCTGTCCATATTCCTCTACTGTGTTAATTTATGCGGGTAATAAAACCGACAAGGGTCGGATCGGCCTGCATACTTATAGAGGTAAAAAACCGCTTTAGAATGTTTTTGGTATATCTTTTTTAGATAATTTTGGGGGAAATAATTTGCCTGAGATGCCAATTAAAAAAGCCTACATTTAATTGTATTTTAGATTCTTGAATTTTGTACATGGATTAAAAATCTACTATTTCTTGAAATTGTATACATTATGTTAGATAATTATTAATATAATGTTATTAAGACTTTGTAAATATCTGTAAAAACTGTTCTAAATCCTGTCATTTCTGAAAATTGTATACTGAGTGTTTAGAATTTAGTAAAAAATTAAAAAAAATGTTTTAATGTTATTAAGACCTGTGAAAATTTGTAAAACTGTACAGAATTGTATTATTTTCTGAAAATGATATACTGAGTGTTTAGAATTTAGTAAAAATTTAAAAAAATGTTTTAAATTTGTTAAATCATGTGAAATCTTGTATAAAATGACTAGAACCGTTCTTAATCATGTCATTTCTGAAAATTGTATACTGAGTGTTTAGAATTTAGTAAAAAATTAAAAAAAATGTTTTAACGTTATTAAGCCCTGTGAAACTTTGTAAAAAATGACTAAAACAGTCGCAAATCGTCCTATTTTCTTAAAAGTGTATACTGAGTGTTTAGAATTTAGTAAAAATTAAAAAAATGTTTTAAATTTGTTAAATCATGTGAAATCTTGTATAAAATGACTAGAACCGTTCTTAATCATGTCATTTCTGAAAATTGTATACTGAGTGTTAAGAATTTAGTAAAAAATTAAAAAAAATGTTTTAACGTTATTAAGCCCTGTGAAACTTTGTAAAAAATGACTAAAACAGTCGCAAATCGTCCTATTTTCTTAAAAGTGTATACTGAGTGTTTAGAATTTAGTAAAAATTAAAAAAAAATGTTTTAAATTTGTTAAATCATGTGAAATCTTGTATAAAATGACTAGAACCGTTCTTAATCATGACATTTCTGAAAATTGTATACTGAGTGTTTAGAATTTAGTAAAAAATTAAAAAAAATGTTTTAACGTTATTAAGCCCTGTGAAACTTTGTAAAAAATGACTAAAACAGTCGCAAATCGTCCTATTTTCTTAAAAGTGTATACTGAGTGTTTAGAATTTAGTAAAAATTAAAAAAAAATGTTTTAAATTTGTTAAATCATGTGAAATCTTGTATAAAATGACTAGAACCGTTCTTAATCATGACATTTCTGAAAATTGTATACTAAGTGTTTAGAATTTAGTAAAAAATTAAAAAAAATGTTTTAACGTTATTAAGCCCTGTGAAACTTTGTAAAAAATGACTAAAACAGTCGCAAATCGTCCTATTTTCTTAAAAGTGTATACTGAGTGTTTAGAATTTAGTAAAAATTAAAAAAAATGTTTTAAATTTGTTAAATCATGCGAAATCTTGTATAAAATGACTAGAACCGTTCTTAATCATGGCATTTCTGAAAATTGTATACTGAGTGTTTAGAATTTAGTAAAAAATTAAAAAAAATGTTTTAACGTTATTAAGCCCTGTGAAACTTTGTAAAAAATGACTAAAACAGTCGCAAATCGTCATATTTTCTTAAAAGTGTATACTGAGTGTTTAGAATTTAGTAAAAATTAAAAAAAATGTTTTAAATTTGTTAAATCATGTGAAATCTTGTATAAAATGACTAGAACCGTTCTTAATCATGACATTTCGGAAAATTGTATACTGAGTGTTAAGTATTTTAGTTGAAAATAAGATCATAAATCATCTATACAAAACAAGCGCCCCTTATGGATTTGAACGAAAATCATAGATTCGACTATTTTCATGAAAAATAAATCTAAGTACGGAATAATGCAGGAAGATTATCTATTTTCTTGGTTTAGAAAGTGATGTAGTTAAGATTTATAACTTAGGAATAAATAAATTATTATTAATCTTTTCGACCTATTTCTCTTGCATATTTAATTTCTTTGATAGTAAGAACTAATCTTTTTATTTTACAAAGTAAAAAAAAAAAGCTAAAGATCGGCGTTGTCAGTCAGGTATAAGAACTGATTTAACACGATGGTTTTTGTACAAACGTTCACATACAATTGTATGCTTTTTAACCGATTGTGTCGGAAAAAATGACGATTTATAGATTAGATATTTAGACGAAGAGCTAACCTTCTCAATAAAGTATTGATTATTGCCCTGCTAGCTAGACAACACTTTTTATGTTAGTCAAAAAAAATTTTTTTTTTCGGACGCTATTACAGATTTCATCGTTAACTAACAAACATTAAGACCAAAAAATTAG
This sequence comes from Polydrusus tereticollis, assembly GCA_963920685.1. Lineage (NCBI taxonomy): Eukaryota > Metazoa > Arthropoda > Insecta > Coleoptera > Curculionidae > Polydrusus > Polydrusus tereticollis. The sequence goes on from OY987330.1 coordinate 120,597,339, forward strand.
CGTGCAAGATGAAATGTATAGGTTCACTTCATTTCTACATTATTTTACAACTCTCAATCGCATTAAAAACAAGATCGAATAAAAAATAACTTATGACATATGGACGAAAAATGTTTTTCGGGCTATTTAGGTTAGCGACCGCATTACGTCTGAAATACTACATTTTTCGAGCTTATAACATAATTTACTATTTTAACATTAAAATAGGGGAAATGATGTATCGAAGTGGGTACTTTTTTTTGTCGGTCACGAGATTATAGTTTCTTTTAAAATGAGCTCTAATATTTACAACACAAATTATCCTTTAAGCCACATTAGTTTAAAACTCGTCTGTCGCTTTCCCTCTATTGTGAGTTTGATTAAAGTATAGCGTATTATATATTTAGATGAATTTCGTAAATGTTGAATACTTTCAAAACTGAAAAAGCCGCCCTTTGCAATAAATATCTCCGTAGAGTTAGGTACCCTGCAGATTAAGGGTATTTCAGCGGATAATCATATACAAATTCAAATACCTCATTTGTTTCGGAGCAGTAACCATCAACTTTTACACCATTTAAAACAGCTTCTTTACCATTAGCAGCATGTAAGATGTTGATTTTTCTGTGATTCTCGGTCCAAAGTAACCAATCTATGGCAATTTTGCTCTGCCTGTTTCTCCATCGGTATCCATTTTTTTGGTATGATTCCTATAGTATTAGGCTTCAAAAAATGTCTTCTAAAAATTGTATTGCATGCTGAAGCAATAGTTGTAGCTTCAGTAAATGGACATACATTGGTAGTTTGTATAAGTTGTTCTCTAAACTTTAAACATGATTGCGCAAGGATTTCGACATCCGATACGCAGTAGTCTACCAGATCTCTTTGCATATCGAAACCATCATTTTCATGTTCTACAAACCATTTAAGAAATTTGGCTCTGTCTTCTTCTTTCATACTATCTGAGGAGTAATATTGAATTGATGGTAGAGGTCCTATATAGTTTTCATTTGCCTTTGTATTAAATAGGTGCGGGAAGTAGCCTTTTTTAAAAATATCCTCAAGTCCAAATGCCTTTGGTAGTTTGGCTTAAGGCATAGGGAAATAGTTAAGTGAGTCGATAAATTTTACATTTTCAAGTTGCATCGTAATTATTTTGGTACCTCTCATGATTAACTCAGGTGTAAAATCTGTCTTTGTCATAATATAGTTTAATATAAACTGGTGATCAAAAGCCTGACCATTATGGGCTATTACAATAATTTCTTTAAAGTTTTTCCTCATTTGTAACAAATGGTTAGTAAATGTTCCCGCTGGGTCTATACCTCTGACTTTTTGTAACTTTAGACCACATTTTTTTTTTTACAAGTATCTGCTTCAGAATCCATGCACTCATCGCAGTATTGTTTGAAAACACAGAGATTGACTTGATGTAAAAACGTTGAATTTTCCAATAGTTTGTCTTGGCTCGTCTCTAAATCGTAGAATACAAAAAAGATCATCTTTAATCTTAGGTTTTCCCTTATCAGGCCGAATATAACATAGATGATCCTCGGATGCATGTTTATTACAAATTTTACAATAAATTTCACCACATGCATGTGCTCTTTTGGCTTTAATGGTTTTTAAACAAATAGAACATAGTTTAATTTGTTCGCATACTGTAAATTTGCCTGACGAATAATCCTTTTTATGATTTTCGTAACAGTTTTGACTTCTAAAAAATCATAGACAGTCCTGGCATTTAATTTTTATTGCTATTTCGCAAGCAGAGGCTTGCTGACATGCCTGACAGCTTCCACCACATCGGTGCTCATTTTTGTGATCATATGGGACGTAACACTTTTCACAAAAATAGTTAGAACAAAAAGCTGCTGTCAGCGATGTAATTACATTAAAATGGCTTTTGTAATGTAATAAGTTCAGCCGTTTATTGCTTTCAGTTGAACCTTCAAATATAATATTTCGTCCTTTTGATCCATAGCTATAAACAACTAATTTATATTCTTTTAGATGATTTTGAAATTGTATTAACTCGGGAATTCCACCTCCTGCCTCAGGAATGCTAATTTTAGCTCTCTCCAACAATGATCTTGTTCTTTCGGTTTGAATTTTACTAATATCTCTTCTAACCTTACTGAATTCGGGATCTCTTTTATTATGGGCAATGGCGACTACCAAAGCACGTGGTAAACACAGGTTATCGGTATTTTTAATACTTATAATACCTCGTCGCTTGTCGCATTCCTCGTGAAAGCTGTTATAATTTTTTCCTCTTCCCCCACCAACAGGTAATCTAACAGTTGTCACACTAAGACAAAATGATTCTGTATTAAGACCTGCTGAGTTTGACTGATAAATGCCACTTATAACACTCCAAACATCTTAAAAGGTTATGTCCTTAGCTGCTTTGAAGCGAATCTAACCTTCTCCTCGGTTGAAGTCTTTAGAGCAAAAACTAAAAGCCACACGATCTAAGGGTTGTAGGCCTTCTGTAGCGTTTTCCACCCAACCAACTGGTTCAACTCCCTGTGGAACAGGTTTTAACTTAAACTCTAGAGTGCGTCCTGTAAGGTTAAATTCTCGTAACTTTTTAACAACGTCTTTAACAATAATAAACTTCTCCATCTTTCTTTTTTTTTTTGTTGTTTTATAGTCTACTATCTACCTACATAAAAAAAAAAAAAAAAAAAAAAAAAAAAAAAAACAAGTATATTTTCATATTTTTATCGGTCTTAAGTTCGATTTCAAAAGCACACTCCCACTTTTTGATAATTTCACAGTCTAAGCACATAGATCTTATATTTTTTATTTACGATCAATTCATCTTTATTCGCCAATCGTCTCAAACGAGTCTGCTTTTGAAAGTAATATAGCCTTAGTATTCAGAAAATATTAATGATATCGGAGCCTAAAACATCCTTAACACTAAAAAATCATTGTGTTTCCTAACAAAACCCATCATCTTGTCTATTTAGCTTGCTTTCCTATTGTTTAGCAGGTTAAATAAAATTATTATTTCGCTCTTTTTGTCTGTACTGAATCGTTAGGGGAATACGATTCTAGTCCTATAAGAGAGACAGTTAAAATTTATGTAAGCAATCAGAAATCCTACACTATGAGCTACTTAGTTAAAATTTCATATTTCCTTCCTGGATCAGCTAAAATTTGTGTTGTGTCGGTCAAAATTGATAAAATACGAAAAAAATGCTAGATACATTTTATCATGACTTTCTATCTAATACCATCTTATTTCAAGGTATAATTCGGTTGTCAAAATGAGAATCTAAAAAATCCTCGTGTTTCCTCACAAAACCCATCATCTTGCCTATTTAGCTTGCTTTTCTATTGTTTAGCAGGTTAAATAAAATTATTATTTCGCTCTTTTTGTCTGTACTGAATCGTTAGGGGGATACGTTTCTAGTTCTATAAGAGAGACAGTTAAAATTTATGTAAGCAATCAGAAATCCTACACTATGAGCTACTTAGTTAAAATTTCATATTTCCTTCCTGGGTCAGGCAAAATTTGTGATGTGTCGGTCAAAATTTATAAAAATACGAAAAAAATGCTGGATGCATTTTTAGCGTGACTTTCTATTTAATACCATCCTATTTCAAGGTATAATTCGGTTGTCAAAATGAGAATAAAATAATCTTCCCATGGTTTATGTCATCTTAAAAAAGTCAAAAGGTTATATTCTGTAGAGGGTCAGATACATTCAAATTTAAAAATTTTCTCCAAGAAGAATTTTAAGATAGTAAGTAAATAAAAATTCTATACCTCCAATATTTCTTGGAAACATATCGTGTTCTAGCGACATAACCCAAAAGTACCTCTATTCAGAAACGCATCGTACTTTTCTTGTCAAACTTGACTTTGTTGTAATGTTGTATGCAGAGCACTTTGAAAACAAAAATTAGATTAGAAACCGCCGCCTCTTAAGGTATACTTTTTTAGGTCTTACATAGGGTACACTGGTATACAGAACAAATGTCATCTTTAATTGTCTCATTGTCCCATCCATTACATTATTATAATCTTAAAGCACCTGTTACCAGCATTATCTGTTTTTATGGTTTTCATAAAACATAGCGATTACCGATGAAAATTAAACGAAAACTTAATAAATAACTTTTTTTCAACTGAAATAGACTGATTTTCGATGGAAAAATGTTACTTATAACTAAAAATGAATATAAGACATATACGCAATGATATTTAGAATAAATCAATCTTTTCTAAAATTACTATGAAATATTCACAAAATCGTTTCGTTATAACCAAAGTAGCAAGGCTTGCAGATTTCATATAGAGTTCAAACGCGATACTGGGATGATCTTTTTTTTTTTATATTTTTGTAGGATAATGCACCACTACGTTGTAAGTACTTGAGAGAGGACTTTCTTGAAAAATCCTCAAATTTCTCTGCAATTTTGTTCCTTCTAGAGTTAAATTCACACAGAAAACCCCGTATTCTTATCTTTCAGGTTGGTATATTAAAAAGGGCTTATTAGTATGGTTTAGAAAACAAGCAATATTAATTAACGGATGTTTTTTCGTCATATGAAGAGTTGAAAAATTTTTTTTTTCCACTCCAATGGTTGCGATGCAGAGAGTCGGGTTTCATCATAATCTTTCAGGGTAGCTCAGGTTTGATTGCATGTAGAGAGTCGGGTTTCATCATAATCTTTCAGGGTAGCTCAGGTTTGATTGCATGTACTAAGGTTAGTGCTCCTTGCAATCGGTTTCAGGTTTGACGCGCCCCCCTCAGGTTTGTTCAGGTTTCTCAAGTGTTTGAGAAACCTGAACAAACCTGAGGGGGGTGCGTCAAACCTGAAACCGATTGCAAGGAGCACTAACCTTAGTACATGCAATCAAACCTGAGCTACCCTGAAAGATTATGATGAAACCCGACTCTCTACATGCAATCAAACCTGAGCTACCCTGAAAGATTATGATGAAACCCGACTCTCTGCATCGCAACCATTGGAGTGGAAAAAAAAATTTTTTCAACTCTTCATATGACGAAAAAACATCCGTTAATTAATATTGCTTGTTTTCTAAACCATACTAATAAGCCCTTTTTAATATACCAACCTGAAAGATAAGAATACGGGGTTTTCTGTGTGAATTTAACTCTAGAAGGAACAAAATTGCAGAGAAATTTGAGGATTTTTCAAGAAAGTCCTCTCTCAAGTACTTACAACGTAGTGGTGCATTATCCTACAAAAATATAAAAAAAAAAAGATCATCCCAGTATCGCGTTTGAACTCTATATGAAATCTGCAAGCCTTGCTACTTTGGTTATAACGAAACGATTTTGTGAATATTTCATAGTAATTTTAGAAAAGATTGATTTATTCTAAATATCATTGCGTATATGTCTTATATTCATTTTTAGTTATAAGTAACATTTTTCCATCGAAAATCAGTCTATTTCAGTTGAAAAAAAGTTATTTATTAAGTTTTCGTTTAATTTTCATCGGTAATCGCTATGTTTTATGAAAACCATAAAAACAGATAATGCTGGTAACAGGTGCTTTAAGATTATAATAATGTAATGGATGGGACAATGAGACAATTAAAGATGACATTTGTTCTGTATACCAGTGTACCCTATGTAAGACCTAAAAAAGTATACCTTAAGAGGCGGCGGTTTCTAATCTAATTTTTGTTTTCAAAGTGCTCTGCATACAACATTACAACAAAGTCAAGTTTGACAAGAAAAGTACGATGCGTTTCTGAATAGAGGTACTTTTGGGTTATGTCGCTAGAACACGATATGTTTCCAAGAAATATTGGAGGTATAGAATTTTTATTTACTTACTATCTTAAAATTCTTCTTGGAGAAAATTTTTAAATTTGAATGTATCTGACCCTCTACAGAATATAACCTTTTGACTTTTTTAAGATGACATAAACCATGGGAAGATTATTTTATTCTCATTTTGACAACCGAATTATACCTTGAAATAGGATGGTATTAAATAGAAAGTCACGCTAAAAATGCATCCAGCATTTTTTTCGTATTTTTATAAATTTTGACCGACACATCACAAATTTTGCCTGACCCAGGAAGGAAATATGAAATTTTAACTAAGTAGCTCATAGTGTAGGATTTCTGATTGCTTACATAAATTTTAACTGTCTCTCTTATAGAACTAGAAACGTATCCCCCTAACGATTCAGTACAGACAAAAAGAGCGAAATAATAATTTTATTTAACCTGCTAAACAATAGAAAAGCAAGCTAAATAGGCAAGATGATGGGTTTTGTGAGGAAACACGAGGATTTTTTAGATTCTCATTTTGACAACCGAATTATACCTTGAAATAAGATGGTATTAGATAGAAAGTCATGATAAAATGTATCTAGCATTTTTTTCGTATTTTATCAATTTTGACCGACACAACACAAATTTTAGCTGATCCAGGAAGGAAATATGAAATTTTAACTAAGTAGCTCATAGTGTAGGATTTCTGATTGCTTACATAAATTTTAACTGTCTCTCTTATAGGACTAGAATCGTATTCCCCTAACGATTCAGTACAGACAAAAAGAGCGAAATAATAATTTTATTTAACCTGCTAAACAATAGGAAAGCAAGCTAAATAGACAAGATGATGGGTTTTGTTAGGAAACACAATGATTTTTTAGTGTTAAGGATGTTTTAGGCTCCGATATCATTAATATTTTCTGAATACTAAGGCTATATTACTTTCAAAAGCAGACTCGTTTGAGACGATTGGCGAATAAAGATGAATTGATCGTAAATAAAAAATATAAGATCTATGTGCTTAGACTGTGAAATTATCAAAAAGTGGGAGTGTGCTTTTGAAATCGAACTTAAGACCGATAAAAATATGAAAATATACTTGTTTTTTTTTTTTTTTTTTTTTTTTTTTTTTTTATGTAGGTAGATAGTAGACTATAAAACAACAAAAAAAAAAAGAAAGATGGAGAAGTTTATTATTGTTAAAGACGTTGTTAAAAAGTTACGAGAATTTAACCTTACAGGACGCACTCTAGAGTTTAAGTTAAAACCTGTTCCACAGGGAGTTGAACCAGTTGGTTGGGTGGAAAACGCTACAGAAGGCCTACAACCCTTAGATCGTGTGGCTTTTAGTTTTTGCTCTAAAGACTTCAACCGAGGAGAAGGTTAGATTCGCTTCAAAGCAGCTAAGGACATAACCTTTTAAGATGTTTGGAGTGTTATAAGTGGCATTTATCAGTCAAACTCAGCAGGTCTTAATACAGAATCATTTTGTCTTAGTGTGACAACTGTTAGATTACCTGTTGGTGGGGGAAGAGGAAAAAATTATAACAGCTTTCACGAGGAATGCGACAAGCGACGAGGTATTATAAGTATTAAAAATACCGATAACCTGTGTTTACCACGTGCTTTGGTAGTCGCCATTGCCCATAATAAAAGAGATCCCGAATTCAGTAAGGTTAGAAGAGATATTAGTAAAATTCAAACCGAAAGAACAAGATCATTGTTGGAGAGAGCTAAAATTAGCATTCCTGAGGCAGGAGGTGGAATTCCCGAGTTAATACAATTTCAAAATCATCTAAAAGAATATAAATTAGTTGTTTATAGCTATGGATCAAAAGGACGAAATATTATATTTGAAGGTTCAACTGAAAGCAATAAACGGCTGAACTTATTACATTACAAAAGCCATTTTAATGTAATTACATCGCTGACAGCAGCTTTTTGTTCTAACTATTTTTGTGAAAAGTGTTACGTCCCATATGATCACAAAAATGAGCACCGATGTGGTGGAAGCTGTCAGGCATGTCAGCAAGCCTCTGCTTGCGAAATAGCAATAAAAATTAAATGCCAGGACTGTCTATGATTTTTTAGAAGTCAAAACTGTTACGAAAATCATAAAAAGGATTATTCGTCAGGCAAATTTACAGTATGCGAACAAATTAAACTATGTTCTATTTGTTTAAAAACCATTAAAGCCAAAAGAGCACATGCATGTGGTGAAATTTATTGTAAAATTTGTAATAAACATGCATCCGAGGATCATCTATGTTATATTCGGCCTGATAAGGGAAAACCTAAGATTAAAGATGATCTTTTTTGTATTCTACGATTTAGAGACGAGCCAAGACAAACTATTGGAAAATTCAACGTTTTTACATCAAGTCAATCTCTGTGTTTTCAAACAATACTGCGATGAGTGCATGGATTCTGAAGCAGATACTTGTAAAAAAAAAAATGTGGTCTAAAGTTACAAAAAGTCAGAGGTATAGACCCAGCGGGAACATTTACTAACCATTTGTTACAAATGAGGAAAAACTTTAAAGAAATTATTGTAATAGCCCATAATGGTCAGGCTTTTGATCACCAGTTTATATTAAACTATATTATGACAAAGACAGATTTTACACCTGAGTTAATCATGAGAGGTACCAAAATAATTACGATGCAACTTGAAAATGTAAAATTTATCGACTCACTTAACTATTTCCCTATGCCTTAAGCCAAACTACCAAAGGCATTTGGACTTGAGGATATTTTTAAAAAAGGCTACTTCCCGCACCTATTTAATACAAAGGCAAATGAAAACTATATAGGACCTCTACCATCAATTCAATATTACTCCTCAGATAGTATGAAAGAAGAAGACAGAGCCAAATTTCTTAAATGGTTTGTAGAACATGAAAATGATGGTTTCGATATGCAAAGAGATCTGGTAGACTACTGCGTATCGGATGTCGAAATCCTTGCGCAATCATGTTTAAAGTTTAGAGAACAACTTATACAAACTACCAATGTATGTCCATTTACTGAAGCTACAACTATTGCTTCAGCATGCAATACAATTTTTAGAAGACATTTTTTGAAGCCTAATACTATAGGAATCATACCAAAAAAATGGATACCGATGGAGAAACAGGCAGAGCAAAATTGCCATAGATTGGTTACTTTGGACCGAGAATCACAGAAAAATCAACATCTTACATGCTGCTAATGGTAAAGAAGCTGTTTTAAATGGTGTAAAAGTTGATGGTTACTGCTCCGAAACAAATGAGGTATTTGAATTTGTATATGATTATCCGCTGAAATACCCTTAATCTGCAGGGTACCTAACTCTACGGAGATATTTATTGCAAAGGGCGGCTTTTTCAGTTTTGAAAGTATTCAACATTTACGAAATTCATCTAAATATATAATACGCTATACTTTAATCAAACTCACAATAGAGGGAAAGCGACAGACGAGTTTTAAACTAATGTGGCTTAAAGGATAATTTGTGTTGTAAATATTAGAGCTCATTTTAAAAGAAACTATAATCTCGTGACCGACAAAAAAAAGTACCCACTTCGATACATCATTTCCCCTATTTTAATGTTAAAATAGTAAATTATGTTATAAGCTCGAAAAATGTAGTATTTCAGACGTAATGCGGTCGCTAACCTAAATAGCCCGAAAAACATTTTTCGTCCATATGTCATAAGTTATTTTTTATTCGATCTTGTTTTTAATGCGATTGAGAGTTGTAAAATAATGTAGAAATGAAGTGAACCTATACATTTCATCTTGCACGCTAATTTTTTGGTCTTAATGTTTGTTAGTTAACGATGAAATCTGTAATAGCGTCCGAAAAAAAAAATTTTTTTTGACTAACATAAAAAGTGTTGTCTAGCTAGCAGGGCAATAATCAATACTTTATTGAGAAGGTTAGCTCTTCGTCTAAATATCTAATCTATAAATCGTCATTTTTTCCGACACAATCGGTTAAAAAGCATACAATTGTATGTGAACGTTTGTACAAAAACCATCGTGTTAAATCAGTTCTTATACCTGACTGACAACGCCGATCTTTAGCTTTTTTTTTTTACTTTGTAAAATAAAAAGATTAGTTCTTACTATCAAAGAAATTAAATATGCAAGAGAAATAGGTCGAAAAGATTAATAATAATTTATTTATTCCTAAGTTATAAATCTTAACTACATCACTTTCTAAACCAAGAAAATAGATAATCTTCCTGCATTATTCCGTACTTAGATTTATTTTTCATGAAAATAGTCGAATCTATGATTTTCGTTCAAATCCATAAGGGGCGCTTGTTTTGTATAGATGATTTATGATCTTATTTTCAACTAAAATACTTAACACTCAGTATACAATTTTCCGAAATGTCATGATTAAGAACGGTTCTAGTCATTTTATACAAGATTTCACATGATTTAACAAATTTAAAACATTTTTTTTAATTTTTACTAAATTCTAAACACTCAGTATACACTTTTAAGAAAATATGACGATTTGCGACTGTTTTAGTCATTTTTTACAAAGTTTCACAGGGCTTAATAACGTTAAAACATTTTTTTTAATTTTTTACTAAATTCTAAACACTCAGTATACAATTTTCAGAAATGCCATGATTAAGAACGGTTCTAGTCATTTTATACAAGATTTCGCATGATTTTAACAAATTTAAAACATTTTTTTTAATTTTTACTAAATTCTAAACACTCAGTATACACTTTTAAGAAAATAGGACGATTTGCGACTGTTTTAGTCATTTTTTACAAAGTTTCACAGGGCTTAATAACGTTAAAACATTTTTTTTAATTTTTTACTAAATTCTAAACACTTAGTATACAATTTTCAGAAATGTCATGATTAAGAACGGTTCTAGTCATTTTATACAAGATTTCACATGATTTAACAAATTTAAAACATTTTTTTTTAATTTTTACTAAATTCTAAACACTCAGTATACACTTTTAAGAAAATAGGACGATTTGCGACTGTTTTAGTCATTTTTTACAAAGTTTCACAGGGCTTAATAACGTTAAAACATTTTTTTTAATTTTTTACTAAATTCTAAACACTCAGTATACAATTTTCAGAAATGTCATGATTAAGAACGGTTCTAGTCATTTTATACAAGATTTCACATGATTTAACAAATTTAAAACATTTTTTTTTAATTTTTACTAAATTCTAAACACTCAGTATACACTTTTAAGAAAATAGGACGATTTGCGACTGTTTTAGTCATTTTTTACAAAGTTTCACAGGGCTTAATAACGTTAAAACATTTTTTTTAATTTTTTACTAAATTCTAAACACTCAGTATACAATTTTCAGAAATGACATGATTAAGAACGGTTCTAGTCATTTTATACAAGATTTCACATGATTTAACAAATTTAAAACATTTTTTTAATTTTTACTAAATTCTAAACACTCAGTATACACTTTTAAGAAAATAGGACGATTTGCGACTGTTTTAGTCATTTTTTACAAAGTTTCACAGGGCTTAATAACGTTAAAACATTTTTTTTAATTTTTTACTAAATTCTAAACACTCAGTATACAATTTTCAGAAATGACATGATTAAGAACGGTTCTAGTCATTTTATACAAGATTTCACATGATTTAACAAATTTAAAACATTTTTTTTAATTTTTACTAAATTCTAAACACTCAGTATATCATTTTCAGAAAATAATACAATTCTGTACAGTTTTACAAATTTTCACAGGTCTTAATAACATTAAAACATTTTTTTTAATTTTTTACTAAATTCTAAACACTCAGTATACAATTTTCAGAAATGACAGGATTTAGAACAGTTTTTACAGATATTTACAAAGTCTTAATAACATTATATTAATAATTATCTAACATAATGTATACAATTTCAAGAAATAGTAGATTTTTAATCCATGTACAAAATTCAAGAATCTAAAATACAATTAAATGTAGGCTTTTTTAATTGGCATCTCAGGCAAATTATTTCCCCCAAAATTATCTAAAAAAGATATACCAAAAACATTCTAAAGCGGTTTTTTACCTCTATAAGTATGCAGGCCGATCCGACCCTTGTCGGTTTTATTACCCGCATAAATTAACACAGTAGAGGAATATGGACAGAGTTCTGGGGCAGCGGCGTTTCACTAAAGCTTTGGTTTCCTACAAAGCGGTACCGCAAAAGAGTGGCCGTAATTTGATGGCGAGCTTCGCCGCGACAAAGCGTGTATGTACTTGCAAATCGGAGTGTGTTCCTCCAGAGCGTTCGGCGCAAAAAATACGGCACCGTATTTTCTGAAGCGGACGCTCTGTACGTTGGGATAGTGCAAGCACGATTTTTGACGGTGCGCCAGTGTAGTGATTGTATGTTTTAATTATAATATTTGGAAATTAATTGGTCTAGCGAACAAGATAAAATTTTAATCGAGTTTTTTTTACTATATCGCTTTAACAGCGGCGTTTGCACTAAGGTTAAATCATAAAAGGTCGGGTTTTATCTCGGGTCAGATCATAAATATTCAGGTTCAAATTAGGGTTAGATGAGAAGCCGCCTCGCGAAAGCATCCGGGTTAGGTCGTAAAAAGTCGGGTTTTATCTCGGGTCAGTTCATAAATATTCAGGTTCAAATTAGGGTTAGATGAGAAGCCGCCTCGCGAAAGCATCCGGGTTAGGTCGTAAAAAGTCGGGTTTAATTTCGGGTTATTTTGTAAACAGCACCACCGAACCACCCGGGTTAGGTCATAAAACGCACCACCGAACCACCCGGGTTAGATCATAAAACGCACCACCGAACCACCCGGGTTAGATCGTAAAACGCACCACCTGCACCACCTGGGTTAGTTGCACCACCAGCACCACCAGCACCACTGGTCTCGTAAAACAGCACCACCAGCACCACTGGTCTCGTAAAACAGCACCACCGAACCACCCGGGTTAGGTCATAAAACGCACCACCGAACCACCCGGGTTAGATCATAAAACGCACCACCGAACCACTTGGGTTAGATCGTAAAACGCACCACCGAACCACCCGGGTTAGTTGCACCACCAGCACCACCAGCACCACCTGGTCTCGCTCTGTCCGTTTTCCTCTACTCAGCTCTGGCCTCACCCAACTCATGGGTGAACCAACTCGGATTCCAGACCGAGATGGTGATTATGCTAGATTGTTGGATCTTTTCTTAACTCCAAATCCCGACTTGTGCACTGTCACCGTTAAGCCTCCGTTAGGAGCGTCTGACCACAACCTTATTTCGGAACTGATTAATCTACCAATTAGTGCTAAACCACACAAGATCTGGCATTACACATCAGCTAAGTGGGGTGACCTAAAGGACCATTTTTGAACCTTTCCTTGGCAGGACGTTCGTTTTACCTAAGAGGTGCGGAATTCCTTGGCTCCAATCTATGGATTATTTAGTTTTTATGGATGAAACGTGTAGAATTACCCATGATGAGCTTATGAAAATATCAGCATTTTCTTTGATCTTGGCTAGTGAAGTTTTAGGATTATCATCAACTTGCTGTAAAACTTGGGATGTATTTTCAATAGTTCTGGCAATTTTTTTCCAGTTATTTTTCAGTTTACAAGGCAACTATACTCCCTTCATACACAGAGCAGCAAAAATTTTATTATCAGGAATTCTTCTATAAGGATAACCATGCCCAGACACTCTTTATGCGTCCTTAACATTTGACCTGCGTTAAGTAAGTGTATTGAACCATTTTCATAAAATATTATGAACTAGTTTAAATGACAACGTCACATTTACAATGAATCTAATGTCATAATCTTTCGAGGTTTAGTTACCTTACGGACGATAAATTATTTACTTTTGCGAGACACTCTCTATCGACCTTTACTTATTTAGTAATGTTGGTATAAATTTTGATTAATCTTCGGCAAAAGCTTTATTTGTTCGTGTGTCGTGCGTGTTTATTCAAAGATTTTTGATGCTGCTTGCGTTGGCGTCTTTTAGAGTATTTTTTTTTTGGGTTTTAGATGGTAAGGATAGTGCTTCTCAACTATTTTTAGTACCTCTCTACTTTTGATTGGGCTCACCAATAGGGAGCCACTCTTTCGTTAGTTTATATGTTGAGTCAGGTCCTGCTCTGGTATGTGATTGCGTTATAAGTTCGTTGGTCAAAATGTACGTCTGTTTGTAAGGGTCACTTATAATTTTCACAAAGAATTCGGTTATTGTCGATATACGAAAGTCGTTCGGCAGTACACGATTCATTTTGTATCTTGGGACTTAGCAGTTTGAGCGCTTTGTTCTGAATTACCTGAAACTTATTTAGCTCCGCTCTGCTCATGTTACAACACGAAGGTGTACCATAGGCCTGACCATGACCTTGTAGAGGTTGACTTTTGCCCTCTTCTGGATCTATCTTTCTCTCTCTTTCAAGTCAGGCATTGCCTTTAACTTCTATTAGTCATTGGGACCTTTGTTGACCAAACTTCAAATAAGGAAATGGAGTTGAGCGAAGCCCTGGATCGTTTAAAAAGTGGGTATGAGCGTCTTTTTGGACTTATTTTTCTCTCAGCTTAAATAAACGCTTGATTTGTCTAGTCTTCATCGTTAGTACCTCTCCACTATTGTTGGAGGCAACCTAGGGAACTTGTAGGTGGAATTCGGCGGTGACTGCACATGTGAACTTGTAATTAGTGGGTTGGTGGATAAGTCCGTACATTTATAGTAATCCGCTAATATTTTGTCATAAAATTCCGTCAGTGCCGGTATTTCAAAGTCTCTGTGTAGTACTCTATTTACAGTATATCTCGGAGCGTCCGCAATTCTTTTTAATGCTCTATTTTGTATCACCTGGAACTTAGCTGTCCTGCTTATGGTGCACCATTTTGGCACTTCGTAAGTCAGGACCGGCCTGATGAGAGTCTTGTATAACTTTAGTTCTATAACCTATCTTGCTCTTTTTATTTAACAAACAGTCTAAAGAACAAAGCTGATTGGCAGCTTTTTTTAATTGTATTCTTTCTCCACTTTAGTCTCTTATCAATAACAAGTCCCAAGTACTTGACTTCTTGGACCCAATTTATCCGAATGCCAATAACCAAGAGCGTAGTCTCAGGTCTCCTAACTCTGCTCTTCGAGTAGAAAATGGCCTTAGTTTTGGCAGGATTCAGGGAACCCTCTACCTTGAAAGCCACTTTTCTAAAACTTGTATGTGCTTCTGCAATCTAACCACTACCAGCCGCGGTTGATCTTAAACTGAAGTAAATGCAGTGTCGTCAGCAAGTAAGAACAGCTCGTTAAATCTGTTCCTCAGGATACCATGAACGTAAACATTATACAGCATCGGAGCAAGAGGAGACTCTTGTGGGACTCCCACCCTGATGTTTTTGGTCTCAGAAAGCACGCCTTCTAACGAGACTGCAAAACTCCTTGTCTTCAAAAAGGGAGCAAAAATCTTAACAACATAATTTGGAGCCCCCAGTCTTATCAATTTTAAGGCCAGGCCGCAGTGCCAGACCTTATTAAAAGCTTTTGAGACGTCAAAGAAAACCGCTCCCGTGTGTGCTCAACTGCTCACCTATTGAATACTTCGAAAATTCTGGTCGCCAGTCTCGTCGTCTGTCTCACTGTACAGTGTTCTCTCCTAAAGCCAATTTGCTCATTGGGGAGAACATTACGCTCGATGACAAAGTCAACTAGACGAGTGAGTAATATTTTTTCAATAGTTTTCGCTATGCTTGACAACAGACTTATTGGCCTATAACTTACCACCTGTGTCGGGTCTGCGTTTTGTTTTAGGATCAGTATAATTTTTGCTTTATTCCACACATACGGATAGTAGCCTTCGTCGATTATTGCCTGTGAAAGGTTAACTATATCTCTGATGACGTTGGTTGGCAGATTGCGCAATGCAGCATTTTTAATACCATCAAACGCGGAGCCTTCTTGATATTAAGTTTGCAATAATGCCTTTTACCTCATCTGTCTTAACGCTTGAGACGTTTTGAGCAGGATGATGCATACCATGATATATCTGTACCGTCCTGTACTTTTGTCCTATTATAAATTATACTTCTCCTATGAAGCAGGCAGAAGGAGCTTTTAGTCTCTAATTTAGCCTTTGGTCAAAGATAAGTCCCAGGTATTTAACTTACTAGCACCAATTCACCTGTACCCTGTTGACACAAGGCCTTGTTTCCTGTACTTATTAAAAGTAATAGAGATTAGGTTTAACAGTTTCTTAAAACCTTGTATTACATAAAAATGAGCAGCAATCGAATTCAGGTAAGTGACAAGAAAGCCTTAAAATTTAAATTACATTCAATGGATTTATATTTTTGAAGCATCGGGACACCCAGGGCGTTGAACGGGTTGCATTGACGTTATTTTTAAAAAATGCAGATCCTATTGTTTACAAAATTAAAATTTATTCATTCGTTCTCGAGATAAGTACTTAATTGAAAACCCCTGTATAGCCTCTACAATTTAACAATATAACGTTATTTTTTTTAGGGTACGACCACTAAGCAAAAAAGAAAATCAAAATGGTGACACGCAAGTTATCCAATTTCCAGGCAATGGCCAAATATTGGTAAGAGTTTTCATATTATTTATATCTTTGAACATATAACATGCAAAGTATTCCGTTCTGTAATGAAAAAATAAACGCATACGTTTAATATAGAGGCTGTTCGGAAATATATGCGCAACGTTTTTGATGAAATTATCCGAAATTGCTGCGTTTAGCCGATAAAAGGCATAATAGTATATTACGTATTAAGTGTTGTAAAGAGCATATTACGCACAAATGGAAAACTTGCGCACAAGCCGCGTAGCGGCGAGTGCAATAATTACATGAGTGCTATACAACACGCAATACGTACTATACTTTTCCTACGACTCTTTACTAAATTGGCCTAAACTGGCTCCTGCCATTGTGACCAGCAGTGGTGCAGGCGATTTCTGTCTGACTTCTGAACTTGCAGAAGTTCCTGTTATAAGTCTATCTTTATATGATGCGAAGTATTAAATCAATCAAAACCGTCTTCTCCATGGGCGTGCAAGATTTTTCGGCATGTATAGATTAAAATAGGCCTGAATTTTTAAATTTGTGCAGAATTAGTACAAGTACCGATATTAAATTTAAGTTTATTCTTTAAATATATATTTTATTATTAAATTTTTTAGTCTTAAAATTTACCTAGAAATTTAGAAAGCAATTTTATCAAAACTAATTAGAGTCTAGGTACTTATTCCGCTTCTGATCTAAGCATCTTTTTTTTTGTACCTAATCCTGAATGCGTTTGCTAATTATGTGGTTATTATGCCTTTATTGGTGCCTGTATTGGAATAATACACCTATTTATATATACATACCTACCTTGGGTGTTTGTTTCTCAGTAAAACTAGTCAAAGTATGAAGTGTCAGTGTTTTTTTAATTGAATATGGAGAATTTTCAACAATTGCCTAAACGCCCTAGAGTCGTCGGTTCATGTACAGGGTTATCCAACCAAGACTAGACAAGGCGATTTTTTGACTTTTCCTGTACTTTTATAAAAAAACTGAAATAGCCATCTTAAGTCATTTTCTCCCGCGAATTCGAATATCTTCAGCAAAAAACAATTGAACATCAAACAAAAGTACTAGGGGTCACTTTGATATTTTTTTAAATGGGATGCCGTATTTTTAATGAGCTTATCCGATTTCTCATATAAATTTTGATCTAAAATGTTGGATTTTTAATTTTTTTTTTTTTTTAATTTTTACGGTAGACGAACAATTTCCGAATTTAAAACTGAAGAAAAAAGGCGTTTTTGAATTAAAAATCCAACATTTTAGATCAAAATTTATATGAGAAATCGGATAAGCTCATTAAAAATACGGCATCCCATTTAAAAAATATCAAAGTGACCCCTAGTACTTTTGTTTGATGTTCAATTGTTTTTTGCTGAATATATTCGAATTCGCGGGAGAAAATGACTTAAGATGGCTATTTCAGTTTTTTTATAAAAGTACAGGAAAAGTCAAAAAATCGCCTTGTCTAGTCTTGGTTGGATAACCCTGTACAGGGTTGTTCCTTATATTTTGACAGCGTGTGGCGACTTTATGAAAAGAGATAGAATATAAGTTTAAATGTAAAAGTTGTAAAGCTTCACTTATATCGCAAGAATTTGTTAACTACAAAAACAAATAAAAATCGCAAAGCTGTCAAACACTCACAACTTCGGTTTTTTAAATTGAACACCGTGTATATTATTTTTTAAAATGAAGGAACTTTTTCTCTGATTTCAAAAATATATAAGTTGTTGATATTTGTATAAGCCGTTTTCGAGATATTTAGGTATGAAATTAATTGATTTAAATATATTTTCACTTTAAATATAAGTCAAAAACTAGTATGTCAGTTATAATTATTTGGGTGACAGTGACACAAACGCGACATAACTTCGTATTGTTGCGTATCTGCCGCGTTTATGTTACCAAAATAGGATATAGCGAAGCTGAAAAATTTGAAATTGTCCGGCTTTTTTATAAAAATAATAATAATGTTGTCGCAGCGCAAGAAGAATATATTCGTTTACATCCTGGAATGCCAGTTCCATGTCGGGGCACGTTATATTATGTTGAAAAATGTTTTAGAGAACGGAAAACTCTTCAAAGAAAAAAACGTATGGTCGCCAGTAATGAAGATGATGAATTACAAATACTGTTGTATTTTCAAGGTAAAATATTATGTGCAAGAGCATAATAACATAATAACAAACTAATATGTTTCCACTTTAGAAAACCCAAGACAATCGACAGTGAATGCTAGTAAATATTTGGGACAAGATAGAAAAAAGGTTTTAACAATTCTCCATAAATATAATTACCACCCATATAAAATAATGCCGGTGCAGAAACTTACAAAAAATCAAAAAATTCAAAGGGTAGCATACAGGGTGTTTCATTAAGGTCGAAGAGCGGCCATATCTCGGAAACTATTGGGCATAGAAATTCAGGAAAAAAAAAATTAATGACTAAAGTGGCCATGAGAAAATCCTGGAAATAATTTTTAAGTTCCGCATTTTGCCGCAAGGGGGCGCAATTGAAAAGTAAATTTTTAAATTCTAGATATCTCCGAAAATTGCACGTTAAGGTATACTTTTGATAACACCATTAAAAAGCTTGGACAATTTTGCATAATTTTGGTCCCATGCTTATTGGCGTACCGACTTTAGTAAGACTGGGGGAAGCTGTTAAATGTGTAATCATTTAAATCGCTGTAACTTATCAACGACTTATCCGATTTTAGCAAACTAAAACTTGTTTGGAAGAGAAATGTAAGTACTTTTAACTATCGTCTTGAGTGGTCCATGATACTTCTCAATAAAAATACAAGAGGGCGCAATTTGCAATAATAACACATTTCTTAACTTTATTCATTTATTTCAAATCATACGGTATAATTATGATACCATAATCGAAAAGTAGATGAAATTTGCTACAAAAAATGTCAAAACCGCAGTTCGATATCTCCATCCGTTTCAGAGTTATTGCCAATAGAATAATTTTTAAAACTTTAAATGAAGAAGCGGTTGTTTTCATAGTTTTGTGATCAAGCATTCCATGACAAAAAATATTTTTAAACTTTATGGTTAGGTAGGTTTGTTTCTCATTATTCCAATGTCAAACTCCGTGCCTTCCTTCACACTTTATCTAGGCTTAGGACTAGTCCAAATCATGTAAAATACAAAATTTGGAGCGTGTTTCAAGGCCAACGGGCCATAAAACAGTATTGAAATAATTATCGGAAACTATTGAAGGAAACAATATTCATGGTAAGCTTCTTAGGAAAACAATTGAGAGACTTTATAAATGTTCAAAATGACCTCCGTTGTGCAAAATACAACGATTAATTCTTTTTCTAGAACTAGAGACAGCTGTTTCAATTTCAGCTCGTGAAATCGAATTTAGTGCATTTTCAATTCGCTCAATCATGTTGTCTCGTGTGGTTGGTCGCGTTTTATATACAATGTCTTTTATTCGCCCCCACAAGTAAAAATCTAACACAGTTAAATCCGGGGATCTAGGTGGTCAAGCAAACAAACTACCCCTTCCAATCCAGCGATTTGGGTATCCAATATCTAAAAAATCACGGACCATATGCGAAAAGTGTGCCGGGCATCCATCATGTTGATACCACATGGATGTTCTTAGGCTAATAGGAACATCTTCTAAAAGGATAGGCAAGTCATTTTGTAAAAAGTTTAAATAAGATTCACCATTTAGATAATCATTAAAAATAAACGGTCCGATAATTCTGTGTCCTAATACTCCGCACCACACGTTAACACTCCATCAGTCCATAACACGTGGGAGAGGAATTGAGGATTCTCGTTACACATCTCTCTTAGCCAATAGCAATAGTCGAGCCGTCTGTCATAATCACTTTCTGATAGCGCCTGATGTAAAACTATATGATAGGGATGCAGCCTAAAATCCCTTAGAATTCGGAACACTGCAGTACAACTTATACCTAGGTCTAAAGAAATTGCTCTTATGCTTAAATGCGGATCGGCCTCTACGTACGCAAGAACGTTTGTAATGTTGACTTCATTTCTTACTGGACGTCTTCTAAAAGCAACTGAAATGCGTCGTACACTTCCCGTTTGCCTTACGCATATTGCCACTCGCTGAAATACTGCTCTGCCATAGTGCCTTCGTTCAGGATATCTGAGAGCATATTCGCGTTCCGCTATAGGCGCATTTGAAAACATTTAAAATATACGGCCAGCATATCGTAAGCTTCGGCATTGGTATAAGCCATTTTTGAAAGGTACGTATCACAATTTTCTATCAAGAAGTTTAAGATGAATTACGGATAAACTTTTGTCAACACCTTTCAAAATGAAACTAGTTGACAACTATTTGCATTATTTGTCTTATCTCCATGGAAACTTTCAGATTTTATTTCACAGCTAGCTAGATTTATTTTTTAAAACACATCATATTGTTACGCCTAAATGACACGTTTTCCATGATTGCCATTAATTCTAGAGTGGTTTCTGGGCCATTGGAATATTGAGAAACAAACCTACCTAACCATAAAGTTTAAAAATATTTTTTGTCATGGAATGCTTGATCACAAAACTATGAAAACAACCGGTTCTTCATTTAAAGTTTTAAAAATTATTCTATTGGCAATAACTCTGAAACGGATGGAGATATCGAACTGCGGTTTTGACATTTTTTGTAGCAAATATTTCATCTACTTTTCGATTATGCTATCATAATTATACCGTATGATTTGAAATAAATGAATAAAGTTAAGAAATGTGTTATTATTGCAAATTGCGCCCTCTTGTATTTTTATTGAGGAGTATCATGGACCACTGAAGACGATAGTTAAAAGTACTTACTCTTCCAAACAAGTTTTAGTTTGCTAAAATCGGATAAGTCGTTGATAAGTTACAGCGATTTAAATGATTACACATTCAACAGCGTCCCCCACTCTTACTAAAGTCGGTACGCCAATAAGCATGGGACCAAAATTATGCAAAATTGTCCAAGCTTTTTAATGGTGTTATCAAAAATATACCTTAACGTGCAATTTTCGGAGATATCTAAAATTTAAAAATTTACTTTTCAATTGCGCCCCCTTGCGGCAAAATGCGGAACTTAAAAATTATTTCCAGGATTTTCTCATCGCCACTTTAGTCATTAATTTTTTTTTCCTGAATTTTTATGCCCAATAGTTTCCGAGATATGGCCGCTCTTCGACCTTAATGAAACACCCTGTATTGCAGACAAATGGTAAATATATATAATGAGGATAATCAATATTTTGAGAAGATTTTATGGAGTGATGAAGCTTCTTTTAGTACTGCAGGAATTTATAATCGCCGAAACACCCATATATGGAGCACTGAAAATCCTCATGGGTATTCAGAAGTTCAGTTTCAAGGACGCAGAACTACAAATGTTTGGTGTGGAATTCTTAAAAATAAAATAATTGGTCCTATTTTCTATGAAGGATCCTTAACAGGCGCGAGATATATTTTTTTCCTAGAAAACAATATTGAAAATCTTTTGGACGATATACCACTAGCAGAATACGGAAATTTAGTATGGCATCAAGACGGGGCTCCACCTCATAACGTAGCTCCAGTTACAAATTATTTAAATAATAAATTTAATTCATGGATTGGAAGATATGGACCAATAAGGTGGCCTGCCAACAGCCCGGACCTTACACCTTTGGATTCGTTTTTATGGGGTTTTATTAAGGAGCAAGTTTATAAAGAGCAGAGTGCTACTTTGAACGATTTAAAAATCAAAATAGAAGACTGAATAAACATTGTCAACAACGAGCATCCTGAATTAATCGTTCACACCGTTGAAAAAATATACGGGGACTATAGAAAATGTATAATTAATATCGGCGCACACATTGAACATTTGTAAAATATTGTTAAAATAAATTGAATCTTATAGCTTTTGACTTAAAAAGAAAAGAGATTTAAATCAATTTCAAACATAAATATCTCGAAAACGGCTTATACAAATATCAACAACTTATATATTTTTGAAATCAGAGAAAAAAGTTCCTTCATTTTAAAAAATAATATACACGGTGTTCAATTTAAAAAACCGAAGTTGTGAGTGTTTGACAGCTTTGCGATTTTTATTTGTTTTTGTAGTTAACAAATTCTTGCGATATAAGTGAAGCTTTACAACTTTTATATTTAAACTTATATTCTATCTCTTTTCATAAAGTCGCCACACGCTGTCAAAATATAAGGAACAACCCTGTACAGTAAATGAAAAAAAATTAATTCTGCTACGATTCTATTAAAAGTAAGAATGCGGATTTGAGTGTTGACAATGCAGTTCAATTTACAGCAGATATGCTTAACGTTGGGAAAACAACAATATATAAACTTTTAAAAGAAGAAAAAAGTGTTGGCGTCAAACCTCCAAAAACTTCTCCAGGACGACCAAAACTTAAGCTGGATGACGTTTTAATGCAGAGAATAAGACGAAAAGTTCATAGTTCCTTTTCAAAAAAAGAAACTCCCACGCTGGACAAAGTTGTGTCTTCAATCCGAGAAGACCAGGACCATCCATTTATGTGTAGTAATACGCTTTCAAGATTATAAAAAAAAATAGGTTTTCGGTGGAGAAAACATAATAGGCAATCGATTTTAATAGGCAGAAGCGACATCATCTGTTGGAGAAGAAATGACTTAAGAAGAATTCGGAGAAGAAAACAAGAAAATATTTTGTCTAGACGAAACATGGCTAAACAAAGGCCACACTGTGACTAAATTTTGGCAGGATAAAAATATTAAAAGTTCGAGGCAAGCTTTTTTGGAAGAATCGTCTAAACGATTAAGAGCGCCATCTGGAGAAGGGCATCAACTTATCATAACCCATATTGAAGGCTTCGTTAAAAAGAATAATTGTATTGGATAATGCAAGGTATTACCCTAGGCTAAGGGAAAAATTACCGACAAGTGCGTGGCGTTAAAGTGAAACAACAGAATGGATATGTTTAAGACAAATAGAATTTCCATTAGATTCCTTGAAAAGGAACTATTGGTACTAGCCAATTTACATAAAAATGCATTCAAAAAATATGTAGTCGATGAAATGGCAAAGGTACCTTACCACTGCGAATTAATCCCGATCAAGCTTATAATTGAGCTCAAATAAAAACAGATGTCGCCAGAAAAAAGACGACTTATAAAATGATGGATTTAAAAACACTTTTTAATAATGGGTAAGATTAGTGCGAGAAAGTGGAAAAAGTGTATCGATATGATAGTGTAGTATAAGGTGTAGTGTAAGTAAGGTATAGTATAAGGTAAAATTAAGACAGTTAGTATTTTACAGTATTTTACCTATTTTATTAAATTAGTTTATATTATTAAACATTGGTTTAGATTGACAAGGTTACAACCATGAACGTAAGGTGCCAGCTTTGGTTGTAATTGATAAACATAAACATATAACATATAACAAACCGTACCATAGTTTAAGGTTACCCAAACATATATATATTTTGATGAACTAGATTTTAAAGAAGATAAGTTAAGAGATGATGATTTGATAATTTTAACATTTTGCTACTATTGTACTAATACCGTAATGAATATACGTCATTTTCGTTATCCAAAACCTGTGTGCTAATTTCGAACCAGGTAATCATCTTACATGGCGATCCTGCCAGCGGGCTTAAGTTAAGCTTTTGGTAAATATAAAGTGACTACCTAAGTGAAAGCAAACAAGTGAAACAAGTGAAGTGAAACAAGTGCAGATGGGGACAACAAATTCAAAACACGCAGAAATAACAGACTCTGGTGTCGTTAATTCGAATTTCATTGTGGAACAAGAGGCGATCCAGGCACCCTTGGACATTCGCATACTGTTGTATATCCTAACTGGAGCAGTCATCCTGTTGTTGGTGTTGAAGCTCAAACAGATGTACCGCAGAGCACTGAAGGATTTATCAAGGAGTATGTACCTGAGGACAGCACCTAGGGATCCTGAAGCAATCTAAGTTCTTATAAACCCCGCAGATAAGCCTAAAGAAGAAGAAAAGTCACTCCATTTCATCTTGACCGCATTTGCATATGCGTAGTAGCAGTCCCAAGTCGAGCAACAGCCAAGCAGAACGTACTTGTGAGGCCTTAATGGAAGGTGAGGCAAAAGCCGCTCGTACGCAACGTGGGATTAGTTCATGGGCATCAAGGAGTTCCAGTACTTGTTAGAAGAGGCAAGGGTACTGTATAGGAATCTGAAAAAGGACTCCATCGAAAGGCGCAGCTCTAGGACTGTCACCGTAAGCAACTTAGGAAAACTAGAGACACTTGTAAGTGAGTTTAGCAATTTAAAAAATGAATTTAATAGGGTCCCCGTCCCCACTAAAACCGTATTAATAGCCCAAGTCAAAGATTATGCCACACAGTTAGATAAATATTTTGAAGCTATTAATGAAGTTTTACAGGATAGGCTAAAAACCGCCGATACGAAAGAAACAGAATCTGTAGCAAAAAAATCCCGATTCTGATTGTTTTGTTGAAGCTAGAAACATGAGTGAAAAATTTGATTTGAAAACGGCCGCGTCTCTGTTGCCGCGCATGGACGGCACTGAGAAAACGACAAAAGAGTTAATTGACGGCATCGAGTTATATGACGCATTGCTTGACGAGGCAGGGAAAAAGAGTTTAACGAATTATGTCCTTAAGGCAAGATTATCGGGTAATGCAAAAATAAGGTTGCAGAGCACATACGCAACGAATGAAGCCCTTATTACTGATATTAAAGCTCTTTTTCTCACCAAAAAGTCAGCGGGAGCATTGTCCGCCAGATTGAACGGTGCAAAGCAAGGGGGTAAATCAATCGAGGAGTTCGGTAGAACTATTGAAGATCTACTCCTGGACCTTACTATCGCACAGTCCGACGGGAATGACGAAGCTGTACGGGTGTTAACTTCCGTAAACGAGAAGCTTGCTATAAACGTATTTGCCAATGGGTTGCAGAGTAGCGACATGCGCACTATTGTTAAAGCACGTAATTACGACCGATTAAGTGATGCGATAAGGGCAGCAAAGGATGAGGCGCTTGGAAAAAGTGACACAGGCTCTCATCGGGTTTTTCATATCCAAAATAGGCACGCGAGTAATAGGGTCTTCAGAGGTCGAAATAATCGAGCAAATTTCAGTTCTTTTTCAAATAATAGGTCTCGTGGTCGGAATTTTTCAGGTCCCGCAGGGAATAGCAGGTATAACAGTAATAACAACAATTACAGGTTTCAAAATAGGTCACCGAATTTTAGGGGTTTCCCAAATCGCGGAAGAGGTTTTCGTGGTAATAATAATAATAATAGGTCATATTGCATTAGGGACGAAAGTACTAGCGAGTCTAATCAATCAAGCGAAACATTAGAAAATCAGTTTTTTCGAGTCTAATAATGAATTTTTTATTTTTAATTTAAATGGTCTCAATTTTATTCAAGTCAAGTACAAAGGTACCAAATTAAATTTATTAATAGATACAGGTGCTTCAATTAGTGTAATATTTAAAACCTGTGTTGATAAACACGAATATGTAAACACAGCAACTAAAATAAAAATTAATGGAGTTACCGGCTCCACACTGTCTCATGGCGTTGCGAACTTGAAATTTAATATTAATAACAATAACAATAACAATGTAATTAATTTAAATCATAATTTTCACCTAATAGACAGTTTTGAGAATAAAATAAACGGAGTCTTAGGCTCTGATTTTTTCCAAAAATATAATGCCACTATAAATTACGAAAATTTTAATTTTTCATTTTTTCTAAAAAATAAAAATATCTCGGTACCAATGTTTTCAAAAGAAAAATCTTATTTTAAAATACCAGCTAGATGCGAGGTAATTAAATTTTGCAAAGTGAATAAAAATGAGGACTGTATTGTATTACCAGAAGAAATCGGAGACGGTATATATATAGCCAGTACTTTAGTACGACCACAAAGCAATATGATTCCAATAAAAATTTTAAATACCCGTGACATGGAAATTTCATTGACAAATTTTTATCCAAAGCTTGTAAATTTTAGCGATTACGAAACATGTTGTTTTTTAGAAACGGAGAATAATTCAGTAGGGCGAGTTGACAAATTGTTGAAATTAATTAATACTAAGCATTTAAATAAGGAAGAAAACTTTTCAATACAAAAAATTTGCGCTAAGTATTCGGATATTTTTCATTTAGATAACGATCCTCTTACTACGACTAACATCTACAAACAGACATTACGACTTAAGCCTGACGCGTCACCGTCATACGTAAAAGCATACAGACTTCCTCACGCACAAAAGGCAGAAATACATAAGCAAATCGAAATGATGGAAAAACAAGGAATCATTGAAAAGGCTAAAAGTGAATGGTCCGCACCATTGTTAGTTGTACCTAAAAAAGCCGACCAAACAGGCATTAAACGCTTTAGAGTTGTAATTGATTTTCGTTTGCTCAATAAAAAGTTACGAGACGACGAAAAGTTTCCATTGCCATCTATTACTGAAATTTTAGATTCATTATCTGGAGCTATGTATTTCTCGCATTTAGACCTGTCCCAAGGATACTACCAAGTGCCTTTGGAAGAGTCTAGTCGACCGTATACAGCATTTACGACCGAAAGAGGACAGTACCAAATGACACGACTTCCGATGGGTTTAAAAATTAGTCCAAGTGCTTTTTCTAGAATAATGACTATTGCAATGACAGGGTTAAATTATGACAGTTGTTTCGTTTATCTTGATGATTTAATTGTTTTTGGAAACAGTTTAAGGAATCATAACCAAAATCTAGTGAAAATTTTTCAGAGGCTTAGAGACGTAAATTTGAAATTAAATCCAAACAAGTGTGAATTTTTGAAAAAAGAAATTTTGTATCTTGGGCATGTGATTTCGGAGAAAGGTGTTTTTCCTGATAGGGAGAAAATAAAGGTCCTTCAGAGTTATCCCGTACCCAAGGATGCAAATGAGACTAAACGATTTGTTGCATTTGCAAACTATTATAGAAGATTTATTCCAAATTTTGCAAAAATTTCAATTCCATTAGATAATTTAACCAGGAAAAAAGTAAAATTTTGTTGGACAAATGAGTGTCAAAAATCTTTCGAAAAATTAAAAACCGCACTTATAAGCCCTCCAATCTTACAATATCCTAATTTTGATAAAGATAATATTTTCATTTTAAAAACCGATGCATCAGGGGGTGCAATCGGAGCAGTTTTGTCAAAT
This sequence comes from Polydrusus tereticollis, assembly GCA_963920685.1. Classification (NCBI taxonomy): domain Eukaryota; kingdom Metazoa; phylum Arthropoda; class Insecta; order Coleoptera; family Curculionidae; genus Polydrusus; species Polydrusus tereticollis. The sequence continues at coordinate 120,624,859 of OY987330.1, forward strand.
ATGGACGATAAGCCAGTTGCTTATGCCAGTAGGTCTTTAAATAAAGCAGAACGTAATTATTGTACAGTAGAAAAGGAACTTTTAGCAGTAGTATGGGCAGTTAAGCATTTCAGACCTTATTTGTATGGACGAAAATTTTCACTTGAAACCGACTGTAAACCTCTTATTTCACTTTTTGGTATGACTAACCCTTCTAGTAGACTCACTAAATTTCGATTAGTTTTGGAAGAATACGATTTTGATATTAAACATGTTAAAGGGAAAGAAAACGTCATAGCGGACGCGCTTTCGAGAATAGAAATAAATAATGAGGAGCTTAAAAGCTTAAGTAATAAAAATAATAATGAATCTTTATTTGCTACGACTAGAGCAGCCGCGAAGCGACAGACAGACAAAACAGATGACGTAGGTTAGAGTTCGGGTACTTACGAACGGATTGATCACCCGGGAGTAACAGAAGTACTGAAACGGCCTAAAGAATCGTGTGAACACTGTCCAGTGTCAAACGCGAAGTTTATTGAATTATGTAAAAATGAAAATTACGATTGTAATATAGAAAATTTCGTCTATTTCAAAAATAAAAACGTCATTTATATGGGCCAGGATTTTCGATCGACGTTGACCAGGAAGGCATCGTTGAGAAACCTGAGTTCCGACGAAGCGGAATTTAAATTTCAGAACATCCGATCGGCGTTACCCTTAAGTGGATCGTTGAGGATACTGAAAGCTATATGTGATAAATATAATATCCGCGAATTAATAGTAATTAAAGACGGAAAGAGCGCTCAATTCTTAAGAGAATTATTAAAATATAAAAAGTTGATAAATGAAACCGGTATAAAAATATGTGTTATTAAAGACGTGCAAAAAGTATACGATCGTGAGACAAAGCAAATAGTGCTTAATGATTTTCATTTACTGCCGACAGGAGGTCATGCAGGAATAAATAGGATGTATAATAATGTTAAAAAATATTATTCATGGATAGGTTTAAGACAAGACGTTGAGGACTTTGTTAAAAAATGCGATGATTGTCAGAGGTATAAACATTCAAAACTAAGTATAGAGCCAATGACTATTACGCCTACAGCTGATTCAGCATTCCAGAGAATTTGTTTAGATTTAGTTGGTCCTTTAGAATCAGATGTTGATAACAATAAATATGTTTTAACGTTACAGTGTGATCTCAGTAAATTCGTGGAATGTTATCCTTTAAAAAATAAGGAAGCTGTAACAGTAGCCCAAGCGTTCGTTGAAAATTTTATTTTGAGGTTTGGAATCCCAGATGAGATATTGTCAGACCAAGGGACTGAATTCTTAGCTGCAACCCTTACGCAAACGTGTAAATTGCTTCAAATTAAAAAACTTAATTCAACGGCCTACCATCATCAGACCATAGGCGCATTAGAAAACTCTCATAAAACATTAGAAGCATACTTACGAATGCAAATAGCGAAAAACCCAACTAATTGGAGTAGTTGGATACCTTTTTGGTGTTTTTCCTATAACACTAGTGTTCATACTGAAACTCGGTATACCCCGTATGAGTTAGTATTTGGCAAAACGGCTAATTTACCTTCGAATTTGTTACGAGAAGTTGACCCTCTGTACAATTTTAATAGTTATCCTTTAGAGTTAAAGTATAGGCTCCAGCAAGCATGTGCTGATGCAAAAAGTAACTTAATGACGTCAAAAGGTAAAAGAAAGACTGTATATGATAGGAAAAGTAGCATAGTTAATTATAAGAGTGGTGATAAAGTGCTTTGGACAATGGACCCTTTACAGTGATAAGTGAACAGTCTCCAAATATTTTGTTAGATATAGAGAATAAGCAAGTTTTAGTTCATAAGAATAGAGTTAAGAAATATTTTGATTGATATAGATTGGTTGATTATTTCAAAAAAAAATTCAGCATTAGCATTCGATTTTTTTTTTCTGCCGGCCGGAGGTGTAGTATAAGGTGTAGTGTAAGTAAGGTATAGTATAAGGTAAAATTAAGACAGTTAGTATTTTACAGTATTTTACCTATTTTATTAAATTAGTTTATATTATTAAACATTGGTTTAGATTGACAAGGTTACAACCATGAACGTAAGGTGCCAGCTTTGGTTGTAATTGATAAACATAAACATATAACATATAACAAACCGTACCATAGTTTAAGGTTACCCAAACATATATATATTTTGATGAACTAGATTTTAAAGAAGATAAGTTAAGAGATGATGATTTGATAATTTTAACATTTTGCTACTATTGTACTAATACCGTAATGAATATACGTCATTTTCGTTATCCAAAACCTGTGTGCTAATTTCGAACCAGGTAATCATCTTACAATAGAAGAAGAAACCAAAATGTGGCAAGTAGATATAAAAATCGAAGAAATGGTTGAACGATGTTAATAAAAGTTCATCTTCCGAATCGGACTATGATTAAGCCATGACGACAAAGTATTTTTCAATTTTTGAAAATGCTTTCTTTGTAAGATTCTATATTATATCTTGTTTTTGTAATTATATTATGTAAAATAGTACCACCCATTGTTTGTTATTAGTTAATACGATTTTCTAAATGTTTTTACATGTCATAATACCTACGAATATATTATAATACAATTTTAGGAGAATAGGCAAGTTTAAGGTTTTTAATTTAAAAACTTCCCCAATACACGCTCCTAGCTAAGGGATTTTCTCAATAACAATGGTAAATCCTCAAATATAACAATAGCCTACGATAAATTCAAGGTGAACCTATCCAAGGAATGCTCATTATTTGGATCCTTTAATGTAAACACAATGGATTTTAAGGGATGGTGTTTAAATTGTTCTTGATGCCCCGGTATGCGTTTTGCATATTTAATGAGCATTTATTACTTCATGCCATTTAAAGATAGATCAAAGATTTGAGCCAAATGATGATTCTCATCGTTACGAGTTATATCTTACATCAACTAGTATTTTGACGCCAGGAATCTGTCATCAAATTTTATGTACAGGGTTATCCAACCAAGACTAGACAAGGCGATTTTTTGACTTTTCCTGTACTTTTATAAAAAAACTGAAATAGCCATCTTAAGTCATTTTCTCCCGCGAATTCGAATATCTTCAGCAAAAAACAATTGAACATCAAACAAAAGTACTAGGGGTCACGCCAATGGATACATTTTTATGGGGTCATTTAAAAAATGTAGTTTATCAACGACCCAACAGAAGTCTGGAGGACATTCAGCAAAAAATTATAAATGAATTTAATAGACTTAACCAGGACCAAAATATTGTAAGAGATTCTTTGGAGAGATTGAAAAGGGGGCATCGGTCATGTTTTGAAAATAATGGAGGACACATAGAACAATTATATTATTGAGATTAAAGTTATTCACTTTAGTTTATAGTTTTTTCTAATATGTCATACTTTTTTTATACGTAAGCAATAATAGATTTGCAAAAACTACTAAATTTGTAATTAATTCGTGAAAAATATATAGAAATTTGAAATTTGATTATTTTGTCTAACTGACGGACGCTTTAAAGCAGGTTAAAGGGTGAACAGGTGAAACGGGTATCCATCTATCAGGTATTAATCTTACGGTAGACGAACATTTTCCGAATTTAAAACTGAAGAAAAAAGGCATTTTTGAATTAAAAATCCAACATTTTAGATCAAAATTTATATGAGAAATCGGATAAGCTCATTAAAAATACGGCATCCCATTTAAAAAAAATATCAAAGTGACCCCTAGTACTTTGGTTTGATGTTCAATTGTTTTTTGCTGAAGATATTCGAATTCGCGGGAGAAAATGACTTAAGGTGGCTATTTCAGTTTTTTTATAAAAGTACAGGAAAAGTCAAAAAATCGCCTTGTCTAGTCTTGGTTGGATAACCCTGTACGTATTTTCCGGACGTCAGGCATATTTAAATTAATTTTGATTTCTAAAAACAACCGAGCATACCTACACCTTTTATATTAGGAATAAATTAAAAAAGCTTTGTGTGCTTTGTTTTTGTTTTTCTTATAAATAGTCACACTTTTAATTTCAGATTGATGGTCTACCAGGTGGTCCAAGTGGGGGCCAAAAACCAAAATTATTTTCTTACAACGTAGTATTTGAACCAGCAGCGACACAGGAGGACGTTCTTCAATTTTCAGGTTAGGATTTCAAATTTTTTTAAATATCCCGATACACGGTTAGAAGTCTTATACCCGTATGCACCGTAAGCTTATTTCGCGGATTAGTTACAAAAACCTGGATTAGATTATTGTTTACTATGCACCGCAAGAAAAATCAGGTTTAAGCTTCAGATTATCTAATCGGTCAACGAAACGTGGATTAGTGAACTCGCGTCAAACCTCAAAGTCAAAGTTATTGTTGTTGATACGGATTTTGTGAAGTGACGTAGTTTCTTTTGCAATTTTTTCATTATTTGGGGATAGAATGGAGTTAGAGGACGAAATATTCATTGATGATGACCTAGATATCCTCGATATCATTAACTTTGGTTTTCCTCGAATAGTCTATGAAAGAAGTGATTATTTCGACACTATGGACAATTATTCATTTTTTCGAAGATTCCGACTGACAAAACCTACAGTTCTCAGCTTCCTGGAAAACATAGAAGATGAAATTGAATTCCAAAATGACTTGTAAGTTCATAAATAGAACGGAATGTCTATTCTACCGACAATGTGAATAGAATAGACTTCCCTTAGGGCTTCTAGGTAGATATCTATCTACCATCTTATTTATTTTAGAAATAATAGTTTAACCCCGATGAACCAGTTCCTAGCCACTTTGCGTCTGTACTCTTGTGCGGGGCATCAGACTACAATCGGAGATTTTATTGGCTGTCATCAGACCACAGTTTCCAGAATTTTAAATCGGGTTACAACGGCCATGGCAAGAACAAGGCCCAATTACATTATGATGCCACAAACCCAACAGGAAATTCTCAGAACCTCAACTGACTTTTATCACATCTCACGGTTTTCAAATGTGAATGGTTGTATCGATGGAACCCACATGAGATTACAGTCCCCAGGTAATGACACGTAGCTGATTAGGCTTAATACTTAAGGGCTGAAATAATTTTTATGGGGAGCAGACGCTGAAATATTTAGAAATAGAAAAGGTTATTTTTCGATAAATACTCAAGTGGTTGGGAACAGCAACCTCAAAATAATGGATGTAGTAGCAAGATGGCCTGGATCTGCACATGACCAAACAATTTTCAACAACAGCAGAATCAAGGCTCGTTTTCAAAACAATGAGTTTGGAGATAATTTATTATTAGGTAAGTAAAATTGTTTTGAAAATTTGAGGGAATAGTTGGCCATATCATAATAGCAATATTTTTTATAAATCTCGGTATTTTTATTTTAGGAGACAGTGGATACGCCTACAAAAATTACTTGTTAACACCTTTATTAAACCCTATAACAGAGTCCGAGCAGTTGTACAATGAATCACATATAAGAACTCGAAATGTTGTGGAGCGATTGTTTGGAGTGTGGAAGAGACGATTCCCAATTTTGGCACTAGGCATGCGATATAAACCAGAATTGGCTAACAATATTATAGTTTCGACTGGCATTTTACATAATGTGGCAATAGAGAATGGAGAAAATGTACCCCCACCACCAGAAGGCATTGATGAGGAACAATTTAATTATTTAATTGAATTGGGAAACATTGACCCTGGACCATTACATGAGCCTGTAGGCAACCAAAATTATGATCGCAGAAGACATTTTATTGAAAATTTTTTTGCTAATTTGTAAAATAAGTATAGTATGTAGGTACCACCCATCTAAATAATAAATAAAATAGATACTCTTTGATTACTTGTAGCGTTTTTATTGGTATCCACAAATCTTTGAAATGAAAACAACATTTTTACCGCCAAGTTCAGGAACTCACTACCTTCAACTTAAAAACAATATAAATAATTTAAATTATTAAACAAAAAACATTTAACTAGAAATGCTAAGAATGATCAATATTCGCGCTTACTATTTTCGCTCTCATTGGTAATAAGTGAGAAAAGATTTTAATGAATATCTTAGAGTTTATAATCCCAGAATGTACCTACATGAAAAACTGATTTACATGATTTTGACAAGCCTATGATTGAAAAGGATTTAGATTGATCATTGAATATCGATTCTACGAAAAACAAAAAAAAATTATCAGTTGCACATTTCCTCATCTCAGGATCTGCACAGAATTAAATATTTGTGGAGAGCAGAGATTTGTTATATCTCAATTCTGCTTTCATCAGATCTATTTTTAAAAGTTTTTCTTCCTTTTCCAAACAAAGATTTTCTTGTTGTTGCTTCAAAATGTTCATTTTGATTTTTTTTTTTCCTCATTGGTAAAGTTTTGTAGTTCTACATTTTGTTCGATTTGCTTTTCAACCAAAATGAGTCGCTTATCGAGCAGTAGATTGTATTTTTCTGCCACATCCGAGGAGGTCAACACTCTTACGTTACCCATTGGCCTTCTTCGATTAGATATCAATTTTGTTTTAGGAGTTGTGGTGGAAGATGAGGGTTTATTATTAACCACTGCTGCACTGCTCCTTTTGTTGGGTTGGTTTGCTGTTTGGGGAGAGATATCTACTTTTAGTTTATCATGTATAGGCCCCTGAAGGCCAGTTGGTGGACATCTTTAAGTAGGTTTTGCTGGAGTTATGTCTAGTTTTAGCTTATTATCTATAGGCTTTTGTAGGACAGTTAATTGAGTTGGTGAATAACTTTGAGTCAGTTTTGCTGGCATAAGCAACTCTTCACAATCAGGGGCATCAAACAACTCCTAAAACAAAAACATTTAAAAATCTGAGAGTATCCAAACCAATGATTTTTGCAAGATTATTGTTACCATCTGGATAATAACTGTAATATTCCAGAGTTACAAAAATATTTCTCAGCAATGTTTATTTACAACTTACTGTCGTATCTTGTCTTACAACTTACAATTTCACTCTCGACTTCATTTGGAAATTGAAACTTCTCATAGTCATCTTCCTTTCTCTTTTTTGCTGGAGGTCCCACTACTTCATCACAGTCAAATTGAGAAGACATACCAAATACTGTTTTCTGATTTATAATTTGAAGTAAAATTTTATCAGTTTCTTCTAGCTTCACCTCTACGGGTGGTGGTCCTCCACCTGTTAAGTAGACCTAAAAATAATATACCTTTGTAATTTTCTAGAAAGATGCCTATCCCTACTATCTAGAAATAGCCCCTAATGTATCAGGCTGTAAATGCCTTGATACAAATAAAAGTCCCTTTGGCAAACACAAGTTGTTTACCTAGGTACCTACCTGTTGTTTATTTTCAGCAAGTCTCTTCCTCAATTCCTTTTTTTATTTTCGTAGAGCCTTTTTAACTGCTCAACTGTTCTATAGCAGAGTATAGGTGCAGTGCTGTTAAATTCTTCCCTAACTCGCTTCCAAGCTTGAGACTTTTCATCATTGGAAACTTTGTTTGTTTTTTTGTCTTCAATAATATAAGCATATTTTGAGAGAATCCTCATGAGACTCTGCTTTTCTCCCGGGGAAAAATTGGGGATTCTTTTTGTGTTTTCAGTCATTGAAAATCAAAAATTCAAAACAACAAAAGTCAAAACAGACAATTATAAATTATAACCAAAAATACGGTTATATTTTAATCTTTAAAATACAGTGATGCCGAATTGTCCCCACGGATTACCTAATCCGATGTCGGTGCTTATAAAATAATTCAGTTAAAAGTAATCCAGATTTACTAATCTAAATTAAACTTGAAAACGGTGCATTCGGGCGTTAGTGGGGCGTCCTAATCCACCCTGGACAATAATAATTATATATAGGTTACGCTGGTTCGCCCTTTCTCGTTTTAAGGTCACCGCAACCCTAACGAAAGTATACAGGGTGTCTGGTAAGTACCTATATGGCATACTCTCGGGCGTTCCGCCCCAGCTAACCAAACGCAGTCGGCAAACTAGCGGCCGCCTACCGGCACTAGGTATCCTATTGGCTAAATTAGCCGTGCTTCCCTACGGAACGCCGCAAGCTCAAATCTGTTTTTCGGCCCGAAAACGGCCAGCAAGCGGTGTCCCGGATGGTCGGACTCGGTAGTTCGTCGTTCGGCCCATGTTCGGTGAGTGAACGGTTAACTACCATTTATATGACATTTGACGTTGACATTAACAAGGTTCTGTTCTTGGCGTTGGCGCCTTTTTGTGTTATAATGTAATGTTAATAATTATTGTCAATTAATATTATATTATTGTACTTATAGAGAGATTTTATTCGTGACTGGCGGTGGCGACATTAGCCTCTAGTGGTTTTTGTAGTGTATAGTGTATAATATACATATAAAGTCTGCTACTACGATTTATTTACCTATGGAAGGAGACCCAATGCAATAATTTTTGTGTAAACACTAACCTGAAAACCAAAATCTCAATGCAGGCAAGCTTAATTGTTTCTGCAACTTTGAAACGCGATTATTCGGAGACCTCTGGACAAAAAGCAAGAAAGTAGGACACCACTGAAAAGAGAATTGAACGCCCTTTAAAACGATGTGCCACTTGACCCCCATTCCCATTTAAGATTCTAAGGGTGACATCTCCCCCTCCTAGGGGGTTGAAACAAGAAGGTTAAAACTATTCATTTAAAGTGTCATCCTTATAAATGACATTGACGTGTCTTTCCGATTTTTCATATTTTTAACTACAAGAAAGATAGTAAGTATAGTAGGTATAAGTACAAAATCTTTCTGCATATTATTATTAATGATACAAAAATTTTATTACACAACAAGCATTCATCAGATTTTTAAAAACTATTTTTCCGCAGAGAGTTTATATGCTAAAAAATCAATTTTATACAAAACTTAGAATTGATGTTTTTTGTAAAATCTAATTTAAAATTATTCTGATTTTTATGGTCATTTATGCAAATCGTTTTGTATATAAATTTAGAAGTTTAGTAAACAGTATGATGATAGATTTTGCAGAAATATGATAAAAAAAATGGGATTTAATTTTTAGGATTTACTAAAGCATAATTTTAATAGTTGTAAATTTTTTTTTAGCTTTTTTTTTGGGGGAAAAATATTTTTTGAAAACCTAAAAATGCAATGCTTTCGGCAAGCGAGAGGGTTGTACCAGCGCCCTCCAATGGAAGGTGTATGGCTTGCCGCTGTCTAGTTCGGTTGCCATATGCGGGCCGAATACGGTCATTCGGCAAGCCGCGTCTGGGCCGTTGCCGTACCAGCTAGACTGTGTTTGCTGGGGCAGATACAGAGTCTCAAAGAGGTACTCAGCAAGTTACCTTTTCGGCTCTAACTTTTGAATCGACATGTATAATTTAATGAACTCATAAAACCATACTACAGTAGATGTTTTACATCGTTAGGGAAGTCAGGAATGGACTTGCCACCACACTCGTTGGTTCAAGATTTTGACAGGTATCATTTTACAGAGTTTAAAACTAATTGTTTAAATTTTCTGGTCATTTCTCTTTAAAAAAGGTATTCTTAGTTTGTTTCGGTAAAATTATTACATTTTTTGTTGTATCACACGTTTAAGCATAGACTTTATTTAATATTTAAGTTTATTAACATAAGTTTTTAATGTTGCTGATGTAGCTAACCTTTTTGCGCAATACTATTCATTAGTCTTTAATCCCAATAACAGTACAGCTCAGCGCCGGATTAAAGGTTTCGTAGGCCCTAGGCCCAGTGGTGAATTTTAGATTTGAATTCGGAGAGGTTCACTAACGGGTTGCGAAAAAAAATGCGGCGCAGGCGAAAATTTTTTGGGTGCCACGCCCTAATTTTACCAAGAAATAACAAAATTTACAAATTAAGTGGTTTCCTAAACATTTCTATGCGTTTAAAGAGCCCAATGGATGCCCATGCCCTGATGAAGTCGCTGACGTCGCTGTTTTTACAGATAAAGTTAAAAACATGATATTTAATATATGGCCAAAAGTTGTTAATTAAAAAGAAACTTACAAAATAATTTAGAAATTTTAGCTTTTTATTGAACAAAACTAACTTTTTGCCATCGAAAATAATTGCGTAGGATAAATAATATACCGGGTGTTGCATCGTCGAGCGGGACTTAGGAAATCCCATGTAATTTTAAATGGGGTCAATTATTGGCTTCCCTAATTATTTTAGAGAAAAATTATATTTAGGTTTATTAAAGAGCACTAAAACCCACATTCAAAAGAATAACTTTAGATATTTTTGATGAGCCCGTTTACGGGTTATCTCCGATTTCTTTTTAACTATTTCTCCTTTTTATGGCCCCGTATTTGCGGGCACCAGTCAAGGTAAAAGATGACTGTCAAATAAAGTTGTCATTTTGAAATGTGTGCTTTATTGTTATAAAAACTCGTACATCGAAAATATTAAAGGTGTATTTATGAATCTGAATAAAACTAAAATAAAGTATCCAATTACAAGGTTAATTATGACATTTTACATGTTTCAATATTTTACTAATTAATAGGTAGGTACTATTAAATTGTTAGAACTTTAGGATTTAAGAAGATGTTCAAATATTCCTCCATTGACTGCTAGACAATAACCGAGGCGATCATAAAATTCTCTTCTTACATTCGCTAGTTGGTAAATTGAAATTCTATTGCATTCGGCAGAAATAGCATTTTTTAACTCGTCTAGATTTGGGTATTTTTTATCTTTGTATATTCTGTTTTTTAAATGGCCCCAGAGAAAGAAATCATCATAAATCAGGAGACCTGGCTGGCCAATTTACTGTATGATTTAAGCCAATAACATTTCCATTAAAAGCACGGTTTAAATATTCCCGGACAGCCAGGGTACTATGTGCCGGGCAGCCATCCATTTGGTACCAAACTTCCTGATTTTCCCTGGCGGCATCATGTAAAGTTGGTAAAATATGATCTTCAAGTAGTTCCAAAAAATATTCTGCATTTAAATTTCGTGTAAGAAATAATGGCCCGATAATATTTTCTCCGAAAATCCCAGCCCATACATTAACTTTTTGTGGATATTGCGTCCTTGTTTCCACAAACCTGTGTTGGTTTTCTTTGCTCCAATATCGATAATTTTGAACATTGGGTTCATTGTTTAAGGTAAATGTGCATTCGTTAGTGAAACAAATGTTTTTTAAAAATTCCCTATCCATGTTTGCTCTTTCCATCATACCAAAACAAAACTCCTGTCGTCGTATTACGTCCCTATCTCTTAGCTCTTGGTGCTTTTCATATTTGTATGAATAATATTTATGTCGTTTCAAAGCTCGTAACGCTGTGGTGTGATCTAATCCTATGTCATCCTCAAGTTTCCTTGTGCTGATCTTGCCATCATTTTCTTCCACGCACAATAAAACTTGCAAGTCCCTATCATTTCTTGCTTCTCTTCTTTGTTCCTGCCTTTCTTCACATCTGCAGTTATTTATTACAGTGCCTTTTGTCTCAAATTTCTTGATAGTCCTTTCGACTGTAGATTTTGCAGGTATCGGTTTATTCGGATACAGAGCAGCAAACATGTCTGACACATTTTGATAACTATTTCCTTGATAATACCATTTAATCATCAATATTTTTTCTTCAGAAGTGTAATTCATGGCTAATATTTTCAATGTACGAGTTTAACAATAAAGCACACATTTCAAAATGACAACTTTATTTGACAGTCATCTTTTACCTTGACTGGTGCCCGCAAATACGGGGCCATAAAAAGGAGAAATAGTTAAAAAGAAATCGGCGATAACCCGTAAACGGGCTCATCAAAAATATCTAAAGTTATTCTTTTGAATGTGGGTTTTAGTGCTCTTTAATAAACCTAAATAGAATTTTTCTCTAAAATAATTAGGGAAGCCAATAATTGATCCCATTTAAAATTACATGGGATTTCCTATGTCCCGCTCGACGATGCAACACCCGGTATATAATATAATGTATATGTAATATGTTATAAGGTTTTTTGTATCACATTGTAGTTTGTCTCTGTGTCTGTGAACTCTTTTTCTTATTGTAGAATACAGTATTGATCCTTTTTTTGTGTCTATTTTTATTATATTTTATGATCGTAGGCCCTTCGCGTTTCGTAGGCCCTAGGCAAGTGCCTAATGTGCCTTATGGATAATCCGGGCCTGGTACAGCTACTAATCCTATTTTCACTGAGAAGTTCGAGACTATCACTAGTATCAGCTTAGGTGCTGCTACCATTTAAAAAGCCTTAAGGCGGGTTTTCCTACACCTTCGCCAGTCGTCGACGACTACGACTGAGTAGCTTCGACCGGTTGTAGCCACGATCATTTTCCGTCAACCCGTTTTCCTACCGCAGCCATTTTCAAGTCTTCGGCGCTCCTTGTGGTTTGTTCTAGCCTGAAGAAATATGAATATTTCTAAAGAGTCATTACTACTGTTATTAAGTTATCAAGAGCAGGAGGAAAATCTGCTTCTTCTTTTAACATTAGAATCTGAAAAACATAGGAGCAAAGAATTGGCCATGTTTAAAAATAGACGGTCTGAAGGATTTCAGTCCATTTTGACAGACAATGAAACAAAATTCAAATAGTTTTTCCGAATTTCACATCATCAATATAACTATCTAGTGCGGCTCATAGAAGATGAACTTGTTAAGCCATCCTGTAATCGTGTGAAATTTCCAATAACACCCACAGAAAAATTGGCAGTAACATTAAGGTAAGTAAATATTTTTAATGTTTAAATTATTGTCTGTAGGTAACTTAATAAATAAAGTGTAAAAATTAATATATAACTTTCTTTAATAGAAATAGAAACGCAACAAAACCGTATTCATATTAAAAAAAAGGTTAGTTACATAGTTAGTTAAATTAATCTATATATCTTGAAAGGTTCGCAAATAGTATGCTGCATTATCAGATGTATCCTGCTAATCACAATTTTGTGACATAGTGCCCTGTTGGTTCCAGTAAGAACTATATGATGCCTTCGTAGCATTCGAGCTCCCGCGAGAGTAATTGGGACTACTGAGACAGCTATCATGGGAATGTGGTTGTGGGCGTAATAATTTTAACTCCGCATCGGATATAACTTGAAAAATATTATTCTTAGTTTCTGCTCTCAACAGGGGTGGAAATTTCTTTACTGTAAGGGCAAGGCTTTTGAAAAGTGTATCTATTCGTTGACGAAATTAGTCGCAGCACCCCTCTCGGAGATGAGCGGCTACTCACGACCGGACGAATGGCGACCGCTCGCTAGCAGTCGCGACTGCGTAGCGGGTTGGAAACCAGGCAGGTTTAAAATGCATAGGAGATGTCTTGACGAATCGGCCGCGGCTACTCGGTCGCAGTCGTCGACGACTGGCGAAGGTTTAGGAAAACCCGCCTTTAGCCGAGCTTGATGTTAACAAGGGTGCAGACGCAGACCCAGACGGCATTCCTAATAGGGTTTTAAAATATTGTTCGCACTCTCTCTACCTTCCATTATATCATATCCTTTCAAAATATTTCACTTCTGAAATCTTTCCCAGTGTCTAGAAATTGTCATATATCTGTCCTATTCATAAATCAAGCAATAAAATTGACATAAAGAACTACCGATCAATCACTATTCTTTCGGCTATACCTAAAATATTTGAGCACTGCATTGAAACTGTTCTAACCAATACCTTCCATCAAATAGTGATGAATTATCAGCATGGGTTTAGCTCTGGTCGCTCTGTTGATACAAATTTGTTTCTTTTTATTAATCGTATCAATAATGCTTTTGATAAGGGTGCTGAGACCCACGCTACCTATACAGACTTTAGCAAGGCTTTCGACAAGGTGAATCGTACCACTTACTATTTGCCGACGATTTGAAAATTTTCACCTAAGTAACATCTCTTTAAGATGTCATCTCGTTGCAAAACGATATTAACACGGTATTTTCCTGGTGTCAACTCAATGGCATGTTACTGAATATCGACGAATGTTGCTTTATAAGGTTCAGCAGATCGAGAAAATTGTTTCCTTATCAGTATGTCATCAACAATGTTGCTCTAAAAGAGAGACTGTGGTTAAAGATCTTGGCGTGTACTTGGACACACAGTTAACATTTTCTGAACACTTTGAAAAAATAACGTCCAAGGCGAACAGGATGCTTGGGTTTGTTAAGAGATCGTGTAGGGACTTTAGAAATGTTACAGATGTAAAAACATTATATATTTCCTTTGTTAGATCCATTTTGGAGTGCTCAAGCATAGTTTGGTCGCCGAACTATGATATTCATATCAATAAGCTGGAAAATATTCGGCAGTAGTTTATCAAGTTTTCCAGACATATTCTTTTTAAAAGAAAGAAGTTTGTCCCTTTTCTTTCCGTCTGACCCAATCCTTGGACGCGTTTCGCCGTATTACAGCTCTTTGACAAGGCTATAGGGTCTGATAAAAAGGAAAGTTACCTCAAAGTGAACTTCATCGCATAATGTATAAATACATATGCGAGATGTTGCACGTGACGACATCTCTTGGCAATCGAGCTATCCACTTAACCAGATTGCTCGATTGCCACGAGATGTCGCCACGTGCAACATCTCGCATATGTATTTATATATTATTTTTAACTCTGGAATCAACTTAACCGACGACCAGGCTATGGCTTATCTAAATCTGACAACGCTTTCGCGCCGAAGGGAGTACAACGATGTCTGCTTTGCCTTCAAAGTATTAAACAATATTATTAAGAGCCCTAAATGTTCAGAAATTTTTTATATTCATGTTTCTAGTTACCAGACTCGTAATCCTTCCCTCCTGCAGCCTGCATGTTCCATTTCGCACAACGAATTATCTGGCACATAGATCTATAAACAGGATGTCGACAAATGCCATTAAATTTATGATTCCTTTACATTTCTTTAATCAGTTAAATAAAAATTCTTGACAAAATGGCTATCCTAGGTTAGATTAGTTTATTTCATTCTGTAACTTGTTCTGTAAATGTTTTATATCTTGAAAATGTTGTTAAGTAAATAAATAATTAAAATAAATAAGTTATTTAAACACAGTAACTAATCGAATAAAAATATAACTAATAATTCGCATTAAAATAGTAAAATTTGTCATTATTACATCTCATTAATGCTTACATGCATCTAACCTATGGTCAAGCACTCGGCAATGGGGTCATTTAGCATTTTTTTTATTAGATTTTCTGAAAGATTTTGTAATTTTAGTGCAAACTGCAATAAATTTTAATTTTCTGACGCCTCTAAAGCCTTTAAAATAATTTACGAACATCGTCTTGCGGAAACCGTTGTTTGACGTCACTATCTCCTACAGCAAGTCGGGTCGCCCTCGCTGTCGTTTACTTGCTCTTCACGACTAATAATAATAATAATAATAATAATACTAATCTTTATTTTATATCACTGTTACAAATGCAACACAAAAATGAAATGACGTCATACATACAAATACACTCACGGACAAAATTATTGCATATTTTATTTTGGCTCTTTATTTTTTTTTCCTTTAACACTTTTGTGATTTCGGTTGCTAAATCTGTTACATTGGAGTGGTTTACGTTATTAATAATCAAATTAATTACATATTGAAGCTTTACAACAGATTCGTGGAGAAATTAGTGAAATAGCCTGATTTTGATAATAACGTTTAATTAGGAAAGGACAACAATAACGACACGATACATTACTTTAAGACAAAATAATAACAATTTAGTACTTAGTATTTCCTCCTCTAGCTCTAACGATAGCTTGTACCCTCCTAGGCATACTGCGCAAAAGATCTTTGATGGTTTCTTGTAGTATTCGATTCCATTCTTCCTGTGCAGCAATCCTTAATTCTGCAATTGAGTTAGGAGCCGGATTTCGTGCTACAATATTTCTTTTTAGGATATCCCATACATGTTCTATGGGATTTGCGTCAGGACTGTATGGTGGCCACTCTAGCTTCAAAATCCCGACATCCTCAATATACTGGTTTACTGTTCTTGCGGCATGCGCATGGGCATTATCGTGCATTAGCACAAAGTTATCGTACCCAATAAAGCCGGCATATGGTATAACATGTTCTGCAAGGATGTTGCGTATATACCAGTCAGCATTCATCCCAGCATTCATCCCAGCCCATAGCATAATGGGACCACCACCAAAGCTAAGATTATGTGCAAGATTACATTCTGCGAAACGTTCTCCTGACCTTCTGTATACTCGACTACGTCCATCAGGCTTCCATAATTGTATTCTTGTTTCGTCTGTAAAAAGAACTTTTCCCCATTGATGTTGATTCCAGTCAGCATGTGCTCTTGCAAATTGTAACCGTCCGATTTTGTGGCGTGGAAGAAGCCGAGGAACTCTAGCAGGACGTCTTGGATTTAAACCGACCTCCTTAAGTCTCCTTATTACTATTTTGGTGGAAACATTGACTTGGCTTGCATTTAGTAATTGATTTTTCAGATGCGGAGCAGTAAGTGTACGATTTCGCAAAGATTGAATTCTCAAATATTGGTCATCTCTTGGCGTTATACATCTTTTACGTCCTTGACCAGGCCTCCTTTTGTATCCTCCAGTCTCATTGTATCGTTTTACTGTACGACAAACAGTCGATTGATGGATATTCAATCTCCGTGCAATATCTTCTTGTCTGTACCCCTCATTGGCTAAACAAACAATTTTAATAGAAACTAACTCACTTAAATGTGGCATCTCACTACTGAAACTACAGATTGAAGAAATAAAGCACTGAAAATGTCGTTCTGACAACGTCAAATAAAGAGAGCGATTGTTTTAGTCGTCAAGACACACTGTACTATGTTTATATTTTTCCGCTGATTTAGTTGTAATTTAACATTATCGCTTGTTAAGTTATAAAAGCTATGTCTAACCATTATTTTATCTGTAATAAATTGCAATATACGTAGAACACTCCAATGTAACAGATTTAGCAAGCGAAATCACAAAAGTGTTAAAGGAAGAAGTATAAAGCCCTAAAATAAAATATGCAATAATTTTGTCCGTGAGTGTACATGGGGTACAGGTATGTACATTAAGTTATAAGTTTCTACAAAATTCTCTTAAATTATAGGGTTCTAGGTCAACTAACAATTTCTTAATTTCTTTTTTGAATACTTTTTGTGATTGTATTTAGCACATATACTGAGGACATTTTTCTGTCAATGTAAGCCTATGTGATGAGTAGTTGATTTCCAAAGTTCGTGTGTTGTAGCTACCTTGTCTTCGAATATTAAAACTATTTTTGCATTTAAAAAAGAACATTAGACATTCATAAATATAGATTTCATATACAGTCATTATTCCTAGTTCTTTAAATCTTGTCTTGCAACTCTCTAAATACCCATTGTTAGTGATTACTCTTATCAACCTTTTCTGAACTACAAAAACGCTTTGCATTAGACCATCCCGTCCCCAAAACATAATACCATACTTTAAAACAGATTCAAAATTTGCAAGGTACAGCATTCTGAGTGTCCTCTCGTTCACATATTTGCCAATGATCCTTATCCCATAACAGATTGAGTTCAGTTTTTTTATTAGAATATTGATATGGCATGACCAATTCAAATTCTCGTTAATATAAATGCCTAAGAACTTTGCATTATTTGATAGTTCCATTTGTAAATTATTTAGTTATATAGTTTGTGGCTTTGGTGCTGTCGATTGTTTTGTTCTAAACAGTAAAATACTTGTTTTTTCTTTATTTACTATTAATCTGTTTTTATTGAACCATTCTGTAACTACATCAAAAAAATGTTGTGGCTCAGATAGCAAGTCTTGCATTTTTTTTTGCCAATAAGTAAGTTAGTGTCGTCTGCATATTTCACAACATGTTGATAAGGTTTGTTTATTAAAAGGGATAAGTCATTTACAAAGATTATGAACAGAATTGGACCCAACACACTGCCCTGAGCTATGCTTATTTTATTATCTAACATTTTTGACTGAGTTGTTTTCCCATCTTTTAATATGCAGACACACTGTTTTCTGTTATTCAAATATGAACTCAGCCACTCTTTTGCCTTACCATACATTTCTAATTTCTTAATTAATATTTTCCTATCCAGACAGTCATATGCCTTTGATAGGTCAAGTAATATACCAAGGGCCAATTCTCCGTTTTCAATGTGATGTAAAATCTGTTTAATGAATTCAAATATTGCTGTTTGTGTTGATTTGTCTTTCAAAAAACCGTGCTGGCATTGGTTAAAAATGTTACATTCCCTTAAGAAATTTATTAATCTATCACTCATTGCCATTTCAAAGATTTTTGAAAAACTGGGAAGCAAACTTATTGCCCTATAACTGTCTAGATTTTTTGGGTTTCCCTTTTTATATAACGACTTGATAAGAGCAATCTTAAGATTATCAGGGAATATTCCAAATTTGAATGAATTATTTATTATATATGACATTAAATTTCCTAATGTAGGAGCAACCAGTTTTACAATGCTGATCGGTATCTCGTCTATTCCACTACTGTGTTTATTTTTTAATTTAAATAAAAATAGTTTAGATAATATTTTAGAAATGCTATAATTATTAAATAGGTATTAATATATTAATATATTAATACCAAATCTAAATAATATTAAATAAATTTATAAAAATTTTATCCTCAATTATTTACATAATAATATATTAACCAAATATTTTAATAAAATTAACCCCTATACAAGTTAACCTTCAGGGGCTTTATTCCTAAGTTTATTTTTAATGTAAAATATATTAAAATGTATTGTATTTATGTAAATATTTTAAATAAACTTTATTATTATTATTATTATTATTTGTTTGCTATTTCAACAATTTCCTTAGGTAACACTGGCCTTAAAAACATGGATTTAACATTATCCTTTATATTACAACTAAACGGAATATCTGGTAATTTCTTTAAAAGCTCTGGAATAACTGATAGTAGGTAGGTACTTATTATATTCATTGGCAATCCATTCAGAGTTTCCCTCGATTTTTATTTCTGAATCAGTTGTCTCTTTTCCCGATACTTCTTTGCAAATAGCCCACATACATTTCATTTTATTATCTGAGTGTCTTACCTTATTTTCAAATTATTTTGTTTGTAATGATGTAAGCATTTTATCATAAATTTTTTTCTGTTCAATATATAAGAGTTTATGTTGTTGGTTATTTTTTGGAAAGCGTTAATAAAATGTCTAGCCGACCTTTATATTCTGTGATCTCTACATCATTATGTGATTTTGTCAGACTTTTTCTTGTTTTTTTTTGTTTTTTTTTTTTACTAATTTTCGAGGGAAGCTCTGATTGAAAAGGCCTTTTACAATGTTCATAAAAAGATTTCACTGTTGATTCACATCCTCTCTCTCACTGTTATGTATATCTAACCAACCTTTTTTTTACTACTTTCAAAACTCTGTTTATTTTCTGTATTAAAACATCTTGTGTATCTTGGACAGAATTTTGTAATTTTATTAATTTCAAAGGCAATCTTTTGAGCCGTGTGATCA
Source organism: Polydrusus tereticollis (assembly GCA_963920685.1). Lineage (NCBI taxonomy): Eukaryota > Metazoa > Arthropoda > Insecta > Coleoptera > Curculionidae > Polydrusus > Polydrusus tereticollis. The sequence goes on from OY987330.1 coordinate 120,644,329, forward strand.
GAGATATAATTTTCAAATACCCGTGCACATATATATTCGGAATTTGTGAATATATTGTCAATGCAGCTAGCGCTCCTATTTGATATTCGTGTATTTTCCAAGATGGTTAAATTTACATTAAAAGGTTTCATTACAGAGAGTAAATCAGTTCTTAATCTACTTTCTTGCAAAAGTTCAATATTAAAATCACCCGATATGAATACCAACTTTTTCTTTAAATACGTCACTTAGTAAAGATTCAGTTTTGTCCAGAAAAACGTTAATGTCTCCCAATGGAGGTCTGTATATGGAAATAAATATTGCCTTAATCTTACCCAAACTACACTCTGCCGCAGAACACTCAACACTAAAAAGACAGGTGGATATTTACATCACCCTTTCTCCGTTGCTGGGTAACGGAGTTGACATCGACGGGAGAGAAAAAAATAGTTTTTAATAATCTCTTTTTCTTTTTTCTAACAAACTGGTAGAGAAAGTATAGTCTAGAACTCGTGTGGAATGGCATTTCCTACTTCTTATAGAATATACTATTAAAAGTAATAATAACAAGGTTCTGCTTTAACTGAACAAAGACGCAGTAAGCGTATCTCCCTTGTATATGCACAAGTTCAAAGCGGACGAACTTTGGGAGGTAATGACGTCACCGCCTCGCGAGCGTTTTATTTGATTTTAATCTCGTAAATTTTAAAAACTACCTATTGGATTGACTTTAAATTTTCAGGGCTGATCATACGTAATAAATGCTTCATAAAAATTAGGTAAACATTGTAATTTGAGGTTTGATTATATGACCGCATTGTGTGGATGCAAGAATAATTTATTTTTATACATTTCTAAACCATAGTGTGCCGCATAAAGGAACCCTTGAAAGGTTTGATATTTCGGAAATAACTAAAATACAAGAATATTAAAAATGTGAAAGATTTGCTTCTTTTTTCTTCCTTTGGCGACGTGTGTTTTCTCGTTGTATTTGAAACGACATTTCAGGATTGTCTCAAATTTCGATGAAATGGTGCCTAATTCATTCTGTCAGATCTTCCCTGGTGTGAACCTTTTCCATAAGGACAAATCCGATGGAGTCAAGTCGGGCGACCTCGGCGGCCATAACATAGGCCCACCTCGACCTATCTATTAAGTCCCAAAAATATTTGATAAGTAATATGAACTAAATTGCTAAATAAAGGGGCGGTGCACCGTCGTACATATGCCACATTCGATTTCTAATTTCTAAGAGCACAGTTTTTAATAAACCGTTTAAGTTTTGTTGCAAGAATTGCCAATACATGGCACAATTTAATCTGCCGCCAGGATGCGGCAAAGAAACTCCCTAAAATAGATTAGCAAAACACTAGCTACTTTTCAGTTAATTTTATCACTGGATCACCTGAAGATACCGTGCTCTCACTAACCCCAGTTAAGTCCCAAGAAGGAAGATGCCCTAAAGAGGACCAATGCTGTAAAATTTGCTATTGCTATGTTTTTTTTTTAACTTTAATATTAAAGATATTTCACGTGTAACTTTCTAACTAACACATCTTAAGCACGAAATTTGGTACACATTGCACAACAGTGTGGAAATCCAGGATTTTACACATCCTCGCATACTAGGATAAGTTAAGGTAGGTACGTAACGACAAGTCATATATTTAATAATACTAGGCATTGAGCAAGTCTGTGCTTTTTAGTCCGATTCACTTTATATGACTTTGTTTAAGCTTTCGATCGCGATTAATATAAATTGACATGGGCACGTGGACCAGAAAAATGGAGGAGGAAAGGATATTGAAAAAGACTGATAAAATGGTGCATTTCTTAATGACTTACTGGGGGTGGGTTCGAACCGGAAGGGTAGGGACGTTTTCGTTTTCCGGGTACGCCATATCCGCCATAGGTATTTCATCCTGGAAGGAAAATTGTACGAGTTAAGTAAAGCAAACACGGCTCTTCTGTGAACTAAATTAATCCTTCATATCTTTTTACCTGTTACACTTATTCAAATTATTTTTAGAGGACTTGTAGGCTGGATTTAAAGGGCATTTTCAAAACACACTACATTTAACCTCGCTGCAAAAGAAACAAGACTGTCTTTCTTAATACATACAGTGTGTCCGCTTAAGTTCTGTACCTACATATGCGAAACTTTTTTAATATTAATTTTACCAAAAAAAGTTACTCTTTATAAAAAGTTCTGCTTACTGAAAAAATACTATTAGACTATTCAAACTTGAGATAGTACGTACAGGATGATCAAAAAGTAAAAAAATCAAAATTGACCTACGAGAAAAGTACCCTTAATTTTAATTTTATAGCAAAATGGAATAAGAAAATGTTGATTGGCATTAAAAATTATATCTGTTTCTACTCTTAGTAGACTATTATTGAAAATAAATTTGACATTTCATTTTTTGAAATAATTTATAATTAATAATTATTGTATTTAATATGCAATTCAAGCTAATAAACATTTATCAATTATTTTTATTCAAAACGTGACCTTTGATTATTTATCCCTGTTTAGTAGTAATTTTATGACGCATTTAAATAATTGATAGAAACATGATAATTTATTTTGAAAAAATATATTTAGCCGTTCTTGCAGAAAATTCTCTTGAAACATTTCTAATCATAGCAGGAGTTATATTTGTAATTGTCTCTCTAATTACCCTCTCTAAACGGTCAACATTTTGAAATGGCCTTTGTAGGTATACATTCTGTTTTAAGTAGCCCCACAAGAAATAATCGAGGGGGCTCAAGTCCGGAGACCTAGCGGGCCAAAAAAGGTCAGAATATCTATCGATAACTTTTCCATTAAAAAGGGTATTTAAGTATTGTCTTACATTCCTTGTACTGTGGCATGGTGCACTATCTTGTTGGTACCATATTCGTAGTCTATCGGGTATGTGAAGTCCATGAATAAAATTAAACAAATAATTATTTAAAAAATGCAAGTAACGTTCACCATTTCAATTTTGTCGAAAAAAAAAGGTCCTATTATTCTATTTTTGTAAATTCCGCACCACACATTTGTTTTAAATGATTACTGATCACGAGTCCGTATAGTGAAATTTGGATTAACGTCACTCCACCAACGACAATTTTGTGAACTTACAGTCCCGTTCGAGGTAAAGGTTGCTTCGTCGGTAAAAATTATATCTCTTGTCATGAAAGGGTTATCTTCTAACTCTTCTTGTATTAAAATACAAAATTCTAAGCGTCGCTCAAAATCACCTGGCTTCAAGGTATGTATAAATTTTGGTTTGAAAGGCCGAAATTTGTTTTCATTTAATATTTTTGAAATCATAGTTTTCCCTACATCATTTGGTAATGTGGTTGACCTTTTTCGCAACGATTTTTTAGGATCTTCTACTACAAACAACATTACTTGGTTTACAGTTTCATTATTTGCAACCCTTGGTCTACGTTTCTTATTGTAGTTATTTTCCACACTTCCAAAGGTCTTGAATTTAGTCACTATGTTCCCTACAGTTGTAAAATCATTCAAAAATCATTTTATCAGGATATCTGTAGTTAAAAATTTCGGCAGTTTCCCGATACGTTTTGTAATTTTCACCAACAATTAAAATTATTTCAATTTTATCTTGCATACTCAATATCAACGGCATATTTATCTAATTAAATATTCAAACTGATGTTTCAGACAAATAACATAGCTGACAGTTAAAATTCAAATTCAGGTGGGAAATGGTGGCAAAATAATGGACATGCCATTAAGAATTAAGATTTAAATTTTTAAGTTTATTTTCAATAATAGTCTACTAACTTATTCCATTTTGCTCTAAAATTAAAATTAAGGGTACTTTTCTCGTAGGTCAATTTTGATTTTTTTACTTTTTGATCATCCTGTACATACTATATCAAGTTTGAATAGTCTAATATTATTTTTTCAGTAAGCAGAACTTTTTATAAAGAGTAACTTTTTTTCGTAAAATTTATATTAAAAAAGTTTCCCATATGTACAGAACTTAAGCGGACACACTGTATATGGACTTATTAAGCTTCTTTGACAGTGTCTCTACGCGTTTACCTCATCGCGGCCTTGGATCCAACACAACCCCCAAGAAGTTCACCTCATTGGGCTCTCTCCTGCACAACCACGGAATCCCTCAACAACTCCTCCAAGGAAGCAGCAGAGAAGGCCACTGTTGTGTCATCAGCAAAGAGTGTATATTTTTCATTATTAGCATAAGGTCATTTACGTAAATTAGGAAGAATATGGGCCCCAAAATTGTGTCTTGGGGTACCCCAATATCAATCTTGCTCTTTGATGATGTCGTCCCAGCTACTCTCCCCATCTGATATCTCGATTTCAGACATGATTTAATAAGCTGGATAGAATTTATAGTATTGAAGTTTGCACAGAAGAACGTCATGGTCGACGCAGTCGAAAGCTTTGCTCTTTTGCTCAGGTCGCAAAATAAAACCGCTTCTCAATTAAACATCCAGGATCCCCTGGATGGTGTTTCTGTTCTTTCTAAACCCCCACTGGTGTTCCATAAATAGATAATTCCTCTCAAAATGCTCGACCACCTACATAGCAATACACTTCTCTAGAACCTTTGAAATGATAGGAAGAAGCTAGATTGACCTGTATTTGTTAGATGTTGATGGGTCACCCTTTTAAAAAATTGGTTTTACAATAGCCAACTTGAGACAATTAGGAAATAATGTTTTTTAGGCATAGGTTTATCAATTTAGTAAGGGGCAGCAAAATGCAATTATTTTTTGTTTAAATTAGTTTCACATTTAGCCCATAAATATCATAACTTGTTTTATTTTTTAATATATTTATAATTTCCCCAATAAGGCGTAACTACGCTGGCAACCAAGTTATATGCAGCGTTTTTGAAATCCTGATTTAAAATATTTAACAGAAAGGGGGAAATATACCAGATGTTGGAAATACCAACCAAATTTACGTTATTAACTACAACCTTCAATTCAATTTGTCTCCTATCTTGTTTTTTAAGTCTTGAATATTATTTGGTCCATTAACATAAGACCCGAGATAACCCCATAAAAAATAATCTAGAGGGGTCAAATCCGGAGATCTAGCCGGCCATTCAACTGTATTCAGATTCTGTCACAGTCTGGTCGGCTTTTTTGCTTTTGATGTGAAAACATCAAAGGATTTTGGGTGAATGACTTTACTTATGTTCGCTGGTGGAGATATGGAAAAAAATAATTTTGTCCCACAAACCAACTTACCCTAAAAACGGGACCTCGGGGACCCGGCGCCGACCTCTTCATAGTTCGATCTTCGTACCGGGTACCGCTCTGCGAAGCCATTGGTCTATTGAGCGTACTGTTGGCGTTGTTTGGCGAATTCGGACCGGCGTTGCGTGCTGCCACTGTTTTCGTTACAAAGTCCTAAAAAAATATCAATCAAGAACAAATACTTATTTCAATATGGCTTTCTTACTTGCTCTTTCCAGCCGTGCTTTTTGTAAACGTCCCGAAGATCCTGGTGCTACCACATAGTGAACAGTACTTGTCCCGCGAATTCTAGTACCCTGGGTGTGTATTTTTGTCGTTGCCTCGTTATGGTCATCAGTCTTTCCACGCCTCCAGCTTCTAAAAGCGACCGCGAGAATTCGGCGTTTTTCTTTATTACCTAAAATAGAATTAGCAGTTAAAATAAAAGGAAAATGTGAGGAAAAAACAATCACAGCAGTGTAAATATGAGTAATACAATATATCAATACCAGCTGTTAAAAAAACATACAAATTAGTCAATGCTAATATTTACAATGCTGTAACTTCATTTTGTTTAATGAAAGACCCTTTTCATTTTTATTGTAATGCTTGCTTTTTAAAATATGGCAATAGGGTAAACTTAGTAACATTAAAAATGTTACACCACCGAATCAAATATCACCACTAACCTTAACTAACCAAAAGTTAAATACAAAAGCTTTCAAGTTTTTACTGATACCAAAAATAAATAGTTTGTCTACACCGCATGTTTTTTTAAGCCTGAAACTTTCAAATACTATACATAACTGAGAAGTGTATGTTTAAATTTCGGCACAAGCATTTCTGCTTATCTCAAACATATTCTCACGCGTTGTTCTACCTATTTGTAAACTTGAGATAGCCTCACAAAAAGAAATCCGACGAAGTAAGATCTGGTTATCTAGCAGGCCAATTCACCGGACCAGCTCTACCGTTAAAATTTTATTTTTATTTCGTTTTTTCTAAATAATTTTGAAATAATGTCGATATATACACTAAAATTGGTATCTAGGGGTTTTTTGAAATGCGAAATTCGAGCTTGATGTTAGTATGGATCCCACTTGTAGAGGGTGCCAACAACATGTCTTTTTACTTTTTTGAGGACTCATAAAGCATACTTGGTAGAAGTCGCTACGACCAACCGTTTTCGAAAAAAGAAATAATAAAAAAAAATTAATGACATTTATTTGCATATCGCTAGGCCCATATTATTAGAGTTTGATAATATTGCATTTACCTCCTAAACAAAGCCGAAATCGAAAAATTCTCACAAGGTACTTCGCATTAGCCACGTGGCCTTCTCTGGCCAAGAAAACTAAAATTCAGGAGATACTTCCACAAACGTGCTTTCACTTCAAGCGTCCATTGTCGAAAGGGCTGATATTGTTCTCTCTCCAACATACATAGATACCAAAACAATCGTCGACCATGAAAACTATAACCCCGTTTAATAACAAAACCTTGACAGCCCGCGTCAACCAGCGCAACCGCAAAAATGCATAACAGTATTATCAAAAGAAAAAACGGCAGTGGCGTACATATTTTTTTTTCGCTTAAAAATTGTAACACCTTGTATTTCCGAAACGACGCATTTCCGGACATAGATTTATAGGAACTTTGTTTCATATATTTAAGCAGGGAAACTCGGCATGAATTTTTTCGCAATATTAATGAAACACCCTGTATTTTATAAATGTGTTGTTTTGTTCATGGTTGTTAAATTAAAATTTCAAATATTAAATAAAATTGCTTAAAACTTTAACAGCCACGTCAGCCATACATCAAAAAATATCTATTACCTAACTGCTTGAAAGTATGGCAAAAATCATTTTGTACTATGTACAGGGTCTTCCAACGAGGACTGAACAGGGGCTCATTTTTGAGCTTCCTTGTATTTAAAGAAAAATCCAAAATAGCCAATCGATGTACTTTTTCCTGCAGAATTCAAAAATGAAACCAAAAATTTATTTGAACCAGAAACAAAAGAGTTACGCTATGGATAAGGTGTTTTTTAAATGGAACATAACTTTTTTTATACGATTTTTGGAACGAGTGATTTTTTTTTGTCCGTTCTGATTAAAATATTTAATATTGTGACAGCTGGACGGATTTCTTTCAGACACATTTAACATCAACGCCGGAGTCCCTCAAGGTTCTATATTGTCGCCCACCCTTTTCTTACTATACATTAACGATCTTTTGGAAAAAACTAAAAATCCTATATATAGCTTCGCTGATGACAGCACACTTGTTTCAACTTTTACTTTGGATGCTCGGACATCGGCTGCTAATGCACATCTCTATAGGCAGCAAGAGGTCTCACATCTCAACAAAGACCTGGAAGAAATTTTGTCTTGGGGTGACAGTAACCAAGTAGAATTTAACGCTAAAAAGACCCAGGCGGCAGTTTTTTCTAAAAAAGTTAATGTTGAAGAACCAGATATAGTTATGGCGGGACACTCAATTCCCTTGGCTTCATCAATTCATTTATTGGGCGTTAATCTGGATAGTCATATGTCTTGGCATGGCCACGTTGCGGCCATTGCTAGGGCAGCCTCGCAAAAGCTTGGAGTACTTTTCCGAACAAAGAACCTCTATACACCCCAACAACTTTTGATGCTCTATAAAGCCCAAATTCGACCATCACTGGAGTACTGTTCGCATATTTGGGGCTCTGCTCCTAAACATACCCTGAGATTGCTAGATTCCATTCAAAGAAGAGCCATTCGCTTGATCGGTGACCATAGTCTGACAAACAACCTGGAAAGCCTTGAACATCGAAGGCAGGTTGGCGACTTGAGTCTATTTTACAAATATTTTCATGGCAAGTGTTCAACTGAGGTTGCCCGCTTAATACCACCCAGAGCGGTGCATGGTAGAAATACACGACGAGCCACTGCAGCCCACCAGTACGTGGTTCAGCTTAGTGTCCCTCGAACGACACTGTTTCAAAATTCTTTCATCTGGAGAACGTCATCACTCTGGAACGACCTCCCTGAGATCGTCTTCCCCAACGAGTATAGTCTCCAAAGATTCAAGACCAACGTGAATCGTTTCCTGCGCACGCGCACCGCTCCTAGAGCGCCATAAAGGATTTATCCTGTAGTGCTGTGCCTTATCATAAAAAAAAAAAAAAAAAAAAAAAAAGCTATTTTTATTAAATTTTAATGTTTTATCCAGTATAATTTAACTTTAACCTGTTTGAAACATACACTAGGTAATAAAGGTATAATCACCTTTGAATCCTTCAAAGACAAAAAATTTGACAAATTTACTATAATATTGTCGAAATGAAATATTCATTAGATGAGAGATTGCAGATTGTTATCTTGTTCTACAAATGCCAAGAAAATGCAAGAGAAGCAAGGAGAAGATTTATTGCAAATTTTCACAGAAATATATCCGTCAATACTATTCTAAGGATAAAGAACCTATTTGAGGAAAATAAAACATTACATGACAGAAAAAGAAATTCAACTCTATACTAATTAAAAAAAAAAAAACATTAATAATTTAATTGTTCAATGTGACCTCCGTTGTTCTCGAAACATGTGCGATAACCTCTTTGTAGCCTTTCCAAACTTGCTGTTATACTGTGATTTTCCTGGTTAAGGCGATTTATATATTATTTATATTTATAATAATTATCTATACTAAAGAGATACAAGTTCCAAACAAGCCGTCAATACGAAGAGAAAATTATCAATCACTTGCACTAAAAATAGTAATAATACGGGGATGAATTATTAGTAGTTATTACCTTTAGAATTATTAGCTGCCACCCTACTTTGCGTGGGCAAAGGATTTTTGTCGTAATTCGGATCCTCAACTTCTTGACATCTGTACGACAGATTCCTCAATATACAGACGCAATTTTCGACAATCTTATTGCCTATGTTAGACTTTTCTATGGCACAACGAGCAACGAACAACAATGAGTCCACTAAGCCTTCACATTCTCTCAGCTTTTTTCTAGCATATTCCCCTGCTGAACTTACGTTCCTGAGAACTCCTGAGGCATTTCTAAAGACAGTAGACCAGCAGGTTTCTCCATGGTTTCCTTGGGGATCCCAACCAGAATGTGGAATGATAATAAAAGTGACGATTGTTAAAACACCATCGTCTATAATATTTCTCTTGAGATCCTCGCACGAAGACAAGTTCCAAATAACCCCTGTTACAAGTTCTTTGATCTCGGCTTCGCTCGATCTTCTAAGTAGGTTTACTAGGGCAGGGATTCCCCCCGCGTTTTTGATCGCCCTTTTGTTTTCGTCGTTTTGACGTCCAAAGGATAGATTTCTTAAGGCGCCACAGGCATTACGGTATACTTCTATGCTTTCGTGGTTTAACAGTTTCACCAATGGGGGAATACCACCTAAAGCCCTAGTTTTTTGTTTATTGGGGTCATGCATATAACACAAATGTTGCAAATAAGCTGCCGCATTGGCTTTAATCACATTGTTAGGGTTATTTAGGAACCCTATAACCTCTGGCAAGTTGAGGTCTCGCCAGCGCATTCCCCTTGCATCTTTATCACCCACCACACTACCGGGTGAAGAAATATGTACTCTAAAATGAAAAATCTTTTGTCAAATATCGAATTCCCATTAACTTTAAAAGGTTTCTTTGTTGACGTTTAAAAAAACAAAGATAAAAATAAAAAGTGAATTGTATGAGAGTAACTTTCCTTTGATTTGTTTTTCTCTCTAAATCTCCAGTCCAGTCGGAATACTCGGTTGCTGAGTAATCTTTTGGGTTCCTTTGATCTTTTTATGCATGTTGATCAGCCAACTCGGTATTCAGCATTTCCATCATCTGTTTTGGATTATGTATGCACAAATTTTTGTAAAGATAAGTTTAAATGTACAATTATGAACGCCGGATTGTCTGATCACGAGGCAGTGGTTTGTGGTTGCCCTATTTATGCGCCTAACGCGGATTCAAATTCAAGACTTGGTAGACTGTACACGGCTAAAAATTTTAATAGGTTTAAATTGTTGTGTGACGCAACGGATTGGAATGGTGTCTTGGCCACTGACGACACGTTGCGCAGGTTTCATTCTGTTATGCTTAGTAAATTTAATTTGGCTTTTCCCCTTATCACAATAAAAAAAAAAGAAAAGAAAACTTTGGTATTCAAGAGTATCTGGCAATAATATGCGTTCGTTGCACTATATTAGGAGATTTGCAAGTAATAATGTTAATTTCCAAAAATACTTCAATAATTACCGTAAAATTTATAGAAAAACAATCAAGGTGGCTAAACGACGGTACTTTCAGAATAGAATTGCCCGGTCTGCTAACAAAGCTAAGGAGTCTTGGAGAATTGTTAATAATTTAAGAGGGAAAGATAATATTGTACCTATCTCGAGCACACTCAGTGCTGATAAATTTAATTTCTTTTATTGCGGTATAGCCACTGATCTGGCTCAGAAAATAATTCAAGCTAAGGATCCTAGAGATTACCTGGGCTACGTGTCGGTGTCTGAGACATTCTTCCTTGCCCCCACTAATGTGACTGAACTTCAGGCTATATTTAAGCACATAAAAAACAAAAATGCATCTGGTTGGGACAAGATGTCTATAAGAATATTTTTGGCTTTACCTGTCAACGCCTTGCAGGTGCTGGCCGAGGCAATTAATCGCTAATTTCTTACAGGTAGTTTTCCGACTTGTCTGCGGAGGGCTGTGGTTGTCCCAATCTTTAAGGGCGGCAGCCACGATAGTCCTTCTAACTTTCGCCCAATTGCACTGTTGCCGACTATGTCAAAAATAGTGGAAAGGCTTGTAAAGAAAAGGGTGTCAACCTTTTTTAATAAACACAAACTTATGAGTGTCCAGCAGTTTGGGTTTCAGGCCTCTAAGGGTACGGGCGATGCTATCTTTGGATTTGTCGAACGTCTATACGTGTCCTTGAATTCTGGAGAGGCTGCCGCGGCAGTGTTCTGTGATTTGTCGAAAGGTTTCGATTGTGTAGATCATGGAATACTGCTGGGGAAGTTGGAGGCGTATGGATTCAGAGGGACGGCTCTGGAGTGGTTTCGTTCGTATCTGGGAGGACGGGTTTAGTCGGTTACATTTAATTCCAATAGCTCTGTTGAATTGAGTATAAATACGGGTGTCCCGCAGGGTTCGGTCTTAGGTCCGCTCCTTTTTTTAATTTATGTAAACGCTTACCGCCACCTTCCCATAACGGGAAAATTTACAATTTTTGCGGATGACACCACTGTTCTCTGGCACGATCAAAACAGCGATCGGCTTCACCTTAATATAAATTCTGACTTGTGCAAAATAAAACAGTGGTGTGATTCAAATTTACTGTCATTCAATATTTCTAAAACTAAAATTTTAAATTTCAAATGTAACTTAGATAATATTTATTTAGGAAATGAAGCTGTTTCTATGCCTAATGTCGGCAAGTTTTTGGGTCTATCAATAGATAATGCTCTTAGGTTTGAATATCACATAATACAGATATGTAAAAGACTTTCTTCCAGTTGCTATGAGGGTTATATCCGTTAACTTAGACTTTACCATTGCCAAAAATTCCTACTATGCACTAGTTAAATCCCATCTTCGATATGGGATTTGTTTTTGGGGCGCTTGTTCTCAATATTTGTTTAATTCAGTATTTGCATTACAAAAGAGAGCGATTAGATATATGTGCAGGGCTGTAGTTCGTGATTCTTGTCGTCCATTATTCCTGATACACGCAATTTTGACAGTTTGCTGTATTTTTATTCTTGAGACTGCCTGCTTGATGTATAGGAAATATAGGAACAATCTCTTTGTTTCTCCTTATTATAATATGCGCCAATCATTGACCCTCAGCTTGCCTATTTCTAGGTCCGATCAGATTAAAAAATCTTTAATATATGGTGGCAAAAAAATCTTTAATCATCTACCAATTCTAAGGAGTCAGCAATGCGAGAGGAGATTCAGAAGGAAAACAAAAAATTTTTTAATTAAAAAAGCGTACTATACTGTCAATGAATTTTTTAATGATACAAATAATTAGCTTTATTTTTTGTCGTGATCTTGGTTTTTTTTTTTGTTTTCCCTTAACCTGACTCTACATAATTTTAAGTCGTGAGTGTAATTATTTTATTTTTTATATTTATGATTTATATATTTTTGTGATTTTATGGGCGTTTTGTCTCTTTCTGTTTCTGTTTTGACCTGTAATTTTAGGTTAGGCGTAGTTTTAGGTAGCTTTGTCAATGAGAACATTTGTATTCTTGGACAATAAAGCATATTTTTGATTGATTGATTGATATCCTAGTTTAAAATATGTAGTTTTAAGTGTTCTATTTTTCTTTATTCAAAAATTCGTAAGTTAGGAACCAGTAGAGTAAATGTAACAATATTTTACCAGCCAGATAAAATCTGGAGGGAGGCGGGGTAAATGTCAAAAATATAGTGAATTATACCATGCGAGCAAAAATTATTATAATCAAAGTGTGCCATGCAGCTAAGGCCGTGGGTACTGCATAGCGGTAGGGCTTAATACATGTTGGGTGTCAGTAAATACCAGCATTGTCACTCAATTAGTTTTTCCGTCATCTTTAACAGTCGATACAAATAAATTCATTCACTGCTAATTTATCTAATTCCTTGAATGATTCGCGCAATCAGCGTTTGCGCATAAAATTTTTCTAACATCACTTTTACTGCTAGGGATTTTTATCATTGCCGGAAAAGAACCATGGCTCTGTTTAGGAAAACAGGTTCAATACAACATAAAAAAGGAGCTGGAATAAATAATATACAAAATATGTAAGACGCCTTTCTCAAGATGTGGGAAGATCTTATGAAGCATGCAGAACTATTTAAATTTGTTTTTATACAGACGTGTGGAAAACTCAATTTTTCGCACGGATATCAGTGCGGAAAATTGATTTTTCCACACTAGTGCGGAAACATTTTTCGACGCGATTATGTCAAAATCAATAATATATAAAATTTGGAACCTTCGCCATTTGTCAAAAGTTTTACTCTTCATAAAACAAAGGTAACAAAATAATTTTCCGCAACATGGCGGCTTGGGCCACTATTGTCGCCACTGTCTTGTATAAAGTCACTGTAGTTTTTCTTAGCTACCAGGTTACTAAGGAAACTTATAGTAACAATTAGAAATCAACAAACTGACATTTTGACATTATTATTAATATTAGTTATTTGTGAGTTAATTTCGTAGTCATTTGTGCGTATTTTTCGTAATTTTGCAATCTCAGAATGAGTTCAACTGATTTTGATAATCTGGAAATGAAAGAATGGGGTTCCAGAGTACATTATAAGTGCAGCAAGAAACGTAGATTTAGATTTGCTTCCAGAAAAATCCAAAGTAAGGTACATTCAAGAATATGAAAAGTTTACGAAATGGTGCACCGACAAGGAAATAAGCAACATTAGTAAAGAAGAGGTGCTTTTGTTTTATTTCCAAGAAATTTCAAAGAATTTTTAACCTTCTACAATGTGGTCCAAGTACTCAATGGTAAAATCTATGCTGAATTTGAAAAAAAAACGTTGATATTAGCAGGCATTTTAAATTAATTGCTTTTTTAAAAAAGAAGATGGTGGGTTTCGGACCAAAAAAGTCTAAAGCCCTAAGCCATGAAGATGTTAAAACGTTTTTAAGCACTGCGCCTGACGATATTTATTTGCTTATTAAAGTTGCAACTATATTTGGAGTCGCTGGAGCCTGTAGGCGCGAAGAATTAACTTATCTGTTGTATCAAAACGTGGTCGAACAAAAGGAGTTGTTTTTGGTGAAAATACCAGATAGCAAGACTCACCAGAGTAGAAGCTTTGTTGTAACTGGAGAAAAAAATCTCAATTTATTTAAGAAGTACATCTCACTGCGTCCGAAAAGTTCACCGCATCAAAGGTTTTTTGTCAATTTCCAAAAGGGAAAATGTACTAATCAAACTGTTGGCATTAATAAGTTTGGTAAGATGCCATCAAATGTAGCTGCTTTTTTAAGACTTTCAAATCCAGAGACCTATACTGGACACTGTTATAGACGCTCTTCGGCTACTATGTTGGCCGACGCTGGAGTGGATATTACTAATTTGGAACGTCTCGGGGGATGGCAATCGACAAAAGTTGCAGAATCATATGTGGACGAGTCCATGGGGAACAAAAAACGTATAGCCAACCACATTCTACACTCTAAAAAAAAAAATCGCCTCCACCTTCACCCTTGCCTTCTACAAGTTTTGCGTATGAAATTAATAATATTCCTGACAGCAGTGGACCAGCGAACCCGCACCAGTATGACAATTTAAGAAAAGAAAGTGTCAACATTATTGCCAACACCAAGGAAGCCCACCAACAAAATGCTCCAAATTTAGTTAATGTTTATAATTGTCACTTTTCGGTTACCTACCATGTTAATTTTAACAAAGAATAAGTTTTTTTAACAGTTTCCTATAACTTAATAATAATAATAATAATAATAATAAAGTGCCTTTTATTTATAATCAATACATACATACAATACATAATGATGTAAATGGGTGGCGAGATCTAGCATAGCTATTCTATCTAACCACCCCAATGGTAATATTAATTTGTATAAAAACAGAATGCCTAAATCCAGAATTAATTTAAAACACCTATGCTTTAAAAAAAAGGTTTTATAATAACTAAATACCGTTATATTTACAATAATTATAATATCGCCAAAACGAGAATATTAATAACAAAATTCAAACATCATAATTGAGAAAAAACGAAACATTAGAGAGAAATGAAAATTATAGTTGATTAATAATATTAATTACTATGTACTATAAAGAATATAACATATATTGTGTACTACATGAGCCATTACCCTATGCTCAAAGTAAGAACAAATAGAGCACTATGTCACATGTAAAAGATTGATCCCTGTACGCAGTGACAATACATACATTTTCAAATGTTTTTTAAAACTCGTTATTGATGAGCAGCATTTAATGTTCTCTGGCAATGAGTTGTAGGTTTTTATCGCCGTATATGTGAAAGACCGCTGAAAAATTGCTGTGCTATGCCTAGGAACCTGGTAAAGATCTCTGTGACGAGTGATTATCCGATGGACACTGCTACCTTTTCTCAATTTTTCAAACAAATACTGAGGTTGCTCAGTCTGAGATATCTTAAAAACGAGACACGCTAAATGAATAAAATGCCGTTCTGAGAGGTTAAACCATTTTGAATTAACGAAACAAGGCGAAATATGGTCAAATTTACGCAAGCTATAGGCAAACCTGAGACAACTATTCTGAACCTTTTGCAAACTATTTCTATTTTGAATTGTTAAGGCTGGCCAATAAAGAATGTCACTATACGCCAAGTAGGAAAGAATTAAAGAGTCAATAAGTCTAAGCTTCACGTCAGTGTCAAAATAATCTCTGTACATATAAAGTGTTTTTAGCTTACCATAGGACTTTTGTAGCAAATATGACGCATGCTCGTCAAAACGTAAATATGTGTTAACGAGCACGCCCAAGTTTTTGCCTACATTGGTTGCATTAAGAGTAATATTGTTTAAGCAAATTTTGAACCTATCATCTCCCACGATCTCGTTCATTTTACTCCCAAAGACTAGCAACTGAGTTTTTGCATTATTAAGAATAATACCGTGCGCCTGTGATAAATTATAGATGCCTACCAAGTCTTCGTTAATTGAGGTAACAGCTCGGTCGAGTTGGCTGGGATGAAATGAAAAATATATTTGAAAGTCATCAGCGAATTGATGCGAACTACAACTTAAGAGATGTTTAGGGAAGTCCGATTTGTATATCGAAAATAAAAGGGGGCCTAGTATACTACCCTGAGGAACGCCTCTGTTGGTTAAAAGAAACTCGGATGTGGACCTGGCATCCAACAATACTCGTTGCATCCTCTCATGCAGATAACTCTCCATGAATCTTAAAGCTGGAAGGCTTAAACCAAAATATGCCAACTTTTTTAAAAGGATGTCATGACTTATGGTATCGAAAGCCTTACTGCAATCCAAAAGAACCAAACAACAGCATTCACCTTTATCAAGGCTTCCAAAAATGTCATCGGCAACTGTAAGAAGTGCAGTTGTGGTACTATGCGCCTGACGAAATCCTGACTGAGTAGGAGGCAATATTTTATTGTTAGTAACATGCGCTGAGATTTGTTCATACCTTATCTTTTCTAAAACTTTTGACAAAGTGCAGAGAATACTAATGGGTCTTAAGTTGGACATTTCAGTTGGATTATTAACTTTTGGTACCGGAATTACATTCGCTTTCTTCCACAGATCGGGATATTTATTATTGGAAATGCATTGGTTAATAATAAAAGTTATGTGGGAAATGAGATAAGGAATTACCAAAGTTAAAGTTTTACGATTAATGCCATCTATCCCTGTTGCGTTAGATTTAAGGGAAGAAATTATTTTTTCAACCTTATCTTTACTCACCTGGGAAAACGTGAACTCACTTATCAAGCCATTATGCTTAATGTAGTTATTACTTTTTTTCTCAGAATTAGTTACTGTTACATATGTATGTAATTATTATAGGTAATTAAAAATTATTAAATTTCTTTGAAATATGTGTTACTTATTTCCCCACGTCTGTAGAAAAACTATTGTACCTGACACTTGGGTAAAATGTTTTCCCTGCACTCGGCTGCTTCACCGAACGACGCGTCGTTCGGTGAACGGCAGACTCGTGCGGAAAAATTTTTGGTGTCTGGTTGACTATTTCCCGAAGAAGTTGTTGGTCCTATTTTTTCCATGTCACAGTTATAGCACAGCGGTAAAGGGACAATATTTTGAATCCATTTGTGGAGCAATTACTTGACGATGATCTACGTTTTGGTAATTTTTCACAGGACGGTGCAACCGCCCATACATCTGCCAGAACTATTAACTATTACTAGCAATTTTTTCGACGACAGATTGATCAGTTTTCGAGCGGACATTGAATTCCCACACAGATCACCTTGTTTGGCGGTTATGGATTACTTAATTTCTCCTCATTTGAATAACAATATTTTTAAGAAATCATTATCAAAGAATGTGGTAACGTTTCTCGAAAATGCTAGTCAATGCTTTTAAAAATATGAAGAGACCTCTCAATTTATGCCATGGTCAATTTCAGCAATTTCTATGATTTTTATATTCCGTTTTTTATATTCTTACCTCTTGGTAATTTAGTAAGCAACAAAAACAAATTTGTATTTGTTTACTTATTTCAAGATTTATCAGTTTGGCATATCATGTCATAACATGATGACACAATTTTAAATTTTAGCCTAGATTTGGTTAGATATACAGGGTGGGCCAACAAGGGCGCGTCGGTTACTAGATGCTAAACTGTTGAACTTATAAGAAAATTTTCTTAATAAAACTTATAATGTCTCGACCTGCTATAACCTAAAATTATTTTCAAGAATACAGGGTGTCTCAAAAAAGAGTAACACCAAAAACTATATTTTTGTTAAATGGAATACCCTACCTTTTTATGTGGCATATAAAGCCTCTGTCGGTTGTGTATTCAACTTTTAATTTGTATGTAGATCAAATGCAGCGTTGTCAAGTTATGAATTAAAGAAAGAAAAATCAGTCAAAAACATACTTTTTTAAACTGTTATATCTCCGCCACTGCTCCTTAATTTCCCTGACAAAGTGACATGTAATATCTAATGCTGGCCTTGTTTATCTTAGACCGTCCTCACTTTTTGTTTTAATTATACAGGTTGTCCAGAATACTTGTTCAAACATCTCTATTTTCAATTCGATTTTAAATGAATTTCTTAAATACAACACCCTGTATATTATTTTGCCGTCGAAAAGCCTAAAGTGTCCCTTTTCAGAAAATATTATGTTTGCCGTATGTATCTTGCTATCATTTTAAGATATTAAGGTTTTTCCGTAACTTTACAAAGAAAATTTAAAAAATTGTAGGCGGCATGGCCCAAGAAATCGAAACAATTGCTATTCGTTGGTATGTCGCTGTCAGAAATTTTACTTTTGTAATCCTGTGACATTTGGTGCCATTTTGTGCATAGTATCTTCCTTTAATAAGAAAAGTATTTTATAGTAAAAATGAAGTATAGGAACCAAGAATCAATTGATATGATTTATATCCTTGTAGAATGCTTAAAGAATTGTCTTCTGGCATCCCGAGTGTACTGCGAGAGGTTTCCTGATAGAACGCATCCAGATGCAAGATCATTTCAAAGACTGATGGATAGATTTGCTAGAACTGGGACAGATAAGTACGAAACGCATGAAAGAATAAAGCCAGTGGTAAACGAAGAAAATGAATTTAACTGTTGTTTATCTGTTTGTGAAGATCCACATAGAAGTACAGTATACACAAGTGATTTGTTGGTCTTAGGTCAAACTTCTATGAAGAGAATGTTGCGTAAGAATAAGTTCCATCCATATCGTGTGCAACTGCATCAAGCACTTGATGGACAAGATTTTGAGAATAGAATAAATTTCTGTAATTGGGGTCTTGCTCGAATTCGAGAGGATGTACGATTTTTTAATATTGTATTGTTTACCGATGAGGCGACATTCCACAATGATGGTCATGTGAACAGACATAATTTGCACTTCTACGCCGATGAAAATCCACATTTTCTAAGGTCTATTGACCAGCAACATAGGTGGAGCTTAAACGTCTGGGGAGGCATAATTGGAGGCCACGTAATAGGCCCTAATTTTTTTGATGAACACCTCAATGGGAATATTTTTCAAAATTTTTTAAATGAAGATCTTGATAATCTGTTAGAAAATATACCACTAGGACTATTAAGAAGAATGTGGTTCCAGTTAGATGGGACGCCTGCTCATTTTAATATTGGAGTTCGAAATACTCTGAATGAAAAATTTCCTGGCCGTTCTGTGGCCTCCAAGGTCACCTGAACTAACCTGTTCTGTGGCCTCCAAGGTCACCAGATATGACAAAACTTGATTTCTTCCTATGGGGATACGTTAAAGATCTGGTCTACGGAACACCTTCAACTACAGCGGCAAACATGCGGGAAAGAATAAGAGAAACATTTAATTCAGTTACTCCCTTAATGTTACAAAATGTAAATAGATCTTTAACAGACAGGTTAAATATATGTTTACAGCAAAATGGTAGAGTGTTTGAATATCTAATAAATTAATTTATTTAAAATAATTATGTTTATGTTAATTATTTATTTATGTTGCGTTTATTGATATTTTGTACCTAAAAAATATATTAAATATATTATTATATTGTTATAAATATTTTTATGCCAATGACTAACAATTATTGTTTCGATTCCTTTAGCCATGCCGTCTACAATTTTTAAAATTTTCTCTGTGAAGTTACGGAAAAACCTTAATATCTCAAAATGATAGCAAGATACATACGGCAAACATAATATTTTCTGAAAGGGGACATTTTAGGCTTTTCGACGGCAAAATAATATACAGGGTGTTGTATTTAAGAAATTCAATTGAAATCGAATCGAAAACGGTCTAAGATAAACTAGGCCAGCATTAGATTACATGTAACTTTGTCAGGGAAATTAAGAAGCAGTGGCGGAGATATAACAGTTTAAAAAAAGTATGTTTTTGACTGATTTTTCTTTCTTTAATTCATAACTTGGCAACGCTGCATTCGATCTACATACAAATTAAAAGTCGAATACACAACCGATAGAGGCTTTATATGCCACAAAAAAGGTAGAGTATTCCATTTAACGAAAATATAGTTTTTGGTGTTACTCTTTTTTGAGACACCCTGTATACTTGAAAATAATTTTAGATTATAGCAGAGTCGAAACGTTATAAGTTTTATTAAGAAAATTTTCTCATAAGTTCAACAGTTTAGCATCTAGTGACCGACGCGCCCTTGTTGGCCCACCCTGTATAATTGTGATCTAAACCAAACCCTACGTTTTTCAGTCCAAGCTCTTCCGCATTTGTACCCTTCGAGCAAAAATGCGGAAATAGCTGTAATGCATTACATATTATAACGACAACGTCAAATTGTCGTTCTTTTGCCACCTGGGTAGTATACTACATCACCAGGGAACAGTAACTAGATAATTTATTTCTGAATGTTTTTAAGGAATGAAGCGCCTCATCGAAATGGCAGTTGAAGGATTTCGGTGTACGTGTTTTTGCTATGGCCAAACAGGAAGTGGAAAAACGCACACCTTGACTGGACCTCCTGGATTAGTATGCAAAATAATGATTACAATCATTTGAAAAATTGTGATAATGTATTTTCCTGTTTTAGTTTGGAATCAAGAAAGCCGCGTACAGTGATAATCACGGGCTGGTTTTTCGTGCCTTCATGTATTTATTTGAAAAAATCCAGGAACAATCCGATAGCCATTTTGTACTTAAAGCTAGATTTTTGGAAATCTACAATGAAAAGGTAAATTTAACTTGTGTAAAATTTTATATATTATCTTCATATTTCTATACATATGTACAGGGTGTTCGCGTATACCTTGCCCAGTAGACATCTCCATTATTATTGGTTTTAGAGAAATGGTTAAATTGGCAAAGTCATAGCATTTTCACCGAACTTTCAGAAAATGAAATGAACAAAAACAACTAATAACTTTTAAA
Source organism: Polydrusus tereticollis (assembly GCA_963920685.1). Taxonomy (NCBI): domain Eukaryota; kingdom Metazoa; phylum Arthropoda; class Insecta; order Coleoptera; family Curculionidae; genus Polydrusus; species Polydrusus tereticollis. Next base: position 120,665,171 of record OY987330.1, read on the forward strand.
TAAGATAAAAAATTTTGCTTTTTAATGTTTCAATTTATTTAGAGAATAAATCACTCTACATGTTTCGGCTTATTAGGCCTTTTTCAAGAGCAATACAAGATGAATACTAAATCTAAAAGTAACAATACGGGTGTTTATAAACTTAATAATAAAGGAAGGTTTTTATTGCACCTATCTAAATGTTGGGATTTTCCTAGTGGTTGTTATGGGTAGACTTAATGAGGGTGTCTATTATCGGGGTATTTATAAAATTTTGTTGATCATTGGTGGTACACGGATTATTTTTTATAGATTTTTTGATTTCATATTGTTCTAGTAAATCTAGACGTTTTCCTTTTCTTTCACTGTGTAATAATTTGAAAATTGTCAGTATCTATGAAGTGATTTTGTTCTATGCAGTGTGCTGCGATGCCGGTATTTTTTATGTTGTTTAAGATGGAGTTTCTATGTTCTTTTATTCTTGTTTTGAGATCTCTACCGGTTTGCCCAATATAGACAGCCTCACAGTCTTTACATTTAATCTCGTAAACACCAGACTTATTTAATATAGGGGTTTTATCTTTATTGTTAACTAACGTTTGTCCTAAGTTGCGTTTATTTACAATTATTGGAGTACAGCCTAGATTTTTAAGTTTTTTTGATACTCTATTACTATATTTAGGTATATAATTAATAAATCTGAAGTTTTCTTCGATCTGGTTCGAGATGCTATAGAATTCTCTATTTAACAATTTACGCTTTTTGTTTTTAACCATATTGTCTATTAAAGACTCACTATAACCATTGTTTCTGGCAATCTGTTTAATTAAGGATAGCTCAATATTGTAGTTTAATGTGTTTAAGGGGAAATGTAATAATCTATGTATTAGGCTATGAAAGGGTGACATTTTAATTTTCCATGATTGTTGGGAATTTTTATGGATAACCGTGTCGGTGGTTGTCGGTTTCCTATATATATTATATTCTAGTTTGTTATTACATTTTTTTAAATTGATATCTAAAAAGTTTATTTCATTATTGTTTTCTAGTTTCATTGTAAATTGAACTCTTTTATTTAGTGAGTTGATAAAATGTAAAAATTGGTTTAATTTTAGTTCAGTGCTGTCCCAAATACAAAATACGTCGTCAACATAACGAGTCCAATAAACAACATGGTTTTTTAAAACGTTATCATTGTTAAAGATTAAACACATTAAACTACAATATTGAGCTATCCTTAATTAAACAGATTGCCAGAAACAATGGTTATAGTGAGTCTTTAATAGACAATATGGTTAAAAACAAAAAGCGTAAATTGTTAAATAGAGAATTCTATAGCATCTCGAACCAGATCGAAGAAAACTTCAGATTTATTAATTATATACCTAAATATAGTAATAGAGTATCAAAAAAACTTAAAAATCTAGGCTGTACTCAAATAATTGTAAATAAACGCAACTTAGGACAAACGTTAGTTAACAATAAAGATAAAACCCCTATATTAAATAAGTCTGGTGTTTACGAGATTAAATGTAAAGACTGTGAGGCTGTCTATATTGGGCAAACCGGTAGAGATCTCAAAACAAGAATAAAAGAACATAGAAACTCCATCTTAAACAACATAAAAAATACCGGCATCGCAGCACACTGCAAAGAACAAAATCACTTCATAGATACTGACAATTTTAAATTATTACACAGTGAAAGAAAAGGAAAACGTCTAGATTTACTAGAACAATATGAAATCAAAAAATCTATAAAAAATAATCCGTGTACCACCAATGATCAACAAAATTTTATAAATACCCCGATAATAGACACCCTCATTAAGTCTACCCATAACAACCACTAGAAAAATCCCAACATTTAGATAGGTGCAATAAAAACCTTCCTTTATTATTAAGTTTATTAACACCCGTATTGTTACTTTTAGATTTAGTATTCATCTTATATTGCTCTTGAAAAAGGCCTAATAAGCCGAAATATGTAGAGTGATTTATTCTCTAAATAAATTGAAACATTAAAAAGCAAAATTTTTTATGTTATTTAAAAATTATTATTAAAATGTTTCACAAGGAACCAACCGCCGAATCAGTACAATGTATTAAAAACAACTAAGTATCAAAACTCTTTTTAAATATATAGTGGTTGCTGGGGTTATTTTTTACCGTTTTGGAATTATACGAAAATATAATAGAATTATTATTATCCTCATTAAAATTTTTAAATGACTCATGTTACTCATAGCGATACCTGTCACCTTGACTAAATTGCTCTTGGCAACTTCTGTCTTCTTGGCAAATCTTAATAAACGTTGTCAAAATCAAGGTCTAAATAGGATATTCTGAAGAGCAAAAGTTCGAAATTCTTAAAATATATATCAAATGTGGATATAACAAGCGAGAAGCGCAACGCGAATTCAGAAGGTGACATCCACGTTTAGTAATTCCGAGCGAAAACACTTTCCGAAATGTGTTTCGTCAACTTTCTGAGCGAAAAACTTTACAAAGAAAGAAAATGCATTGTCGGATACTTGAGGATGAAAAACTTGCTGTTCTTTTATTTTCAAGGTAATTTTTCTATGTTTTTATATTCGCTTCGTATCATTTAGAAGCTTAATTTATTTTCAGAAAATCCACAAAATTCGATAAGGGACTGTGCAAGATATCTTGACAAATGTTGCACACTAGTTTTAAAATTCTAAAACGGCATAAATTCCACAAGTTTAAATTCAGAGAAGTTCAAGAATTTACAGAAGAAGAGAGGCAAAGACGTTTGGAGTTTTGTCATCACATGACAAACATCCTCAATAATAACGCCAATTTGTTTGAGAACATTACATCGACCGATAAATCTTCTTTTAATACAGGCTTCAGCTCCAAATCCCAAAAACACACACTTCTGGGCACTGCAGAATCCGCATCTTACCAAATGAAATTATACGTTCTGGGTGGGTATCAGTAAATGTGTGGTGCGGCATAGTGCAAGACAAAATCATCGGTCCAATTTTCATTGATGGATCTTTAAATAGAGTTAAATATCGTGAAATACTTGCACATAAAATAGAGGATATTCTTGCAACTTTTCCTTTAAGCGCCGGAAGAAATTTTATATGGCAGCAAGATGATGATCCATGTTATAGTGTTCTTCCAGTTAGAAAATACCTCAATGAGAATTATGACATTTGGATTGGTCGTGGAGGGACGATTGCATGGCCTCGCAATAGTCCCGACTTAATACCATTAGACACATTTCTTTGGGGCTACCTCAATGACAATATATATCTGCATCTAGACCAAATAATGTTGCTGATTTGCAGGAACAAATCCAAATTGAAATTTTCTTTTTCAACTTCGATAGGTCAGATATGATTGTTAATGCAATTGAAAAACTAAAAGAGAGTTACCAATCCTCCATTTTTAAGAACGGTGGTCATTTTGAGCAATTTTAAAAATAATATGTATGTTGTGTTATGTTTTAATTTCGTTTCAAAACGGTAAAAAATAACCCCAAAAACCACTACATATTTAAAAAGAGGATAAAATTCTTTAACTGATAGAATGAAAAAATAGAGGGAATTCTATTTGGAAAAACTGTCACTTCTCAAAAAACTGTCACTTTCGATACTCACTTGTTTTTGTTTATTTCATTTTCTGAAGGTTCGGTAAAAATACTGAAACTTTGCAAATTCAACAGTTTCTCTAAAACCAATAATTATGGAGATATCTATTGGGCAAGATACACGCGAACACCCTGTACCTATGTACAGGTTTTTTTTTTATACTTTTGTGCCCACCCAAGGGTTAATATAAGTGACAGAAACAAAGTTTAAATACAAGAGTTGCATAATTTTTCCCCTGTTATCTTTTGAACTTAGGCGCATCGCAAATTTGAAAAACAATTGCAAGTTTCTTTTTTTAAATGGGAAACCCTATATATTTCCCACCACAATGAAAGATCTCTTATCCCTAATTTCAAAAATATATAACATAGTATCAACATTTAGTTCAGCCGTTTTTGAAATATTTGAGTTTACAATTTTGATAAATTGAAGTGATGATAACCGAGTTGTCGAAGCTTTCCGCATGCTTCAAACATATTTGTCGTTTTACGTTAAACTGACACATTCAGTAAGGAAATGCCGGCAACTAGCTCTGACCTAAGCCGGTTAGACATTTTTCGGTGGGGATTTCTAAACACACGAATTTATTATGACACACCTCAAAATACAAGGTTTTTCACTTAAAACTCCGCACGCCAATATCTCGAAAACGAATATGAATATTTAATTTCTGTAAAAAGTAGTCAATGTATGGTGTCAAGTAGATATTTTTCAAAGCTTAAAAAATTCGACGCCTACTAAGAGCTAAGCGTCGCGACGCGTCGAAACTATAAATCGATTGCATTGACTTTAAAATTAAGCGCATGCGAAAGTACATGTTATTTATAAACTTTTTTGTTATTTACTCGAACTTAGGTATTTTACTTATTTCTGAGTTATACCGGTTTATAGTAAACATTTTTTGATTGACAAGAAATGCAATTACGGATGATTTTTACAAGAATACCATGAATATTAGTTACTATGGCAACCATTTTTATCGCAATTATTTTAAGTGCAATTACGAGCCACAGATATTGTCATTGCTGCGTCAAAGATATATTGTCACATTTTGTCACAAGAAATATTCAAACTTGTTCGGTTTAAACCAAACTAACAATAATTATATGAAAATGGTTCAATTTAGCAATGAGGAAAAAGTAGACATGTTACTGGTGTTTGGAGAATGCAGGTCCAAATTTAGAGAAGCAAAAAGAGTTTACGCACAGCGTTATCTGCGTAGAAGAGCCCCTGATGCAAAAACCTTTCCAAGTGTATGTAAAAACTTAAGAGAATATGACAGTTTCGTAAACCCTAAGAGAAATAGAGATGCAAATTTTCTCTTGAATATTCTATGGAGCGACGAAAGTCGATTCCATAATAATGGAATCGTGAACAGACACAACTGTCGTTTTTGGTCCGAGAACCATCCTCGTTGGATTACAGAAAGAGGTAATCAGCGAGTTTTTGGCATCAATGTTTGGTGCGGAATAATAAACGGATTCCTTATTGGACCTGACTTTTACGAAGGCACTTTAAATGCAGATCGCTATTTAAGATTTCTTCAAACTACACTTCCGGAACTGTTAGAAGAAGTGCCCTTTGAGACTAGAATGAATATGTGGCTACAGCAGGATGGAGCGCCTGCATATAATGCCGTAATTGTAACGAGGTATTTAGACAATAGATGGTTTGGTACTTATGGACCGATAAGGTGGCCGGCGAGGTCTCCGGAACTTACACCACCAGATTATTTTCTTTGGGGTCACCTAAAGGACGTTGTCTATGAAGAACCTATTGAAGATAAGGCTATTAACAAAATTAGTGCAGCGTGTGCCGCTATTACAAGAAGGACGCTTCTACAAGTGACCCAAGCTCATCTGTTGAAAGTTTTTAATAGGTGTATTCGAGCAGATGGACATAATTTTGAACAACATTTTTAATTTGTTTTATCATCTAGTTAAGTACAATAATAATTTTATTCATTAGCTTAACTCAGAATCATGTAAGTAGTTAATTGCCAATAGTAATAATTTTTGTTTATTACTTTTGTAATTGCACTTAAAACAATTGCGATAACAATGGTTGCCATAGTAACTAATATTCATGGCATTCTTGTAAAAATCATCCGTAATTGCATTTTTTGTCAATCAAGAAATGTTTACTATAAACCGGTATAACTCAGAAATGAGTAAAACAAATAAGTTTGAGTAAATAACAAAAAAGTTTATAAATAACATGTACTTTCGCATGCGTGTAACTTCAAAGTCAATGCAATCGATTTATAGTTTCGACGCGTCGCGACGCTTAGCTCTTAGTAGGCGTCGAATTTTTTAAGCTTTGAAAAATATCTACTTGACCCCGTACATTGACTTCTTTTTACAGAAATTAAATATTCATATTCGTTTTCGAGATATTGGCGTGCGGAGTTTTAAGTGAAAAACCCTGTATACAAGTGTTGAGACAAAGGATTGAACAAGAAATATTCATGCTCAATACAGATCAAATATTAGAAAATGTGGCAGAAGTCGTGGCGGATATACAGAAAACATAACGTAACTATATATCATAAATTATAAAATATAAATTTCAATTTAAACTATAGCGACAAATATGTCACGTTGAAGTATGCGGAACGTCTCGATAACTCGATTATCATCAATTCAATTTATAAAAATTGTAAACTAAAATATTTCAAAAACGGCTGAACTAAATGTTGACACAATTTGATGAACACGGCCCTCTGGGAGGTGTCAACTACATCTGTTGATCCATCCACTTGCAGTGAAAAATAAACACAATTATCTAAGTCAGTTCTTAATTGTAAGAAAATATAATTGCTCATTACTTCTACTCATCTCATCACTGTATTAGAAAAAATTGCATAGATTTTGTAGCTGAAACTATCTCGTCTTTATTTCTAAAGTTGGCAATTAACGAATCTGCAGTTTGTTATAACGCCTGTTTTATCATTCTCCGTCTTCATAACGTTTCTTCTTTCCTGCAATTATCTTGGCGACACGGTATGATGCTTTAGTGGCAGCCTTATTTTTGGGGACTGTTTTCAAGAATATTGGCTGTTGTTCTTTCAATTGTTTTTCCTTTCTGGTAGCAGAATGTAATGGGATGGTTTTTCAAAACTCGAATATACAGTTCTATGATGCTTCTCAATATTTCCATATTTAGCAGAAGTATTACATGACAAACATATATTTTTAACTTTAACTTCTGTAAAGAAGTATTGTTCTTCTCATTCCGAATGGAAATGGTATGTCTTCATCTTCTTACTACTGCTTGCCATGATATTTTTATTGCTCTCTATATACTAACCCAACCGCTAAACGTTGATTATTCCGTTCAGTTTTAAACTAAAGGCAATGTCGCCGCGCAATGCGTATTTAATTTATTCCGTTCAAAGCAACCCAACTCGTTTTTGAATACTAGAGCGCTGGTCGGTTTTAGCATGGAGATGTTTGTTATGAGAATTTGCGAACTTTACAATTTACGGAAGCTTCTATGATTTTTACACCTCTGTATTTTTAAAATTTAAAATATGTTGTGAGCTACCAGAATTGCTTTTGCGAGCTACCGGTAGCTTGCGATCGACGGGTTGGCGACCACTGAGTTAGACTATTACCTACTCCAAAATATTAGGCAGTTTAAAAATGTAATTTATGAGAAAATTTTTTGCCTCCCTTTCAGGTGATAGACTTGTTAAATCCAGGAAGTGCCAGAAAACCTCTAGCAGTAAGGTGGAGTAAAAAAGCTCGTGGATTTTTTGTAGAAAATTTATTTACTGTTGATTGCGAAGAATTAGACGATCTGACAGCTGTATTAGAAGAAGGTTTACGCAACAGATCTGTGGGAAAGCACAATATGAACGATTATTCCAGGTATTAATTGATTTGATTTTGATAAATAAGAAAATAAAATGAGGGCAAAGAGGTCGATAAAAGGTTTCTCACTCTCATTTTTAACCTCTCTTTTATAAAATGATAAAAGGAATAAAAAAAAATACTTCAACGCTCTCATATTTTGTTACAAAACTTAGTTTAGGATGTTCAGAACGTAGAATTACTTTTTTTTTACTGTTTAAAAGATTATTGTTTGGTATGCAAAGTTCAGTGGTATACAGGGAAAGCCGAGAAGTAGGTACGTGGTCATGAAGTCGACGTATCAAAGTAAATGTGATTTAAATTATCTTATATGCCTGTTTGATTTTCTTTTAATTTTTCACATTACAGGAATAAATTATTAGATGTCGTATGTGCAGGGTTTTCAGAGATGTTTTCGGCCATATCTATAGGATTCCCTGTAAGAGATACAAAAATTTAAATGTAGGAGTTGTGGGGTTTTATCTGAGCCGCCAGAAAATCTTTAAAAAAATTAACAAAAGACGATCTGAAAGCTAAGAAAAATTAACAAATTGGTTTCCTTTCAACGGAACACCCTGTATATTTTAATTTTTTATAAAAGACCTTTTTTTCCTGATTCCAAAAATATATAGTTTGTCTACATTTTAATTACAGGAATTGTCATTAAATTAGTTTCAATTCATATTGTTGTCAACGGCATCGTATAATTATTAGTAGAGTGCCTTGGAAAACGATTGCCGGAAAGAGTTTAGTTTTCATTTTCAATAGGGAACTGTTAAGGTAAAATTTGAAACTATACAATTTGGTTATTTTTTAAAATGGGTCATCCAATTGAAGAAAAATCAGAAATGGTCCGCTTATTCTATAAGCATGCCAGTAATTGACCAAGGGCTCAACGTCAATACCGTATAACCTATCCAGGAAGACCCACATCATGCGTTGGCACAATAGGATACGTAGTGCGGTTGAGTTAAGACACATTCTCGAACGTAAGAAGTAGTAAGTAGCTGATTATGGAGAGTTCTGACTCAGTGGTGCTGGTGGTGCAATTTACGATCTAACCCAGGTGGTGCAGGTGGTGCGTTTTACGATCTAACCCAAGTGGTGCTGGTGGTGCGTTTTATGATCTAACCCAGGTGGTGCAGGTGGTGCGTTTTATGACCTAACCCGGGTGGTTCGGTGGTGCTGTTTACAAAATAACCCGAAATTAAACCCGACTTTTTACGATCTAACCCAAGTGCTTTCATGAGGCGGCTTCTTATCTAACCCTAATTTGAACCTGAATATTTATGAACTGACCCGAGATAAAACCCGACTTTTTACGACCTAACCCGGATGCTTTCGCGAGGCGGCTTCTCATCTAACCCTAATTTGAACCTGAATATTTATGAACTGACCCGAGATAAAACCCGACTTTTTATGATTTAACCTTAGTGAAACGCCGCTGCTAAAGCGGGATAATTAAACCCCAATTTTTATAAGCCATCCTTAAACCCAACTTTTTACGATGCGACCTGAGCCATCCTTAAACCAGACTTTTTATTATTTCCCCTTAGTTGAAACGCCGCTGTTAAAGCGGTATAGTAAAAAACATTATTTATATTTTCTAACTTAGTGAAACGCCGCTGCTAAAGCGGGATAATTAAACCCCAATTTTTATAAGCCATCCTTAAACCCAACTTTTTACGATGCGACCTGAGCCATCCTTAAACCAGACTTTTTATTATTTCCCCTTAGTTGAAACGCCGCTGTTAAAGCGGTATAGTAAAAAACATTATTTATATTTTCTAACTTAGTGAAACACCGCTGGCGGATAGTAAAGCGGGATAATTAAATCCCAATTTTTATAAGCCATCCTTAAACCCAACTTTTTATGATCTGACCCGAGATAAAACCCGACTTTTTATGATTTAACCTTAGTGAAACGCCGCTGCTAAAGCGGGATAATTAAATCCCAATTTTTATAAGCCATCCTTAAACCCAACTTTTTACGATCCGACCTGAGCCATCCTTAAACCAGACTTTTTATTATTTCCCCTTAGTTGAAACGCCGCTGTTAAAGCGGTATAGTAAAAAACATTATTTATATTTTCTAACTTAGTGAAACGCCGCTGGCGGGTAGTAAAGCGAAATAAATCCCTAATTTATATGGTCTAACAAGATAAGTATAATAAAGCGGTACATTTGTCACCACAATAATTATTTATACCTAAATGATCCTCTCAAACCCTCTGCCGACTCGATTTAAAAAGAAAGGGACATAAACCTTTATTTATTATTCCGAAGGACCCTCATTAAAATTCAGTAGCATATCTAATAATTGTTTTCAATTTTTGCACCACTTATAGAAATACAATAAAATAATTACCATCTAGAACCATTAACTAGCGATTTCTTTGTACTGGAAATGGATAAATTATAGGACTATCTTGTAATGAGAACAGAGTAATAAAAAGTAAATAAAACTTAAATACGTATAAAATACCAAGCAGGTATAGGTACTATACAACTTGTGTTCGCCATCAGGTAAAAGCCCTCATAATGCTTTTATAAAAATTTCGGATAATATCATAATATAAGTAAATAGGGTACAATTTCAGGAAAAAAGTAAAAAAAATTAATTCACAGTGTAAAATTGTAGTTAAATGGATTGTAAATACGAAATAATATAAAAAGCTACCTTTTGTTTGCGATGATGTATGCACAATAACTCTATATTATTCGGTCCTTAAACTGAAAATACCCACTAGATAGGTATCATAAGCTGTATTTGTCATCAGGTAGAACCCCCAATAAAATTATGAATATCAGGCGTAGGCAACAATAAGCAAATCACGTTGGTTTTTTAATTTATTATTAATCTGGCTAACTTAAGAAACTCACAATATAACGACCATCCAAAAAAATCATAATACATTACTGGGTGTGAAAGCAATTGCGCTGCAAAATATAGTGTATACCGACTCTGAGGTAGTTAATTAAAATCCCAATTAGCGCTAAAAAAAAATCAATTAGATATTTACTTTAGATATTTTAATAAAAAAATTCAATATTATTAGCGTCACCTACGCATAGGGTTAAAAAGTATGAGAAACTTTGTGAATATCATTTCCCGTGATTCTCTCGACCACCACATCGATGTCACATTTCAATATTCTCACCAACATTTAACTTTTGAAATTAGCATAATAACAAATCCTTTACAATGAATTAAACAAACGCATACATAATTTTAAAATCACATAATAAGAATATAAGCTAAAATCTAACAAGTTCGGACTACTCGAATGACGTCAGTTTACATCTGTAGAGAATACCCAACTCTCGAATCATAAAAAATGGTCAAACTTTGTCGGCAAATACCCTTCTATGATGCAGGGGAAGGACAGGTAACTCGAGATGTTTATAAAGAAACGTTAAAGAACATTATTTGCTTATTTCTAGACTCTTAAAAATTAGATGCAATCGAACAATAAATGTTTTCATCATGTATATTTATGAGTAACACATTACCTTCGACATACATAAATTCAAATTGATAATTACTTGCCTTAGTACTTTTTTAGAAGCTTGAATCATTGCATATAACCGTCTGAGGATACCCAAACTTCCCCTAACATATTTCTCCGCAACCGGGGAAAAAGAGGTAGAAAAAGCAAAATAACAACTCCAAGTGTCTTTGCGAACAATCGGCAATAAAATAGAGTATTTCAGTTTTTAATTTTTCGTAAATAAAAGTTGGTTAGATTAATAGTCTCTGTGAATATAATAACATAAGCAAAGTGATATGCCGTAAATTTAGGAGTACAGTATAAATTATGCCTCTATTAAAATATACCGCAATAACTAACTACCAAAGGATTTTTGATGCTCATAGCATTATCACATTTCCAAAGGCTCTAAATTTTAGAAAAATGTTCTAATAGAATATGTCTATCAATATAAAGTAAAGGTATTGTTAGGTTTTTTTAAAAAATACGACCTACAACAGTCTCTGCTACAGCATGGCTGACTCTGTAGAAACTTCTGTGAAACCATAATAATTATATCAATAATCGAGTCGTCCTTATGATAATATTTTCTTCCAATATCCGACTCCACTATCCATAAAAGTTATGTTAGAAAATTCATAATTGAGCGCATTGTAATTTTTTAAAAAGAAATTCACTTCACACACAAAGATGTAGCCATTCAATTCATGAAAATACTGTTTAAATGTCTATTCCTTCCACGTTTGTCGGAAGAAATACTTTTTTTTTATACTAGTATTTTAGTTGAAAATAAGATCGTAAATCGTCTGTACAAAACAAGCGTCCCTTATGGATTTGAACGAAAATCATAGATTCGACTATTTTCATGAAAAATAAATCTAAGTACGGAATAATGCAGGGAGATTATCTATTTTCTTGGTTTAGAAAGTGATGTAGTTAAGATTTATATCTTAGGAATAAATAAATTATTATTAATCTTTTCGACCTATTTCTCTTGCATATTTAATTTCTTTGATAGTAAGAACTAATCTCTTTATTTCACAAAGTAAAAAAAAGCTAAAGATCGGCGTTGTCAGTCAGGTATAAGAACTGATTTAACACGATGGTTTTTGTACAAACGTTCAAATACAATTGTATGCTTTTTAACCGATTATGTCGGAAAAATGACGTTTTATAGATTAGATATTTAGACGAAGAGGTAGCCTTCTCAATAAAGTATTGATTATTGTCCTGATAGCTAGACAACACTTTTTATGTTAGTCAAAAAAAAATAATTTTTTTCGAACGCTATTACAGGTTTTATCGTTAACTAACAAACATTAAGAGTGAAAAATTACCGTGCAAGATAAAATGTATAGGTTTACTTCATTTTTACATTATTTTACATTCGACAAAGAATAAACATCAATTTATTGTTTATTTTTTGAGGGAGTACTGGATGGTACAACTCTTCTGGTGGGAGAATTGTGCATTTAATTAAACCATCTATATTATTTAGGTTTAATTTGTTACACGCATCTCCTACATACACTTCTGGATGTGATAGTGGAAATTTAGAACTCTTACAGATGTACGGATAGAGGGAACAAACATCGGCGTATTTAATTTTTTCCGTATCTTTTATTTCATAGTATTCGCATGTATTTCCTGTTCGTCCTCCATAAAAAGCATCCCTTGGATTTAGTTTTGTCAAAATTTTATTGTAATGGGTATTAGTATAGGATTTTATCTCTGGATTATTTTTTAATAAATTTCTAAAATCACACTCCCACATTTCATTAACTAAAAAACCGAAATCTTTTAGTCTCATAATTTTTGCCTTTGTGGTTTCATATCTTAAATTTAGCGTTTCTGAGGGGTCCTCGGAAAGAGGATCGTTCCTGCCGAACTTGTAGCATACAGTACATCCATGGAAATAACATCCTTGAAATTCAAATACCTCATTTGTTTCGGAGCAGTAACCATCAACTTTTACACCATTTAAAACAGCTTCTTTACCATTAGCAGCATGTAAGATGTTGATTTTTCTGTGATTCTCGGTCCAAAGTAACCAATCTATGGCAATTTTGCTCTGCCTGTTTCTCCATCGGTATCCATTTTTTGGTATGATTCCTATAGTATTAGGCTTCAAAAAATTTCTTCTAAAAATTGTATTGCATGCTGAAGCAATAGTTGTAGCTTCAGTAAATGGACATACATTGATAGTTTGTATAAGTTGTTCTCTAAACTTTAAACATGATTGCGCAAGGATTTCGACATCCGATACGCAGTAGTCTACCAGATCTCTTTGCATATCGAAACCATCATTTTCATGTTCTACAAACCATTTAAGAAATTTGGCTCTGTCTTCTTCTTTCATACTATCTGAGGAGTAATATTCAATTGATGGTAGAGGTCCTATATAGTTTTCATTTGCCTTTGTATTAAATAGGTGCAGGAAGTAGCCTTTTTTAAAAATATCCTCAAGTCCAAATGCCTTTGGTAGTTTGGCTTAAGGCATAGGGAAATAGTTAAGTGAGTCGATAAATTTTACATTTTCAAGTTGCATCGTAATTATTTTGGTACCTCTCATGATTAACTCAGGTGTAAAATCTGTCTTTGTCATAATGTAGTTTAATATAAACTGGTGATCAAAAGCCTGACCATTATGGGCTATTACAATAATTTCTTTAAAGTTTTTCCTCATTTGTAACAAATGGTTAGTAAATGTTCCCGCTGGGTCTATACCTCTGACTTTTTGTAACTTTAGACCACATTTTTTTACAAGTATCTGCTTCAGAATCCATACACTCATTGCAGTATTGTTTGAAAACACAGAGATTGACTTGATGTAAAAACGTTGAATTTTCCAATAGTTTGTCTTGGCTCGTCTCTAAATCGTAGAATACAAAAAAGATCATCTTTAATCTTAGGTTTTCCCTTATCAGGCCGAATATAACATAGATGATCCTCGGATGCATGTTTATTACAAATTTTACAATAAATTTCACCACATGCATGTACTCTTTTGGCTTTAATGGTTTTTAAACAAATAGAACATAGTTTAATTTGTTCGCATACTGTAAATTTGCCTGACGAATAATCCTTTTTATGATTTTCGTAACAGTTTTGACTTCTAAAAAATCATAGACAGTCCTGGCATTTAATTTTTATTGCTATTTCACAAGCAGAGGCTTGCTGACATGCCTGACAGCTTCCACCACATCGGTGCTCATTTTTGTGATCATATGGGACGTAACACTTTTCACAAAAATAGTTAGAACAAAAAGCTGCTGTCAGCGATGTAATTACATTAAAATGGCTTTTGTAATGTAATAAGTTCAGCCGTTTATTGCTTTCAGTTGAACCTTCAAATATAATATTTCGTCCTTTTGATCCATAGCTATAAACAACTAATTTATATTCTTTTAGATGATTTTGAAATTGTATTAACTCGGGAATTCCACCTCCTGCCTCAGGAATGCTAATTTTAGCTCTCTCCAACAATGATCTTGTTCTTTCGGTTTGAATTTTACTAATATCTCTTCTAACCTTACTGAATTCGGGATCTCTTTTATTATGGGCAATGGCGACTACCAAAGCACGTGGTAAACACAGGTTATCGGTATTTTTAATACTTATAATACCTCGTCGCTTGTCGCATTCCTCGTGAAAGCTGTTATAATTTTTTCCTCTTCCCCCACCAACAGGTAATCTAATAGTTGTCACACTAAGACAAAATGATTCTGTATTAAGACCTGCTGAGTTTGACTGATAAATGCCACTTATAACACTCCAAACATCTTAAAAGGTTATGTCTTTAGCTGCTTTGAAGCGAATCCAACCTTCTCCTCGGTTGAAGTCTTTAGAGCAAAAACTAAAAGCCACACGATCTAAGGGTTGTAGGCCTTCTATAGCGTTTTGAATAATTTGATTAATTCCTTTTTCCACCCAACCAACTGGTTCAACTCCCTGTGGAACAGGTTTTAACTTAAACTCTAGAGTGCGTCCTGTAAGGTTAAATTCTCGTAACTTTTTAACAACGTCTTTAACAATAATAAACTTCTCCATCTTTCTTTTTTTTTTGTTGTTTTATAGTCTACTATCTACCTACATAAAAAAAAAAAACAAGTATATTTTCATATTTTTATCGGTCTTAAGTTCGATTTCAAAAGCACACTCCCACTTTTTGATAATTTCACAGTCTAAGCACATAGATCTTATATTTTTTATTTACGATCAATTCATCTTTATTCGCCAATCGTCTCAAACGAGTCTGCTTTTGAAAGTAATATAGCCTTAGTATTCAGAAAATATTAACGATATCGGAGCCTAAAACATCCTTAACACTAAAAAATCATTGTGTTTCCTAACAAAACCCATCATCTTGTCTATTTAGCTTGCTTTCCTATTGTTTAGCAGGTTAAATAAAATTATTATTTCGCTCTTTTTGTCTGTACTGAATCGTTAGGGGAATACGATTCTAGTCCTATAAGAGAGACAGTTAAAATTTATGTAAGCAATCAGAAATCCTACACTATGAGCTACTTAGTTAAAATTTCATATTTCCTTCCTGGATCAGCTAAAATTTGTGTTGCGTCGGTCAAAATTTATAAAATACGAAAAAAATGCTAGATACATTTTTATCATGACTTTCTATCTAATACCATCTTATTTCAAGGTATAATTCGGTTGTCAAAATGAGAATCTAAAAAATCCTCGTGTTTCCTCACAAAACCCATCATCTTGCCTATTTAGCTTGCTTTTCTATTGTTTAGCAGGTTAAATAAAATTATTATTTCGCTCTTTTTGTGTGTACTGAATCGTTAGGGGGATACGTTTCTAGTTCTATAAGAGAGACAGTTAAAATTTATGTAAGCAATCAGAAATCCTACACTATGAGCTACTTAGTTAAAATTTCATATTTCCTTCCTGGGTCAGGCAAAATTTGTGATGTGTCGGTCAAAATTTATAAAAATACGAAAAAAAATGCTGGATGCATTTTTAGCGTGACTTTCTATTTAATACCATCTTATTTCAAGGTATAATTCGGTTGTCAAAATGAGAATAAAATAATTTTCCCATGGTTTATGCCATCTTAAAAAAGTCAAAAGGTTATATTCTGTAGAGGGTCAGATACATTCAAATTTAAAAAATTTTCTCCAAGAAGAATTTTAAGATAGTATTATAGTAAATAAAAATTCTATACCTCCAATATTTCTTGGAAACATATCGTGTTCTAGCGACATAACCCAAAAGTACCTCTATTCAGAAACGCATCGTACTTTTCTTGTCAAACTTGACTTTGTTGTAATGTTGTATGCAGAGCACTTTGAAAACAAAAATTAGATTAGAAACCGCCGCCTCTTAAGGTATACTTTTTTAGGTCTTACATAGGGTACACTGGTATACAGAACAAATGTCATCTTTAATTGTCTCATTGTCCCATCCATTACATTATTATAATCTTAAAGCACCTGTTACCAGCATTATCTGTTTTTATGGTTTTCATAAAACATAGCGATTACCGATGAAAATTAAACGAAAACTTAATAAATAACTTTTTTTTTCAACTGAAATAGACTGATTTTCGATGGAAAAATGTTACTTATAACTAAAAATGAATATAAGTCATATACGCAATGATATTTAGAATAAATCAATCTTTTCTAAAATTACTATGAAATATTCACAAAATCGTTTCGTTATAACCAAAGTAGCAAGGCTTGCAGATTTCGTATAGAGTTCAAACGCGATACTGAGATGATCTTTTTTTTATATTTTTGTAGGATAATTCACCACTACGTTGTAAGTACTTGAGAGAGGACTTTCTTGAAAAATCCTCAAATTTCTCTGCAATTTTGTTCCTTCTAGAGTTAAATTCACACAGAAAACCCCGTATTCTTATCTTTCAGGTTGGTATATTAAAAAGGGCTTATTAGTATGGTTTAGAAAACAAGCAATATTAATTAACGGATGTTTTTTCGTCGTATGAAGAGTTGAAAAATTTTTTTTTCCACTCCAATGGTTGCGATGCAGAGAGTCGGGTTTCATCATAATCTTTCAGGGTAGCTCAGGTTTGATTGCATGTAGAGAGTCGGGTTTCATCATAATCTTTCAGGGTAGCTCAGGTTTGATTGCATGTACTAAGGTTAGTGCTCCTTGCAATCGGTTTCAGGTTTGACGCGCCCCCCTCAGGTTTGTTCAGGTTTCTCAAGTGTTTGAGAAACCTGAACAAACCTGAACTAACCTGAACTAACCTGAAACCGATTGCAAGGAGCACTAACCTTAGTACATGCAATCAAACCTGAGCTACCCTGAAAGATTATGATGAAACCCGACTCTCTACATGCAATCAAACCTGAGCTACCCTGAAAGATTATGATGAAACCCGACTCTCTGCATCGCAACCATTGGAGTGGAAAAAAAAATTTTTCAACTCTTCATACGACGAAAAAACATCCGTTAATTAATATTGCTTGTTTTCTAAACCATACTAATAAGCCCTTTTTAATATACCAACCTGAAAGATAAGAATACGGGGTTTTCTGTGTGAATTTAACTCTAGAAGGAACAAAATTGCAGAGAAATTTGAGGATTTTTCAAGAAAGTCCTCTCTCAAGTACTTACAACGTAGTGGTGAATTATCCTACAAAAATATAAAAAAAAGATCATCTCAGTATCGCGTTTGAACTCTATACGAAATCTGCAAGCCTTGCTACTTTGGTTATAACGAAACGATTTTGTGAATATTTCATAGTAATTTTAGAAAAGATTGATTTATTCTAAATATCATTGCGTATATGACTTATATTCATTTTTAGTTATAAGTAACATTTTTCCATCGAAAATCAGTCTATTTCAGTTGAAAAAAAAAGTTATTTATTAAGTTTTCGTTTAATTTTCATCGGTAATCGCTATGTTTTATGAAAACCATAAAAACAGATAATGCTGGTAACAGGTGCTTTAAGATTATAATAATGTAATGGATGGGACAATGAGACAATTAAAGATGACATTTGTTCTGTATACCAGTGTACCCTATGTAAGACCTAAAAAAGTATACCTTAAGAGGCGGCGGTTTCTAATCTAATTTTTGTTTTCAAAGTGCTCTGCATACAACATTACAACAAAGTCAAGTTTGACAAGAAAAGTACGATGCGTTTCTGAATAGAGGTACTTTTGGGTTATGTCGCTAGAACACGATATGTTTCCAAGAAATATTGGAGGTATAGAATTTTTATTTACTATAATACTATCTTAAAATTCTTCTTGGAGAAAATTTTTTAAATTTGAATGTATCTGACCCTCTACAGAATATAACCTTTTGACTTTTTTAAGATGGCATAAACCATGGGAAAATTATTTTATTCTCATTTTGACAACCGAATTATACCTTGAAATAAGATGGTATTAAATAGAAAGTCACGCTAAAAATGCATCCAGCATTTTTTTTCGTATTTTTATAAATTTTGACCGACACATCACAAATTTTGCCTGACCCAGGAAGGAAATATGAAATTTTAACTAAGTAGCTCATAGTGTAGGATTTCTGATTGCTTACATAAATTTTAACTGTCTCTCTTATAGAACTAGAAACGTATCCCCCTAACGATTCAGTACACACAAAAAGAGCGAAATAATAATTTTATTTAACCTGCTAAACAATAGAAAAGCAAGCTAAATAGGCAAGATGATGGGTTTTGTGAGGAAACACGAGGATTTTTTAGATTCTCATTTTGACAACCGAATTATACCTTGAAATAAGATGGTATTAGATAGAAAGTCATGATAAAAATGTATCTAGCATTTTTTTCGTATTTTATAAATTTTGACCGACGCAACACAAATTTTAGCTGATCCAGGAAGGAAATATGAAATTTTAACTAAGTAGCTCATAGTGTAGGATTTCTGATTGCTTACATAAATTTTAACTGTCTCTCTTATAGGACTAGAATCGTATTCCCCTAACGATTCAGTACAGACAAAAAGAGCGAAATAATAATTTTATTTAACCTGCTAAACAATAGGAAAGCAAGCTAAATAGACAAGATGATGGGTTTTGTTAGGAAACACAATGATTTTTTAGTGTTAAGGATGTTTTAGGCTCCGATATCGTTAATATTTTCTGAATACTAAGGCTATATTACTTTCAAAAGCAGACTCGTTTGAGACGATTGGCGAATAAAGATGAATTGATCGTAAATAAAAAATATAAGATCTATGTGCTTAGACTGTGAAATTATCAAAAAGTGGGAGTGTGCTTTTGAAATCGAACTTAAGACCGATAAAAATATGAAAATATACTTGTTTTTTTTTTTTATGTAGGTAGATAGTAGACTATAAAACAACAAAAAAAAAAGAAAGATGGAGAAGTTTATTATTGTTAAAGACGTTGTTAAAAAGTTACGAGAATTTAACCTTACAGGACGCACTCTAGAGTTTAAGTTAAAACCTGTTCCACAGGGAGTTGAACCAGTTGGTTGGGTGGAAAAAGGAATTAATCAAATTATTCAAAACGCTATAGAAGGCCTACAACCCTTAGATCGTGTGGCTTTTAGTTTTTGCTCTAAAGACTTCAACCGAGGAGAAGGTTGGATTCGCTTCAAAGCAGCTAAAGACATAACCTTTTAAGATGTTTGGAGTGTTATAAGTGGCATTTATCAGTCAAACTCAGCAGGTCTTAATACAGAATCATTTTGTCTTAGTGTGACAACTATTAGATTACCTGTTGGTGGGGGAAGAGGAAAAAATTATAACAGCTTTCACGAGGAATGCGACAAGCGACGAGGTATAATAAGTATTAAAAATACCGATAACCTGTGTTTACCACGTGCTTTGGTAGTCGCCATTGCCCATAATAAAAGAGATCCCGAATTCAGTAAGGTTAGAAGAGATATTAGTAAAATTCAAACCGAAAGAACAAGATCATTGTTGGAGAGAGCTAAAATTAGCATTCCTGAGGCAGGAGGTGGAATTCCCGAGTTAATACAATTTCAAAATCATCTAAAAGAATATAAATTAGTTGTTTATAGCTATGGATCAAAAGGACGAAATATTATATTTGAAGGTTCAACTGAAAGCAATAAACGGCTGAACTTATTACATTACAAAAGCCATTTTAATGTAATTACATCGCTGACAGCAGCTTTTTGTTCTAACTATTTTTGTGAAAAGTGTTACGTCCCATATGATCACAAAAATGAGCACCGATGTGGTGGAAGCTGTCAGGCATGTCAGCAAGCCTCTGCTTGTGAAATAGCAATAAAAATTAAATGCCAGGACTGTCTATGATTTTTTAGAAGTCAAAACTGTTACGAAAATCATAAAAAGGATTATTCGTCAGGCAAATTTACAGTATGCGAACAAATTAAACTATGTTCTATTTGTTTAAAAACCATTAAAGCCAAAAGAGTACATGCATGTGGTGAAATTTATTGTAAAATTTGTAATAAACATGCATCCGAGGATCATCTATGTTATATTCGGCCTGATAAGGGAAAACCTAAGATTAAAGATGATCTTTTTTGTATTCTACGATTTAGAGACGAGCCAAGACAAACTATTGGAAAATTCAACGTTTTTACATCAAGTCAATCTCTGTGTTTTCAAACAATACTGCGATGAGTGTATGGATTCTGAAGCAGATACTTGTAAAAAAATGTGGTCTAAAGTTACAAAAAGTCAGAGGTATAGACCCAGCGGGAACATTTACTAACCATTTGTTACAAATGAGGAAAAACTTTAAAGAAATTATTGTAATAGCCCATAATGGTCAGGCTTTTGATCACCAGTTTATATTAAACTACATTATGACAAAGACAGATTTTACACCTGAGTTAATCATGAGAGGTACCAAAATAATTACGATGCAACTTGAAAATGTAAAATTTATCGACTCACTTAACTATTTCCCTATGCCTTAAGCCAAACTACCAAAGGCATTTGGACTTGAGGATATTTTTAAAAAAGGCTACTTCCTGCACCTATTTAATACAAAGGCAAATGAAAACTATATAGGACCTCTACCATCAATTGAATATTACTCCTCAGATAGTATGAAAGAAGAAGACAGAGCCAAATTTCTTAAATGGTTTGTAGAACATGAAAATGATGGTTTCGATATGCAAAGAGATCTGGTAGACTACTGCGTATCGGATGTCGAAATCCTTGCGCAATCATGTTTAAAGTTTAGAGAACAACTTATACAAACTATCAATGTATGTCCATTTACTGAAGCTACAACTATTGCTTCAGCATGCAATACAATTTTTAGAAGAAATTTTTTGAAGCCTAATACTATAGGAATCATACCAAAAAATGGATACCGATGGAGAAACAGGCAGAGCAAAATTGCCATAGATTGGTTACTTTGGACCGAGAATCACAGAAAAATCAACATCTTACATGCTGCTAATGGTAAAGAAGCTGTTTTAAATGGTGTAAAAGTTGATGGTTACTGCTCCGAAACAAATGAGGTATTTGAATTTCAAGGATGTTATTTCCATGGATGTACTGTATGCTACAAGTTCGGCAGGAACGATCCTCTTTCCGAGGACCCCTCAGAAACGCTAAATTTAAGATATGAAACCACAAAGGCAAAAATTATGAGACTAAAAGATTTCGGTTTTTTAGTTAATGAAATGTGGGAGTGTGATTTTAGAAATTTATTAAAAAATAATCCAGAGATAAAATCCTATACTAATACCCATTACAATAAAATTTTGACAAAACTAAATCCAAGGGATGCTTTTTATGGAGGACGAACAGGAAATACATGCGAATACTATGAAATAAAAGATACGGAAAAAATTAAATACGCCGATGTTTGTTCCCTCTATCCGTACATCTGTAAGAGTTCTAAATTTCCACTATCACATCCAGAAGTGTATGTAGGAGATGCGTGTAACAAATTAAACCTAAATAATATAGATGGTTTAATTAAATGCACAATTCTCCCACCAGAAGAGTTGTACCATCCAGTACTCCCTCAAAAAATAAACAATAAATTGATGTTTATTCTTTGTCGAATGTAAAATAATGTAAAAATGAAGTAAACCTATACATTTTATCTTGCACGGTAATTTTTCACTCTTAATGTTTGTTAGTTAACGATAAAACCTGTAATAGCGTTCGAAAAAAATTATTTTTTTTTTACTAACATAAAAAGTGTTGTCTAGCTATCAGGACAATAATCAATACTTTATTGAGAAGGCTACCTCTTCGTCTAAATATCTAATCTATAAAACGTCATTTTTCCGACATAATCGGTTAAAAAGCATACAATTGTATTTGAACGTTTGTACAAAAACCATCGTGTTAAATCAGTTCTTATACCTGACTGACAACGCCGATCTTTAGCTTTTTTTTACTTTGTGAAATAAAGAGATTAGTTCTTACTATCAAAGAAATTAAATATGCAAGAGAAATAGGTCGAAAAGATTAATAATAATTTATTTATTCCTAAGATATAAATCTTAACTACATCACTTTCTAAACCAAGAAAATAGATAATCTCCCTGCATTATTCCGTACTTAGATTTATTTTTCATGAAAATAGTCGAATCTATGATTTTCGTTCAAATCCATAAGGGACGCTTGTTTTGTACAGACGATTTACGATCTTATTTTCAACTAAAATACTAGTATAAAAAAAAAGTATTTCTTCCGACAAACGTGGAAGGAATAGACATTTAAACAGTATTTTCATGAATTGAATGGCTACATCTTTGTGTGTGAAGTGAATTTCTTTTTAAAAAATTACAATGCGCTCAATTATGAATTTTCTAACATAACTTTTATGGATAGTGGAGTCGGATATTGGAAGAAAATATTATCATAAGGACGACTCGATTATTGATATAATTATTATGGTTTCACAGAAGTTTCTACAGAGTCAGCCATGCTGTAGCAGAGACTGTTGTAGGTCGTATTTTTTAAAAAAACCTAACAATACCTTTACTTTATATTGATAGACATATTCTATTAGAACATTTTTCTAAAATTTAGAGCCTTTGGAAATGTGATAATGCTATGAGCATCAAAAATCCTTTGGTAGTTAGTTATTGCGGTATATTTTAATAGAGGCATAATTTATACTGTACTCCTAAATTTACGGCATATCACTTTGCTTATGTTATTATATTCACAGAGACTATTAATCTAACCAACTTTTATTTACGAAAAATTAAAAACTGAAATACTCTATTTTATTGCCGATTGTTCGCAAAGACACTTGGAGTTGTTATTTTGCTTTTTCTACCTCTTTTTCCCCGGTTGCGGAGAAATATGTTAGGGGAAGTTTGGGTATCCTCAGACGGTTATATGCAATGATTCAAGCTTCTAAAAAAGTACTAAGGCAAGTAATTATCAATTTAAATTTATGTATGTCGAAGGTAATGTGTTACTCATAAATATACATGATGAAAACATTTATTGTTCGATTGCATCTAATTTTTAAGAGTCTAGAAATAAGCAAATAATGTTCT
Source organism: Polydrusus tereticollis (assembly GCA_963920685.1). Classification (NCBI taxonomy): domain Eukaryota; kingdom Metazoa; phylum Arthropoda; class Insecta; order Coleoptera; family Curculionidae; genus Polydrusus; species Polydrusus tereticollis. Next base: position 120,688,584 of record OY987330.1, read on the forward strand.
TTAACGTTTCTTTATAAACATCTCGAGTTACCTGTCCTTCCCCTGCATCATAGAAGGGTATTTGCCGACAAAGTTTGACCATTTTTTATGATTCGAGAGTTGGGTATTCTCTACAGATGTAAACTGACGTCATTCGAGTAGTCCGAACTTGTTAGATTTTAGCTTATATTCTTATTATGTGATTTTAAAATTATGTATGCGTTTGTTTAATTCATTGTAAAGGATTTGTTATTATGCTAATTTCAAAAGTTAAATGTTGGTGAGAATATTGAAATGTGACATCGATGTGGTGGTCGAGAGAATCACGGGAAATGATATTCACAAAGTTTCTCATACTTTTTAACCCTATGCGTAGGTGACGCTAATAATATTGAATTTTTTTATTAAAATATCTAAAGTAAATATCTAATTGATTTTTTTTTAGCGCTAATTGGGATTTTAATTAACTACCTCAGAGTCGGTATACACTATATTTTGCAGCGCAATTGCTTTCACACCCAGTAATGTATTATGATTTTTTTGGATGGTCGTTATATTGTGAGTTTCTTAAGTTAGCCAGATTAATAATAAATTAAAAAACCAACGTGATTTGCTTATTGTTGCCTACGCCTGATATTCATAATTTTATTGGGGGTTCTACCTGATGACAAATACAGCTTATGATACCTATCTAGTGGGTATTTTCAGTTTAAGGACCGAATAATATAGAGTTATTGTGCATACATCATCGCAAACAAAAGGTAGCTTTTTATATTATTTCGTATTTACAATCCATTTAACTACAATTTTACACTGTGAATTAATTTTTTTTACTTTTTTCCTGAAATTGTACCCTATTTACTTATATTATGATATTATCCGAAATTTTTATAAAAGCATTATGAGGGCTTTTACCTGATGGCGAACACAAGTTGTATAGTACCTATACCTGCTTGGTATTTTATACGTATTTAAGTTTTATTTACTTTTTATTACTCTGTTCTCATTACAAGATAGTCCTATAATTTATCCATTTCCAGTACAAAGAAATCGCTAGTTAATGGTTCTAGATGGTAATTATTTTATTGTATTTCTATAAGTGGTGCAAAAATTGAAAACAATTATTAGATATGCTACTGAATTTTAATGAGGGTCCTTCGGAATAATAAATAAAGGTTTATGTCCCTTTCTTTTTAAATCGAGTCGGCAGAGGGTTTGAGAGGATCATTTAGGTATAAATAATTATTGTGGTGACAAATGTACCGCTTTATTATACTTATCTTGTTAGACCATATAAATTAGGGATTTATTTCGCTTTACTACCCGCCAGCGGCGTTTCACTAAGTTAGAAAATATAAATAATGTTTTTTACTATACCGCTTTAACAGCGGCGTTTCAACTAAGGGGAAATAATAAAAAGTCTGGTTTAAGGATGGCTCAGGTCGGATCGTAAAAAGTTGGGTTTAAGGATGGCTTATAAAAATTGGGATTTAATTATCCCGCTTTAGCAGCGGCGTTTCACTAAGGTTAAATCATAAAAAGTCGGGTTTTATCTCGGGTCAGATCATAAAAAGTTGGGTTTAAGGATGGCTTATAAAAATTGGGATTTAATTATCCCGCTTTACTATCCGCCAGCGGTGTTTCACTAAGTTAGAAAATATAAATAATGTTTTTTACTATACCGCTTTAACAGCGGCGTTTCAACTAAGGGGAAATAATAAAAAGTCTGGTTTAAGGATGGCTCAGGTCGCATCGTAAAAAGTTGGGTTTAAGGATGGCTTATAAAAATTGGGGTTTAATTATCCCGCTTTAGCAGCGGCGTTTCACTAAGTTAGAAAATATAAATAATGTTTTTTACTATACCGCTTTAACAGCGGCGTTTCAACTAAGGGGAAATAATAAAAAGTCTGGTTTAAGGATGGCTCAGGTCGCATCGTAAAAAGTTGGGTTTAAGGATGGCTTATAAAAATTGGGGTTTAATTATCCCGCTTTAGCAGCGGCGTTTCACTAAGGTTAAATCATAAAAAGTCGGGTTTTATCTCGGGTCAGTTCATAAATATTCAGGTTCAAATTAGGGTTAGATGAGAAGCCGCCTCGCGAAAGCATCCGGGTTAGGTCGTAAAAAGTCGGGTTTTATCTCGGGTCAGTTCATAAATATTCAGGTTCAAATTAGGGTTAGATAAGAAGCCGCCTCATGAAAGCACTTGGGTTAGATCGTAAAAAGTCGGGTTTAATTTCGGGTTATTTTGTAAACAGCACCACCGAACCACCCGGGTTAGGTCATAAAACGCACCACCTGCACCACCTGGGTTAGATCATAAAACGCACCACCAGCACCACTTGGGTTAGATCGTAAAACGCACCACCTGCACCACCTGGGTTAGATCGTAAATTGCACCACCAGCACCACTGAGTCAGAACTCTCCATAATCAGCTACTGTAGTATATTTTACAACAAGTGAGAAAAATGACATACTTCTCCTGAGCCCAGGAGTTTGTTGGCACGAGCCGAAGGCGAGTGCCGCAAATCAAGTGAGGGAGAAATATGTGATTTTCTCACGTGTCGTACACTGTACTTTTTCTACGGATGCGTTGTTTTTATGTGTTCAAAACGAGGTTCAGAATTAAAATACATAATACATATTACATTGACTCATTTTTATATTTTACTTAAAATTGTAATAATTAACAGTTATATTTGAACAATTTAGGAAATAATCAATATTTAACAAATCTGAACTTTACTGTTTTAGTATAAAGCTGGATTTATAAACTCGAAAAGTTGGCGAGGTTGAGGTTCAGTTGGTGTTGGAAATAGGAGTTCAATTTAAACTAAAGGGAACACTCAGTTCCATTTATACACTCGTTCAAGTTGTTCATGTAAAGCTCATGTAAGGTTCGAAAACTTCCCGGGTAGTTCGAGACAACCAATTTTTATGCTCGGAGTTCGGAATATCTAACCTCATAAACTTGGTCATAACTTCAACCTCACCAACTTTTTGAGTTTATAAATCCAGCTTAACAAACAACAATAAAACTATTCCCGTTTGGCAAGGTAACAGCAATAATAATTGTGCAGTGTTTCGGTCGTGTTGTTATGGAAACGCCGTAGTTAATTTAGTTTATCGTTATTTATGTATTTATTTACTTGTTTGCATTTTTTTGAGACACTACAATAGTTTATTTATATTTGTAGTATAAAATGTTCTTCCTATAACGTGTTTCATTTTATTTTGACATTGACAGTTCCATATCATCTACTCATAATTATTATTGTATGTGGCCGTTTACAATAATTAATCGAAACTAATTTAATGACGGTTCCTGCAAATAAAATATGGAAAAATTATATAATTTTAGAATTAGGAAAGAAAGGTCTTTTATAAAAACACAAAATATATAGGGTGTTTCATTAGAAAAAGAAACAATTTGTTAGTTTTTATTGGCTATCAGATCGTGTTTTGTTTCTTTTTTAAATATTTTCTGTCAGTTTAGATAAAACCCCACGACTCCTACATTTTAAGTTTTCTTATAACGAACCCTGTAGATAGGACCAAAAATATCTCTGAAAACCCTGTACAAAAGTTAATTTTATAGCAGAAACGTATCATATTTTTTTTAGATGAAGCAGTTAAACAGTCAACTTTTTTGGTAATTACCTTGTTCCTTATCGCGCGAACTTAGATGTGCAAATATTTTTGACAAGAAATAATAATAAAATTGGTCATACGCACGCCACTGGTTGTGTCAATTTATTAAAATTTTGTATTTGGTCATTTTGAGGGATGCCAAATAGATTTTTGATATTAGTTTTGAAATAAAATAATCCCTGAAGGTACTTGACTCTTTAAATTATTATTTTAAATCCCCTATAAAACCGTACGACAATAGTTAACTAAAATCATACGTAAACATATAATACCTATCTAAATTCAAGAAATAATAATGTATAATATTTTAATGCTGGTAAATATTTAGAACTTATTTCGCCGTTTTCTTTGGCTCTAGAAGAAAATTTATTTGTTTTAAATTTCAAGCTTTAACAGAAAAAAAATATAATATACAGGGTGTTTCAACAAGGACTGAACAGGGTTTTTTTTTTACTTTCCCTGTATTTTTGGAAAAACCCAAAATAGCCAATCGATGTCTTATTTTTTCTGATAGAATTTAAAGAAATCTCACCAAGAAAGAAAATTAGGGTAAAAACTAATGACTTCCGCCATGGATGTAGCGTTTTTTAAATGAAACACCTCATTTTTAATATGATTTTTGGGAAAGTCACATTCTTTACTTCTATTTTGGTGAACATTTTTAATATTGCGATAGCCGCTTTTATTGCATATAACACCGGTGTTTCAAACATACGGTACGTAACTTAAGGGGGTGATTCCTTATGATATTTTAAGAAAAAAGGTTTATGTGAGCATATGTCCGGAGTTGCCCCGATTTTGATTAACAGAGTGTTAAATTTTATTAAAAAAAAATTGGGTTTTAAAATTTTTTTAAATATCCTTTTCCGGATTTTATTCAAATTTGATAACGTTACTCATAATGATAAGGGGCTTAACTAGCCCCAACTAGATTAAATTAATTAAGTCCAGTGGCGTCCCGGGGAGCACCTTAGCGAATATTATTGACAAAGAAATGTACGCCGCTGACTTTTTTTAAATTTTGATATTTTTTTTTCGGATTTACCAACTAATAATACAACATCTTTGTTCCTAGAATTGTTTTCGTATCTTGCTTCGTTTTCGAGAGAAAAAAAAACACTTTATTGCATGTACAAAAAAAATACCTATGTATTTCAAAGTTAAATAAAATATGAGGTAAAGGTAGGTTTTGATGTTTCGTCAATAACAAGTCAAAAATGAGTAACTTTACTAACGCTGAAATTGCCTAGATGCATTTCAATTATAGCCTAGCAAATGGAAATGCTGAAGAAACTCGGCGAATTTATCAGTTAGAAGGGGCTATACTTTGAGAGTAGAAGGTGATCCTTCAACTAGTGGCAGAAAGGTAGCAGTGCAACTTCCAATAATTTGATTTTAGTAGGTGGTTGCTGCATACAGTAACACATAACAACAGTTTTTACCGATCATTTTATTTACTGATGAGGCCTCTCTTTCAAAAGAAGCTCTTATGAAATTTCATAACGAACATTTTGGGCGGACAATAATCCTTACAAAATTGGAAAAGCAACAATTTTCGGTGAATGTATTGGGCAGGGATCATTGGCAACTATCTTATTGGACTATTGGACCATACTTTTTACCACCTTGATTAGTGAAAACTCCTATACGCGGTTTCTATCTGAAGAACTTGACGTTCTGTTAGGAGACGTACCTCTACAAATAAAAACTAATATGTGGTTCATGCACGACGGTACACTAGCTTATTTTAGCCTAGTTGCTCGTCAATACCTCGACAACACTTTTTTTAATTGCTGGAATAGACGCGCAGGTCCCCAAAGGTTGGCCAGCTCGAAGTGTCGACTTGAATCCCCTGGACTATTATTTATGAGGTCCCTAAAGTCTCTTGTATACAAGCAACACCTTCTCAAAAACAAGGAGGTGTTGATACAAGACGCCTGTACTAGATGAAAATAACTTAAGAATTCGAATTATTGATAATTGCAATCCGATACGAAATAATGCAGGCATTTTTGAACGTATAAGAGAATAAATGGTGAGACGATTGCAATATTATAAGTTGGTACATCCGAAAAAAAATATTTAAATTAGAAAAAAGTCAGTGGCGTACATTTTTTGTCAATAATATTCGTTAAGGTGCTCCCCGGGACGCCACTGGACTTAATAAGATTAATCTAATTAGGAATTATGTTATGAATAACAGTACCAATTTTTAATAAAATTGAGAAAAGGATATTTAAAGAAATGATAAAAAAACGATTTTTTTTGTAAACATTACCACCCTATATACAGTGTCACCATTAAAGTCCGCACCATATGGAACTTTTTTTTATTAATGAGGTTAGTTAAAATTAAATTTCGGCAATCGTTTTTGCTTCAAATTAGACTAAAAATTATATAATCAAATGTCAACATCTGTCATTCGGTATCTGTCAAAAATTACATTTTAATCAAAAAATGCTGAAAAATGGCATTGTTTTACCGAATTTCAAAAAATTTTATTAGAAAAAGTTGTTTCTAGTACAATTCTTGGCCTAAATACAAAGTTTCAGTTTTCTAGCTCAAAGTTGATTTTTTTGCCATTTTTTCTAATTAACTTTTTTTTTATTTAATGTAAGTTCGCTTAATAGATATTAAACTATTTGCTTATACCATACTCAATATTTTATTTAGTTTGTATGAGCTTTTTTTTACTAGAATGCCATTTTTTTTCAAAATTTAAAATTAGAGGGAAAAAAATTTGACACAAGTGGTGCAAAGTTATCCTAATTTAAAAATTTTAACAGATAGACGTCAGATATTCAATTTTTTTGATAGTACATACACCTAAGAAGTTTAAAAAACTTATAATAAAATTCCCAGATATCAGATTAGTTCAAAATTTAGACACATTTTCTTTTTATCCATAATAAAATATCAAGGCAATTTTGAATTTTATAAGTAGGCTATGGAAAAAAAAACGAATTAGAGTGCCGAATAAATAAAAGAAATGTCATAAATTTGAATATTTTCGCAAGTTATAGTTTTCAGTGTTATCACCAATGTTGTACATTGAAGAAAAAATAGAAATTGTCTTAATTTGTGGAGAGAATATGCCTCACCGGCAAGTATCTGCCATTTTTAATGAGAGGCATCCAGAAAAAAATTTGCAGCATAGCACTGTTTCAAGAATAATGTCAAAATTTAGAGAAACTGGATCTGTTCAAAATAATTTTAAGAAACCTCACGCGGCAAGTAAATACGATGAAGCAGCACAACTTGATGTTTGTTTAACTGTTATTGACCACGGTCAAACTAGTGTAACCAAGATAAGTGATTCAACAGGGTGCAAGAGGGAAAGCGTTAGAAAAATTCTTCAGAAAAATCGATTTCGGGCATATAAACCCAAGTTTATAAACACATTAAAAGAACGCGATTTTGATATCCGACTTGATTTTTCGTTTTGGTATCAGGGACAATATGAGGAGAATATTCTTTTTCCATACAAGATATTATGGACAGATGAAGCCACTTTCTCTTCGAATGGTACCGTGAGCTCACAAAATTGCCGATGGTGGTCCCAAGAAAATCCTAACTTCACAATTGAATGTCGCGACCAGTATCATTTTAAAACCAATGTTTGGTGTGGAATTTTGAAAGATGAGCTTATTGGACCATACTTCTTTAGAGTAAACTTAACTGGTGAAAGGTACCTGAATTTTCTTGATAACGAGATTACCGAAGTTTTGGATAACATGCCCTTACACCATAGACATAACTTATGGTATCAGCTTGATGGTGCACCCATACATCAAACTGTACCAGTAAAAGAACGCATAAACCAATTATTTCAAAACAGAGTTATAGGGCGTGATAGAGAATGTCACTGGCCACCCAGGTCGCCTGACATAACCCCACTAGACTTTTTTCTGTGGGGTTATCTTAAGCAGAAAGTTTATAAGAATCGACCGTTTAGAAATATCGAGCATTTGGAACAAACGATAAGACAGTGTTGTGCCGATAAAAGACCAAGCTTTTTACAAAATGCTGTCAAAGACGTTTATAGACGGACGGGTGTTTGTATAGAGCGAGAAGGACGTCACACTGAAATGTGAAATTTATATTGCTTTTGTGTTACCTATTTAAAATGATTAAAGTTCCTTTTAGTTCCTTTTAATAATAATGATAGTTTTAAGTATAAAATAAAATTTTTATCAAATATTTAGATGTATTTGTCATTTGAAAAACGAAACATCTGACGTCTATCTGTTAAAATTTTTAAATTAGGATAACTTTGCACCACCTGTGTCAAATTTTTTTGCCTCTAATTTTAAATTTCGAAAAAAAATGGCATTCTTGTAAAAAAAAGCTCATACAAACTAAATAAAATATTGAGTATGGTATAAGCAAATAGTTTAATATCCATTAAGCGAACTTACATTAAATAAAAAAAAAGTTAATTAGAAAAAATGGCAAAAAATCAACTTTGAGCTAGAAAACTGAAACTTTGTATTTAGGCCAAGAATTGTACTAGAAACAACTTTTTCTAATAAAATTTTTTGAAATTCGGTAAAACAATGCCATTTTTCAGCATTTTTTGATTAAAATGTAATTTTTGACAGATACCGAATGACAGATGGTGACATTTGATTATATAATTTTTAGTCTAATTTGAAGCAAAAACGATTGCCGAAATTTAATTTTAACTAACCTCATTAATAAAAAAAAGTTCCATATGGTGCGGACTTTAATGGTGACACTGTATGTAGGGGAGAGTAGGTAGACTTGATCCCGCGGTAAACTTGATCCCTCTTTTAAATTTCGCGGTCAAATGTTCTTTGTTAGTTTTGTTGGCAGCAATGAGTATGTCACATCAACTGTGAGTAACCAAATAACATTTGACGGTGTCGCAACTGATTTCTCTGATTGTAAGACAACTTTTGTTTCTTCTGCATGTGGAACATTTTTTACGGTAAGTAATATTTTCTTTTTAGTTCAGTATCTCTAAATGAGACAGAGTTTTTTGGTTCATAGCTGCTTTATGTTGTTTCTTAGAAGTATTTTAATTTAACTTGGGGCTGAGTTCTTGAGGTTAGGTTTTTGATGTCGACAGTTTAAAAATTTATTGTGCCGTCGGCATAGTTGATCCCACCTCCACGAGGGAAACATGATCGTAGGATCAAGTCTCCCTTATTGAGTTCTATTTCAAATACATTTTAGCGTTTTGTGGAAATGACATTTGTATTTATTTCAGATGCCAAAGAAATATAAACCGAAATATGGTGCACAAAAACGAGTGCCGCCTGACTCTCATACTGTCGCCGCAGCTGTGGCAGCAGTGAAAGACGGGGCATCCTATAAAGGCACTGCCAAAAAATTTAAAACGAATGTGATGACACTCAAGAGGGTAGTTAGAACGGGGGAAGAGCACTTTCCTGGGTTTACCAAAGCACAAGTCTTTACTAGTGAAGAAGTAGAGCAACTTGCTAATTACCTTCTCTATGCATCTCGTCTGAATTACGGTTTAACACTAATGAAGTTTCGGGAACTTGCCTTTGAGTTTGCTGACGCGAATCACACTTGGAATGTAAATAAAAGAGCGGGTCGAGATTGGGCAAGAAACTTAATGGATAGTTGGATAGGAACAGTAACCTGTCTCTCCGAAGTCCTGAGCTGATTAGCCTTGCTCGTAGCACAGCATTTAATAAACGTACAGTGAATACTTTTTTTGAGAAACTTAAAGCTGCAACGGAAAAACATCATTTTACGCCTGAAAAAATTTGAAATCTTGATGAAACGGGTGTGACCACTGTTCACAGACCTTTTAAAATAATAGGAGAGAAGGGTGCTAAACAGGTAGCAAAAGTTACATTGGGTGAGGGCAGCTTGTAACAGTTTGTTCTGCAGTCAATGCCTGTGGCAACCATATTCCCCCCTTTCTTATTTTACCACGAGTTAACTGGCAAGATCGCATGCTTCAAGGTGCACCCGCGGGCTCTGCAGGAGCTACCCACCTATCTGGGTGGATGACAAAAGAAAACTTTCTAAAGTATCTAGAACACTTTAAGAAACATTCCAATTGCAGCGTCGACAACAAGCACTTAGTTATTCTTGATAATTATGATAGTAATGTTAATCTTAAGGGTCTGGTCCTATTAACGCTGCCACCACATACTTCACATAAGCTGCAGCTGCTTGATTGGACTGTTTTTGTACCACTGAAAACATACTACAACTCTGCTGCATCTGACTGGATGACCAATCATCCAGAGAAAAATCTAATAATTTACGACATTGCAGGCCTCCTTGGACAAGCCTATCCCAAAGCCTTTTCACCAGCGACATCCCAAGTGGTTTTCGAGTTTCTGGGATTTCCCCATTTACCTCTGGTATTTTTTAGAGATAATGAGTTTTTTACGAGTTTAGTGACTGAAAGGCCAAACCGGATGGAAACCTTAGATCCTGTGAATCCAGAATTGTCTTCAGTACCGTCATTTAGTTCTAAGCCCGGTTCATCTGGTCAGCTCCAACAATCGCCAATTGCTAATTTTTCATCAACAGTAATCTCTCCCATGGAAGTCCGACCATTCCCAAAAGCCCCGCCGAGGGCCGAGAATCAAACAAAAGGCCTGAAGCGTGGTCGATGCAGGATATTAACTGAGACTCCTGAAAAAGTCGAGCTGGAAGCAGAACGTGCAAAACGTGAAAAAAAGGCGTCTTGTGTTACGAACAATTTAACAAAAAGAGGGGAAAAATTGGAAGTGAGAAGACCTAAAAAAAAAGAAAGAGGATGGGAAGTTTAAAAGCGACAGTTCAGAAGATGAAGATGTTTGGGAGGCTAGCGACGACAGCTTAGACGATGTTGAGCAGTTTGAAGAGTCTGATAATTCTGAAGGGGATGAGAATGAATTCTTTGAGATGTGCAATCCCAAACTTAAGGACTTTATGTTTGTTGAGTTTGGCGGAAAGAAAAGAAAGACATATTTTGTGGGAGAAGTGACCGAAGCCGACAGATCAGCCTCCGAAATTTTTGTAAACTTTCTAAGAAAAAAAAAGAAGCACTTTCACTTTCGTGCGATTAGAGACGAGGGGCTTGTGCCAAGAGGCAGTGGGAAAAAAAATTCTACCGGTGCCTTTTATAAGACGCGGGTACTACAATTTTAAGATAAATCTTCCAAATGTTTCCATTGGTTAATTTTTTTCTTTTTGAATAAATTTTGTTATAATTATTACGTTAACTCATTACAAAAAAGTTAATTAATTTGCCAGTTTTATTTCCCTCCATGAAATGATTCAAAGCAAGACAACTTACCTGTGAAAAATTAATTTAACGAAACAGCAGTAGGTACGTAAGCAGAAGCAGACATGATCAATTGATCAACTCTCCCAGCAAAGGGGAACAAGTATCCCTGGGGGGGTAGACTTGATCCCCGCTGCAACATGCTTTAAAAAAAAGGTTCTTTCTGCGTAAATAAGAAATATTTTACAGCCTTAAGTTAATGTTTGTGCTAAAGTCGCTATAGTAAATAATGTGGTTCACAGAAATCAAATGTGACTTTCATGATTTGAACATCATTCAAAAAACTTCAAAAGGGATCAAGTCTCCCTACTCTCCCCTATATCAAAAACGGGCAAGCCCGCATACATGTTCAAATAAACTTTTTCTCTTAGAATATCATAAGGAATCACCCGCAACTTACGTACTGTACGATTGGAACACCGGTGTTATGTGTAATTAAAACAGCTATTGCAATATTAAAAATTTTTACCAAAATAGAAGTAAAAAATGTGACTTTTTCGGAAATCATATTAAAAATGGGGCGTTCCATTTAGAAAACGCTACATTCATGGCGTAAGTTGTTCGTTTTTAATTCCAATTTTTTCTTGGTGAGATTTATAAAATCTACTGAAGAAATACATCGATTGGCTATTTTGGGTTTTTCAAAAATACAGGGAAAGTCAAAAATAGGCCTCTGTTCAATCTTCGTTGGAATCTGACGCTTAATTTTAAATGGGATGTACCATTCAGTGCTTATATTATATGAGCGCAGAACTACCGGTTTTTACATAATCGCGGTACAGTCTAATTTTGTCATTAAATTTATGAATAGGTTCTTAAACCATGTAATTATTTATGCACCGTCATTGTTTGACAAATAATTGTTTTTTGATTTGATTAACTGTTTTTCTTTTTCTTCTTCTATCTTAATGAGCGTTAAAAAGGCTACTAGTTTGCTAATTGAAACAATTAGTATACTATCTTTAATAATAAGAAAGTTGCCAATGGTGGACACCTAATTTGGATCAGCTTGCATACCACTAAATTTTTCAAAACTTTGCATATCGCATATCACTAACCGTAAAACCGTTTCAATGCCAGTTTATTATTAAGAAAAATATTTCAGAATGAATTTGATCTACGTCTTGGAACATTTCATAAATTTATCAACAACTTTATCTTTGTGTTCACAGTTTTTACTTTTATTCCGGAAGAGGAACAGTTTTACTTCTTACTTTTGGTCTTTGGGTAATACCATTAGTTTCTTTTATTTTTTAGTCGAAGCCATACTATTCTCTCCGTTCATATTACCTCCGAACAACCGGCTGAAAACGGTGTTTTCATTTCACGGACGGGAAAGATGAATTTCGTCGATCTGGCAGGAAGCGAAATGACAAAAAAGACGCAAAGCGAGGGCAAAACACTAGAAGAAGCCAATAACATAAATAAAAGCCTCATGGTGTTGGGTAAGAATTAATATTTATTTTTAAAGTCATCCATTCAGATAAAAGACAAACTGATAAGTACAGTGCGGAATATAATATGCACTTAAATGTGCGCATATATATGCCTTGTTTGCCTTTAAAATATGCAGATATATGCATTTTTTGACCAAATATGCATACCGGTATGCAATATTTCTTAATTTATTTCAGTAAAATAGGGTGAAGAGTAAAAGTAAACAATTTTTTAACCTGAAATTGTATAAAAAGCATTTATTACTAAATATTTTTTAAAACATTCAACTAAAAAGGATTATCTTCTATCAGTAAAAATATGTTCTTACAAAGAGAAGCTTCTTTCAACATCTACTGATGTAATCGGACAATACCGCAACTTAGGTAGTAAAGTATAAGGCCAAAATATAACTTCGTTGGATGGTTTACGTTCATAGATGCTTTTTACTGCAGTTAAGTATTTAAATCCTTTATTATTTTTTACAGTTACATCCAATTTGTTCCTTACTTGAACCTCTACTTTATAGGGAATTTTATTACATTTAGCGGAAAAGGTTTCAACAATACTAATTGAGTATATTAAATTTAAATTTCTACTCTCTAACGAGGATATTATGTCCGGTATAAAACTGAAATTAACCTTAATAAAAACAAGATATTTAACTACACTTGCATTTTTTAACAACTCTTTACTTTGCACAGCACATTGCGAATCGTCATCTAAATCCAAAATTAGTTCTTTAATGGCTTCGAAATGTTCTGCGTAGAATATTGCGACCTTAATCCATGTTCCCCACCGGGTAATTACAGGTTCTGGTGGTAAACTAACTCCTGGTAATCTCTCCTGATACATCTGCACCCCTATAGGTGCTTTTAGAAACACTTTTTTTCTTTTTTTTTATTAGTGATAAGATATTGTCACTTCGGGATTTGGCTCAGATTGTAGTCTAATTAGAAATAAATTTATTAATTATAAATTAATAAGTTGTAGTATGTAAATAGTTTTCAAAATTGCATTAAAACACCGCTTTACAAAACACCGCGCCTATTAAGCAAAGCCTTCAAGCAATATACTAGACTACTACGGTGTGATCGACGGTGCGTTATCCATTTAACCTACAGACTAAGTGTTGTTTACATTTAAACGCGATTTAATATTAACCCTAGAGAACTTTACTGGTCAACTGCATCGTGGCCGAGTAACTATTTAATAAGGGTGATGCGAATAGGGTTATTTCTTAAACTTAATTTTTTTTTTTTTTTATTATATGGTATTATTACTTTTTTTATTATGCCACACTATTTATAACAACTTATATATTCAGTAAAATCTCTCAATAGCGACCACCTTCGGGAATCAAATGTTGGTCGGTTAATAGAGAAAAATTAAAACAACTGGTCTGCATTTTACAGTGTTTGTTTATTAATAAGTATATCTACATATTATAATATGTAAATAACTTTATCTACTTTCATTTAGTAATATGAATTTTACAGTTCTGTAAATCGTTTTGTAAGGGCATATATTACAGCACTAGTGCTGTAATAGATGCCATTACAGCACTAGTGCTGTAATAGATGCCCTTACAAAACGATTTTTAATAGCAGGTGCATTTTTATTTTTAAAAATGCCTTTTGCCAAATATTTTTATTCATAGATGAAAGTAGATAAAATTTTGTACAATATTCTTGTTGTAAATTCATATAACTACACTCGATGTTTGATTAAACTCGGCTGACGCCGCGTTTAACAACTTTAACATCTCGTGTTGTAATATGAATCTTTCCAACACTTATATCGTAAATATCTATTAAACATTTTTGTTTGTTAATTATTTGTGACTCAAAATTGTTAACATTATTAAAAAAGTCTCTCAAACTTGCGCAAGCGTCAGATAGACTTAACATTTTCGACCCTGGAACAAGTTCAGGTTCCTCTTCCTCGGTCTCAGAGTTGGGAATGGTTTCATCCGTTTCTTGGATCTCTTCAATACACTCGATGATAGTCAATTCTGCACTTTCTGTATTCAAATCGTTATCGATAAAGGTAAATTGTTTTAAGTTCACGAATGTGTCCTTAATGTTAGGAAACAGTTGTGCCAGCGAAATAATATCTTCTTCTTTGAAGTCGTCAATATTATCTGTATTGCACATAAAACCGGCCTTCATATAAAATTTTTTTATTGTCACTGGAGTAATTCCGCCAGGCCGCCACTGTCTATACATGCGTTAAAAGCCTCTTAATAAGGTAGTTTCTGTAGAGCATTTTAAAATTTTGAATCATGCCTTGGTCCAGAGGTTGGAAATGTAAGGTATTATTGGGAGGAAGAAAAATAGGTTTGACATTATCCAGTGTAATTTTGGGATGAGACGTTGCATTATCCAGAAACAATACCACTCTTCTATTCTGCTTAATCTTGGTATCAAATCTGTGAAGCCATGTTGTCATGATGTCTGCTATCATCCACGCTTTCTTATTCGAGACCCATTGGAGAGGTAACTTATCGATATGTGCGCCCTTAAAACATCGAGACATTTTGCTTTTGCGTTGGTTTGCAAAAAGTCGATAGTATTAGTAAGACAGGAGAACAAGTCTCTATAATAGGTATCGCTTGCCGTCCGGTAAAGGCAGCAGATGAATTTAGTAACTCTCTGTGTTGATATTTTAAACCACATTCCATCAAAGTCATTTGGCTCAAGTGTCTCCTTTCGTTGATAAGAAAAATCACTGCGGAAAAAGAGGCAAAAGTCAAAATTGCGCCTACATCGGTGGTGGAAGTCGTAGCCAGGATATAAACAGCTGATCGAACTAATCGATGATCTGACCTTTGTTTCGTTATGTTGTAAGTGCCATTAGTGCGAGTACATAAGGTTTGGTAGATTGTAGATGGTATTAAACTGCATTGATGTTCGAATTCAGTCCTCTTATATTGCAAAAGTCAATTTAGAAGCTGCTAATTTTGGGTCTTTTAACGTCAGTTGTCACACTATATTATCCATTTTGAATATTGTTCGAAGAACCCGCCTGGATGTAGGACTTAACAAGGCATCCTGTGGTCTACATGCAATATTCATCTGGTAAACTCTTTTTTCTGATTAAAAACTACTCCCGAACTGCTGGTTGGAAGAAGCCTTATATCCTTATATAAAATCTTGAAAGCCTGTCTGGCATGCGGATACGTACCGGCGTCTCAACAAGGCAAAGTAGCGGACCTAACACCAAAGACCTATGATGAGCCTAACATCGTTGTTCCTGATAACACTGGAGTGGATAAATTTATATGAGATCGCCATTTAATAAAAATCAGTTTGACCTGGAAATTCAGATGACCTGAATAAGATAATCTTAAAGTCATTAGAGGACAAAGAAATAGCCATGGTTACCTGCTCCTAGACATCGAAAGAGCCTTTAATGATGTCACAACAGACTCACTTGTGAATGCACAACGGAGACGTGCAGTACGGCCAAGCCTAATGTGATTAGATAAAGGGCGTATTTCGTCCTCTCTGGGTGAGTCCACAATTGAAGCTATAGAAGGCGGAGGATGTCCACAAGGTGGCATTCTGTCACCACTCTTGTAACTAGACGACTTGCTGCAACATCTATCCAGAAAAAGCTTTACTTGCCCAGGATACGCCGACGATTTAGCAGTACTCGGACGCAAATTGTCTTAAATGCAGTAATGCAGTAAGCAACTGGTGCAAAAAATAAAAACTGTAAGTCAATGCACAAGACAAAATTTGCCCCTTTTGCAATGCCTAAAACTACCAGGGCTTGGAGGAATATAGATTCCACTTGCCAAGGAAGTAAAATATCTGGATATATATCCTTCGACCAAAAACTCACATAGAAGACACACATCGTGAACACCGCCAAAAGGGCATCGATAGCTCTAGGCAAGTGCAGACGGTTGTGTTGTAAAAACTGGAGGCTAAACCAAAAAATAACTCTATAGCTCTATACAAGGGTAATTTTAGACCCATGGTAACCTATGGGTCAGTGGTGTTATGGCCAAAGACTGAACAGAGCGGAGCAATTAGCCTATTAAGTGGCATGCATAAAGAAGCTTGTCTCAGTGTCACAGGAGTCATGAGAACTACTCCGACCGCAGCCATGGAAGTCTTATTGGACCTACCGTCGCTACACATTTTTGTCCAAAGAGAAGCAAGGTTCCTTTTTATACATACAGCTGCCCATAAGCCGATCTCATGGAGCGAAATACCAATGACTGAAAAGAGAACTAAAGGAGAACCTAATAACGGGTATGCGACGCCATGACCACAAAATATATTATTGATAAGCATTATAACGTAGTGATATCAGACAAAGATGCCTGGGAGAACGGCCTGCCATTAAGTGCGTAATCAGCCTGGTATACAGACGGTTCAAGGACCGAAGAGGGTGTGGGGGTAGAAGTAGCTACGATACACCACTGCCATTGCCATTTTTTTCGACATTCAGGCAACTTTAAACCGCTAAACTCCGCACAGGTAAACTTCAAGCTAGTGTGAGCTCTGAATGACCTGAGTCAACATAAGAGGGTTACTCTAGTCTGGGTTTTAGGACACAGTGGTCATCCGGGAAATGGAAAAGCCGACGAAATGGCCAGACATAGTTCGCACACACACAATCGCACTAATTGGCCCGAAACCGCGTCTTACGGCATTACTAAAGCTAGAGTTAAGCAAGCCGACAAGCAATGGATAACAGTGAAATGTATAGCATCATGGGAGAAAAGCCAGGGCAGAGACGGGCGAAATAGTGCATTAAAAGATCATCGCCTAAACTCACAGATGACATACTTAAGAAGGACAGAAAGTCCGTCAGAGCAGTGGTAGGTCTGTTAGCAGGACTAGGTCTTTAAATTTACCCACTGCCGTCTCCATGAGCAAGCCGTCATGCTCCCGCCCACATTCTAAAATCAGCTGTTTCTAGTGGATCCACGTTTTGACAGGTTTGCATTGTTTTGATATACCGTCTCGGGGTTACACATTACATTAATTTAACGTAGTTTACACTTTTATATGTAAAACCATAAATTATTTGATTAAGTTGCTGTGAAATAGCGAAAAATGCCAAATTCATGATGCGTTCCCGGGTGTAACTCCAAACTATAATGTTTTTCACTGAAAAAATGCTATTTGTTTATAAATAAAAGGGATCCCAAGAGACGATTTAGTATTACGAAAATGTATTAGCGTTTGCATAAGCTTTAAGAAAAGGTTTTTAGTCAGTGAACCCAGGGCAACCAGAAGACTTGATGGTATATAACACTAGAACAGTGTAGTGTAGGTACCTCTTTTATAATATTTTGGTATATTCTTTAAATTGTTATTAGGCAATAAGAATATACAGTGAGAATATAAAGGTTGGAACAAATTCATCTAAAATGCATGTGTTTCTTTTTCGAAGAAACGCTCGGACCCGTCAATCTTTTATTTTTGTTGTGCATTTTCTGAAGCTTATTTCATGTATACGGGTTGTCCGAAAAACAAGTTATGACGGTTTACTTTATTTTTTCAAATGGATACCCCCCTATTTTATAATATTCTTCTGTATTCTACATAAAATTCTAAGCATATTTCGTAAAATATGTCTTATACTTAAATTCAGCCGTCTGCGAGAAAACTGCGTTTTAACTTAAAACAACACATTATTTATTAGCGAAAAGAAACGAAAATTCAAAAGAAACTAAAAGTCACTTTATCAAATGTTGGAAATTACCTTCACTAATAGTCTGGCAGCACGCGAGACGATCTCTAAATTCTTGCAGAACGCTATCAACGACGTAAGGTTCTATCAATCTTATTTCGCCTCTTATTCTGCTCTTTAAATATTCAATATTGTTTGGTCGGTTAACATATTATACCTTAGACTTAAGATAACACCACCAAAAAATCTAAAGGGGTAAAATCTGGAGATCTGATCGGCCATTCACTTGGACATCATCGGCCAATCCATCGTTCGGGAAAAACTGTATTGAGGTACTCACATACACGGCGGGTGTAATGGACCAGAGCTCCGGTGTATCAGGATCTTCTGGATTAGGGTATAATGTGGCAAGGCACGGTACTAGATAATTTTCTAAAAATTCTAAATATGTTTCACCTATCAAATTTCCGTCAATAAAAAGGGTTCCAAAATTCTGTTCTCAACAACGCCGACCCAAACATTAACTTTTTGGGGATACTGGGTCTGATTGGATAATCCAGCGTGGATTTTCTGTAGCCCAATACCGGCAGTTTTGTTTGTTTACACTTCCATTTAAACAAAACCTTGCATCATCGGAAGCTACAATTCGTTTCAAAAACTGTAAATGATTATCGCACATCTCGCAAAATTTGACTCTTCTGTCTGGATCATCTTCATTGAGTTTATGAACCAATTGGACTTCGTAAGGATGGAATTTATTTTTGTCTAAATACTTTAGGACGGATGTTTTGCAGATATGATTTTCTGCAGCAATAGTACTACTCGCCTTATGGTGGTCTTCTTGAACCGACAATAACACACTTAATTGGGTATCTTCTAATTCTGCAGGTCGACCTTTTGTATAATTATCCCTAACGTGACCTAAATCTCTATATTTTTTTTTTCTATTTTACTGACTGTAGATCGAGATATCGGTTTTCTGCGAGGATACTTGGTGTTCAAGAGTTGGCAGACTTCCATTTGTGTGCGCATTATATCTCCATAACCAATCAATATTAATATTTATATTCGCTCTCTTTCACTTAAGCGTACCATTTTTTAAAATTACGAGATTATCAAAATATCTTTTGCCAGACACTTTGACTTGAGACACTACTCAAATTAGGGGGCAACCGTCACTGTCAATGTGACAACCTAACAACCAAATGCTTTATTTACTACAGTGTTCATGATTTAAGTAATAATAAAAAAACCATGTGTTAAAATCCAAATATCGATTTTCTCGCAAACGGCTGAATTTAAGTACATAACATATTTCATGAAATATGTTTAGAACTTCATGCAGAATCCAAAAAAATATTATAAAGTAGGGTATCCATTTAAGAAATAAAGTAAACCGTCAAAACTTGTTTTTGGGACAACCTGTACACATGAAATAAGCGTCAATAAACGCGCAACAAGAATCAAAAATTGACGGGTCCGAGCGTTTTTTCGAAAAAGAAACACAGGTATTTTAAATGAATTTGTTCCAACCTTTACATTCTCACTGTATAGAGTATAAGTATATTAGTTAGCTATAAACAAAGGTTAGGTTCGGACAAAAATTTAGTAACAAAACAATACCTACCTTTGTTGTACAGGGTGTTGTACAATTGCACTTATCTCCATTATTATTGGTTTTAGAGAAATGGTTAAATTAGCAAAGTTATAGCATTTCGTATCGGAAGTGATAGTTCTTTGACAAGTGACAGTTTTTTCAAATGGAATACCCTCTATTTTTTTATTGTATCCGTTAAGGAATTTTATCCTCTTTTTAAATATATAGTGGTTGTTGGGGTTATTTTTGACCGCTTTGGAACGAAATTAAAGCAACACAACATACGTATTACTACTACTACTTAACGTTCTTAATTAAATCATAATCATACGATTTAAATGGCCATCGACCGGGGTCCTTCAGCCTTATACATATAAGTACCTACATACAGGGTGGGGACTTTAAATGGAACGCTGCTTATAGCTGATCTGAGAATAAGATTTCAGTAATATACAAAAATACGTCCTCAAAGATTTTTTATGGGCTTCGTTTTTGTCATGTAAAAAAATATTTGGGCTACAAAGAGGGGGCGCAGCCCTAACCAACTTTTTTTATAAGATTGGAAGACACCACTTGTGACACCTTTTTGGAAAGCTCATTGAAAAAGGAGTTTGTCAATCAATTTTTTTTGACATCTGTCAAACCATGTGCCAGAAATTTAATAAAATCTAATTTTAAACAATTATATTAACCGTAACATTAAAGCTGTAATGTCATCTTTTTGACTTTATAATAATTGTTGAAAATGTGCCCCATTAACCAGTTGGCGCAAACCTAACCGATGGTAAAACTCTTCCCTTACTCATTCCAAAACTTCTGGCGTGATTAAACGTATCTCTGCCCGAATCCTTGCCTTCAACTCTTCCAAATTGTTAGGTCTGGTAACATATACCCTTCTTTTTAAATCCCCCGACAAATAAAAGTCTAAGGGTGTAATATCCGGTAATCTGGGCGGCCACTCTAAAAATCCTCGCCGCCCTATCCACCTATTTGGAAATGCAGTGTTTAAGAATTCTCTTACAATCCTTGCAAAGTGGGGAGGGGCTCCATCCTGCTGAAAAAATATCCTTCGATCTAGATTTTCATAATTTCGGAATATTCTTTGGAGTTCTGGTATCAAAAATGTTTGAAGAAAATTTAAATACACGTCTCCATTTAAATTATGTTCAAAAAAGAATGGACCAATTATTCTGTCGCCTATTATTCCAGCCCAAACATTCACTTTCCCTTGGCGTTGAGAGTGATACTCAACAATCCAATGAGGATTTTCGTCGGCATAATACCGGCAATTTTGACGATTAACCTAAAATGGAAATTAATTAATAATCGATTTAGAAAGTAAGACTTTGCCCAGTGATTGTCAAGAACAATGGTTAATTCCCTTTAACTTTCAAACTTACCTGGCCCTCTAAAGTAAATGTTGCTTCATCAGAAAAAAGTATGCACTCTAAATCAATGTGTCGGTTGTCCAATGCGGTCATCATAACTTCGCAAAATTCTACCCTTCTATCTAAGTCATCCTCCAATAACTCTTGCACTGGCTGCATTTTGAATGGCTTTATGCCAGCAGATTTTGTGATCTTCAACACCGTTTTATGATCAATATTGTGGTCACGAGATAATTGCCTTGATGCAGTAATTGGGTTTTCTTGATAACTCAATAGGACATTTAATTTGGTTTCATCTGATACTCTTGGGGGTCTTCGTCTCAGAACATGTCTTACATGACCTAATTCCCTAAATTGCTTTTCAATTTTGCTGACTGTACTTCGCGACAGAGGTAGCCAATCGGGATGAATTTCATGAAACAACTCACAAACTTCTTCTTGACTTCGTTTTCTTTCTCCAAACCCGATCATCATCAGTAATCGTCAGTTTCAGTTAAATACATTCTTAAAATTTTTAAACGAAAGCGTCAAAAATAAAATTTTAATTAGTACCTGCTTGTCAAACGTAACAAAACTGGCGGCATTACCAAGGAAACAAAACAATAATTGACTTACGGTTAACTCTATGCCAACAGGTTAATGGGGCATATTTCTAACAATTGTTAAGCTAAAAAGATGACATTACAGTTTTAATGGTATTTTAACATAATTGTTTACCAAATTGTTTAAAATTAGATTTTATTAAATTTCTGGCACATGGTTTGACAGATGTCAAAAAAAATTGATTGACAAACTCTTTTTTCAATGAGCTTTCCAAAAAGGTGTCACAAGTGGTGTCTTCCAATCTTATAAAAAAAGTTGGTTAGGGCGGCCCCCCCCCCCCTTTGGGGCCTAAATTTTTTTTTACATGACAAAAACGGAGCCCATAAAAAATCTTTGAGGACGGATTTTTGTATTTTAGTGAAATCTTATTCTCAGATCAGCTATAAGCAGCGTTCCATTTAAAGTCCCCACCCTGTATATATACATACGTATTGTTTTTATAATTGCTATAAATGGCCACCGTTCATTAAAATGCAGGATTGGTAACCAATTTGACCTACCGAAGTTGAGAAAGTCGATTTCAATTTGGATTTGTTCCTTAAAATCGGCAACACGATTTGGTCTAGATGCAGATATCTTGTCTTTGAGGTAGCCCCAAAGAAATGTATCTAATGGTGTTAAATCGGGATTATTGGGAGGCCATGCAATCGTTCCTCCACGACCAATCCAAATGTCATAATTCTCATTGAGGTATTCTCTAACTGGAAGAATACTATGACATGGAGCACCATCTTGCTGCCATATAAAATTCCTTGCGGCGCCGGCGTTTAGAGGAAAAGTTTCAAGAATATCCTCTATTTCATGTGCCAGCATTTCACGATATCTAGCTCCATTTAAAGATACATTAATGCAAATTGGGCCGATGATTCTGTTTTGCAACATGCCGTACCACACATTTACTGATACCCACCCAGAACGTATCACTTCAACTGTAAGATGCAGATTCTGTGATGCCCAGAAGTGTGTGTTTTGGGATTTGGAGCTGAAGCCGTATTAAAAGAAGATTCATCGGTCCATATAATGTTCTCAAACAAATTGGCGTTATTGTTGAGGATGTTTGTCATGTGACGGCAAAACTCCAAACGTCTTTGCTTTATTTCTTCTGTTAATTTTAACTTTTTTGAATTTAATTTTAAAAACTACTGTGCAACATTTGCCCAGATATCTTGCACAGTCCCTTATCGAATTTTGTGGATTTTCCGAAAACAAATTAAGCTTCTAAATGATAATAAATATAAAAGAATAGCAAGTTCTTTATCCTCAAGTATCTGACAATGCCTTTTCTTTCTTTGTAATGTTTTTTACTCAGAAAGTTGACGAAACACATCTCAAAAAGTGTTTTCGCTAGGAATTACTAAATGTGCATGTCGCCTTCTGAATTCGCCTTGCGCTTCTCGCTTGTTGTGTCCACATTTGATATAGAATTTCGAACTTTTGCTTTTTAGATTATCCCATTCAGACTCTGATTATGACAACGTTTATCAAGATTTGTCAAGAAGACAAACGTTGCTAAGAGCACTTTAGTCAAGGTGACAGGTATTTCTATGAGTAACATGAGCCATTTACAAAACTTTAATGAGGATTATGATAGTTCTATTAAATTTCCGTATAATTCCAAAACGGTAAAAAATAACCCCAAGACCATTATATATTTAAAAAGGGGATAAAATTCTTTAACGAATACAATGAAAAAAGGGGGTATGCCATTTGAAAAAACTGTCACTTATCAAAAAACTGTCACTTCCAATACTCAGTTGTTTTTGTTCCTTTTATTTTCTGAAGGTTCGGTGGAAATGCTATAACTTTGCTAATTTAACCATTTCTCTAAAACCAATAATAATGATGATATCTATTGTGCCAAATATACGCGAACACCCTATTCATTTTGTTTAGTTTTTCATACAATACAACTTTTTCTTGGTCAAAATATCGGTTACAAGATACCTACAAGTTTAAAGCAGGTTCCTCTTGAGTCTTGATGCCTCTTAATTTTTCTAGTCAGAAAATCTGAGTTAAATAAAGCCTATTATATGGTTTCTCGAGGAAGATAAAATGATAGTATGAACCTACAACTGACTGATATAAAATTGTATTTAAAATAGCCACCTATGAAGTTATTTCTAATGTTTGTTAATCAGAGATTATTTGGGGATTATTTTCGTAACCGCGAAGGAATAACGAAGATCACAGGCAATACTTAATGATGATTACATAGGCTACTTTATAGTCTTGAATCCCTATACTATATACTAACTATACGATATACTAATCATCGAAATACCTTTTTAATATACAATTCTATATCTCATTATTTGATATAATTTAAGACATCTTTAACTTATAAATATCAATTTTATTACATACATGCCATATAGCTTCTATAATAAATTCCATCTTCTAATGTGACGTCACAATCTTAACATGACGGCCCGTTCAAGGAAGTGGCAGTGATTTATACCCGAAAATTAGGCGCGTCACTTCTTTTCGAACTGAGTGTAGATTTTACATGCAAAATCCCATTACTCGAGATTTAAAAATCCACACGGATCTCTTTAAAAAAGTGGAAATATGTAATTGGTTTTTTTGATAATTACCTTTCTTTTTTTTTAATAAAACATAGTAACTTTTAACACACATATTATGTGTATCCATTTCATTTTTAATTAAAATTGACAACCAAATTAAACCAAAATAAATAATAAATCGAAAACCTTTTCAGCGACTCAAGGTTGATGGAGGGTTAACAGGAAACTTGAAATATTTATTAGTTCTTTCATTGTTTCCCCAATCTATGCGTAATCCGTGCTGTTGAAAATGACTTAGATAAAGGACCTCGATAGTCGATAGACTATTTCAATTATAAATCTATTGAGTTTTGCAGTCAAAAGGTTTAGTTTATTTATTGTCCGCGAGATGTGCTGGCATAAAATTCCGGTATAGTGCGCTTTTGAAAATTCTAATTTTGACATGTTGGAGCTGCTGAGATAATTAAAACACACGTAAGCATTTCGGCAGCCTCGCATGTGGGTGACGTTCAAAAATTTTTGAATTTTTAATTTTCATTGATTTATCTATACCACTAAACGGGCTTAAACGCAACTTTTCAAACTTATTTTTTTACGCTGCAGACAGCATTATTTGCTACAACATTGTTTTTATCCGATTGTGTCAAAAAATGACGTTTTATAGATCAGATATTTGGACGAAAAGGTAACCTTTTCAATAAGGTATTGATTATTGCGCTGGTAGCTAGGCAACCTTTGTCGTCCTAGTCCGAAAAACATTTTGTCGGACGCTAAAATATTTTCAACAGTTTATTTTATTCAATTATTTACAATATTTATATTAAATGTATAATTAGAACAATTTTGAACAAGAACGGGGTGATGTAAATTTGATTTTGAGGATGTGTTATTATTTTTGGTCTCCGTTATGATATTATTCTCCAATGTTGAACTCGATTGGGAGACGGATTGCGACACCTGAGTCGAGACTGACTGCAGGTCAGATTGTGGAATGTTGAATATTTTCTTGGTCAGCTCTAACTTATTACTTAAGGAATCATCTATGTAGCCCTCGGCTACTCCCGAAGACTTCCAGCCTCCATGCCGTTTTAGAGATGTTATGTCTGCTCCCGCATCTACAAGTAATGTGGCCGATGTTCTTCTGAAACAATGTCCCGTGAATTCCTTGGCATTCGGCAGTTTTAAGTAAGATGCTATTTCCTGAGGTATAGAGCCAAATTTGTGTATACCGACAACTTGCTTATGGCATTTTCCATTGCGATAAGACACAAAAAATCGCCCATCACTCATATTTGTTGGACGTAAAGCCAGATAATTTCTATAATACTTTAGATATTCTCCAGTCACCGTAAATGATCTCGGTTTGTTTGTTTTATTATAGGGAATTTTTATTAACAAAGCCATTCCCAAATCTTGTATGTCATCAATTTTCATATGAGCCAGTTCTTCTCGACGACATGCGCCCGCGATTCCAAAAATAAAAGCAACCTGTAATTAAGAAAATTGTTAGTCAGAAATTTAAAATACTATTATATAGTTACATTTACCTTCAACATTAAGTATTTGTCATCTGGAGCATGGCAAAGGAATTTGTGGACCTCTTCTCTAGTTAGGATCCTTGATTTCTTTGGACAATATCCAACACTTTTTTGTTTCAACAATGCTCGTAATCTCATGTATTTAGATATATCAATATTCTGTTTTACATTTACCACTGCACGTAGCATAGAATACTGCGACCACAGAGTAGATGACTTCATAGTTTTCGATAATTCCGCCATATAGACCAAGAAGACGTTTTCGGAGAACGACTGTATATTTTTTTCTTGCCGGTAATCCATAAATTTTTTATAAGCTCTTTCATATATTTCCTTAGATTTTTGTGGCAACAAATGTAACATTACTTCCTTGGCAGTTTCTTGAATGTCAGGTGGTGTACCTTTTATAAGATCATCGTCTATTTCCATTTTAATTGTGTTTTTCAGGTTTTAAAACTAGCAGAACACGAAAGATTAGTTAAAACTATCGCCTGATTGATAAAACGTCAGTTGATAATATTAATTTAATTATTTGTTAGATCCATGGATACGCATATTACAGGTTTCATTGTTCAAACATTCAAGGGACAAAAAATTACAATGCAAGATGAAATATATTGGTTTTCTTAATTTTTACATTATTTTATAATCCGAGCAAAAACACAATCGGATAAAAAATAACGTATGTTATACGGACGAAAAATGTATTTCGGACTATGCGGGTTACTGGCCTCGGCTTTGCCTCGTCCAGTAATCTCCCGCAATACGTCCGAAATACTGCATTTTTCGTCCTTGTAACATAATATACTATTATTAAGAGCGTATAGGGAATGGTTTTTTTAAATTAAAAATATTAATATTTTGTAGGGGAGAGGTCCGTCGCTGGACCACAGTCTTTTTCTTATTTCTTGCCTTTTTACCCCTGATAGGGAACATTGCGCCCTTACTTTTGGCGGTACGTGGCAGACAGAGCCTAATAAGATCGTTAAAAAGCTTCATAATAAAGTTTCAAGTGTTCACATAAAGTGCTCATTTCTCATCAAACGGTGAAAGTGTAATTTAGTGAATTGTTGCATTTTTGATAGCCCTTTTGTAATACATGCAATTTCCGAAAATAATTATTTTAGTAAAAATAGCGCCACCTGACATTAGATACCTGCTTATGCGGGTTCCATTCCAGCGTTTGGTCTTCTCTAAGACCTCGCTGGTCTGTTTAGGTGGATAGCTCGATTGCTACGAGATGTCGCCACGTGCAACATCTCGCATATGTATATACTTAGTTTAGTGATAAAACTTAAATTAATTTTAATTTTTCTCGCTCAATCGTATATACAGGGTGATCCTTATGTACATGGTCATTCAACCAGGATTGAACAGGGGCCTTTTTTTGAGTTGCTCTGTATTTTTAATAAAACCAATATAGCCATCTAGTTTATGGTTTGCCGTAGAATCTAAAATTGCCATTTAAAAAGCGATCTGACTTAAAACAAAGGAACTGTGGCTTAAAATTGTTGTATTTTTAATGGAACACACTGTATATTTTAAATTTTTATGAAACGCCTTTCTTTCCTGATTCCATAAATATATAATTTGTCATTTTTTTAAGATATGAGCAATCAAATATTTAAAAAGATGTATTCATTTGAGCTTAATACAGCGTGTAACAGAAGTATGGAACGCTTTAAATATCTTTAATACCGTTTCTCTGATTTAGCTAAAATTCGGTATCCGTATATAAGAGGTTATCGCGGAGCTGCTAGTGACATTTGCAATGTTGCCAAATTTACAGTTTTTTAGCAATTTAAAATATTTTTTTTTAAATGGAACCCTATACCGGGTGTTGCATCGTCGAGCGGGACATAGGAAATCCCATGTAATTTTAAATGGGGTCAATTATTGGCTTCCCTAATTATTTTAGAGAAAAATTCTATTTAGGTTTATTAAAGAGCACTAAAACCCACATTCAAAAGAATAACTTTAGATATTTTTGATGAGCCCGTTTACGGGTTATCGCCGATTTCTTTTTAACTATTTCTCCTTTTTATGGCCCCGTATTTGCGGGCACCAGTCAAGGTAAAAGATGACTGTTAAATAAAGTTGTCATTTTGAAATGTGTGCTTTATTGTTATAAAAACTCGTACATCGAAAATTATAGCCATGAATTACACTTCTGAAGAAAAAATATTGATGATTAAATGGTATTATCAAGGAAATAGTTATCAAAATGTGTCAGACATGTTTGCTGCTCTGTATCCGAATAGACCGATACCTGCAAAATCTACAGTCGAAAGGACTATCAAGAAATTTGAGACAAAAGGCACTGTAATAAATAGGGGTGGGCGATTATCAAAAGTTATAATCGATTATCGATTATGAAAAATAATCGATAATTTCGATTTAATCGATTAATCGGAAAATCGATTATTTCGATTAATCGATTATTTCGATTAATCGATTATTTCGATTTAATCGATTAATCGGAAAATCGATTATTTCGATTAATCGATTATTTCGATTAATCGATTATTTCGATTAATCGATTATTTCGATTAATCGATGTTTCGATTAATCGATGTTTCGATTAATCGATGTTTCGATTAATCGATTATTTCGATTTAATCGATTAATCGGAAAATCGATTAATCGGAAAATCGATTATTTCGATTAATCGATTATTTCGATTAATCGATTATTTCGATTAATCGATTATTTCGATTAATCGGTATTTCGATTAATCAATGTTTCGATTAATCGATGTTTCGATTAATCGATGTTTCGATTAATCGATTATTTAGATTAATCGATTTTTTCCATTAATCGATCTTATTATATTTATCATTTTGGATAAATTCGATGTAATCGGTATATCGATTATTTAGATTAATCGATAAATCGGACAGGCAATAAATTTATTGTCCAATAATTTATTTGGTCCTTGTCGATTAGGCAATTTTTATTTAATTAAAACAATCTCCTTTTATGGGAAAAATTATAATATAACAATATTATGTTTAAGCAACGTTTCACTTTTTTTCAACTTTAGAATAAGAGTAAAAAGCTGTTTTTATTTGTATATATTTTAAGTAATAATTATTTTCATTTTTATTGCGCTATTTCGCCTACTTTTAATTTCCATCGATGGCTATTTTTGCAAATAAATCGAAAACGGTCACAGATACGAGAATAGTACAAGAGACAAGAACGCTAAACAAGGGAACAGAGAGTTCAAATTTCATACCGGAATTCATACAGGGAGCCCCAAAAAAAGTTCTGAAAGATAAAATTGTAGCGGATTCAAGAAAATGTAACACCCTGTATACTGCGACCAACAATTTTGATATTTTATTGTAGAGATTCTAAAAAATGGTTGTTGTTCCAAATTTGAAACAATTATCAGAGAATATAAGAGAGAAAACGCAAGATACGAGAAAAAAAATTAAAACTTTGCCACCCTGTATAACGAAAATAACGCGTTTTAGACCATGCATATATTTACATTTTTTTCTTATTTTGACGAGTACTAACTATCACCCCCTGAAATATCTGCATACCATTAATTAACACCCTGTATACTAGTAGAAATACGGGCGCAGTACACGTAACTGTTATTGTATAGAGAAATAATTAATTGTGCAGTATATTAATTAATATTTCACCAGCAACTTCAAAATCATTCAATAACATAATAATTTATATTTTCGATTATCGGGTAAAAATTTATTTACACTCGATTTTACAATCGACTAATCAGAAAATCGGAAAATCGATTAATCGGAAAATCGATTAATCGAAAAATCGATTAATTGGAAAATCGATTAATCGAAAAATCGATTAATTGAAAAATCGATTAATCGGAAAATCGATTAATCGAAAAATCGATTAATTGAAAAATCGATTAATCGGAAAATCGATTAATCGGAAAATCGATTAATCGGAAAATCGATTAATCGAACAATCGATTAATCGATTAAAATTTTTCTTAAATCGAAAAATCGATTAATCGATTAATCGATTATATATCGATTAATCGATTATTTTGCCCACCCCTAGTAATAAATAACTGCAGATGTGAAGAAAGGCAGGAACAAAGAAGAGATGCAAGAATTATTAATTACCTATTAATTAGTAAAATATTGAAACATGTAAAATGTCATAATTAACCTTGTAATTGGATACTTTATTTTAGTTTTATTCAGATTAATTTGTACTCATAAATACACCTTTAATATTTTCGATGTACGAGTTTTTATAACAATAAAGCACACATTTCAAAATGACAACTTTATTTGACAGCCATCTTTTACCTTGACTGGTGCCCGCAAATACGGGGCCATAAAAAGGAGAAATAGTTAAAAAGAAATCGGCGATAACCCGTAAACAGAAACAAAAAGTTTAATTACATATTTGATATGTATGAGTGATATATCGGCATTAAATTTCCTATCCAACAGTGCCAAGAACAGTGAAATCGGGTGATCGGTTTGCAAGTTAGGTGTAAAAATGTAATAGTAATGCAACTAATTTATTTACTTTGAACAAATTTTTGTTATTAAGTGTTCGAAATGTGCGCCGTTATTGGCAAGACAATAAGAAAGTCTATTTTGAAATTCCTCTCAGACATTGATTCTGGTAATACGCCTGCTTCCAGTGTTATTCTATTTTTAAGGTCTTCAATATTTCAGACGGGGTTCTATAAACTTGAGTTTTGAAGTGTCCCCAAAGAAAAAAATCAAGAGAGGTCAAGTCGGAAGGTTTTTCTGGCCTCTCCTTTGCACCTCGTCTGCCAATCCATCTACCAGGAAACAGTTGGTTAAGCGATCACACAAAAAACAGAATACTCAGTTTTTATCCATTATAGGTAAAAATAAAATTAGGTACTTGTTATGTTTCACTATTTATTCAGTTACCTGACACGCGTGTTTCGACTCTTTCGGGTCATTTTCAAAGAAGTACAAAGATAAAAATTATTGCTAAGGTATTTATATAAACTCTAATGAATGGTATTAATAGGTAATAAAATAATTAAAATTACGGATTACAATGGATGGGTAGATTGTGGGTTTTTCTTATTCTTATACAGGTGGTTGTCAAAATGTTTTAATTAATTTTAATTTAATATGCTGTTGATAATTGGGTTAGCACTTGAAGGTATTTCTGTTTAATTATTAGCAACATTACTTTTGTTTTTTATTGCTTTTTTTAATTGTAAGTGACTCTAAAAGGTTTAATTTTCTGCTCTTCACATGCATCTACACACTGACATATCCACAACACACATAATTATGCACCATAAAGTCAGGATGGATTACATTTCCTGGATTATTCATAGAGAAGGCGATATGAACAGTTTTCTTTACATTAATTGTTAGAAGATTCTGATCCATCCACAAACGTACTCTGGAGATGTGGTCCTCCGCCCTATGAAATGTCTCTTGCCAAGATTTGCCTCTAACTAAAATCACTGTATATTCAACCAAAAGAACCAACACAAAGTCCCGGTCTCAAATAATAGATATGTAAATCACTGTATCATCAGCATAGCACACACATTCACTATTTTCATTTGGCAGAACAGAAAAGAGATCATTAATATACAAAGAAAAAAGTGTTGGACCCAGTACGGTACCCTGCGGCACCCCAAATTCCACTGTACCCGTTTTGCTCAAGGAATCATTTATTCTTACTCGCTGGGTTCTATTTTTTAAATAAGACTCAAACAGGCTGAGCGCAAGACCTCGCACTCCAATGTTTTCAAGTTTTTTAAGTAAAATTTGGTGCGCCACAGTGTCAAACGCACGGGCCAAATCCACAAATATACCCAATGGTTTAAATTTGTTATTGTAATTTTGCAATATATAATCTGTGACGTGCACCATAGCTTCCTCCGTGCTTACTCCTGATAGAAACTCATACTGAGACTTGGATAAAATATTGTTGGCATTCAAAAAGCTGTCTAACCTTAATTTTATACATTTTTCAAATAGCCGGCTAATTGAACTAGTCATAGCAATTGGTCGATAATTTTCTTTGTTCAACTTATCCCCGGTTTTGTAAATTGGAACAATAACGGCCCTTTTGAGGATTTCTGGATATTTACCTTTTTCAAATATTAAATTTATTAGATGTAAGAGTGGTTTCAGAAGGTAAATATGATTATCTTTTAGTAATTTTGGCGGAATATTGTCGTCACCAGGTGATGCTTTAGTTTTTAACGAATTAATAGCGGAAATTAATTCATTTTCAGTTATTGGATTAAAAAACAAAGAGTTTGAGATACGCTTATTTAGAAACCTATAGTTATTTTTTTTAAATTTATTTGTCAAGTTTTTGCCTATAGTACTAAAATATGCCAAAAATATGTCAGCAATTTCCAGATTTTCATGAACAAGTTTGTTTTCATTCTTAATGATAGATATTCCCTTACTTTCTTTAGTGTCATTAGTCGCATTCTTAATAACCTCCCATGTTTTTTTAATGTCGTTCCTACACTGAACTACCTTATTCTTGGTGGATTCAACAAGACGGAGCTCCTGCTCATTACCATCGAGAAGTTCGGGAATTTCTAAACAATCATTACCCACAAAAATGGATCGGTAGGGATGGATTCATTAGGTGGCCCCTCGATCATGTGACTTAACATCTTTAGATTTCTTTTTATAGGGCTACATTAAACGCGTTTATACAAAATAGGATACGGGAAGCCTGCAGGACAATACCACCCTTCATGCTAAGGAACGTGCAGGGAAATATAGTAAAAAGACTAAACATGTGTATCCAAGTAGGCGGCCATATTTTTAAACATTTATTACGTCATATTAATTAAAAACTAAGTAAGTTATATATTTAGCAGAAAAATTATCGTTGGGTATTTATTTTATAGCGTTAGTCCCGTTAGTGTAATAAAAACAAGGGTATGAATGAGAAAAATCAAATTAACTCGCAAAGTATTAAAAATAGGTATACCTATAATTAAAGTTGAAAAGTTTTATAAAACCTATCAGAAAAAATAATTATATACAGGGTGTGCCATTTAAAAAAGTTGATATTTTTCAATTTAAATTAGTCGAAATGTATAAATTTATCTTTAGCATCTAACTCAAATTTCGTTACATGTTTTTTTTTGTCTTCCCAATAGAACGTTTGTACCAAATATGATTATTCCACCTTCAGAAACAATAAGAGTAAAAACTAATAATTTTCTAGAAAAATTAAAATATTAGAAACACTACTAGGTTTAGTGTTGAGAACACGCCGAATGTTAAAGCAAAGTACGCCACTGATGGCATTCTTGGAAGTCTAATTGATGTATATAGTGTATATATAACGCTTATGTAGCTATCGCACGATGCAATAACAAACCCTGTGCTGTCTGCGTTTTTATTAGTTCATCTCTTTTCCTCACGTATACGTAAATATCCAAGATTCATCATAAAACCCACATAATAACAGCGCGGCATTGTTGTCATATGTAATTAGGCGCTTCACCCACAATAAACACCTACCAAGCTGCGTGAGAAAGGGAGAAGGACGCGAGAGTGGATATGGCAACGCAGCCTCCAGACGGTCGCCAAGCAGAGTTGGCTAAACGCATAAAATATAGTTTTAACAACACTACTGTTCCCCGAGAGTTCGGCGGTACATGTCACACGACTGTTTTAAAATGTAAAGCACGTCACCTGGGTGGAAATTGTCCACATTTCTTGTACTATGTAGTCAAAGTTAACCAAAACAAAGTTTAATAAGTTAATACAATGTGAAAGTATTGAGTACTATGGAAACGTATGTGTAAATACAACTTGAAGTGTACCTAGTAATTTGATGTAGTGTATTCTCAGATAGTGGGAAGTTATAAAGTGAATATTGTAAATAAAATGTTAGTGCTACCTTACGAATAAAATGCTGTTGGAATTAAATACAGTGTTTTATTAAATCAACAGATCTACACACGAGCCAGCTATTCCAGCCTACGGATATTCAAATTCAAATTCAAAAAGTACTTTATCGTCAAAAATTTAAAATTTTGTTGACAAAGCATGTTATTAAGAACTAATAAATTACTTAAAACTCGAAACAAAATATAGATAACAGTAGCAATGTCACAGTTCAATAAAACATGAATGTAGATAAAATACACACAACACGAGTAAATACAAATATATGTATAAAAACACTAAAACACTAAATTACAACATTTTCAAGGGCATCCCGATACAATTCATCCACACTGTAATAGGCTCTACCCAGAAGTAATTTTTTAAGTAAGCGACGGAAGGTTTTTAGAGAATTAACCCTCCTAAGACCAGCTGGCAAGTGGTTAAAAATCTTTCTACCCCCATAAATTAGAGACTCCTTCACAATGTCACTCTTAGGCAACGGTAGAGGTAGTTTAAGAGTCTGACGAGTTTCATGCTGAGGGGGGACAGAAGCCCGGAGCTCAGTACGGTTTTTAAAAATCAGCGATGATGTCTCCAAAATAAAGAGAGATGTAAGAGTCAAAATTCGCTGATCCACGAAAAGCAATCTACAAGATTCCCTCCGATTCGCACCGACAATAAATCGGACTGCTTTTTTTTGAAGGATGAAAAGCACATTTAATAGACCCCGACTCGCCACACCCCAGAATGGTATACCATATCTTAAGTGTGATTCAAATACCGAGAAATATACAGTTCTGGCCAGTTGCTGGCCCAGCTCCTCTCTAATCGCTCTCACGGCGAAACATACTGAAGAGAGCTTCCTGCTCAAAGATAGTATGTGCTCCTCAAAGTGTAAGTTACCATCAATCAAGACCCCAAGAAACCTAGTCACAGCCATCCCCGGAAGGTGATCTCCATCCAAAACTAAACCCTCCACATCACATTTGAACCCGACAATGTGGGTTTTACTTAAGTTTAGGCGAAGTCGGTTGGAATCGAACCACTCCTTAACGATCTTTAAGTCATCTGTTATGGTCCGTTTCAACCGCATTATCTCCCTGCTCTGCCACAATATTGACGTGTCATCGGCGAAAAGGGTAAAGCTTCCAGATACACAGTAATAATAACATAAGTGTAAAGGCTGAACCATAGTTGACTTTATAACAGTTTAGGTAAATAACATTGCTTACACAAAAAGTTATAGAATTGCATGTAAAATCTAAAAATAAATTAAAAAATAGGGTATTCTATTTTAAAAAGCTTATGTTATGTTCGCCACGCTTTTTTGAGCCACCCTGTATACAGAAAAATAATTTTAAACTGTGCATCTTAACATTCTCTAAAACTTTTTTGTATTCAACATTCTTTGATAATTTCCCAGGCAAATGAGATAATGAATTTTACTCTATGGTTGACTCACCCTCTATATCAAAAAAGGGGCAACTCCGGACACACCTTCATATGAACTTTTTCTCTTAGAGCATCATTAGGAATCACCCCCTTAAGTAACGTAGCACATTGTTTAAACACCCTGTATAATATGCCCAAAACATTTTTTTTAAATTTTTTCTTAACCTGTACAGAAATCATAATATAACTTTTGGTGTTAGCTAATATTACTATATCACTTACCATTCAAATGCTATAACTACTGGGATCGTACTCAGAAACAAAAGTATAATTTAATTAGTTCCTGAAAAATTTTTTAAGTCGTGGACATAAGACAGTTTGATCGACGCTCCTCAGTTAAAGATGAGTGAGTATAGAACCTGTTGCATGAACTGTATTTAAAATTTAACGAGGAATTCAAAAGGTTTCTCCTGAAATAAAAAAGTTCAGATATCTAGAATGAAAACTGTCCTACCTATATCACTATTCAATTGGGAGTAATTAGTAATATTATAGGAGTTGTCGTTGCTCGACTTTTGAGTAACTCACTAAAAATAACTAGTTTTTCAAGGGTGTATGTAAAGACGTCCCCAATATTTTGTAACTTGCTCACGAACTATTTTAATTACAAGTTTATTGAAGATTGATTTATAGTTAAAGCATGGAAGTGGATTAAAAAAAATGTTTGCGTGATATAATTAGTTGGGTAATTAATGAAAGACCCTAATATGGAATACTAACAACAAATTTCTTAATTTTTGGAATTACTTTCTATTATTTATAAAAATCATATAGTTTAACTGCCATAAGATATTAATTTGATACAATCGGGTCGAACGATCCGATTGTTATGTGTGCTTCTACCTATAACTTGTGCCTCCGTCGTAATAGTAGTAGTGGTGGTGTCAAATCGACATTGTTTCAATAACGGTTCGCGGTGAAACGATTAAACTTTTTGAACAATTGGACCACTATTCGGGGGATGTTGTGCGATACAATTCGGATATACAGGGTGTTTCGGAAAAAAATTAATCAACTTCAAAGAAACTAAAAGAATTACACACGCACTGTACCGGCCACACCACCGGGCCTAATCGATTGGCACTTTCTTATCTTGTAGAAAACGTTGCCTTACAGAACCCAATTTTTTTTTTGGGAGATTGTGTAATGGCCAGTAATCTATTTGATAGATTGAAAATCAAAACAGGCTTCTTTTCAGTAATTAATAGCTTCAAAACGTGAAGTTGGATCAAAATGCGGTTTAGACCGTCGTATACACCATCTTAAATACTTTCTTTATACACTACATCCCTTCTATTAGGGATGACGCTTTGGAACAGGATCTGTTTTTTTTTTTAAACGATAGGTTTTCCTGTTCCGATGAAACAGTTAACTAAGTGCGATCGCGGTATCGGAGTCGTCTCATTTACTTGTTGCCGTTCCAGCTGTGCTGTTCTGTTGCAGCGGTTCACTCGGATAACCTCTTAAGGGGGCAATCCGATACAAGAGACCGCGACCAGCGACCGAGACCGAAAGACCGCGACGTGCGACCGCGACGTACCGCTTTAACGGATTTGTATGTGGTACTTTTCGATGCAAGCGAAGACGATAATTTAAATGTCTTTTTATAAGCAGTTGGAGGCACCCCTCATTTGATCTTGATGTGATTGAATCAATTTTTTGTCTTCTTTCTTGCGGTAAAGCCAACACAATTATATCTTCGTCCTCGTCTTCCAATAAACGTTTTAGTGAATGATTTCTTACTTTAAGATTGTTAGACATGGTTTTCTGAAACGTACACAATTACTAAATTAAACAAAATGGATCTAGCCAAAGTCGCCACGTCGCGCGTCGCGTCGTCTGTATTTGTATGCTACTGGTCGCCGCAGCGACATGCGACCTTCGGTCGCTTGTCGCTCGGTCTCGGTCGCTTGTCGCGGTCTCCCGTATCGGAATGCCCCCTTTATCTGTTCTGCGAGTCGTATCTTTTACCTGGTCTGCTGCGACGCTTGCGACAGAGAATATATTCTCAATTCTCCGATCGGTGCATAAACGAGAACCCGTGGCTTGGCCCGCGCGGTGCTGTCGATGTTCATTATTTTGTAGAAAATAATAATACAATAATAACCAAACAAACAATAAAACTATTAAGTACATTAGGACGTACCATAATGATAAAAGCACATATTAATAAACTAAGTGGAGTGAACATGAACAACGAAAACTAGCAAGTATAGAAACTTAATTTTCTCAAAATTTATAATAAATAACCAAATACAGTATACCTAATTACCCAATAATGGTGGTCTTTTAAGATTGTTATCGAAGATGTATAAGACATTTGCAAATTTGCACTGTGTATTTGTCTTATCGATGACTGTAAAAAGATTTCACACTAGGCTACTTTTATTTCGCATTGTTAAACTTTTTATTAAACTTATTATACATTTTATTTAAGAAAAAAAAGCTGTTGTACTTACTTAGTTACTTAAATAGGCGAAATTATTATAGACAGTCGACACAATACGATTTACTACGTACGACGTATAGAACATAAATAATAGTAAATATAACAAACAAATAGAAAACAGCGGGGAAGTCCCTAAAAGCGAATATTTTAGTTCAACTCTAAACGTTCTCTGCTATTAACGCGACAACCGTCAACCTTGTCTTGAACAACGGACACCGCGTGATCGCAAGAGGATAAAAAGCAGCGTCAGCAGCCAGCGCGAAACAGGTAGAGGTACAATACTTTAATATCTACGTTTTGGAACAGCTTGGAACTGAAACAGGTTTCTTGAAACAGATACTTTTTAAAACTGGAACAGGTTATACCTGTTATTATAAAAGTCCTATTTCAGCCATCCCTACTTTCTATACATATATATGTTATTCAAACTTTTAAATACCTGGACGGAGAGCGCTCTTTAAAATACGTAAAATGTATATTTGGGACTTTGAAAATTTTTATAAACAGTATAAAAAATTAAATGAATCAAAAAATTTGTTTTAAACTCAAATATTTTATAGGAATATTATCCTTTTTTACATTAATATTGGGTTTACTCGTTTCCACCATCATCTTAGACAACAAATTTCACTAAAAAATAATTAAAAGTTTCTCACGAATATTACAGATATATGTATATCAGTTATTGTGCCACGAAAGCTGTTAAGAAAATTACGCATTTGCGTTATTCTTTGTTGTGTTTAGACTATTTGGCTATATTTCTATGTGTTAATTTTACAAAGGATGGAAAATAAGACGGGTAAAAATTTATTATTCTTAACCAACCAACTCTGACGATGTTATTTAGTATTTCGTAATATTTTTGACTGACCTTAGCGTACCGGGTGTCCCGATAAATTATGTTTGACTTTTTTCCTTCTTTTTATGATAATGCACAGCACTGCAGAATTAATCCTCTATGGCGCTCTGCGAGCGGTGCGTATACGCAGGGAGTGATTCACGTTGGTCTTGAATCTTTGGAGATTATACTCGTTGGGGAACACGGCCTCAGGAAGGTCGTTCCAGAGCGAAGCTATATATAGGATTTTAAGTGCCTTCCAAAAGATCGATAATGTGTAGTAAAAAAGGGTAGGCGACAATATAGAACCTTGAGGTAATCCGGCGTTGATGTTAAATGTGCCTGAAAGAGATCCGTCCATCGCCACTCGCGGAGAACGGTCTTCAAGAAAGCTCGACAGCAATGAACAAAATTGAACCGGCATTCCGTATGCTCTCACTTTAGTTAGAAGCCCCTTGTGCCATACTCGGTCAAAGGCCTTGGAAATGTCCAGTGCTACCACCCGGGACTCCGCATGATGTTCTATTGCGTTGTTCCAAACGTGAGTAACATAAGCGAGAAGGTCTCCTGTTGATCTAGACTTACGGAATCCATACTGGCGGTCACTAATAATGTTAAAGCCTTCCAATTTTTCGTTGATAGCTTTCTCCATGACTTTTGAGATAACCGAAAGCAATGGAATAACCTGGGCGATAGTTGTTTGGCAAGGTCTTCTTGCCTTTTTTGGGTATGGGCTAGACTCTGGCAGTTTTCCAGCAAGAAGGAAATATTTCTTTTTTGTAAGATAAGTTAAGAAGCCTACAAAATACCAGTATCAATTCACCAGCGCATGTTTTAATTACGATAACTGGAATTTCGTTAGGACCAGGAACTTTTTTGGTGCAGATTCCTCAAGATTTGTGCTTTGGTCACAATGGTGCCATCAGAACGTGTTAGAGGTGGAATGGTTGACTTGGTAAAGTTCTGACTGCCGGCCTTAGCTATCGACCAAAATGATCTTGAGCTGTTAGGGCATTCAAGAAGTTTGTCTTTGATCCTCTGGTTGTGTGCTTCTTTGTTTTGGTTTATTGTTTGCTTGCATTGGTTTTTGATTTTTTGATCTAACATCTCATTCGCAATATTTGATGAACCAAGGTTTGCCGTTAGAAGGGTCCTTTTTGAGAAAGGGATGAAGGCTTCCATGCCAGACTTGAACAACATTCTTATTAAAAATGGAAGAATATGAATAGCTATGTTTTGGTTAACATTTTAAAGCATAAAATCACAGAGTGTTGTCAATAACTTCAAGTGGTATCTAAATAAAAAAAAATAAAAAAAAATGTGTTTTTAAATAATGGATGACTATTGGAGTAGTTTCATATATTTCGAAACATTTTTGTCCGCTTTTATTATACCCGGCGTACCAAATGCTTAGGTAATTAGGCTGTTTAGAAAGAAAAAATTTAATATTTCGTTCACTATCATTAAGTTATTTTTTTTGTAATAAACGGTTCCGAGCTATTTGTTGTTGTATACAATTATTAGTATTTTATACTTCACAATGATTAACTTTTATTGGTTTTTTGAAAAAGAAAATTTTTACATTTTTTTATATAGTATATGGTTTGATTATTTCGGGTTTCAGGTAAAGTGATATATTTCTCGTACCTAGCTACGATTTATTGTTTATTCGATATCTTGCACACGACGATATCTTACCTAAAAAAATAAAATTTGGCATAAATGAAAACATAAATAATTAAAACTCGCATAAATGAAAAACAACTTGCGTACGAAAATACAAATCTACAACCCTTTTTTTAAAAAAAAATATATAGTTAATTAGTTATAATGCTTAAAATAATAATAAAATGAATAATAGACATCTATACTTTCAATGATTATATATTTAAGCTGTGCGTGGCCGTAGGCCTCGCACGATGAAGCAAAATACATTATAGGTAATTAAATTTAATACATTTTGAAAAAATATTTAGTTTTTTATTTTGTACCATAAACCGGATTGTTACCAAATCATAGTCCGTAGGAGTGTGACAAAAAAGAAGACTTTTATTTTACTAATTTTTTATTTTATTTAATAAATTAACAATCTGTGTCTTATCTCAATTTTTCAATGCACCCCATGTTTGGTCGCAGAAGAAACGCAACTGCATTTAGCTAGTTTATCGAGTTCTGTATACACTGTATACTAATTTACGATAGCAATCGGCAGAAATTGGTTCTTATGCAGAATTTTTCATATAATTCAGTGGCGTACTTGTTTTTTTTTATAAACAATATCATTCTTGTGGGGCTTTCATTGTCTTTATTTCGTTTTAAATGCGACGTTTGGGTTAGTTAAATATCCCTATTTATTTTCAAGATCTAGTTTTAACTTAAAATTAATTGGGATTATTTATACACCGTACATGATATTAACAAAATGGTAGAGTATTTTAGTATAAATATTTTAAATTTATTTGATATCCATGCGCCTTTCACCGAATCTCCAGCTCCTTGGCTTAATTAAAATACGGATTGTTTTAAATTTTTAATGTGATTAAATAGTATATATTACAGCTTGTTCATTATAGTTTATATCGGTAAAAAGTTTGTACCCGTGACTTCAACTGCAGAGAATATTTTTAAAATGCTGTTTCGGTAAAAGTCCTGGTCCAGCAAAGACCGCAAGAATATATGAGTGTTCCTTGCCAAGAAAGAATAGGGACAGGTGCTATGTTAGTTGGAATATACAGTTAGTAGTTAGAATTTACTACATATATTGTAACATAAAATTGATCGCGTTAGCAGAATCACAGTAAACGTTCTGTAATATAACAAGTTTTTAAGATACGTGTTAAAGGAACATAATTAATTTAAAATTCATAAACAATTTAATAACTGAAATCGTCAGAATTTTCAGAATTAGAATCGTTTTCAGGTTGTATTACTACTGTGAGTGTACTATAGGTGGTAAAACAGAATATCCATTTTCGGTTTTTATACCATTAGCTACGCAATTTTTCCATAAGTCGCTACTCATTTCGTTATTACCTGCCGAATATTATCAAGGACAACTGCGCTTAAAGTTGGTGATTGATTATTGAGTGATATTATTTGCTGATAAAAACAACAGATTAGCTACAAAGCCATCTTCACTTCCGGCATGAAGAATAATAACTCGTTTTCCTCTCGAACACTGTATACCAAAAGTACAATTTGTACTGTCTGCCCAACCATACTTAACAACATCATGAGTACCAAACCAAGTTTCGTCTAAATAAATTATTTTCTTAATACCGGACTTTTTTTGCTTTCGATGGCCAACTCCGGCACCGACTGATTATATTCCTGCGACAATTCATCTTGACCTTCTGTTTTAAATTCCAAAAAACCATACTGATATAATAAAATATAGGTACCAGGTAAAAACTTACTTGTCTAAAACCACACAGTTATAGCAAAAAATTAAATATATAAATTACAGTAAATCGTTTAAACCATTCACGCCGCTGTCCGATTCCCAATATCGCATACCTCAAACATCAACTGATTTTAAAGCTGGTAAGGGATTACTCAATAGGCAGAACCTTAAACTATTTCTATTCTTGCCTACAGCATTTAAATTTGTATTTACATGCTGCTCTATTAATTTTCCCACTCGAAAAAAATAGTCCGCTCTTTAAAATTGCTAGCGCACCTCGACGTTCTGTCTCCAGGGTGTTGGCAGTTTTACAAAGTTTTCGTAAGTGTGGGAGGAACATAAGGGTTTGTTAATTGTTAATCTTTTTTTTTCAAAAGCGAAAATTCTTTTTATTTTGATTTAGATTATTTTTGTATAAATAATATTTCTGAAGTACTAAAAAAATTGTTATAATATTCATCATGACTGGCTTGTTCCTTCTTTCTTTGACATTGAAAATTTCTTGGTTTATAGTACATTTATTTGCAAACTAGCTTTCTAAAAGAGCTACTTACTATCAAGTATTTGAATCTGGGATCTGATTTTGTGAAGAACGTGTCGTCGTTAGACTTTGGCAACGCCGATGATTGTATGGACTATTTTAAAATCTCTTTACCCAATGTCATAATCAGCGATAACGAGTGTATTAACAAAAACTAAGTCAATAACTCTTTTGGAAAATATGATAATTTTAACTTTAGTGAAATTCCTGTCGATACCTTTGAAAACTGGTGTACAAAATAAAAACAAATGCAGTTGGATCTGATGGTATAACTCTTAATATTCTCACTCCCTCATTTAAATAATCGTCTAACTTTTATTACAAATCAACGCCTTATTACGGGAAATGTATGGAATAATGCCAATGTGATCTCTATACCTAAAAAGAATAAACCATCACAACTTTCTGATTTTAGGCCTATTAATATACTCCCAGTTCTCTCCAAAATTCAGGAAAAAGTTGTGACTGCACAGTTAAAGTCTTATATTGATTTAAACAACATTGTTGGGGAAACGATTGCTCAAATGCAATAAAAATAATGAAATTAAATGCAACCAATGTTTTCAGAATCAATACTACTCTTTATCTAGATAAAATAAATGCTTTTTAAATATTCCATTAGCAACACAATTCCTGAACGGTCAGAGAAAAAGCGAGACAAAATGCATTTAATGTGCTCAGAATAAATAATATTGTCGCCCAGACAAGCTACCAAATTTGCAAATTTTATACTAAAATACTTGAAATTGTTCTCAACACAATTCAGTGGTTAAAAGTCTATTTTTGAAGGTTGTAAAAACCGTATATGTGCTTCGTCGCTGAGAGATTAAGCTCACCGCGGTACACAAGGCGGGAAAATTAACCATTGGTCCAGAAAAACATGGCGGAACAGTAAATAGCCAATTAGAACACAACGCGCGAAATATGTTGCCTTGTGATTGGCCGGTCTGGCAGCTGAGCATGATATTCTAACGACGAGAGCACACTTACGTCCTCTCGAGAACCACTGCGGGTTAAACTGGTGAAAGGTCAACACGTACGTCAAAATTATTGTGGGTCATCGTCCGTTGGACATGACAAAATTGCATTCGCTGAAATAAAAGCACCAAGTAATTGCAGTAATGTTATAAGAAGTTAGTATTACTGCACTTGATTTTTTTCAAGATTACTTTAGTAACAGAGGACAGAGGGTTTTATTGAACAACAGGAAGTCTGAGCTGTTCCCGGTGTCTAGAGGTGTTGCTCAGGGCAGCATTCTGG
Organism: Polydrusus tereticollis; assembly: GCA_963920685.1. NCBI lineage: Eukaryota > Metazoa > Arthropoda > Insecta > Coleoptera > Curculionidae > Polydrusus > Polydrusus tereticollis. Next base: position 120,732,049 of record OY987330.1, read on the forward strand.
GTCATTTCATTTTTTCCCCGTACTGAATGCTGATTTTTACAGGTTCTTCAAATAATTTCAATTACATCAATATGCAGATGACACTCGAATATATTTTTCTTTTTACCCCTTTGAACTTGTTGCCTGTGTGCACAAAATAAACATTGATGATTGCTAACGTATCCAGAGTCCATGGGCTTGTTCTGACTGGGGCGAAGACCCAGCTTATTATATTTGGTAAATCTAAAGATTTTAATAAATAATATGGTCTTGCAATCTTTTCTGACCTGCAAGAATCTTGAATTATTCATGGATTCTGATTGAGATTTTCTTCTTATGTTTCGCTTTTATTACAAAAGGCCTATGGAAAAATTAAATTACTCTACGTGTATAGGGATATTTTTGAGCTACAAATCTAAGGTTATGCAACTCCCTTGTTCTGCCCCATTTAGGCTACTCCGACGTAGTTTATTGGCCCGCCCTACTTCAAGTTGACACAGACAGTCTACAAGAGCTGCAAAATACCTACTTGAGTTTTTGCTATGATGTGCGTAAATATGATCACATAACTAATTAACCTGCCATTCGAGCGTGCGGGTGGTTAAATTTATCGGAAAGGTTTATGCTTCATAGGCAAATCACGTGTACTCTATCGATACGAACAATTTACCTAGTTATCTTTATAATAAACTGACCAAAGGCACGGTTATTCGTGATCGTCTGACACGATTTCGGGGTCTTTACAGTGTCCCTAGACATAGTTCTGCCTTGTTTCAGCGTTCATTTTCTTACAATGCAGTTTTAATATTTAACCCTATTCCCAACAATATCAAGATGGTCCCTAGTCTTCTTAGTTTCCGAAATAAGTTTAGGAACTTTATTATTTATATAACCGCAATTAAAAAAGAATGGATAAAACTTATTGTAAAATTTATAGCAAAATATTACTGGATAATTTTGAATATCATACAGATATAGTTTCTCTGTTATATGGCAATTATTTTTTCGTTTTTTTTCTCTTCTTTTTTTTTAGGACATGTATATTGAAAGTTATTATTACCATGGCATCGCTAATATAATATATTTGCAGGGTATTTTGACTGTTACTTCTACTGTAATTTTTTTTCGGCTGAATTGCCTTCAACTAATGTAATTGTAAAGTCTAGGTATAATTTATTGCTAGGCATACATTATATTTTTCCGTCATTAATTTATTTATAAATATGTTTTAAATAAGGGTGGTTGTATGAGCAGCGTATGTTGGATGCCGCCACCATTTTTCAACATTACTTGTTATTTTTTCTCCATTATTAAATAAAGGCATTTATTATTATTATTATAAATTATTATATGCTTATTTATTGCAGGAAAAGTAGCGCATAACGTGCAAGCCGCAATCTTCTATCTTTTCTAGTAACTAAGATACCCTACCAGTGGCGTAGAAACGGGGGGGGGGGGGGTTGGGGAAACCCCCCTTCCCGAAAAATTATTCGTTTCGGATTTACTTGAATGTGAAACTAATAGCTAGAATTTATGGAATAAAACACAAAGTCTGCTCCACTAATTTAATAAAATAAGTTTATATTATATGCCCATACATGTTTCGAAGGCATAAACCTTCATCCTCAGTGGGTTAATATTAAGATGTAAGTATATTATGAAGAGACCAATGACATTGTTAAATTATTAAACTGAAAGGGTAAGGAAAAAATACAATTAGACAATGTGAAAGCAACACAGGCATCATCAATAAAAATTTAATATAGGAAGAAAAGATATTTTTATGTAATTTCGAGATTAATATTAAACCATGATTGCAGTGAAATAAATTACTTCACTGCAATCACGGCTTAATATTAATCTCGAAATTACATAAAAATATATTTTCTTCTTATAATAAACTTTTATTGATGATGCCTGTGTTGCTTTCACATTGTCTAATTGTATTTTTTCCTTCCCCTCTCAGTTTAATAATTTAACAATGACATTGGTCTCTTCATAATATACTTACATCTTAATATTAACCCACTGTGGATGAAGGTTTATGCCTTCGAAACATGTATGGGCATATAATATAAATTTATTTTATTAAATTAGTGGAGCAGTTTTTTTTCTATATTCAGTGTTTTATTCCATAAATAAAATATTACTCCACTGTGAGATGGACTACTTCCATAAAATTGATATAGCTAGAATAATTTAGAATGTTTGATTATTAGTAATTATGATTATAAATGTCATGACTTTAAACGTTTACACACCCTACAAAATAAATTAATGCTGTTAATATACAGAATTTGAACTATGAATGTTATTGTGACCCCCCCAAGAAAAAATCTTACGCTACGCCACTGTAAACCCTGCAATCACAACGAAATCTGGACACACTGTACATTACAAATCATCCTATCATTGCACGGTTATATTCCAAAAAGTTAACTCATAACATCCAATTTAGAGGAGTTTAGTCCCTTTCTCTCGTATCCACCACCTTAGATATATGCACTATAAAAACACCATGACCTTTTTCAGGATATTGTATAGCATCTTTAAGTGACACAAAGAAAAAACCTAACCATATCCCATATAGAGATTCCAAGCTTACCAAGTTACTGGCTGATTCTTTGGCAGGGAACGGTGTTACACTAATGGTAAGTCACAGTTTTTAATGTTACATGTTTCATTTTAATATGTAGGTACCTACGAGTAACTGTACAAGTACATGCATCAAAAGTATCGATAATATTCAAGGACAGCGTGTTCTCGCATAAATGGCATGTTGTTTTGTGAGTAAATAATTTTTTTTAAATTCAAAAATTAATGATAACACACGCAAAAAACTGACAATATTCTCCGAAAGGCATTATATACGAATAGAAAATAATGTATTATTAATTTTTGGAAAAATGTTGAAAAAAAAATGAAAAAAATATTAAGGTAGAAACCAGAAACTTGGGGAAAATTTTTTTGAATTTATTTCAAACCCTATGAGTCTCCAAAAATTCAAGGATTGTCAAAATAAGGACCACCCTAATGTACATATAACAATAATAATACATTACTTAATATGACTATGTATTTTGCAGATTGCGTGTATTTCTCCAGCAAAATACAACATTTCCGAAACTATAAATACGCTTCGATATGCTGCCAGGGCCAAGAAAATTAGGACCAAACCGGTTGTTATGATGGTAAGTAGGTACTAGTAAGTAGGATATAACTATACAGGGCACAGGGTAGCCAGACGAGCACAGGGAAAGATACAGTCCAATTAGCGAAATATTAAAAATTATTTTGGTCAGTTTTCAACTCTATTTCTAATAATAACAAAAAGGCAAATTAAAGTAACTGCTAGAAATGCCCCTCGCCTTTTTCGATGCATAAGTCGAAACTCATACTCATGCTCTCAAAAGCATTTTGCAACCTCTCGCGTTGCATATTCTTCCACAGCTCTTTTACAGAAGAACAAATTAAGCAGCTAAAACTACTTGCAAAGGGTTCCAAAAATACGTCCAGCGTTGAATGTACTGGATCTGCCGACCCTGCAAAGTACGAGGGTGTTATCACAACTATACAGCAACGTCTAAAAATCCAGTAATATAAAATTGCTCATAAACTAGCCTCTGCCGTTGGAGCTATTAAAAGTAGTACTATAGTTGTTCCAAACTTAATTTGGTAACATAAAAAAGCATTAAACTGGTGACTATAGGCGTCGGCGTCGCTTCTACCAAATAATTAAAATGCGGATTGTTGAAAATTTTTAATATGATTAAATAGTATATATTACAGCTTGTCCATTATAGTTTATATCGATAAAAGGTTTGTACCCGTGACTTCGCCTGCAGAGAATATTTTTAAATGTTTTTTTTTTAAAGAAAAATGCTAATTTTGCCAAAAACAATTTAAAAATATAGTAAATATCGATAACAGGTTTGTACCCGTGACCTCGCCTGCAAGGAACACATGAATTTAATATTTTTAAAATGGTCTTTCGGTAAAAAAAATGCTCATTTTGCCGAAAACAATTAACAAAGATTGTCTTTGTCCAGCCAGGACCGCGAGGAGGTATTAGTTTTCCTTGCCAAGAAAGGATTGGAGCAGGTACTATGTTAGTTGGAATATAATTATTTTAACAACAAATTGCAGATCGCATCAGCAGAATTACAGTAAACGTTCTGTAATATAACAAGTTTTTAAGATACGTGTTGAACGAACATAATTAATTTAAAATTCATAAACAAATTAATGACTGGAATCGTTAGAACTTTCAGAAGGAGAATCGTTTCCAGGTTGGATTGCTACTGGCGCTATAGGTGGTGAAATATTATCAAGGATAACTGCGCTTAAAGTTGAAGGTTGATTATTGAGTGATATCCTTTGCTTACAAGAGCAACACATTAGGTACAAAGCCATCTTTACTTCCGACATGATAACGTGACAACCGTAACTCAATTTCGATTGGTCAATCGGCAATAAAACTAAAAGGCCCTAGGCGACAGGGTTGTATTCAGTTTACCGGTGATTTTTGCATTATTGCATTGTATCGTTTGGTGTTATTGTTTGTTATCGATATTTTGATATAAATATTTCTGTTTTTGACCGTTGTATTTAAATGTATACAGGGTGTTTCAGAAGTACTAACCTGAACTAACCTGAACATGTATCCGGAGTTGCCCCGTTTTTGATGTACAGGGTGTTAAAGTTTTTTTTAAAAATATCGTTTCTTTATTATTTTTGTAAATATCCCTTTCTCGATTTTATTGAAATATGGTACCGTCATTAATAATGATAAGAATCTTAATTAGCCCTTACTAGATTAAATTTATTAAGACCAGTGGCGTGACGGGGAACACTTCAACGGATATTATTGACAAAAAAATGTACGCCACTGACTTTTTTCTAATTTTGATATTTTTTTCGGATATACCAACTAATGATACAATTTTAAAATGTTTTGATTCTTTGACATCTTAACCAAATTAATTTGTTTACTTGGTATGCTGCAGCTTTGATTTAAATATGGTGTAGTATAAATTCAAGTGTTGATACGATATTTGTCGAAATGGAGGGATTTGGGCTAACATCTCCTCTTCGTCTTCTTCCTTCAACAACAGCATGCAACTAATGTTATCGGCGTTTATTATAAATCACAGATAAGCGCTTTCACTACGAAATACGAATATGATCTGAAGCGCGCTGCTCCAGCCGCGCCAGCCAAACCACCCTGTGGCGACGGCCGATTGCTACGCTCGATCGCAAACGCCAGCCGCACCCGCTAACTGCTCCAGCGAAACCATACGTTTACTCTCGACTTGGTCTGATCCCGTCGTCCTTCGTCCCTTCTCCCTTCCCCGTCATCATCGGGCCACCGGCTCGGCGGCGGCGGTTCGCGTAGTTTCGCTTGTGGATCATTTTAATTCGGTGTGACGTATGGGACAAATGCAACACAAGATTTTCGTTGACTCATACTAACGTGCCCGTGCGATAATATACACATTTTTAATGTTAAAATTCACACTGCCACGTGGCGGCCGCACCACTTGGTGTAATCAATTGAAACTTTCTGATGCTGTAGAGAACGTTGACCTACAGAAGCCTGTTGTTTTTCAGTAAGATCGGAAAATGGCAAGTATTTTTTTTTGCTCGATTGAAAATCAAAGCAGGCCCCTGTTCGGAAATTAAGAGCTTCGAAACCAAAAATCGGATCCAAATAAGATTCAGACCGTTAGATAGAGCATCTTAAATACTTTCTTCTACAATACCTTTTCCTATACCTAAAAAATTTAGAAAATGTTCGAGGAAAACTAAAAAGGACAATTTTTAAAAATGGGTTTTATTTTCGTTTAGGTTAAAAAAACTTTTGATCAAAATGTTAATTACTTTATCGGAAAGCGATTTTCAATAGACGAGAAACATATATTTTTAATTTTAATTTTTTTTATACTGAGTGTGCGAAAAATTCAAATTTCCCTTTTTTTTAATTAAAAATATTTTATAGGAAATGTACTTTTTTCACATCCATATTGAGTTTATTCGATTCCGCCGTCATTTTGGAACAATTTGCACTACCAGAAAATTAAAAAGTTTCCACTAATATTACAGATATTTAAGTTTTTGTGCAAAAAGCTGCCAAAAATGCATGAATATTCGAGTCCGAAACAATACAAAGAAAGGGTGGTCATGACCGAAACATGTGCTTATAGTTGGTGAAGCTTATATTTTTGACAGACGTTAAGGCAAAGAGTAACCTCATTAAGTTAGGGTGTCAGAAATAATCTTTTAATATAATTTTTCTGGTAATATTAGATTATGCTGTGCTTAAAAAATGTAATATATTATGTGTTTTAAAAAATCTTCTCTTTCTATGGGAATACTATTTTGTTTTACAAATTTAACATGCAAGCGTCATTGTAATAATATGTCTAGTGACCATATAACGTTTTTCTTCCAGTAATTTCGTATGAGTTTTAATAGTATACTATTTTATTAGAAGTAAAAGCAATACTTTCTATGACGAGTCATAACAAGTTGCTTTTACTAAACATACTATTTTTTCTTTAAACGTCGCGTCGTTAAAATATAGAAAAATAAAAATACAAATTTTAAATTTTTTTCATTAAAAAATGTGAGGTTTGGAATTTCACCTGCTAGCGTTGCTATGGATTTATTCACTATTATATTGTTTGATACCGACGCTTAATTCGATTTGACAAGTGTCAGTGAATCTTATTACAAGCAATGTCCAAGCTTTAATTTCCTGTTTTAAAAATACCATTTTTATTAATCGAACACTTTACTTTAAATAAAAATGTCAGAATCAGAATTTACCTGTACGCACCCGAAGGTTGCCAAAATTGCAGCAGATGTCGTGGACAATTTGTTGCCAACCAAATCCAGTAGTATTTACAAAGCTGCGTTCAGAGATGGTGTAATGAGAAAGACATCAAAAATAATAATTCTGAAAATGTACTCTTGGCGTATTTCTCTGAACTGGCGAACAAACAAAAAATGAAAAGTTCAACAATGTAGTCACATTGTTCCAGGATAAGGTCAATGCTAAATATCAGGCAAAGGATAGAGATAATGTGCAAGTTTTTGAAGCTACGTGCTTATTTAAAGAAGCAAAATGAAGGCTACACTCCCAAAAAAGCTAAAGTATTTACCAGGGAACAATTTGAAAATGCTCTATCTGAAGCTACTAAACAGAAGTATTTGGGGAATTAAGGTAAATTTAGATATTACGTCAAAGAATACAATTTTCTTACGAAATATATTATGGTATTTTTAGATTGTACTTGTTATTGGTATTTCTGGTGCATGCCGATGTGAAGAAATTGTAAAAATGACCGTTGATGACATACAAGACTTAGGATCTGCCATTCACATAAGAATTCCTGATAGTAAAACTAGAAAACCGCGATCGTTTACTATTATTGGGGAACAATATTTAAGCATATATAAAAAATATGCATCATTACGCCCAAAAGGCATGCATGAAAAAAGATTCTTTTTAAAATTTGTAAATGGTCGCATGGTAATGAGATAAGTACTGTTCCTAAGGAAGCTGCAGTTTTCTTAAAATTACCTGATGCCACAGAATATACCGGTCACTGCTTGTAGATGCAGGTGCAGACATTACGTGTTTAAAGCGCCATGGGGGATGGAAATCCAGTAGTGTAGCTGAAGGGTACATTGAGGAATCGATGACCAACAAGAATGATATTGCAAAAAAAAATTTGCAACCTCATTTTACTGAGCCAATCCCTATTCACATTGACATAAATTCAGCAGCAAGTGGTTCCACGGAGGGTTTAACGCTAGAAAATACAAAAACAAGTCAGGATCGCAACATCGCAACATCTTGTGTTAATTTTTCTGGGGCACAATAAATAACTGTACTTTCAATCTGATGTTTAATAAAAAGTTTATTGTTGTATTTTTTAAAAATAAATAAAGTATACAAATATCCAATATTTCTTGTATTTTTCAACATTATTTATTTATGACACACACACTTTTTCTTCCGCTCTTAGCGGAAGAAAAAGTTCTTTTACTTCCGCTGCCTATAGCAACCGTCTACCGTAAAAAAAACAAAACTTTAACGTCAAAAAATTAGTAGAAAAATGTCAAGTTTGTTGACGTTTGAAGAAATAGTTATTTATGATATAAGTGTTAAAAGTACATTTTTAAGGCACGCATGTGGAAAAAACAAAAGTGCCTTAAAAATACTTTTAACACAAATATCATACAATATTTTTTCTACAACGGCAATAAGAAGCATACAATAATTGAAAATTAAATGTTTAGAATCTCTTACATCCAGGTAGTTTCCGATAGCCCCTAACAAGTACAGTGACGGAAATAAAATTTCGTACACTGAGGTTAACATTTTATGCCATTTTTGAATATTTTGGTAAACTGGGCTTTTTACAATTATCTCACCTTTATAATAATAATAATAATAATAATAATAAAGTTTATTCAAAATATTTACATAAATACAATACATTTTAATATATTTTACATTAAAAATAAACTTAGGAATAAAACCCCTGAAGGTTAACTTGTATAGGGGTTAATTTTATTAAAATATTTGGTTAATATATTATTATGTAAATAATTGAGGATAACATTTTTATAAATTTATTTAATATTATTTAGATTTGGTATTAATATATTAATATATTAATACCTATTTAATAATTATAGCATTTCTAAAATATTATCTAAACTATTTTTATTTAATACCTAGCGTTTCTTATTTCAGTAATGATAGAAAAAGGCTATACAACTAAATAAGTGTAAAACATTTAAGGGGGTGATTCCACATCGAAAAAAAGATAGGATCTTTCATATAAACAAACTTTATTGGAGCATCCCTTATTAAGATACAGCCCCTTAAAGGGGGTACATAAAATTTGTTTAACAATTTTTTTCACAAGCACTAAAAAAGTTACAATATTGAAATTAACCTGACATTTTCTACTACCAAAAAGACACTTAGCCAGTAATTTATTTGGTTTACCCCATGGTTGTAAGGGGTGGAAAACGCAACCCCTAAAATTTATTTCCAATGCAACTTTTTGCCTTATTATTTGTTTACCATTTAAAAATTAATTTCCGATAGCCTGTTTTATTCTAAACAAAAAATGTCTCTTGAATTTTTTGCCCAAAACAAACCAGTTCGCAGCAAAAAATTATTTTACGACCAAGATACATATCGCCATAAAACGAAAATACGAAACTAATTTATCTAGTAGGCCGCTATTAGCGATAGTGACAATTAAATTGGTATCAAGCTGTCAGTTTGTAAATTTTTGAGATTGAAGTAATACTAATTGTGTATTGTTGTTCTGTTCTTAATTTGTTACATTAATAATTCACTTGTTATTAAAATGGCATACACAAATGAGGAAATGGCTGATATGCATTACGTTTACGGTCTGTCGCAGGGAAATGGGTTAGAAGCTTCTAGAAGATATGCTGAAATGTATCCTCAACGGCAGCATCCTTCACATAGAATATTTGCCCGACTTCATCAACGATTACGAGAATATGGTTCATTCGACAAAAGAACGCAGGATTGTGGTCGCCATCGAGAAGTAAGAACACCACAGCTTGAGGAGGCAGTACTTAATTTGATTGAAGAACAACCTACTACCAGTACTAGAAAGATTGCTTTCCAGCTAAATGTTGATCATATGACGGTATTCCGAATTTTAAAGGAACAGCTGTTATACCCTTACCATCTGCAACGAATACAGGCACTGTTACCGCGAGACTTTCCGAACCGTCTTGAATTTTGCAATTGGATGCTGGAAATGATTAGAAGAAATCGTGACTTTCTGAAGACGATCGAATTCACAGACGAATGTAGTTTTTCTCGGGCCAAGATTATTAATTTTCATAATTACCACATATGAGCTGATGAAAACCCTCACGCTATTGTCGAAAGTAACCATCAAGAACAGTTTTCTCTTAACGTGTGGGTCGGAGTTATTGGGGATTATTTAATTGGGCCTCATTTTCTACCTCCTCGATTAAATGGTGATTCATACGTTCAATTTTTAAGAGAAGGGATATGTTTTTTATGCATGATGGGGCTCCCGCCCATTTTAGTCAAGTAGCACGTCAGCATTTAACTGAAACATATGCAAATCAGTGGATAGGTCGAGGAGGACCACAGAATTGGCCCGCTCGATCCCCGGATCTCAATCCTCTCGATTTCTCTACTTGGGGCCATTTACAGCATTTGGTTTATCGTACTCCTGTTCGCGATGTAGAGGACTTAAGAAACCGCATCATCGATGCATGCAGGGTAATAAGAGAGACTCCAGGAATATTTGAGCGAATACGTGGCTCAATGCGCCGACGCGACGTCTAGACGCATGCGTAATGTCTGAAGGTAGACATATTGAACATTTACTATGATTTCTACATGTTGTATGTTTTGTTATTAATAAATTAGTTTTGTTTGTTCCCCTTTCATCATTTAATGCAGGTAGTAACTACAAAATAACAATAAACCCAGTTCGCATTTATGACCATGTATCTCTGTAGTTGTTCGTAAAATAATATTTTGCTGCGAACTGGTTTATTTTGGGCAAAAAATTCAAGAGACATTTTTTGTTTAGAATGAAACAGGCTATCGGAAAATAATTTTTAAATGGTACCAAATAATAAGGCAAAAAGTTGCATTGGAAATAAATTTTAGGGGTTGCGTTTTCCACCCCTTACAACCATGGGGTAAACCAAATAAATTACTGGCTAAGTGTCTTTTTGGTAGTAGAAAATGTCAGGTTAATTTCAATATTGTAACTTTTTTAGTGCTTGTGAAAAAAATTGTTAAACAAATTTTATGTACCCCCTTTAAGGGGCTGTATCTTAATAAGGGATGCTCCAATAAAGTTTGTTAATATGAAAGATCCTATCTTTTTTTCGATGAGGAATCACCCCCTTAAATGTTTTACACTTATTTAGTTACACCCTGTATATAAAATTATTTATTTTAAGAAAGTATTCCTAGATAAATGAAACAATGCAGTCGTCCCCACAGTTTAATTTTAAAGTAAATTTTAAGTTCCCAACATGTTTCGAATGCTTAAGCATTCATCATCAGGGGATACTAACATCCAGTTTAAAAGCAATGTATGTTGTCTCAAACTAATGAGTACAACTAATAATGTGATATAGTGATATGTGAAAGTTGAAGACTTGGTATGAACTAGCTAGTTGTGTTGAGATTAATATAAAGATAAAAATGTGAGTGAAATGTGAGATTTTAATAGAGAAAAAAGCATTTTAATGAAACAGTAAATTATTTTAAAGCATATGAAGGAAAAAGTTTTATTTTGTATTGTATCATATTAAATTTGTTAAACTTAGGTGTTTAACTAAATTTAGAAATTATAATTGAAGAATTAAAAAGGAAATTTAAATTAATCAGTCTATTAGCTGACATGATGGTATGGGGATATACACCATATTTTAAATTTTATTTGTATTATTAATATTTTAATGAATTGATTTAGTATTTAAAAGTTTATTTAAAAATTTTTAAGTTATAAATGAATTAAATATAACCTGTGCTACAATACGACCGTAGTACCCGCCTGCAACGTGGAAGTTGACTTCAACTGTTGAACAATTCGCTTTAAATATTCCAGCGCAAACCCCATTCTTTGCTCTTTATTCATATCGGTCAAAAACGGGAAGAGTGTAAAATGAATCGACATCAAAACCATCCTATTCACGCCGGACAGGCCGGATGAGATCGGATATCTCGTAGGATGAAGGTGCCGTTTCACACTCCCCAGTCGGTAGACCGCACGATTAAAAACCGTACGGCCGATGACCGGTTCATGATGGCCTCAGATACGCCGACGAACCGTAAAATAGTAAAATAAAAAAAAATAAATAACGGTTTTTTAGCAGCTACCTTATTTCTCAATTCCGAATTTTTCCTTATACTATTTCTCGCCGTTCTTACTGTCCCAGGAAAATTAGTTTGGTTGTGTGCTTCTACAGCCGTCTGAAATGGATTGTTTCGCAAAAAATCTATTAGGTCATTATCTTCATTTTCGTTTGAAATTTTTCTTCTGCCACTTCCAGCCCTTCTTTCCAGTGATCCTGTATTTTCCCATTTAGTTCTGAGGCTTTGTATAGTGCTTTTAATAAAATAAATTTAATATTTTTATATTAAATTAGTTCACATTTGCCAATAAAACCTAGCAACCATTATTGTTGGCTGATTTGTTTACAGAAAAATTAAAAACTTGAAAGGTTCTGTCGGTTTTATTAAAACGCTCGCGCTGGCTGTTGTGATTTGCCAAAAATGCAAGGAATACAAGAAATCGGTCCACTTAAAGACATAGAAGAAGCGGCTAACAGAGCTACCTTGGATTTACTGCCACGAAAAGAATTCAATATGAGATTGCGCATAATAAATTTATAAAATGGGGTGAAAACAAAGGCGTTTCTGGAAAGTATTCCAAAAACATATTCCTGGCCTATTTTGAGGAGAAGACAAAGGTATGGAAGTCATCTTCTCTTTGGTCCCATTATTCAATGATCAAAGCTATGCTACGTGTAAATAAGGACGTAGATATCAGCAAACATTTTAAATTGATTGCCTACTTGAAGCGTCAAGGAGAGGGTTACCAGGCCAAAAAATCAAAAATCTTTACTAGAGACCAAATTGAACAGTTTCTGAAGTGCGCATGATGAGTACCTTTTGATGAAAGTAGCTACGATTGTAGGAGTATTTTTATTAGTTATTAAAATATCAGATACCAAAACCAAGGTACCACGACATTTCACTATCGTTGAAAAATTTTATTTGGATTTTTATCGAAAATATACTGATCTTCATCCAGCAGATTTCGTACATCGGCGGCTCTTCTTAAAATATGTAAAAGGTAAATATACCAGAAATCCGGTCGGAATGAATACGTTCGGAAAATTTCCTGCTGCTATAGCAAGATTTCTGCAACTTCCAAATTCAACACCCTATACGGGGCATTGCTTTCGCCGTTCCTCTGCGAGCTTACTTGCCGATGCTGGAGCAAATTTGACAACAATTAAGCGGCATGGGCGATGAAAATTCTCAACCGTTATGGAAGGGTATATCGTGGATTCCTTGGAAAATAAAAATTCGATTGCTCGAAAATTGCTTACAGTACAAACGACATCAGCCGATGATGCTTCAACATCAATTGGACATGCTGCTGTTTCTGTTCAATCCCACTCAACCGCAAAGAACATCAACAACTAACCTGAACTGAGGAAGGAATTCATTTTTCAAATTGTACCTACTATTAATATAAGTGTAAATAAATAAAATATAAATGTTTTTTGACGTTATTTATTTAGGATCCGGACGTATAATTTTTCCCATATATGTACAGGGTGTTCATTTGAAAACTTCCCACCACGGATTTATCGAAAACCACTGATTAAAAGAAAAAACGCCGAGACACTTCAAAAGATTTGCCAAAGGGGACAACTTTTTAACCAAAAACTACTTCACCCCCTTTTACCCTCTGCCCCCCCGGGTCATCCCCTTAAAAATTTTAAAAGACAAGGGGTATCAAGTAATAGCTTGTTTGAAAGGTCTTTCAAAGTGCTTTATTTTGACGTTTAATTTTTTAAAATCGGTCGATTCGTTTTCGAAAAAAGTAGAAAAATCTTTATTTATCTTAATTTGTTCAGATAGAAAAAAAAACACACGAAAATATCACTTTTTGTTCCAATAAGTGTTCAAAATGTTGCCCGTTATTGGCCAAACAATGCTATAGGCGATGTTCAAATTCCTGACGGACATTTTCAAAAACATGTTGTGGGAGATCATGGCAGCTTTCGATGATGCGTTGACGAAGTTCATCCAAACTTTCAGGTTGGGGAGTGAACACAACATGTTTCAAATGGCCCCATAGAAAAAAGTCTAATGGCGTCAAGTCAGGAGACCTAGCAGTCTATTCTATAGGCCCTCTTCGCCCTATCCATTGATCTGGAAACTCGTCGTCTAGCCATTGCCGAACCGGAAGAACATAGTGAGGAGGAGCGCCGTCTTGCTGGAAATATATTTCAGCCTCATCAAGTATAGGGTTTCCATCGTCTTCGATTTGGTTTTCAATGGTTTCAGTAATAAGCGGATTGATGGTATTTTCCAACATATATCTAAATAAATGCCTCCATTTAAATTCCCATTAATAAACAATGGCCCAATCACTTTGTTTCCTAAAATGCCTGCCCATACATTAATTTTTTGGGGGTACTGAGTATGCCCTTCTACAAAAGCATGAGGATTTTTATTGCTCCAATACCTGCAGTTATGCTTATTAACAAATCCATTGAGATAAAATGTGCATTCATCACTGAAGCAGATATTCTTTACATGAATGGTATTATCATTAATCGCTGCAGTCATTTGTTCACAAAACTCAACTCGCCTATCGAAATCATCTTCGGTTAACTCTTGCAATATTTTCAATTTGAATGGATGAAATTTATGTAATTTAGTAACTGTGTAATCAATCAATCAAACTGTGTGTACCGAGCCTAATGAAATACCAGTCGCATCAACAATTTTGCGTAATGAAGTATTAGGATTTATGCCAAAATGACCCAAAACTTCAACTTGAGCGGCTTCATCCAAAACTCCACGATGATTACGTTTTTTATTTGCAACAGATCCAGTTTGAGTAAATTTAGTAACAAGGTCCAAAACATACCTATGCAAAGTTATCTTTTTCGGATGTCTGGCGTTAAATGTGACGGCAGTTTGCCGAGCACATTGATTTTGGGCACCATAAATTAGAATCATTTCCACTCTTTCGGCTAGTGTGTAAACCATTTTGGAAGTAAAATCTGAATCAATCTGAATAACAGAGAGCAAATTAAATTCTTTCTTTTCCTTAGCAACTATAAAAAACTAAACAGGTATAAGAATAAATACAGTTCGCCCATGTTATCTGTGTTTATAAATAGATGGCTGAAAAAAAGTCGGGTTGTTATTTGGTTGCTGCCACGTCTAATCTTCCGAATTGCTGTTTATGTTGGTTTTTGAACACTTATTGAAATAAAAAGTGATATTTTCGTGTGTGTTTTTTTCTATCTGAACAAATTAAGATAAATAAAGATTTTTCTACTTTTCTCGAAAACGAATCGACCGATTTTAAAAAATCGTACGTCAGAATAAAGCACTTTGAAAGACCTTTCAAACAAGCTATTACTTGATACCCCTTGTCATTTAAAATTTTTAAGGGGATGACCCCGGGCGGCAGAGGGTAAAATGGGGTGAAGTAGTTTTTGGTTAAAAAGTTGTCCCCTTTGGCAAATCTTTTGACGTGTCTCGGCGTTTTTTCTTTTAATCCGTGGTTTTCAATAAATCCGTAGTGGGAAGTTTTCAAATGAACACCCTGTATGTGTAAAAATGGACCAAACTGATATTCGGTTTTGTTAAGTGATATTTTTAATTTATATAGCGTGAAATTAATGATACAGTAAAACTTCTCATTTCGGCCACCCGTTAAAAACGATCACCCCTCTGAACGGTCAGTTTTGGCTTCTTAAAATAAATCTTATAGCATTTTTAATAATAAAAGACCCCTCGAATACCGAAACACTTTTAAAACGGCCACGGTCACATGAATCCGTAACTTTTAAGAAAATTACGTTGAATTTTTACCCTTAATTGCGGTCGTCTCGACCCTTCTGGGAATGTTTGCACCCAGCCGGTACTTTATTACTGGTACTATTGGAAATACCGGAGAATGATAAAACCTAATTATGTAAATGGGTTTTTAAGTACGTACAAATATAATTTGTTAAATCTTAAGATGTTTCCATAAAAGGTAAAATTTTATTCAGTTGCATTTTAACAGCACAATAGTCGATCATGTCTCTGAAACGTAAACGTTTATCTTTTAAACAAAAGTTCGAAATCATCGCGGATAGTGAAAAATATGGTATCAGTGCTCGAAAGATAGCGGAAAAGTTTGGTGTTGGAAGAACGCAAGTAAATGATATTCTAAAAAGTAAAATTGAACTGAAAAAACTTTATGAAGAAGGAGGAGTTAATGCAGATCAAAAACGGAAGTTTCCAAAAACAGACGGACTTGCGATTGACCAAATGGTTTATGAATGGTTTTGCAAAGCAAGAAACAAAAACATTCCAATATCCGGACCACTACTAAAGGAAAAAGCTCTGGAAGTGTCAGAAAATTTGAAAAATTGTGATTTTAAGGCATCAAATGGCTGGTTAGATAGATTCTGCAAAAGACATGACATCAATTTTAAAACAATTTCTGGTGAGTCTGCTGATGTGGATGAAGTGAGTGTTCAAGATTGGTTCACTAAGTTAAAATTAATTATCAAGGATTATGATGATAAAGATATTTTTAATGCAGACGAAACAGGCCTTTATTATCTCGCAGTGCCAAACAAAACTTTTGCCTTAAAGAGTGACAAAATGTGCTGGAAGAAAATCAGCTAAGCGACGAGTGACAATTCTTTTTTGCAGTAGCATGGATGGTGAGAAGGAGACCCCATTAGTTATAGGAAAAAGCAAAAATCCGCGATGTTTCAAAGGAGCACATGTAGACAAATTACCATTAGAATGGGTCTCCAATAAAAAAGCTTGGATGACAACAGAGATAATGATTTCCTGGCTAAAAAAATTTGACACCAAAATGAAAAAACAAAGAAGAAAAGTACTTTTATTTTTGGATAACGCAAGTTCTCACCCGAAAATACAACTGGAAAATGTTCGAATTGTTTTTCTGCCTCCAAACACTACATCTTACTGCCAGCCATTAGATCAAGGCATCATACAAAATTTTAAAATGATATACAGAAAATATTTGATAAAAAGACTTTTTACTTTTACTAACACCGCTACCGAGGAGGAAAAATGTTTCATCTAAAACGATTAAAAAATGTTTCCAAAAAGCTGGATTTATAGAAACTCTCCAAGAGAATGAGATTTTTTAAGAAGAAGACGATATTCCACTAAGTCAGTTGTTTTCCGGTATTCCAGGAAATCCAAACCTGGAAAATTATCTTCAAATCGACTCAAACATTTCAACGGAAAATCCCAGTATGGAGATGCAGGAAATAATTCAGGAGTTTACCAGCCAATCTGAAACTACCGAAAATGAAGACTGTGAAAGTAAAGAAAACCAGGAGGTTTTTAGTTCGTCTTTAAAAAGCATGAGTGAAGTGTGAAAAAATAAGAGACGTACAAAATTTTTTATTAGGCAAAGAAAATGGCAATTTGGCCATTGATATTTCAAATATCCTAATGAAATGTGAAAATGAAGCAGCAAAAATTAAAATTAAAAATATGAAACAGACTTCCATTGAATCTTTTTTTCACAAAGCATAATTTTTTTTCGTATGTAGTGCACATTTTTAAACATTAATATGTATACATATTATGTAGGAGTTATGAAATAAATAGTTATGTCTATATATTTACAGTTCATATTACATAATAACGTATGTGTTTGTAATTAGCCTTTTATTAATTAATGAAGTTGAATTTTATTCACATGACACATATGTTATATGTAGATATGTAATTTATTTTTTTCCTTCCGCTCAAAAACGGTCACCCCCTCAAACGACCAATTTCTATGTGTTTATTTTATACAGGATTGAAAATAAGTCTGATAAAAATTTAAAACTTTTAACCAACTACTTCTGGCGATATTTTTGACCGGCTATAGTGTACTGGGTGTCGCAATAAATTATGTTTGACCTGAACAAAATTCATATTAAAAATGGGAAAATATATACCAAATTGGATTTTTTTTGTATATTAATAATAAAAAGGATTATCCTTGGAAATGCATTGGTGAAGAAGGGTTAATTCTATTGAAATGCGAAAATTTAGGTATACAGAATGTCCCAAAAAGACTGACTATTTCGTACGTTTCTATTTCTTACATTTCTTTTCTCTTTTTGGCTCATTTATATCTGTGTTTATTTTATATAGGACTAAAAAGAAGTCATGGAAAAATTAATAACCTTTAACCAAGCCTCATATGATAACATTTGGTCCGATCTTAAATGATTTTAGTGTACCGGGTGTCCTAAAGTATGTTAAGAGTTCAGCGAAAGTCTAAATAAATAAAAATAAAAATCGGAAAATTGTAAAATAAACTATTTTTTTTTTAACTTATAATGACAAGGAGTATCTATGCAAATTTATTGACAGAGAAAGGCCAATGTTTTTGAAATACGAAAGCTCTCATAAATATAATGTCCCAAAAAGTCGTTTTTTAATTTCTGTGGCTCAAAGGCTACTTCCGAGGCTACTTCTCTATTGGCTTAATTTTTACATAGCCTTTTCTCAACCCTGTATAAAATCAAGACGAAAAGACTAAAAAAACGTAAACAAACAAACTGTTCAAACCTGGAACCTTCAGCGACAAATAACGCCTTTTTGGGACACCATGTTATTTGTAAATTTTCGTACTTTAACAGAATTGGCCTTTCTCTACCAATAGATTTTCATTTCTTTTTTAAAATTTGTAAGAAAAGGCAGTTCTTAATTTGTTTCCGATTTATATGATGAATTTTGCTAAACACAATATTATTTGGGACACCCGGTACACTAAAGTTACACGTTACGAAATATTTTAGATAAGAATCTCTCATTATTTTTTATCAATAATTACCTGTTTTTGTCAAATTAATAATTTTTCTTATAGAAGGCGATGCCTGCCAATAAAAAACAAAATTAGCATTATTATTATTATTATATAACTTTATATTATTACATAACTTTAAGCCAACAATAAAACAAAAATATTATTTTATTAAATTATTGTATGTCATTGTATTGTAATTATTTATATATTGCTCGAATTGGGCTCCGTTATATTCTAAACACTTTCAACACACCGTTTCGAATCTTCGCAATGCATTTAATTAGTGATCGACCGATACCGATACCGATACCGATATATCGGCTATATCGGCCGAGAGCCGATTATCGGTATCGGCCGATAGATGTAAATATATATCGGCTATATCGGCCGATGTAAAAAAACAACCATAGCAGCTTAAAACATTTTTTTTATATTTAAATTTAAAGTAATATTTCAAATAAGTTAATCTTAAGAAATTATGGTAGATATAACATGAAATAGGCATTTAATATGAATAATGTAGTTTAGGCTAATTATCATGTAAAAATATTAGTTTCTCGGTTGTTTCTGGATTCAGCCGATTCCTTTTCGCCGAATTTACGGTTCCAGCTTCTGAAAACATTTGCTCACTTGCAACACTGCCAACTGGTGCAGATAAATATGTAAGAGCTTGATTATATAATAATGGTAGAACTACTCGTTTTTCTTGCCACCAAGAAATGGGATTCGCTTTTCTTTCAAGAAGAGGATGTTTCTTATATTCTGTAATTTCAGCATTCACTTCTTCACAAATGGATGCCCTAGAAGATGATTTTGTGTCACAAGAAGATGTTGTTGGAATGGTTTTTGTTTTTGTGGAGCTCATCCCTTCTCCGGCAAATTCTTCGTAGATTTCCCAAAACAGATTTTGGCCAGATCTTCGACTAGTCTCAGGTTCAGAAGTTCGAACATACTTAGCAAGTGGTTCGTTGTCATCACTATCAATTTCTATAGAATCTATAGTTTCATTTATTGTATGGTCTTGAATGTAATCCGAAATGTCCGGGAAACTGGAATGTTCTACAGATGTATTGTTTTCTTTTATTTGGTACTTTAGATTTGTAGTTATGTATTCGCATATAAAATCACGGTCTTTTGTAAAAAAATTGTCTTTGAGGCGAGGATTTAAGAAAGTCGCGATGGTATAATGTTTTTTTATAAATATATTCTGAAATCGTTTATTCAAGCTGTTTTTCAATTCTTCTTTCATTGTACCTACTCCTGCAAAATTAGCGTTTTCTTTGTTAAGATAGGCAGTGATAGTCGAAACAAATGGGATGACTTCAGATATGCAGCAGTCTGAAGAACTCGTAATTTTTGTTATGTCTTCAAATGGCTTTAACAAATTTAAAGTGCTTCCAACTAATTCCCATTCGGAAAATGTCAAGTCTGTAAGAGTCCCATGATCCAAAATATATAAATTTACTGCTTGTTTTTGTTCAAGTAGGCGAGAGAGTAGATAAAATGAGGAATTCCAACGTGTTTGTACATCTTGGAAAAGTTTGTGCTTGGGAAGGTTTAGTTGTTCTTGTAGTTTACTTAGTTTATCGCAAGCAGTTTGAGAGTGATTAAAATGCGAAACGATTTTTCTTGATCTTGCTATTAAATGACTGACTGAACGTTGACTTTGTATAGCATACTGTATTACAAGTTGTAAAGAATGAATGAAGCATGCTTCATAATTTACTTTTGCCTTAACAAAACCATTCCTCATATTGGCAGCATTGTCTGCTAATACTAAGTGAATATGTTCCCTTTTTATATTCCATTCTTGTAACAAAGAATTAAATGCTTCAGCTATGGCGTCTCCTGTATGAGATCCTGGGAACTTCTTGCAGGCAAGTGAAAAATGGGATCTCTGATTTAAACTTAAACATGTTTTTTCAAAAAAATGGATTGTGAGAGACAAAAAAGAACTGTTTGTATATTTGCACGTCCAAATATCTGTAGTAAAAGATGCTTTTCCCAACATATTTGAAATTTCTTGAGTCACTTGTGCTTTACATCTTGAGTAAATATCTGGTACAACTTTTTCTCTTAAGTATTTGTCAGAAGGAATTTCATAATTTGGAATAGCTTTCTTTAGTAGCCGAGTAAAGCCATCATCTGATACAATGCTGAATGGCTGATTATCTAAACATATCATTTCACCTATAAGGTAGTGAAACTCCTTCGCTCTGGATGAATTAATGTCCCACTTTTGCATTTGCTTGAAAGAGTCAGCCAGTAAGACTTGCAATAGCTTAGAGTTAGAGTTAGAAGTACTACTACAACTACTAGAAGGTCCAGCCGTTTCTAAAAAAAATAGACTTAGGGTGATCAAAAGTCAAAACGTTGAAATAAACGGGGAAATTTGTTTTTAAATAAAATCATATCGTAGGTGTTAATTGTTAATGAAACGATTTAAAGTGATGAAAAAGAAAAATATCCCCCCTTCTACACAAATTCCTTTAATTTCCCCAAATTCCCAACAAATTACTTAATTCTTCAGATTTTTTCAGTAATTTTTTTACACAAATTCCCTTAAAATTCCCTAAATTCCTAATAAAATAAATCCCTAGATTTTTAGCAAAAAATTCCTGGGTGGTTTGCCTCTCAATCCTATATAATAATATAATCCTGAATGAGCAGGTCCTATTGTTGGTAAATATTTTTATAACGTGAACTGGAAAATAAAAATTTAGTACTAACCTGAGCTTGAATCAGTCCCTTTTAATTTATAATATTCTTGAGGATGTTTTTTCTCTAAATGGTATTTCATGTTTGAGGTATTCGCCGATTTTCCCACTCCCTCTAAAATGGTTATGTCACACAATTTACATTTTGCGGTGGATTTCTTATCTGCTGGGGATAATTTATTCTTTATGACATATTTCCAATAAATACTTTTTCCATCCATTTCGCTACTTTGCACTCCACCAAACTCCAATAGGATTATTATTAACTATTAATATTATGTCTTTGTTAAAGATTAACTAAATTACGCCAAGAAATAATCGAACTTAAAACGATCTGCTTTAAGAATGCAATACTGAATGCACGGCAATAAATGCACGGGGTTCACCGAGAAATTCAAATTAAGGGGATTCACCAATGACTTGGCGCTGAGCCACATAAATTACCGCCTATTGCTGTGTTGCCAAAGTGCAATTTTTGTTTTTATTTTTGTGATACTCCTACACAAATTCCTTTAATTTCCCCAAATTCCCAACAAATTACTTAATTCTTCAGATTTTTTCAGTAATTTTTTTACACAAATTCCCTTAAAATTCCCTAAATTCCTAATAAAATAAATCCCTAGATTTTTAGCAAAAAATTCCTGGGTGGTTTGCCTCTCAATCCTATATAATAATATAATCCTGAATGAGCAGGTCCTATTGTTGGTAAATATTTTTATAACGTGAACTGGAAAATAAAAATTTAGTACTAACCTGAGCTTGAATCAGTCCCTTTCAATTTATAATATTCTTGAGGATGTTTTTTCTCTAAATGGTATTTCATGTTTGAGGTATTCGCCGATTTTCCCACTCCCTCTAAAATGGTTATGTCACACAATTTACATTTTGCGGTGGATTTCTTATCTGCTGGGGATAATTTATTCTTTATGACATATTTCCAATAAATACTTTTTCCATCCATTTCGCTACTTTGCACTCCACCAAACTCCAATAGGATTATTATTAACTATTAATATTATGTCTTTGTTAAAGATTAAGTAAATTACGCCAAGAAATAATCGAACTTAAAACGATCTGCTTTAAGAATGCAATACTGAATGCACGGCAATAAATGCACGGGATTCACCGAGAAATTCAAATTAAGGGGATTCACCAATGACTTGACGCTGAGCCACATAAATTACCGCCTATTGCTGTGTTGCCAAAGTGCAATTTTTGTTTTTATTTTTGTGATTTTAAATTGAACGTTAAAGAATTATAAATTATATTAGAGAATATTCAGATTTTAGACATTAATAATGTTATCAATTAAAAAAGGCCGATATGCCGATATATATCGTTATCGGCCAAGACATTATCGGTATCGGCCGATTATCGGTATCGGCTAAAAAAGTCATATCGGTCGATCACTACATTTAATAAAATAATTGTCTCAACCGATTGTTATAACTAAACTGACTTCTGACCATGGACCTTTTTTCATCGAGTGGGGCAATCCCGCAGAGAAAGGTCATGGCTACGTTACAAAAAACAAGAACAAATCGGCCTCTTGTTAGGAGAAAGCTTCAAGAGCCTGGTAATCTACCACCAATATACACGAATGTGGAAATAAATGAAGCAGTTGCAAAATTGACTAGTAAAATAATTTCGGCCACAAGCGAGTCGTCTACAACGGAAACGCCTAGATTTTCGAAACGGGGCGCTATAGAACCCGAAATTAATCAGATGATTAAAAATAAAAACAGAATGCTAAAGCAAGCATACCGGGTGTTGCATCGTCGAGCATAGGAAATCCCATGTAATTTTAAATGGGGTCAATTATTGGCTTCCCTAATTATTTTAGAGAAAAATTCTATTTAGGTTTATTAAAGAGCACTAAAACCCACATTCAAAAGAATAACTTTAGATATTTTTGATGAGCCCGTTTACGGGTTATCGCCGATTTCTTTTTAACTATTTCTCCTTTTTATGGCCCTGTATTTGCGGGCACCAGTCAAGGTAAAAGATGACTGTCAAATAAAGTTGTCATTTTGAAATGTGTGCTTTATTGTTATAAAAACTCGTACATCGAAAATAATAAAGGTGTATTTATGAGTACAAATTAATCTGAATGAAACTAAAATAAAGTATCCAATTACAAGGTTAATTATTATGAAATTTTACATGTTTCAATATTTTACTAATTAATAGGTAGGTACTATTAAATTGTTAGAACTTTAGGATTTAAGAAGATGTTCAAATATTCCTCAAAATGACAACTTTATTTGACAGTCATCTTTTACCTTGACTGGTGCCCGCAAATACGGGGCCATAAAAAGGAGAAATAGTTAAAAAGAAATCGGCGATAACCCGTAAACGGGCTCATCAAAAATATCTAAAGTTATTCTTTTGAATGTGGGTTTTAGTGCTCTTTAATAAACCTAAATAGAATTTTTTCTCTAAAATAATTAGGGAAGCCAATAATTGACCCCATTTAAAATTACATGGGATTTCCTATGTCCCGCTCGACGATGCAACACCCGGTATAGGACTGGCGATCCCCCCATAAAAACGCAGGCGAATCAAATGACTCTAGCCATTAGAACAGCATTAAATGCAAGAGAATCTAGAATTTGGTCTGATAAAATTGAAGGATTAAAAATCGAGGATAACACAATTTACAAATTCACTCGCTCCCTAATTAAGGGAGGAAAGAATCCTATGTCTTTCATCAAAGATCCAAATACAGGCCAGATACTCTGCGAACAATTCAGTGAATTTCCCAGTTATGATTTGGAAAAAGATGCACGAATCGCCAGCACCATTCAAGTGTACAGAACCATGGATCATCGCGAAGGTAACACTCCGCATGTGACATCTGAGGAAGTTCGGTCTGCTTTACATTATATTAAAGCAAAAAAAGCGCCCGGTTTTGACGGTATTAGGAACGCAGCTTTAAAGATATTGCCAGAAAATACAGTTTTGGATGTAGTAAACATAGCCCAGGCTATACTCAAAGAAGGTTGCTTCCCCGATACTTGGAAAAAAGCCAAAGTGGAGCTAATTCCAAAGACAGGTAAAGATTTAACGTTAGCAGTCAGCTACAGACC
Organism: Polydrusus tereticollis; assembly: GCA_963920685.1. Classification (NCBI taxonomy): domain Eukaryota; kingdom Metazoa; phylum Arthropoda; class Insecta; order Coleoptera; family Curculionidae; genus Polydrusus; species Polydrusus tereticollis. The sequence continues at coordinate 120,756,490 of OY987330.1, forward strand.
GATAAGTTCATTATCGTGTCTTGGCAAGATTGTTGAAAAACTAATACTAAATCGGATAACCGATTTTGTATTGGACAACAATATTTTACCACCGGAGCAGTTTGGATTTCGAGCTGCTCATTGCACGGTGCGCCAAACAACGCGACTAGCGACTAACATACTGAGAGGATTTAACGACCGCAAATCAACAGGGGCAGCCTTCTTTGACGTTTCTAAAGCATTCGATAAAGTTTGGCATAATGGTCTCATTCACTGGCGTAACTAGAATTTTTTGGCCCCAACACCGAAGGGGTCACAAATCACAAATACTAAATAAAAATAAAACAACGAGCTTTTTTCTTATTTACTTTACATATAACTTAACAAAATATTTCTTTTATCAAAGAAAAACGAAACTTTACAAAAACTTTAAATTTCAACCAAATCCAATAATTAGACATTAACGAAGTTGCAAATTGTAATAAAATCTCCAGAGTTTAAAACAAAACTCAACTTAAATTTATTAAACCCTAAAATGATTTTTTTCTCGCTTTAGAGATAGATAGATAGATAGAAACGTCTTTATTTTTTAACTCGGCGAAGAGCAGCATTGCTGTTTACTTAACCGAGCATATACAATACAAAAATATATATATTTACATATCAATACTTAAAGGAAAAAGAAAGAATAAGTAGTAGTAGTAGTAATAGTAGTACTATAATATGTTATATAATTATAATTATTATAATAATATAATAAATCAACTAAAGATTTCTTACTCATGCATAAAAAAAAAACAGTTATTGCCGGCATTTTAATTAAAATATCAAACTTTTAATATTTACTAAGCAAGTGTACTTTAAACTTATTTTTAAAAGACAGATAACTAATATTTGTAAACTTGTCTCGAATTTCCGAATTAAATAATTTGGGAATCACATGAGAAAAGCAACGTTCGTAAAGGGCTGTACGGTGGCGTGGTATATTAAGTAGGTCATTGTGGCGAGTCTCGCGATTGTGGGTTGTAGAGCGAAATGACAGCTTCTCTCGCAGATATTGAGGAGTCCCGCTTTCGAGCAATCTGTGTAAAAAACAGGCCATATGCAATTTTAGTCTATCCTGAACGTTCAGCCATCCTAAGTCACGCAACTTGTGTGTTACGTGGTCTCGTAACCTAAGGTTGTAAATAAATCGAATACATGCATTTTGAATTCTCTGCAATCTACCCTTAGACTGAAGATCAAGGCATGGACCATAAACGATTCTGCGTAATTGATATGCGAGAGAACAAGAGATTGGCATAATTGCCTTTTTAAAGACGTGCTCAATATATCCTTATTTTTATATAAATTTCTAAGAGACATGAATGACTTTTGAACTATCTTGCAGACTTGATTTTTAAATCTAATATTGCTGTCTAAAAGAACTCCCAGATTTTTGTATTCCTTTACCGCAGGGATATTTACATTTGATATATTAAGCTTTAAGTTTTCATTCGACCATTCCCTATTTGGTCCAAAGAACATAACCGCTGATTTGGTCGGATTTAATTTTAGACCATTATTAGTAGAGTATTCGTAGACACTACTAAGACATCGGTTCATGCTTTCAGCAGCCGCAGCTGCTTCGCTGGGGGTAAAACTTATACGTAACTGTGTATCATCCGCGTATCTCTGCATGTCGCAGCCTACTACAAAGTTATCCATATCAAAAGTATAAATTAGAAATAGTAATGGCCCTAGAATCGACCCCTGAGGTACTCCCTTACTGATTAATAAGGGTTCAGACAATTCACCGTCAATAAGTACACGTTGTGATCGACCAAAAAGATATTCTTTAAAAAAATGTATCGTGTTATCAGCAAATCCATAATAATGAAGTTTGGCACATAGAAGGCGATGATCTAGAGTGTCGAACGCTTTACTATAGTCTAACAGTACCAAGGCTGATGTCTCTCCGCGATCTGCTGCTTGAATAATATCATCTAAAACCTTGAGTAATACGCCGGCTGTGCTACAGTGTTTTCGAAACCCAGACTGCGAATCGGGCATTAAATGATTAGCCAGTAAGTATTTAATTGTTGGTCTTAAATCAGACACTTTATCGACATGAGGTACCTTAGGAAGGGGCAAAACTATAGCAGTCTTCCACTGCTGAGGAAACACAGAGTTTGTTATACAAAAATTAAAAGTGTGGGTTAGGAATGGGACGATAACGGGACAGCACAGACGAATCATTTCGAGAGATAAACCGTCGGACCCGAACGCGTTAGACTTTAACTGACCGATTGCATGTAAAACGTCTTTATCTTCTACTAATTGTAACGAGAAACTATTTACACTTATACAGTTAGCTAGATAATTATTTATTGTGTTTTCGTCTACCGGAGGTGCAATTTTTTTAACTGAATCAATAAAAAAGTGGTTAATATTTTGAGGGTTTTTTAAGGAGTTAGGTATATCATAATTATTTTTGGATTTAGTGTATATGTTCATATGAGCTAGTGTCTGCCAGACCTGCTTAGGCTGATTGGTTCGGACTACAAAATTAATATAAGCCTTTTTTTCGTTTCGTACCGCTTGCGTAAAAAAATTTCTCATCTCTTTGTAAGCTATCCAATCATTTTCGCTACGCGACTTTTTATATCTGGATAATAAGCTGTTGCGGTGTTTTTTCATGATTTTTAATGTATCCGTAAACCAAGGTGAATGGGGTCGTGTAACACGTGCGCACTTTAAAGGCGCATGTGCGTCAAATAGTGATATAATGTTATTGGTCAGTAGTGTGACCTTTTCTGAGAGAGTGGGGGCGTCTAATATTGAAGTCCAGTTCATATTTACTAGATCCGCCTGAAATTCTAGATTATCAAAATTTTTGAAACTTCTATACTTTACAATCTTAGGAGTTCTTAGAGGCAGTTTACAATTCAAGGTACAGTATATGAGCTGATGGTCAGTGATGTCATGCATGTCATGGTGCACAACCTCGTCTTTAAGTAATTCTTTATTGGTTACCGCTATGATGTCTATTAGACTGTGCGAGGGACCTACAGTACGGGTAGGACGTGTTACAACTTGCGTTAGATTATAGGTAAGGAAGAGATTATCAAGTAGGCCTACACTATTGTTTTGATTTAACAAATTAATATTCAGATCGCCCATTAATACAAATTCGTCGGTTAGAGGAATTAATTTGGCAATAGAATTTTCTAAGCAGTTAATGGTATCCATAATATTACTTCTAGGTGGTCTATATAAAATACCAAACACCAAGCGAACCCTATCAACCTTGCAAGCCACCCAAATATGCTCAAGCGCCATCGCCATGCCTCGTTCCTCAACATCCAACAATTTGACCTTAAAATCATTTCTAACATATAGTCCGACTCCGCCACCGCGTGACCCTCGATCAACTCTGAAAAAGTTAAAACCAGCTATAAATACCGCTGCGTCTGGTATATCCTGCGACAGCCAAGTTTCGGTGACTCCCAAAATATCCAACCCCAGATCATTGATTAAATTCCTTATCTCATCTATACAAGGCAACAAAGACCGAATATTTACATGTGCTATTTTTAGATTATTTGTATCTAGATGGCACATTTTGATAAGAGAAAAAATTTATAAATAAATACATATGCAGGTAAAAAAAAATTGTTTATGCTAACATTTCATTTAAAGTGGTTTCATTTTTTATAAGTATTGCGTTTTCGCCGTCTTGCTTACGTGCAAGGATCTTTCCGTTTTTATGCCAGATATATTTAAAACCTTTATCTTTAAGACTTTTAGCAGATTTAAAAAGAGAGTAAGTTTCTTTAGTTAATTCTTCAGATATATAAATACACGAATCCCCTTCTCCTAGGCCTGCCTTTGCAATGGTGATTTTCCCTTTTTGTGAACGTGCCTTTAGAATACGGTCTTTAGTTTCTGTGCTTGCTAGTGTAATTATTGTTTTCGGACCATTTTTTGTTTCAAAGTGCCTGGCATTTTCGAGGTTGTAATCAGACGCTGGGATCTCTAAGTAGTTAAACAGCTTCGTTAACTTTCTATTGGCAACGGATATTTCGTCGCTTTTTACTATCCCAGTTATGCAGAGGTTGTTTTTAATTTTGCTGCTCTGTTGGATATTTAAGGCAACCTCCAACTTCTGAACTTTTTCTTTTAGTAGCTGGTTGTCTTTAGAAACCTCAGTGAACATGTCAGACATGATTTTTGACCTCTTCTTCTCATCTTCGTATTTTTCATTGAGAAAATTCATAGCGCCACGTATTTCTCTTATCTCACTCTGCACCTCCCTGAGCATGGACTTCAGCTCGTTAATGCCCCCGCCCCCGGAGTCCGCCGGAGAATGGATACTAAAAATTGTAGAACGTCTAGCAGTGAGCTCCCTCGTGCATGCCTCGCAATTCCATGCAGTTTTTTCCTGATGCATAAGTCGTGCGTCAACTTCCGACACATTGCCACATTCAAGATGAAGGTATGCCTTACATCTTCCGCAGTTGAGCTTAAGCTTTTTCCCAATGTTCTTGCTGCATACTTTACATAGCTTACTACCACCAGCCATTTTAAGTTAAATGCGTACCTTTAGCTACCGCTGGCAACAGCGCACAGGTCCTATTACCAGGTATATTGTTCCTTAAGAGTCCAAAGTCCACTTCGGGCACGTGCAATTGTGAGTGTTTTATGAAAAACAGACAAATAATGCTCAACAGAAGGTTTCTTTCACTCACCAATCAACCCTAGGGCACTAGGACGGTCTTCGAGTTCTTGTGCGCAAAAAACTGTCCAGTAGAAACTTTAAAAATCAATTTTGAAAGACAAGAAAACTATAATCGAGGTAAACAATCTGGGCAAATTCATTAATTAAACCTTTAAGGTCTAATTTGTTCGCAGCTTTACTTTCGACGGAAATTAGACAAGAACTACAGTGGGTCCCAGCGCATTGCGCTCACTTGTCTTATGGTAGTTACGCCACTGGGTCTCATATTAAAGTTAATAAGGTTGGGTATGCCCAATTATTTGGTAAAAGTTTTGATTTCATACCTCGAGGTATGATCGGAAAATACAATCAAGCGTCAGAAACATTAAGGCGGGAGTGCCACAGGGGTCGCCACTTGCCTCTTTACTATACAATATTTATACTAGTGATATTCGGCGAGATCCGCGAACCCAATTGTATTTGTTCGCTGATGATGCAACGCCATATCAATCTCCTTCAGAGATGGTTGGACTCTTGGAAACTTTGTCTAAATGATAATAAGACCCAAGCAATATCTTGACTCTATTTGCAGGGAAAAAATCAGCGTAAAACATGGAATGCACTTAAAAATTTTAATATTTACTCGACAAGTAATAAAGTTATTCCTGAAAATTTAAGTGATCCAGAACAAATTAATAATTTTTTCGGTGCGTTTTTGCAGAATATCTCAAATTGTGATGATAAAATTGAATTTTATAATAATAACCTTTTTAACAACAACAGCAACAACTTTTCATTTAATTTAACCTCTATTGAGGAAGTATATTTTATTATAAAAAATATAAAGACCAATGTTTCTGGTGTTGATGGTATTAAGGCATCTATGTTGCATTATTGCAGTCCATTTATTGACAAATACGTAACACACATCATTAATAGTTGCTTAGAATTAAATTATTTTCCAGATAAATAGAAAATCGCCTCTTCCTAAAGTTTCACATCCTTCAAACTTTAATGACTTAAGAGTTATAAGTATACTTCCAATTATTTCCAAGATTTTTAAAAGAATTCTTTATAATCAGATATATAATTTTATTTCACTGCATAATATTCTACCAGACTTTCAATGTGGCTTTAGAAAGGGATTCAGTACAGCTGTCGCCTTAACAACTGTGATTGACGATATTATTCATGCTTGGGATCAGGAAATGTGTAGCGTTCTTGTATTGTTGGATTTTTCGAAAGCTTTCGACACAATAAATCACCAGCCTATCTGTGATAAGTTGAGGTACTACGGTTTTGATGAAAACTCACAAACTCTAATGAAATCGTATTTCACAAATAGATCTCAAAAAATCTTCAGCAATAATAAGTTCTCGGATTAAATTCCTATTTTATCAGGGGTCCCACAGGGTTCAATTTTGGGTCCTTTGCTTTTCCTTATTTATACAGCTGACATACTTAAGTCCGTTAGAAACTGTCGTGTGCAGGCATATGCTGATGACACGCAGTTATATTTTTCATTTAACTTTGACGATCTCGAACAAGCCTCCTTGACTATTAATAATGATTTAAACATAATAAAAAAGATATCTTTGGAACATAATTTGCATTTAAATCCTAGTAAATCGTCCGTGATGCTCTTTGCAAACAAAAATCAAAAACCTTTACTGAACGAAAATCTTAATATTTTTATAGACGGTACTAAATTGCCAATGCTTAATTCTGCAAAAAATCTGGGTATGGTTCTGGACACAAATTTAAGATTCAAAGAACACGTGAAAAAACTTCTTCAAAAGTCATTTATAGCCTTAAAACTTTTATATAGACACTTACTTAACATTACCTTGCGGAAATCTTTATGCGATTCTTTGGTGTTATCACACTTCAACTGATGTGATTTTGTATATGGGAATTGTTTAGACGTTCTCAGTAAGAATCGTATTCAGAAAGTGCAAAATGCTTGCTCCAGATTTATCCTAGGTTTAAGAAAATTTGATCATGTGTCCCATACATTCAAGGAATTGAATTGGTTGAGAATGGATGAACGTAGGTTGCATCACTTGGCGTTCTTTGATTTTCAAATATTACACAATCCCAATTCTCCAACACTACTTAGGGAAAAACTAATTCGACGACATGATATTCATGATCGGAATATTAGAAATGTCAATAACTTAACTATGCCTCATTATCTACAGATCTTTTACGTACCAGTCGGTAGCACTTTATAATTCCCTCGATAATCACTTTTATTCTCTTAACTGTGCCAAGTTTATGATCCAGTTTAAAAATTTTTTACTTCATTTCTTTCATTTTGAACAGCAATGATATATCAGTTTATTTTTAGTATTAATAAATTTATTTTTTTCATCTACTCTTACAGTTATCTTCTTTGAAAGTTTATTTAATTTTTTATCGCTTTTGTATGGTTAAGTAGAGTAGCCCACAAAGGCTAGACTTCGCCATGCAGGGTGTAAACTTTTTTTTTTGTATTTTGTATTATAAAAAATATGTAATATAAGGCGATTATTTAATTAACTTTTCAAAAGCTATTACAAACATTACAAAAATTTCGTTTGTGGCAATGAAAGTTTCATAAAATAATAGAACAGTAAACCCCAATAATATTAGAGTGCGGTACCCCGTCCAGGGACACACCCTAGATTATTTTCACAAAGTGCAAAAATATTATAACGGTTAGGTTTTGATGAAAACGTAAAAACTTTGTTTTATATTGTCCCACGTTAAAATAGACTTTGTTTTTATTGTTTTGTTTGTTTTGATGTTTACAGGATCCGCGAGAAGCTCTAATCTTGAGTCTGAAACGGGAGGTCGGCGTACTGCAAACGGAAAACGAGCATCTCAGGACCGCCTTACATGTTTATTCTACTTCAAGTACCACGTCTGAAAATAAAAGTTCCGCTTCAGGTGAGTGTATTTTACCAAATAAATAAATATTTATGTTGGGCGATCTAAGATAAAGGTGCGTGTGGACAGGCCCGTTCCTGGGGTGTCTGGCGCCTACGTGCAGGTTTCTTTGGTGCGCCCCTAGTTAAAAAAAATGGTCCTATTTTTTTTTAATATATTTCGCGAAAAACTGGCAATGATTTGAAATGTAAGAAAACTGATAAAAAAATAATTAGAAAAAATATTTATTAAATTACCAAAACAAACAAAATCACAAAAAATATTTGGTAAGTATATCAAAAGAAAAATATACCCTAAAGAAACAAAAAAAAACGGTATAAACAGTACTTATAATCAATATATCATTAAGATTATTTACTCGATTGTTTATGAAATATAATAAATAGTGGGAACTAAAAGCAGTACATTCACAAGAAAATTAAAGGAGAATAAAAATAATCTATATAAAATAAACAATAACAAAAACACAAAACAATATTATACCCAGTAGGTACTTATATGGTAGGTTACAGAAATATTTTAATGATAAAAAAATAAACGTTTCAAAAATGAAAAAATACTATTTTTGTAATGAACAAAACAAAAGAGGAATGATATACCTAAAACAAGACACGTCTGGCTTCCACGGATGCAAGCTCGTTGATCATCTGATTATGATCAAGAGCCTCAGAAATATTATTTTCAATCGAAATAATGGCCAAATCTGATAGGCGTTCTTGACTCATGGATGTCCTTAAATAATTCTTTATTTTAGTTTTAACTTAGAAAAACTTCTTTCACCTGAAGCTACTGAAATGGGTAATGTAAGGTATATTCTTAAGACTATAAATAAATTTGGAAAAAGAGACTGTATTGTATATTTTTTTTAGTTATATAATTTAAAATGTCTATGGGAAAGGATGAATCAGTAGTATTTTTAGGATTAAGAATTTTATATGTTGAAATTTCCTTATGTAAATCTAAGCCGTCAATGTCTTTAGATATTACTCCATTAATCTCAACTTGCACTATTGGGAATATCTGCTCTACATCGTTTTTTTCTGCTTCTTCTTTAGCTTTATTGATGAGCAAATCAAAATTTTTTTCTGACCGTTTTTCGTTAAAATAAAGATTTAGATTTTCAATTTCTTTATGGCAGTCATTTAAGTTTCTATTCAGATCTTGTAGTATTTTACTTACTATATTATTTTTCCTAAAATATCATGCCAGATTAAAATCGAACAAATAAATTTAAAAGTCGGGGCATGTAGTGTCCAACAAGGAAACTACGGAGAGAACACATTTGTGCTATTATTAAGGCAAAGGCTTGGTAAAATTTTTAGACATATTGAAATGATAAAATAAGAGAATTTTTTTTAATTTGTAATAAAGAATACTGAATGACCGTCAATTTTGCGCCCCTAAAATTTTGCGCCTGCGTGCATGCACGTGCTGCACGCTCACCAGGAACGGCCCTGCGTGTGGACTACTAGAACCAAAAAATCGGTACTTTGACCAGTGGCGTAGCTATCGTAAGGAAGTTTGGTGCGGTCCACAGGAATCTACCACATGGACGTAAAAAATATAAGGACGAGCTATTCCTATACATGTACATTTTATATACTTTTGAATTCTAGCAAATCTATTACTTTCTCTAATAGTTTACGTGTCCAAGCGATTTTTAGAAGAATATACCAGCGTGACAAATCAGAACTAATGCTGGAATAATTTTAAGTTGGATGAATTCGCGATATACTTGTCCAGCTAAAGACTGTTCAAAGAAAAATGGACCAATTACTCTTCCGCGCACTATTCCACACCATACGTTTCTTTCTTGCGGGTACTGGCTGTGAATCTCCATTATCCAATGCGGAATTTCTGTTGCACAATAACGACAATTTTGCCTGTTTACATTGCCATTCAAGCAAAGCGTTAATTATTATCTAGAATGCACATATTTTGCATGCGTTCACAAAACTCATTTCGCCTATCGAAATCATCTTCAAATAACTCATGCACTGGAATAACTTTGTATGGGTGATATTTGTGCTTTTCAACTATTCGATGAATAACAGATTTCCGCATGTGTAAATTGGCCCCAATGTGCGACAGAGGAGTACATGGATTTTCTTCCAAGGAAAGCAAAACGTCCAGTTGTTCATTTTCTTCTCGAGCAGGACGACTAGATTAGGCAAATCTTTAACATGACCGAATTCTCTAAATTTAGCCTCTATTCTACTCGCCACCTTTTGACATATAGAAGGACGATCAGGACGGATTTCATTGAATAATTGAACTGTCTCTATATGAGTACGTGTTCTATTACCAAACCCAACCATGCTTAGAATTTGAATTTTTTCTCGTTCCGCTAACTTCACCATTGTGAAAACCGCATATTTGAAACTATGCTTGACAATTACTTATTTGAAGTTAAATTCTCATACAGTTTCTATCAGTGGCGGCTCGTCGTATAAAGCAACTGAGGCCGGGCCTCACATGTAAAATTAATAAATTATTTATTTAAATATAAAACGTTTTTTAAATAATTTCCAATCATTAAAAGTATCAAAACAATAGAACATTGAATTACCATCAAAGTTCAACGTATTATCTTTTAAATTTAGCGCGCACCCCATCCAACATTAATTTTAAAAACTGAAATCGTTGCCTGACCGCATAAAAAGAAAAATGTAATCCCAAAAACTTGAGCTTCCTTTACGTCACAAACGCTATGCTCTCCAACCCGGCACCTCCACCGCATTAATTGCGCAGAACAGGAAGAATAGGCAAATTTTGTAGGCGAGTGAGGCCCACTTATTTGGGCCTATATATCGTATTATTTTTACAGTAGCTTGCAATGGCTTGCATGTTGCCAAATGTTTATTGAACAAGGACACTTATTGACTTATTTACTTATTATTTAAATGTTTTATTTTTAAAAACATAAAAAAATAAGTTAGAAATGATTGATAAATGTTTTCATTGTTCTATAAGATATTATTAATAAATATGCAATTAAATCCCAATAACAAAAAACAGATAAAAATAAAAGATTATAGGTGGGTGCCTAGTGCCTATTTGAAACTTGGCAATGTGTTATTGTTAACAGGCTCATATATCTTTTCTTCTCGTAGGATCAGGTGTTGGGTTATTAGATTTAATTAGTGCCATTCGTTTATGATTGTTAACCTATCCTGATTTTAGATTTTCGAGGCAGGTCCGCGGGTTAAAATACTGACACCTAATTAATTTGTTTTCTTGTTGTGTTGGTGCACATACCGACTCCTAGAGTCGGTTGTGGTTGGTGATAGGAGATAAGGTAAGGCAAGAGCCCTTTATATCAGGTGAGTAAGCCGATTTGCTTTTTATTTTAATAATTAATACAGTATTGCCATTGCCAAGGTCCAAGGTTTCGTTACATAAAATTATTTTTTTTGTGCTTTGTGCCTATTTTAATTTAAATTATGAATCCCTCTCACGATATTGTTTTGTCTTTGCTTGAAACCCCTTTCTCGCGACGACCTGAGATAGAAAAACGGCAAATTTTGGAGAGTCGACCAGCACCAAAAATAACGGCAGTTTTTAGCGAAAAGAGGGTGGGTCGGGAAAGTTCGCGATCATTTCAAACTTCATAATATGATAGTTACAAATGGCTTTGCGGGAGTTCATATAAACAAAGTTTGTATTGCTGGCCGTGTATTTTATTAGGCAGCGTAAAAAACAATTGCGAGTTCAGGGGGTGGGTATTCTGATTTAAAAAAAATTTCACGGGCGGTAAAATCACACGAAAGTTCCAAAGAACATATTAAGAATTCTGTGGCGCTTACGAGAGTAGAGCAAAATGGAGACACAATAGCGGATGCACTGAGAGAAATTGACCCTGACCTTGCAAATTGAATATTTTTCTCGTGAAACCTAGTATTTCAAAATAATTATATTGCTGGTTAAATTCCTAACTACTCATTTTAAGTCAACGACCTTGAAATCGCGAAAAATTTTCGCCTGCGGCGCTATTTTCTAGCCTCGCCCCATTATACACCCACGAGCCGCCACTGGTTTCTATGGGACTAAACAGTGACAAGTCAACGCTCAAAAATACCAGAATTAAAAAAAAAGAAAATAAATACACAATGGAATGTAAATACGCAATGGAATGTTTTGCTCCATTTACAAATAATAAATCCTCACGGTCTTACTAATTGATATGTGGAATCGTAATTTTTTCGATAACTCTTGAGTTTAGGTATAGGACATGCATGGTATGAATTTTTAGGAAATGATAAAAGACGAAACAAATGAATATCAAAAATGGCAAATATTTGACAATTTAATGTTTTCTTAAATGGAGCACGCTGTATATTATACGCTCTTCTGGTGGAAAATTTTATTCTGGTTTCAAATATATATGACTTATGGTTGTGTTAATAATTACAATTTTAATAAATAACATAAGTAGGCCTAGACAAAATAACAATAGCCCATTGAATATGCTGCACTTATTTATATTTTACGCATCTGTCAAATCACTTACATTTCTGCACAAAAATGGGGTATTCGGAAGAAGAAAAATTTAAAATCTTTGAGATTTACTTAAAAAATAACAAAAATAAATACAAGGCGCACCAAGAGTATTTATGTGGTGAGAATCTAAATAGAATACCAAGTCTAAATACTTTTAAAAATATATGCAATTTGGTGCACACCACAAAATCATTTAAAATAAAAAAAAAAACCGTGATTATTTTTTTCAAGGTAACATAAAATCGTTAGTTGTTGCTAGTTGATTGTGTAACTCAGATTTCAATGTTTCTAGAAAATCCACTGATTTTTATACGCGAGGCCATGGCGGATTTAGACAAATCATATTGGAAAGTCTTTAAAACTTTAAAAAAATATAACATGCATCCATATAAATTTTATAGACACCAAAAATTAAGTGAAAGCGACAAAGAAAGAAGGCTTAATTTCTGTAGGGATATTTTAGCCAGACTAGAACAAGTTGGGGAGTTATTTTCAAACATTTTATGGACTGATTAGTCCACTTTTTACACCTCAGGATCACCCAATAGAAAAAATTTGCATTTTTGGGCTGATATTAATCCACACAAAATCCTGGAAACAATAAGATCTGGAAGGCGTTCCTTACATGTATGGTGCGGTATATTAAGTGACAAGATATTTCTTCAGAACAATCTGACAGGAGCAAGATATATAAAACTTTTAATTGCTGTAACATAACTAACGCCATAATTTGGCAACAGGATGGCGCACTTCCACATAACCTTGCCCAGGTTACTGAACGGTTAAATGCCAATTTCGAAGTTTGGATTGGGAGATATGGTGGTATATCCTGTCCGCCTAACAGTCCCGATTTAACACCACTTGACACGTTTCTTTGGGGAACCTTGAAAAATAAAATATATTTTAAAAACAGCGATAATATATTAGAAATTTAAGCACGAGTGATCAACGAAATAAATAATATTAATACTAACCATCCCGATTGGATAACTGCGGCAATTAATAAATTAAAAACGGGATACCAAAATGTATTGATGCAAACGGGTGTCATTTCGAGCATTTATTATAAATGAATTGTTATTTTGTTGCTTTTATTAGGTAATACATAGTTTTACACAAATTTTTTTTTTATTTATTTATTTATTTATTTATTTATTCTACACAATACTCTACAGAGAAATATATCTCCAAATAGTATAAAATTTTCTTAATTAACGATTTTGTATAAAAAAGAAAAAACAACAAAATAGACAAGGCAAAAAAAAAACAACAACAGATTAAAATTTTAAAATGTTCTTCCTAAAAGTTTCGAATGACTGGTGAAATAGGTCGTAGTCCAGGAAATTGTAGTTATAATTATTTACTAATCTATCCACACAGCTGTGAAATCCATAATTAGTCCGATGAGGCGGTTCCTGAAAGAGCCGCCTACTACGAGTATATCTCTGTGGGACGCGGAAATCAACATTGCAAAGTAATTCGACGCAGTCTATTTTACCATTAACAATTCTATGCAAAAAGAGCACCATGGCATTCTTTCGTCGATCGAGACTGTCTAATCCAACTGGCTGTACCTATAATAGTACTATACTAAAAATCTTTAAAAATCCTTACTTGTCAGATGGAGTAGAATAAATATAATATACTTACTAGTAAGGATTTTTAAAGATTTTTAGTTTTTAATATACCTAAAGGTATAATCCTCTCTCCTGATTGCTTAAAACTTCTAAGAGATGGCGCCACTTGTCGTTCACTGCCTGAGCAGGACGATAAAACTGGTTATAAAGACTTGAGGCCTTTCTGTTGTTAGGTATGTCTGCGCTTACCCTATGCTGACGAGAACCAATAAGTTCGAAACCGGTCCATAGGTAGCAGCATCCTACCAACAGAGAGGTCTTCCTTTCTTGGTAGTTTTAAGCAATCAATTTAGTATTGTAGCGCTAACTGCGTTAGCCAAATACGGCCTTATAGTATAAGGTTTTTACATCAGATGGCTAAGAAATATTTTCCTAATTAGTATATTATATTTATTCTACTCAATCTGACAAGTAAGGATTTTTAAAGATTTTTAGTTTTTAATATACCTAAAGGTATAATCCTCTCTCCTGATTGCTTAAAACTTTTAAGAGATGGCGCCACTTGTCGTTCACTACCTGAGCAGGACGATAAAACTGGTTATAAAGACTTGAGGCCTTTCTGTTGTTAGGTATGTCTGCGCTTACCCTATGCTGACGAGAACCAATAAGTTCGAAACCGGTCCATAGGTAGCAGCATCCTACCAACAAAAAGGTCTTCCTTTCTTGGTCCTTTTAAGCAATCAATTTAGTATTGTAGCGCTAACTGTGTTAGCCAAATACGGCCTTATAGTATAAGGTTTTTACATCAGATGGCTAGGAAATATTTTCCTAATTAGTATATTATACTAGTACTATACGGTAAATTTTTGTATGGGAATCTGTATTTGTATAAAATAATTTTAGCAAATTTGTTCTGGACTGCTTCTAGACGATTTGTATGACATTGGTAAGATGGTGACCAAACTATACTACCATATTTCATGATACTGCGAACAAGGGAGTTGTAAAGACATTTTATAGCGGAAATATCATGGATATGGTTACAGTTTCAACGCAAAAAACCCAGCATTCTATAACTTTTAAGGGCAACATTAGAAATGTGCTCGTTGAAGGTTACCTCTCGATCGAAGGTAACTCCCAAATCGTTCATCTTGGTAACATTTTGAAGATTTTCCCCATCAAGGAAATATTGGAAAAGTATTGGTTCCTTACGACGATAAAAACTCATAATTTTACATTTTCCGACGTTAAGGTTAAGGTAGTTCTCCTCGCACCAGTGGACCAACTTGTTCATTTCAAACTGAATCACCTCGCAATCCTTCAAGGAATTTACGACGTAATAGAACTTGAGATCATCCGCGTACAAAAGACATTTGCATTTTTGGAAGTTGATAGTAACATCGTTGACAAAGAGCAGGAATGGTATAGGTCCCAAATGTGATCCCTGGGGTACTCCGGATTTAACCACGATCTCTCTTGATGTTATACCATTAATCCCGACATATTGTTTTCGTTCAGTCAGGTAGGACGTAATGAAATCCAGGTAACAGCCTTCCATTCCGTATGTTTTCAGCTTTTCCAACAACAGAGCATGACAAACACTGTCAAAAGCTTTAGAAATGTCGGTGTAAATGACGTCAATTTGGGATCCCTTTTCTATATTTTGAATAAGGTAATCTTGAAAGAGAGTCAAGTTGGTGGCAGTTGACCGCCCCTTAAAAAATCCATGTTGTTCTGAAACCAGAAGTCGCTTAAAGGATTCAAATATTTCGTCTGTTAATATGGCCTCAAATATTTTGGGTATTACAGATAACAAGGAAATCCTTCTATAATTCCCAACATCTTTAAACCAGACTTGAAAATGAGGAACAGGATAGATTTTTTCCACTGTGTGGGAAAGTGGGCTGCATCGAATGACTTTTGGAAGAAAATACACAAAGGTTTGGCCAGTGATGCTGCGCACCCCTTCACAGAGACAGGAGGTAAGCCGTCAGGTCCTGAACTCTTGTTTACATCCACAGAATTAATTTTAGTTAAAATCTCTTCCTCGGTGAAACCATGTAGTGTGAGTGTAGCATCCAAGTGCTTAAGGTGCGTTAGAGGTATTTTGATATTCGGGTGATCAGTATAACATGATTCGAAGTGTTGGGAGAACGCTTCTACTATAGATTCAGGCGTACTCCTTGTCACACCGCCATACTCCATGATTTTAGGAGTTCCTTGATCTTTCTTTAGGAAGTTAACAAAAGACCAAAAATACTTAATATTTTATGGAATTGTATGTTCAGTATTGGATACGAAGATAAGGTAACATACATCCATCAGGTACTTACTTTCTCTTCGAACCTCTGAATATCTGTCATAGTCGAGTTGTAATCCAGATTTCCTGTATTTCTTATAGAGCTTATTCTTAAAGTTGATGATGTTTTTGAGCTCAGGGCTGTACCATTTGGGAAATTTGTCTTTTCTTATCTCTTTTTTAGGAACAAATCTATCAACACCGCTGAAAATTACGTCGTAGAATTTTTGTAGCACAACGTCAACGACCTCATTTCAATTCAGGAAATCCCAGTTTACAGCAAAGAAGTAGCTGTTAAGTGCCATGTAGTTGGCCCTGTCGAACATGTAAACCTCTGTTTCAGTCCTAACCTCCAAACAAGGGATGGCTCCAAGACCCATAGATACTTGCAAGGGAGGATGATATGGGTCTATTCTGCTAAGAGAAACGTCACATCTTGTTACTTTTACGTGTTCAAGAAGTTTTCCGTTGCAATTAGTGACATTATTAATTTGATCAAGTTCTAGATAATAAACATTGTTTATCACAATCTCCGCAGAGGAGCCACCCAGTCCAGACGGCATCAAGTGCTCATCGTCCAGCTCCCATGTAATCTCGGGTAGATTAAAATCTCCAAATATTATAAATTTGGAGCCTTTGTAGCTTTGTCGAAGATCCTCCATAGTGTCCACAAGGTCTTGATATACTTGCTGAGATGAGTTCGGAGGAGTATAAACTGCTCCAATAATGAGTGTCTCACCTTGCAGCCTTACTTGAACCCACAAGTCTTCAAACAGGACACCTCTACCACTCCGTATCTGTTTGCAGTCAAAGTCAGATGAAAGGGCGATCAGGGTACCCCCACCTCTCTTGCAGTTAAGCGCACCGTAATCTCTGTCCTGACGGAACACCTGATAATTGCTCCCAAAGAATTCAGAGCTCAAAATATCCTTAGACAACCAGGATTCCGTAAACACTATACACTCATAATTGCAGGTACCAGTAGCCATCAGTACTTCGGTCGTTTTTGTACGAAGTCCTCTAACATTTTGATAGTAAAATCTTTTCGGAGTGGGATCATCGAGTGTTAAAACTTCATGAAGTGCCGAGGCTTCCACCGGAAATTTCCTGTTCTCAATGTCGTATTCGGCTGAGGAGCAGCCGCCTTTATCGGAAACATTCGACGCTCAAGATGCTGGTCAGTCTCGTTTCTACTCTTTATAAAATTTAAATATATATATTTCATTATTTCGAACTTAGTTTCATAATTTAAATTATCAGCGTCGAGACTTATAACAGGTATAAATGATACATTGTTCTTGCCCTTGGAAGTATGATTTTAGAAGTTTATTTTGAAAATAAATATGGGTTTATCATCCACTACTAGTATATTATGCAAACATTTGTTTTTCTAATGGGGATATAGGTAAATACTATTTTTAACAAGAATAGTTTGCCTGTATACAGCTTATGTCTAGTAGACAAACAAAGACGTAATAACAATTGCCGCACATTCAATATGCCATTATTATTATGTTGTCCACGCCTACTAATGTTATTTATTAAAATTATAATTATTAACACAACCCTATAAGATAGACCATATTAACCATATACTATATTTAAAATCAGAATAAAATTTTGCATGAGAAGAGCATATAATATATAGGGTGTTCCATTTAAAAAAACATGAAATTGTAAAATATTTGCCATTTTTTATGTTCATTTGATTCTTCTTATATTATGTCCTTAAAATTCATGAAAGGCCCTACAATTTTAGTTTTTAAAGTTTATTGATATTTCTTCAAATAAATGAGGATAGGTGGGTGGTCAAAATATAACAGATCACCCGGTACATGAAACATGATTGGAATTCAATGCAAAATTCAAAAATGAAATAAAAATAAATGTTTTCATTTCAAAGAACGAAGTTGATAATTGTAACTTATTTTTGGGCTACCCTGCATACATGAATTTACCATAGAAAAAAACTACAATAAGAAATAAACATCGACGGGTACGAGCGTTTTTCCAAAAAACACATCGCTGAATTTAAAATAAATTTAGACATCACTTCTGGGACTCACTGTATATGGATGTTTTAAGAACCACTGTGAAATTGTATTCTGCCAGGTGAACTGATTTAAGGCGCTGAAGTATGAAAATAGAATTGACTTATATGCTGGAAACAAAGTTGTTGGGTGTATTACACGACAGGCAAATGTTTTCTTTTTATATACAAATGCGTCGCTTAAGACATACCTAGTTGTCAGGGCCGGATTTACGGGGGGGCACAAGTGAGGGGCCCCCACAAGAGATCTTCCAAAAAAAAAAAAAAAAAAAACATCAAAGTCCTGATAAATAAACAACTTTTCTTTTTTATTATAATACCAATCTAAGGAGCTGTTTTACTACCAGATTCTTGAAAACCAAAATTTGAGAGCTACATTTCCGAACATTGAAATTACACTGCGAATATATTTGGTTTTGATGGTGTCGAATTGCAGAGAGCGCTCATTTTCGAAAATGAAGATTGTAAAAAATAGGCTTCCAACTACAATGGGACAAAACCGCCTAGCAAAGCTATCCCTACTCAGCATCGAAAGTGATTTGCTCCGAGAGCTGGATTTCAGCGATATCATCAATGATTTTTCATTAAAAAAGGCTCGCAAGGTTCCATTTGTTAACGCTTAATTTGTTTGGTATAATTCCTTTATTTGACTATACCTATATACTATATAATATTTGTTAAAAGAATTAGATTGATCTCTCAATAAATTTTTAAAACACTTTGATAAAAAAAATCGTTTAATCTATTTGGAAAATTATTAGGGGCCTCCACTCCTTTGTTGCCCCAGGGCCTCTAGACCTCTAAATCCGGCCCTGCTAGTTGTTGCCGGCACTGCCCGAAATACGCCGAAAATTTAGTTCGATTAGCCTGAAACCCGGCTATATCCACGAAGAAATATACCACGAATCAAATGGTATAAATAACTTATTTTGCAAAAAGTGTCGTATTATATATACATTTCACCTTTCAAGCGTCGATACGGACTCCAAATTGTGGGCCCTTGCGGGAGGTATGCTTACCACGCCACTGCCACGGCTCGCATCAATTATTTAGTTTCACTTTCACTTAAGCGCAAGCGGTCCCGTCCACGGCCGCCTTTAGATAAGGCAAGTCGGTTTCAAGATCATTTCGCGTCGCCCTGCCTGATATGATCTCCGGTACGGCGTTTGATTTTCTATTAATAGGCGAGCGTTATGAACCCGTTATAACGTTGAATATTTAAATTTTGTCTAGCTTGTTTTTCGTGATTTGGAATCGCACGCCTCTGTGGCCCAATGGATAAGGCATCGGCCTCCTAAGCCGAGGATTGTGGGTTCGAGTCCCACCAGAGGTACGTCAACTTTTTTTTAAAGGCACAGACACGGATAAAATGCGACGGTTTTCGATTTATCCGATGGGTTACCGACAGTAGCGGTTCTACGGGAGGCAATTACGCCCCCTTCTATCCCAGGAATCGGTGAACATACTTTTTTAAATTTTTAATTTAAAAGGTTCCGTCTATAACAAAATAATCAAGAATGTTTTACTTAAATTAAACAATAGATATCTTTTTTATATGAACAGTGCCACGATAAAAATTACGTGAAAAATTGTTCATAACAAAAAAAGTTTACAATATACGAGTAACAAGTTCGTTTTAATGGGGCAAAGTTGCGTTTGATGATTAGTAATAATCCAGAAAGAAAACACTTATAATTCGAGTACTTTCGGCGATTTTCGAAGGAAACCGGAAAGATTGTCAAATAGACAGACTTTTTCAGTTTACTCCTGAACCCACTAAGCAAAAAAACATCTTAAATATGGTACATTTATGTTTTCTTGTTTCATTATTACGTTATTTATTTTGTGTCAATAACAGCGCCTTCTACTTCTTATCCCCGTTATATGTCCTTCAACTCAACAAAATCGCTATTACAGTTATATTCCCGTGAGAATTGTCTGCTTAAAGATTACCAGAATCTCTTATCTCAATTCTTAGATTTTCTATGTTTTGTTCTCATGCAATGTCAGCATCTAAAATGTTATAAATATAAGTCAAACAGAATATTATGACGAGTTTAATTGTAACTACTGTTGAATAAAGTTTTTTTTAAAAACACCTTTTCGTTAACTGCATTGTTAACTTTACGTTAAAAAGATAACGTTTTGGTCATGTAATTTAAACTGCTCTCTTACGTATCTTGCATTAGCTTAAACGAACGTATCTACTTAACGTACCATTTTCGTCATGTAGTTAACGTAAAAAAGAGGTTGTTACGGAGCATTAGATAGCTGGTTTTGATTAGTAAATTTATAGTTCTGTAACATTTACGTTATTTTATTTACGTTCTTAAGATGGTATTTTGGGCGGTGTCCGAACCGCTTTACGAAAGGCTAGTGACGCATTAGCTGTTTCATTTTTTTAAAATCAATACTTTGTTTTATCCAACAGTCGGCCAAATATTGGTCTGTGGGGAACAATTACGAACAGTTTTCTGTTTAAAACTTTCAGTTTATAAATTAATACTAGCAAAAAACTCAATTTCCTCAGAATTATGCATACTTTTTGTTTGTTTTTAATAATTTATAAGTAAATCAAAAGTTTTAAAGCTCGAAACTAGGTAATTGTGCTTACAGACCGGTATTTGGCCGTTTAAAATTGAATAAACAAAAAAATAATGAAATATTGATTTTAAAAAAATGAATGCATCAAAAGACAGCAGCCAGTACAGGTTTGTTATACACACAAAAAAAAGTAAATATATAAATTGAAGGTTTTCCAGTCTACCATCTATAAAAAATTGCTCTTTGTTGCATTTTTCACACTTTGAGTGGATATAGCTTTTTTAATAGCGTAATTTGAAACAATCACTTGAACATTAAACACATCTTATTAGTATTTGAATTTTTATTAAAAGAATAAAATAAACTGCATCTTCATTTGACTATTATTAAGTCATCAATTTGTTACCCACTATCATCCCTCATATTCTCTCTTAAATCTTTGGTATGAATGGCGGAACCTTTCCATTACTATAATTTCGAATTCTTTGTCCGTCGTACCATCAAAAACGTGCCGTACCGCATCTAGAATGTAACTTAAGGTTAGTTACTTAAAAATAATAGTTTAAAAACAATAGGTACAATACATAAGCATTCATGCAAAAACTGAATTTGGAAATAGGCAGGTTAAGATCTACTCTTAATTTTTTACTGAGTGTAAAAGTTCTAATGTCCTTGGTATAAAGTAATAATGTCTTTTACTGCCACAATCATAAAAAATGTCTTGCCATTGCAAAAATCAATGTGTTTCGTGCACACAGTTAAAAGTTAAAACAGCACCTCGAATTTTTAAAATAAGTACCATGCATTATTTTCGTTTAGGTCTCAGTTTAAGTTAATAAAAAAACCACTAAATATATTAGGTATGTTTGTTTACACGGTATACCGTATATTATAGTCCGAAATGGATGATTTTTCAGGAATAATGAATATATTGGGGCGTAGATTACGAATCCGAAAACAATTTTCGCCGGAAACGCTTGTTTTTGAGATACTCATTCCTTCTAATTATCATTCTTGAAAAATCGTCCATTTTGGCATGGTGAGTGTATACAGGGTGTAACTAAATAAGTGTAAAACATTTAAGGGGGTGATTCCTCATCGAAAAAAAGATAGGATCTTTCATATAAACAAACTTTATTGGAGCATCCCTTATTAAGATACAGCCCCTTAAAGGGGGTACATAAAATTTGTTTAACAATTTTTTTCACAAGCACTAAAAAAGTTACAATATTGAAATTAACCTGACATTTTCTACTACCAAAAAGACACTTAGTCAGTAATTTATTTGGTTTACCCTATGGTTGTAAGGGGTGGAAAACGCAACCCCTAAAATTTATTTCCAATGCAACTTTTTGCCTTATTATTTGTTTACCATTTAAAAATTAATTTCCGATAGCCTGTTTCATTCTAAACAAAAAATGTCTCTTGAATTTTTTGCCCAAAATAAACCAGTTTGCAGCAAAAAATTATTTTACGAACAACTACAGAGATACATCGTCATAAATGCGAACTGGGTTTATTGTTATTTTGTAGTTACTACCTGCATTAAATGATGAAAGGGGAACAAACAAAACTAATTTATTAATAACAAACCATACAACATGTAGAAATCATAGTAAATGTTCAATATGTCTACCTTCAGACATTACGCATGCGTCTAGACGTCGGCGCATTGAGCCACGTATTCGCTCAAATATTCCTGGAGTCTCTCTTATTACCCTGCATGCATCGATGATGCGGTTTCTTAAGTCCTCTACATCGCGAACAGGAGTACGATAAACCAAATGCTGTAAATGGCCCCAAGTAGAGAAATCGAGAGGATTAAGATCCGGGGATCGAGCGGGCCAATTCTGTGGTCCTCCTCGACCTATCCACTGATTTGCATATGTTTCAGTTAAATGCTGACGTGCTACTTGACTAAAATGGGCGGGAGCCCCATCATGCATAAAAAACATATCCCTTCTAACGCCCAAAGGAACTTCCTCCAGCAGTACGGGATGCACTTCTCTTAAAAATTGAACGTATTCACCATTTAATCGAGGAGGTAGAAAATGAGGCCCAATTAAATAATCCCCAATAACTCCGACCCACACGTTAAGAGAAAACTGTTCTTGATGGTTACTTTCGACAATAGCGTGAGGGTTTTCATCAGCCCATATGTGGTAATTATGAAAATTAATAATCTTGGCCCGAGAAAAACTACATTCGTCTGTGAATTCGATCGTCTTCAGAAAGTCACGATTTCTTCTAATCATTTCCAGCATCCAATTGCAAAATTCAAGACGGTTCGGAAAGTCTCGCGGTAACAGTGCCTGTACTCGTTGCAGATGGTAAGGGTATAAGAGCTGTTCCTTTAAAATTCGAAATACTGTCATATGATCAACATTTAGCTGGAAAGCAATCTTTCTAGTACTGGTAGTAGGTTGTTCTTCAATCAAATTAAGTACTGCCTCTTCAAGCTGTGGTGTTCTTACTTCTCGATGGCGACCACAATCCTGCGTTCTTTTGTCGAATGAACCATATTCTCGTAATCGTTGATAAAGTCGGGCAAATATTCTATGTGAAGGATGCTGCCGTTGAGGATACATTTCAGCATATCTTCTAGAAGCTTCTAACCCATTCCCCTGCGACAGACCGTAAACGTAATGCATATCAGCCATTTCCTCATTTGTGTATGCCATTTTAATAACAAGTGAATTATTAAAGTAACAAATTAAGAACAGAACAACAATACACAATTAGTATTACTTCAATCTCAAAAATTTACAAACTGACAGCTTGATACCAATTTAATTGTCACTATCGCTAATAGCGGCCTACTAGATAAATTAGTTTCGTATTTTCGTTTTATGGCGATATGTATCTTGGTCGTAATAGCTATTTTCCTAACAAGTGCAGAAAATCGATTTTTCCGCACGCAAATGCCGTTGACAGCACGACGCGTAGCGGAGTGGTGTCAAGCATTTAAGTGCGGAAAATTGCCATATTCTCGTAATCGTTGATAAAGTCGGGCAAATATTCTATGTGAAGGATGCTGCCGTTGAGGATACATTTCAGCATATCTTCTAGAAGCTTCTAACCCATTCCCCTGCGACAGACCGTAAACGTAATGCATATCAGCCATTTCCTCATTTGTGTATGCCATTTTAATAACAAGTGAATTATTAAAGTAACAAATTAAGAACAGAACAACAATACACAATTAGTATTACTTCAATCTCAAAAATTTACAAACTGACAGCTTGATACCAATTTAATTGTCACTATCGCTAATAGCGGCCTACTAGATAAATTAGTTTCGTATTTTCGTTTTATGGCGATATGTATCTTGGTCGTAATAGCTATTTTCCTAACAAGTGCAGAAAATCGATTTTTCCGCACGCAAATGCCGTTGACAGCACGACGCGTAGCGGAGTGGTGTCAAGCATTTAAGTGCGGAAAAATAGGTTTCTGCACGTGTTAGGAACAATAGTTTTTCTACTAGCGTGAGGAAACAAATTGAAAATAATTTAAAAAACGGAGTTTTTTTTTTAATTTTTATTACAATGAACAAAATTTTACAATATTAATTCGTTCATCTCTTCATCGGAAATCATTTTGCGTGCCGAAGAATTCAGCAAAACTCCAGTAGAAAAACTGATAAACTAGTTTAAATTTATAATATTCTGTTGACAGTGACATACAAATCAACAACTGGTTATATACACCATAGCAACTAAGATATTTCAAAGGTAATATGATGAACAGTGACTTCAAATCGTACAGCATTTAATTTAATTAAATTTAATTTCAAAATATAACAGTGCGGAAAAATCTTTGCCGCACGGTGCGGAAAAGTGGATTTTCCGCACTAAAACATGTGCGAAAAATGCGTTTTTCCGCACGCTAGTAGAAAAAATAATTTTTTGCTGCGAACTGGTTTATTTTGGGCAAAAAATTCAAGAGACATTTTTTGTTTAGAATGAAACAGGTTATCGGAAATTAATTTTTAAATGGTAAACAAATAATAAGGCAAAAAGTTGCATTGGAAATAAATTTTAGGGGTTGCGTTTTCCACCCCTTACAACCATGGGGTAAACCAAATAAATTACTGGCTAAGTGTCTTTTTGGTAGTAGAAAATGTCAGGTTAATTTCAATATTGTAACTTTTTTAGTGCTTGTGAAAAAAATTGTTAAACAAATTTTATGTACCCCCTTTAAGGGGCTGTATCTTAATAAGGGATGCTCCAATAAAGTTTGTTTATATGAAAGATCCTATCTTTTTTTCGATGAGGAATCACCCCCTTAAATGTTTTACACTTATTTAGTTACACCCTGTATTATTAAATATCTACCGAAATAAGGGGAACCTGTTTTACATAACAATGTGATTAAAACTAAGTAGGTAGTACTTACTTTGCGATCCATAGTTCTATATACTTCTAACAACCTTCCGAACAAAATGGAGTCCCAAGAAGCCCAACTTGCAAAACGACAAGGCGACGTGCGACGTGTAAATGACAATAATGACGTATGATATTTGACGGAAGCCAGGGCATGTTAAAAACAAACGGAACACATCCGTCCAACGTACTTTTAGGAAACGTACCTGATTCCTGTGAGTATTTTCATTTTCGGGAGTTGCGTGCAAGACATTTATTTAAATGTAGTAAGTCTGTTCTTCAGAGTCCTTACATGCGGGGGCGGGTTTACCGTTATTTGATCGGACGGCTTAGTTTTGAATCTGCAACGTTTATCACTGAACGTATCATAACTGTACATTAAATAATGCTTTCGAAATGTAAACTTATTAACGTTACAACACAGATACATGAATTTGCCGGCACGGAAACGTGATTTTTATAGCGTTACTGATACAAAATCAAAATTACGTTTAAAAAATAGTAATTGAACATAACGTTTGAAAAGGCAGTAACGCGTATGACATTAGAACGTTAAATGGAAAACGTTTTCTAGGGTTCATTTTAAAAACGTCACATAACATACCAAGGATGTTTTATGCTCAGTGGGAACTGTAAAAAATAAAAGATAAAAATTACACTTTATTGGGGCAACTTTATATTCTGTTTTAGAATCCCTAACCAAGTAGTTTCGCCATACAACGTTTTATTTTTCTGAAACTATCATCAGTTTTACTTTTTTAAATGCGGATCTGGATTTTTTACATTTTTTAATAAAAGACTTTATTTTATCAGAGTTATTGGTTATTTTACTCTTTGATTTTATCTATGAATACCGGTGGTGAAAATGCATTATCCACCAACACCGACCAGTACCAGTGGTGAAATTTACTGCTCCTTTTCCTGTGAGAGCGCGAAAATCCGCGTGCGTTCGGCGCGCTGGTTTAAACTTGCATAATTTTGCGTGTTCGTAATCGATGTAGCAGGTTGATTTTTCATTCTTGTCTTGATAAGCGCATAAGACGTATAAATAGAGTGCCTTATTTGCTATTACGTATCTACCGCAATTGTGAAAAATAAATACAAATAAGGTAAGTAAGTGATTAGGTAAATTAATTGACAGGAATGCAAATAATTGTTTTTCTTTTCAATACCTTTTGTTTATGAAACAAATAAGGCTTAGTGTTTAATATTTTCTATTTGTTTTATTTAGATGGCCAAAGAAGAAAAAAAGAAATTGTCTGGTTACCAAAACTTGCCTAACAAGCGAAAACGGGAGAAAAGAAGACTTGAAGAAAACCAATTTCAAAATTAGTAACTTTTTTCGAAAGACCACACACAAGACACTACTTCTGATAACAGTGATTTTCTACATTCAACGAAATCAAAATATACTCGAATTTTGTTAAATGGTGAAAAGGTTCAGCGTCATTGGTTGCTATATTCTATTGAAAAAAATGCAGTTTTCTGCTTCTGCTGTAAAATGTTCAATGGTCCCAACCCCAACAAGCCATTGACTTTTAAAAACACTAAATTAAGTAACCAATAACATTTGAACATTTGAAAATCCACGAAAAAAGTAAATCTCATTTTCGAAATTTACGTGTCTGGTCAGATTTACTAGAAAGATTAAAAGCTGCTAATCGACCCGTTGATTCGGAAATGCAAAATTTATTAAAAAATGAAACTAAACATAGGCGCAGTGTCATTAAAAAAATAATTTATACTATTCATTTTTGGCTGAACAGCTTTTCGTGGTTCTAGTAACAAATTATTTGAAAGAAATAATGGAATTTTTTTAGAATGTATAGAAATGATATCAAAATTTGATTGATTAATATGTGACAATATAAGAAATAATATTTTAAACGAAGTTAAAGAAGCAAAGTATTTTTCTATATTACTGGATTGTACTCCTGATGTGAGCCGCCAGGAGCCGATTTCTGTTCGCTTAAGATACGTTAATTTAAAAAAACAATAAATTTAGTGTCGAAGAAGGTTTTTTAACATTTCGTCCTATAAGTGATACAACAGGTAAAGATTTAACCGACTTTTTACTAAAAACTTTGGAGAATTATGGTTTAGACATTTATAATATGCGCGGCCAAGGTTATGATAATGGTTCAAGTATGAAGGGTAAACATCAAGGTATACAAAAAAGAATTTAAGACATTAATCCACGAGCAATATTTGTACCTTGTTGTAACTACAGTTTGAACCTTGTCATAAACGATGCTGTGAAATCCAATATTTTTAGTATAAATTTTTTTTCAACTGTTCAAGAATTATATAATTTTATTTCTGCCTCAACCAATCGGTGGTCTGTTTTGAAAAGTAACATTTCAAGTCTGACATTAAAGCCTTTGTCAGATACTAGATGGTCTAGCAGAATTGATGCAATAACCCCTCTAAGATTTCAGTTGGGCAAAATTTACGATGCTCGTTATGAAATTTTATCCGGAAATAATTTTGACAGAACTACAAAACATCTAGCTACGTCTCTAGGTAAAAAAATTAAAAATTTCGAGTTTGTGTTTATAGTAGGCTTGTGGTACAAGATTCTAAGTAAGGTGGATATTGTTACTAAGATTCTGCAATTAAAAACATTTAATATTTCCCAGACTTGCGAAAGTTTAAGTAACCTCAATAAATTTGTAAAACAATATCGATCTGACAAAGGCTTCAGTGACTTATTAGTAGATGCTAAAGAACTAGCTTCTTACTTACAAGTTGATGCAAAATTTATATCCGCGGAAATTTTAAGGCCACGAAAGATTAAAAAACAATTTTCTTACGTGAGTGACGACCAGCCGATTGTCAAGTAGTGAAATTCAAAGTAAATTGCTTTTTCGGAATGCTAGACATTACTCTTTTATCCGTACATGAAAGATTTAAACTATTATAGTGTCATTCTGATGTTTTTATTTTTTTGTGGAATATTAAGGATTTCGGTAAATATTCTGACCAAGATCAATTTAATTTTTGTAGAAAACTGAAAGAAACCTTAACTGACAAAGATCGAAACGAGAAAGATATAGACGGAACAGAACTGTTACACGAATTACAATTTCTGCAAAATGGCGACAAAAACGCGACGTCTGTGGTAGAAACACTTAATTACATTGCAATAAATAACCTAACCCACTCATTTCCAAACATTATGATTGCTTTGCGCATATTATTAACCATTTCAGTTTCTGTAGCTACAGCCGAGAGGTCATTTTCTAAATTAAAGTTGATTAAAAATTATTTACCATCTAGAATGGGCCAAGAGCGGTTAGAAAATCTTGCTATCATTTCTATAGAGTCTGACTTTTTAAAGCAACTTGAAATGGAAAATCTTGTTAATGAATTTGCAAAAAGTAAAGCTAGAAAAGTCCAATTTTTGTAAGACCTCTCCATGATCTGTTTTGAAACAATCGCTATTTTATTTCTTTATTTTTTTTTTAATATTTTGAATTAATGTTTTGTAACTTTGATACTGTTTTTGTTTTGTTACTGTTATTTCGTATTCTATTAATATTTCTTGTGTACTTTCTGTTTGTCACAAATATACACTGCGTCCATTAATTATGGAATAGGTAAAAAATAACTCAAATTTTAAACATCCATATCTCCATCAAAATTATATCAATCCACTCAATTTTCGATTTATTAGGTAGGCCGTTCCTTGAACTACTTAGCACAAAGTATTTCACCTTACTTTATGTCTTTTTTATACAGGATGATGCCTAAGATACCAAGCCATGTAAAATGTGCTGATTTTAAAATTAATGTTTGGAAAATACGAAGCAATGGAAATGGAATTTTATTAGTGTACTGGTTACAGCTTATGTTAGGTACTTACTGTACTAATTACAGCGCAGTGCCGTTCGTGTTAATTAAAAAAATTAAAAAATCGTGATATAACACTAACTTAACAATAGTAATAACAATTTAAAGAAACAACTTAATTATAAGAATAAAAATTAATAACGCGAATTTCCTCCAAGGGCATTAATGACAGCTTGACAACATTTTGCATACTGAGAATCAGATTTCTTATAAAAACCTGATCCATATTTTCCCATATTCTTTGTAGCGTCAATCTCAGCTGAGCCAAAGTTTCTGGTGGGTTAGCTTCTGCACGAACCTCTCTACCCATTCGATCCCATAAATGCTCTATAGGGTTAAGATCTGGGCTTCGAGCTTTCCAATTCATTACGGTAATTCCCGTTTCTGCTAGATATTCCGTTACTATTCTCGCCGTATGTGGACGTGCGTTATCTTGCATAAAAATGAAGTTTTCTCCAATAAAGGGAGCAAAAGGCACAACATGCTCCTGAAGAATTTCCGTAATGTACCTGTCACTAGTTAATCGCTCTACAAATACCAATTCCGTTTTTGCCTCTAGAGATATACTTCCCCAAACCATAATTGATCCACCGCCATAACTAACCCGCTCTTTAAAATTATTACACTGAGCATAGCGATCACCAGGTCTTCGAAACACTTTTAAACATCTATCATTGCTGTATAGACAAAAACGGGATTCGTCACTAAATAAAACATTAGCCCATTCATCTTCACCACATGGCAAATGCTCTTGAGCAAACTGCAATCGTTCACGTCTATGGTGCGGTTCCAGCTTTGGCCCTATCGCTGCTTCGTACGGTTTCAGTTGGACCTCTTTTAAGCGATTAAGTATTGTTTGCTTACATAGTCGAACATTGTGAACGTTTGACAACCGTGCTTGTAGCTTGGTACTTGTTGTAAATCGCTCCCGAACACATTGCATTGTTAAAAACCGATCCTGATTAGCAGTTGTTTTCCTTGGTCGGCCTTGCCCTGCTCTTCTTTGATTCGATCCATATTCTCGATACCGTTTTAAAATTTTTGATATAGCCCCTTACGTTTTATTCATGATTCTGGCAATATCCGACTGAGACCGGCCCTGCTCAAACAGTCCTCTTGCATTCTTCTGGAGATATGAATCGGATATTGGCATTCATTAAAAAAAGAAACTAAACAAAAGGCCTTGTGAAGAACTGCCAACAAATTTATAATCTTGATAAATTGACAAGGGCAATTGGTTGACTAGCAACGTAAATCCAAGTAAAACGTTTTCAGTCAATATAATTTGCAATATACAGATTTTTTAATTTACACGAACGGCACTGCACTGTAATTTGTACAGTAAGTACCTAACATAAAGTTATAACCAGTACACCAATAAAATTCCATTTTCATTGCTTCGTATTTTCCAAACATTAATTTTAAAATCAGCACATTTTACACGGCTTGGTATCTTATCCATGATCCTGTATAAAAAAGACATAAAGTGAGGTCAAACACATTGTTCTAAGTAGTTCAAGGGACAGCCTACCTAATAAACTGAAAATTGAATGGATTGATGAAGATATTGATTTTAAAATTCGAGTACTTTTTTACCTATTCCATTTTTTATTTTTTTTTAATTGACACGAACGGCACTGCGCTGTAATTTGTACAGTAAGTACCTAACATAAAGCTGTAACCAGTACACTAATAAAATTCAATTTCCATTGCTTCGTATTTTCCAAACATTAATTTTAAAATCAGCACATTTTACATGGCTTGGTATCTTAGCCATCATCCTGTATAAAAAAGACATAAAGTAAGGTGAAATACTTTGTGCTAAGTAGTCCAAGGGACGGCCTACCTAATAAATCGAAAATTGAGTGGATTGATATAATTTTGATTTTGATGGAGATATGGATGTTTAAAATTTGAGTACTTTTTTACCTATTCCATAATTAATGGACGCAGTGTATAGACATTAGTACTAAAAAATATACAGTTTTTTTCAAAAATTTCAACGATCAACGATGAGAGAAGGGTGGTAATTTTAGCTCAATATTATAATATTGGTTAAAGGCGCCTATTATTATTTCGCACGACGGTGCCGAAAATACTTGTCTATTTAACATATCATTATTGATAAACTTGGATTCATCCGAGTGCATTTCGCTTGATCGGTGACCATAGTCTGACAAACAACCTGGTAAGCCTTGAACATCGGAGGCAGGTTGGCGACTTTAGTCTATTTTACAAATATTTTCATGGCAAGTGTTCAACTGAGGTTGCCCGCTTAATACCACCCAGAGCGGTGCATGATAGAAATACACGACAAACCACTGCAGCCCACCAGTACGTGGTTCAGCTTAGTATCCCTCGAACGACACTGTTTCAAAATTCTTTCATCTGGAGAACGTCATCACTCTCGAACGACCTCCCTGAGATCGTGTTCCCCAACGACTATAATCTTCAAAGATTCAAACCACCGTAAATCGTTTCCTGTGCACACGCACCGCTCCCAGAGCGCCATAAAGGATTAATCCTGCAGTGCTGTGCCTTATCATAAAAAAAAAAAGCTAAATCATTGTTATTATTATTGTTATTTAAAAACCAATTGCAGTATTCTAATCTTCTATCAAAATTGTTATCGTACAAATGCTGATGAAATTGGTATTTGTAAGAGCGATAACCATACTTCTTTAATATTTTTTGAACGGATGCGCGGCTTATATTTAATTCTTGGCCTACTTCTCTTATAGAAATAGTCTAATTTTGGTCTACCAATGCCAAAACATTTATTTAAATATCCTCATTTGATATAAATTCCTGAGTAACAGCGGGCTCACGTCGCATTTTTCTAATAAAATAAAAAACGTATTGCCTACTTGGGTGGTTAATCCGATCAAGATACTCTTTTTGATACATTCTCTCAGTTTCGGACGCGTTGTTCCCGCATTGTCCATAAATAAATAAAATATCTACTTCTTCGATTTTGGTTAACATACTTTTAATTTAGTTTTACCCAATATAATTAGGTAACACAAATCAATAGTAAATAATTGTTTAGAAATTTTAAAAAATTCCGAATTTTTATCCTAAATTCAACTGTTATTCAGGGCACACTTTTTTAAGGCTTTATCCCATTAGTTTTCA
Organism: Polydrusus tereticollis; assembly: GCA_963920685.1. Lineage (NCBI taxonomy): Eukaryota > Metazoa > Arthropoda > Insecta > Coleoptera > Curculionidae > Polydrusus > Polydrusus tereticollis. The sequence continues at coordinate 120,788,438 of OY987330.1, forward strand.
AGGAGATGTTTAATTGTTTGTCATGGCTAACTAAATGTCATTTGATCGTAGTGCAGTTGCATATTTGATACAACAATAAAAATGGCTATTAAAAGAAAATGGAGTTTTCTTTAGAAAATCCAAAACAGTTTTGATGTTGCGATGCACCAATAGATTCGTATTTTTTTTTGGCTTTAGACTGATTAGCCATACAGCCAGTCACTATAATGTATATATATTGTAACCTATCGTTAGTTTTTATCAAAGTTTAAAGAATAGACATATAGACAGGGATACACTCTTCACGCCTCTGGGGTCCATCAGGGCGACTTTTTTAACTTAGACAAACATAGAGGACCGCAGAATGGAAAGGATTAAACAGTAGGAACCACCGTTAGGATAATTTTTTATTATTAAATTTTTAAATTGGTTTCACGTAGAAATAACATTAATTCATTATATATGGCGGGATTATCTAGAGATATCAAATTATTTAAATTATAAGGAGCTAGGACTTTGACTTTATTGATTAGAGCATCATGTAGCTTTTGTATTTGATCTTGGTATTTAATACATTCAAAAAATACATGGTCCAGGTCACCCCTCACCTGACATACAGTACACTGGTCAGAGTGCAAAATACGAATTTTATTCAAATGGGCTGGATAACAGGCATGTCCAAACTTCAGACGGATTAACGTTACAATACATCTTCTGCTGACATTATAATTATGATGCCAATGGTTCTTTGGAATGTCTGGAACAAAAAGCGAATATTTGATGGGAGAATTTCTACAAAAACTTTTCCACCCCTGCCTCCACTTGTGCTTTATTATGGATTTGATATTATTATTAGCATCGCTCAATACAAGGTTATTTACAGTGAGAGTACCATCAATAACGCTGTCCTTTGCTAACTTATCCACATATTCATTTCCTTCAAGACCTGTATGTGCTTTAACCCATAAAAAGGAAATGCGTATATTCTTTAATCTAGCTCGTCTATAATGTTTACGTATACTCCATAAAAAGGGATTAATTTTATACGACCAGGGTTTGATTGTATCCAGAGATTTAAGAACAGATATGGAGTCAGAAAGTATAACATAATTTCCATTTTGGCCTTCTTTAAGTAGAAAATTCAGAGCTTCCTGAATGGCATAAGCTTCAGATGTAAAAATGCTATAGGTGTTATCCAATTTAAATTTAAGCTCAATATTTAGTTGTGGAATATATACAGCTCTGCTGCACCATTACCTTGCAACGTTTTGGATGCATCCGTGTAAATTAGTATGGATTTCTTAAAGTTTTCGAGGTCAGCCTGTAAACTATTTGTATTAATGTTTCGGTCATTTGTGAACTTTGGAAATAGGATCGGAATTTTTTCAAAGGTACTGTGATAATCATATTCTAAGGGAGAAAAAGGAGATATGCTGTTTAGGAGGTTGTTGTAATCTCTAATGGCTTCACATAATGGTGGCGATTTTTATGCTCCCAGTACTTATTGACGAGATCCAATATACTTAATTTATGTATACCTTGATATATATCTGTATTAAAAAATGCATGTTTAGCTATAAATTTAGTGCATAGGGTCTCCCTTCGCAGGTTAAGTGGTGGCTCGAGGGCTTCAACTAACAATGCTTCTGTTGGAGTGGAACGCATAGCGCCGAGACAAATCCTAAGGGCCCTATACTGAGTACGATCAATTTAAAGTAAATTGGTCTTACTAGCAGATCCATATAGAATACTGCCGTAGTCTAGAATGGATCTTATATAAGATTTATAAAAGATGAGTGCCGTTGTGATATCACATCCCCACCAAGTTTTGGTGACTGACCGCAGAAAATTTAAGCCTTTTTCACAACGTGCCACAAGATAATCAATATGGTTCCTCCAAGACAGTTTTTTATCCAATATAACACCCAGATACTTGACTTCTTTTTTAAATGCTATCTGAGTATCGTTAAGAATACCATAGTTAGTGTTTGGAGTATTATGTCTTGAAAAGACACACATAGAAGTTTTTTCGGCATATATTTCAAAGCCATTGTTTCTAGCCCAATCTAAAGTTTTCCGAAAGGCAGTCTCTATATCTCTAATTCCCGCATCATAGTGTTTATTTTGGCTATAAATACAAAGGTCATCAGCATATTGTACAATTTTAAACGTTGTAAGTTCATGTAGGTCCGCTGTATAAAGGTTAAACAAAATAGGGCTCAAAACCGAGCCTTGTGGTAAACCTGTGCCTACATATCTGGGTCCAACCCTCTCATTATTTCCATTACGTACAAAAACACTTCTTTTACTATATAGATTAACAATAGATCGTGATATATTGATGGGAATTTTAAAATGCTTAATCAATTTTTGTTCCAAAATTGTCAAATCTACCGCGTCATATGCACCCTGTATATCCAAAAATAAACTGTACAGATATTCATTATCTGCAAAGCAGTCCTGAATATCAATAGCTATCTGAGTAACTGCATCTACTGAGCCAAATCCCTTTTTATAACCATATTGTTTCTCCGGCAAGAGGTTATGGTTAGTGATCCAAAATTCAATCCGATGTTTGATTAATCGTTCTAAAGTTTTTTGTATACAAGACAATCAGGATATAGGCCGATAGGAGTTGCCTTCATTAGGATCCTTGCCAGGTTTCTGAATGGGTAATATTATTACACGTTCAAAATCTTTAATATGGGCTGAATTAAGATATATTTCATTGAATATCTCTAACATGAGAATCTTGGCATTTAAAGACAGATGAAATAGCATACAGTACTGTATGTCATCATGACCAGGTGCTGTATTTTGTTTTTCCTAAAACACACTCTAATTCCTCAATAGTAAGGGCCCTACACAGAAAGTGATTATCATTAGAATGTCCTGTATGGGAGCTGCGTTTTGTTTCCACTGATGGGGGAGCTACCCTATCAAAGAAGACATCGAACCATTGACTATTGTTAGGCTTAATATAAATTGATTTTCTTGACATTTTACGTGCTTGAGTCCATAGAGATACTGAAGGGGTGTTTTTATTTAATTTAGAACACCATGAGATCCAGCTCTCTCTTGTTTTTTTTTTTGAGAATTTTTCTAGTTTCAGCTTCTACTTTTTTACATAATAAATAGTTGTCAAGGGTGGGATCTTGTTTATAATTTCGGAGTGCTTGTTTACGTCTATTTATGGCTTGTTCGCATTCTATTGGATCCCACCAAGGTGGAGGGGGTCGCCTATTATATGAAAAAGGTTTGTATACAGGGATACTTATTTGTGCCGCTTCATTAATAGAATTTATCAGAAAATCATATTTTTCTTGAGTATTCAAAAGGTTATTAGGATTTGAAATTTTTTGATCTATGTATAGGGTATATAGAGCCCAATTTGCTTTTTTTGTGTTCCATTTAACTTTCGGATGTATTTGGCCTTGGTACGTGTTTAGAAAGTCCAAAGTAATGACAATAGGATAGTGATCAGAGCCCAAGGTATCGAAATTGATATTCCAGTGACACCTGTCACATATATCAGCAGAGCATAGAGTTAAGTCTACAGCGGATTTATTTTCACCTGGACGTCCACGTCTTGTTTCAGAGCCATTATTCAAGAATACAAGATTACTATCCTCCATGACATTTAGGATCTGTTCACCTACTTTACAATTTTTTGCAGAACCACGGAGTATTAATTTGCGAAAAAAGGTTATTCCAATCTCTGTCATTTGTCGAAACGTTAGGGGGTTTATACACAGACACAAAATTAATATTTTTATTATGTATCATAACTGTAGCACCACATACCATAATACCAGTATAAAAGTTAAATAAAAAGTCAATTTTGATAAAAGAAAATTTCTTCGAAACGAAGACTGAGACACCAGCCTTCTCATCAGCTCTATCTTGTCGAATAATGTTATACCCCGTAAAATTTATATCACAACCAGGTTTGAACCAGGTTTCATTAATTAACGCAATATCTATATCATTTTCATACAAAAAATATTGTAGACCTAGTTTTTTAGCTATAGCAGACTGAGCGTTCCACTGAAGTATTTTTACGTTATTCTTTTTATATTCCTTTCTATTTTTAAAAGCCATTATTAGAGCTTAAAACTGACAAATTTAAAATATCGCTTAAATCTTTTTTAATTTTATCTATTTGCAAATTTTTTATATCTTCTAAAGAACTGATTTTACTTACTAACTTGACAACGAACTCTGCGAATGTATTTATTATTTGTTCTTGTTTTCCCGATATCGTATTATTTTCTGAATGGTTACTTGGAGGAAGGGGAGAAGAGGGTCCAAAGACAAAAGGAAACATAACATTATCAGCAGGAGACAGGGTCTGCCGTTTTTTTGCACTGTGGTCAATTTTATGACTTGTACTAGTACCAACACTGGGTTGAGACAAAAATGTAATTTGATTATTTCTGAGATAAGGTTGAGGATTTTGTTGAGTTGAAACTTGTCTACGTTGTTTTAGGGCTGGAAAAGTCGAATTATACTTATCTGAATCAAAAACACTAAACCTGTTATTAACAGTAACTCCTGCATATGAATTATTATACTGAAATGCTGATGAAATTGGTATTTGTAAGAGCGATAACCATACTTCTTTAATATTTTTTGAACGGATCCGCGGCTTATATTTAATTCTTGGCCTACTTCTCTTATAGAAATAGTCTAATTTTGGTCTACCAATGCCAAAACATTTATTTAAATATCCTCATTTGATATAAATTCCTGAGTAACAGCGGGCTCCCGTCGCATTTTTCTAATAAAATAAAAAACGTATTGCCTACTTGGGTGGTTAATCCGATCAAGATACTCTTTTTGATACATTCTCTCAGTTTCGGACGCGTTGTTCCCGCATTGTCCATAAATAAATAAAATATCTACTTCTTCGATTTTGGTTAACATACTTTTAATTTAGTTTTACCCAATATAATTAGGTAACACAAATCAATAGTAAATAATTGTTTAGAAATTTTAAAAAATTCCGAATTTTTATCCTAAATTCAACTGTTATTCAGGGCACACTTTTTTAAGGCTTTATCCCATTAGTTTTCAAGGAGATGTTTAATTGTTTGTCATGGCTAACTAAATGTCATTTGATCGTAGTGCAGTTGCATATTTGATAAAACAATAAAAATGGCTATTAAAAGAAAATGGAGTTTTCTTTAGAAAATCCAAAACAGTTTTGATGTTGCGATGCACCAATAGATTCGTATTTAAAAACTGCATCTAATTATACTATGAAAGTGGTATTGCGTTTAATTGTTTTAGGTTATTATCAAAAATGTTATTTAGTCGACTTTAAACACTCTAGTAAGACAAATAAAAGGTGATAAAATTATGTAGGTATTTCTGTACATGTGTTAACGTATATTAGAACGATTTAAGATAGGTCCTGGCACTCTGGATGAAAAAATAAAATTTATTTTAAAAATGTTAAAGGACCACGCACAAAATACACACAAAAGTGGTTTCGGTGAAATTGCTCCAATTTTTGGTATGTTGTACCTCCTAACCCCTAGATTGATTTTCCAAAAAAAAATGGGGGGGTCAATTGGATGGTTTCGCCACTACAAGGACTCATAGGCGTGCGTGCAATTTTTAGAAATTAAGACCTTTAACTTGCGGTTTTTTAAATAACACTCTGGTCGTATAAATTCGTGTTCTACTGTTTTAAATTACTAGACGAGTCATCTAGGAAGAAAATAATAATTATTTTGAACATGGTTTTACTGGGTGTCGAAAAAAAAAACCACAATTATATAAATCCATCAAATATTTAAAAAAAATTTTGCTATTCGCGTTTGTAATAACCCTGTATATTATAAATGGTAAAAACAATTTATTTTGCATATGTTAACTATAGTTAATTAAAATATTATTTCCATATATTATGTACCGAGTGCTACGAATTTATTGTGAATACATTTTTATTTAAATACATATTTTTCTGGTATTAAATAGTAATCATTGTTCTCGGGCATATTTTGCTGCAGGAAACTAAAAAAATATTTGCATTGCAGCACGGTCTTATTATAAAATTAACTATAACTCTAAGTTAATTTATTATTTAGCCTAAGTATCATCAAACTGAACTTAACACTTAAAAAAATTTTATTTCGCATATTTAGCCCCTACTCAAAAAAGTATTTAATAAAGTTATGTTTTGCTCTAGGTAAATAAGTCAAGTCGGCTATGACGAACGACAACGTGCAACTCCACAGAAATGACAGCCAATCTAGTCGCCTTGTCTATTTAAAAATGCATTTTTGAAGTGACAACTTGGGCTAATTTTCTATAATATTATATCTTGCAATAACACTATTTTAAAGTTGATTTCAATTCTTTTGGTTATTATTTATTTTGTTTGTTGTTACATGTATTATTGTTATTTAGTATTTTTCTATTTATTTCCAATTATTTAATTATTTACTGTTTTGTCAGAGTGAAAATTCTTGCACAGGTAAGTTTATGGTATGATATTAAACTACTTTGAATAACAGGATCCATTTGTCCATGGTCACTTATAGGTTTTGGATTAAAATGGAAGCTGCGGCACAACTACAAAGACCCCGCTGCTACACGTGTAACAAACTCGGCAACATTCAACGTATGACAAGAATATTAGTAATTGATGGCGATGCAGATAATGCTGCAAAAATTGAAATAGTTTTTACTAGAAGAGAAACTTTTGGTTTACCACCTATACCCATAAATGATGTTAGTCGCCTGTGTATCTATTAATTGCAACCGCTGAATTGTTGAAGAATTGCGTATATTAGCCAACGATCCTACTAGCTTGCGTTTAAACATTTTAAAACAAACGTCTAATGTTACGTGTTTAATATGTGATAATGTCAATAACATACATAGATTATCACTTAAATGTAGAGTTAATATTTTTATTTACAAAAATATTTATGCACCTGAAAGTGCCAAAGCTTGCTTTCAACACCTGGATGAAAATGGGTGTATCCTGCGCCCTTTATTGGAAGACTTAGAATTTGTTAACAGGCCATATAAGATTAAAGGACAACAGATGTACGCATTTTTGCAAGAACTGAGAACCGCTAAGGATTATAAAAGGTGGGAATTTCATGATGAAAATAGTTTTAGCGATGAATAATTTAAATCAATGTCACCAGTTGATAAGCAACAGTTTCAAAACCTTTTTACTTATTGCGACGTTATTGAATCTAGAGTAATCTAGACATATTTCAAAAAAAGATTTATTGACATTTTTATGCAAAATGAAGCAAGGACTTTCGGATGACTTTTAAAAAGTGATTTTTAATTACTCAACTAGACAAAATGCTAGTTTGGCTATTAGTAAAGTATGATTGTCATTGATGGTTAGATTTGTTCCTGCAAATATCGGTTTAGGTGCCATAAATAGAGAACAGTTTATTGAAAGACATGTCACCCCTTTCGCTAATCAGCTATATAATCCTAATCCTGAACAACCAAAAGCTATAATGTACGTTGATGGCACCTATTGTGAAATAAATAAAAGTAAAAACTTTCAAGTGTTGCGACAATCTTATTGTGTACATAGAGGGCATCACCTAATTAAACTCGCTCTGATCGTTGGTCCTAATGGGTATATTTTAACAATTTAGGGGCCTTATTTTTCAGATACACAAAACAATGATGCAGCGATGTTAAGAAATGAGTATCAGCGTGACACAGAAATGATCAGAAATTGGTTTCAAGAAAACGATATATTTGTGGTAGATAGAGGATATCGCGATACCATTCCCATGTTACAACAATTGGGTATTGACCATAAAATAACTAGTAATGTCAGAGCAGGCGAGTCACAACTATCGGTCTAAGAAGCTAATACCAATCGCCTTATTACCAAAACTCGTTGGATTGTTGAGGCCAGAAATGGACATTTCAAGTCAATTTTTAAATTTTTTTCGGAAGTTATATCAGTTCATCATGCAGTTCACCTAAGAGAATTTTACAAAATCTGTGGGGAAATTATAAATAAATATCACGATCCAGTTGTTATGAGAGGAGCTGATATTGCCCAGGCTGAACTGTTATTACAAAGATCAAGAGAAGAAAATAGATTAAAAGTAACTGTTGAAAATGATAATTTACTTCGGAGGCATGGTAGATTTGTCAGTTTAGAAAATCACCATCTTCCTGATTTCCCACATCTAACTTTAGAATATCTTCGGGACCTTACAGTTGGAACGTACCAGTTAAAGTTAGCGCCATCATATACAGGGCGTCTCACGGTCGATGGTAGGCTAGACGTTTACGGAAAACGGGGCATAGAAAATTACTGAAATTTTGGCAACTTAGGTAATTGGCTTTGCTCTATCGATCTAAAATATTTTCAACAACGCAGCGTTGCCGCTTATACAAAAAAATAGCAACATATTTGATATTTTAAATGGAACACCCTGTATATAATTGCATTTTCCGCTTTATTATTGACTTCTAATTATTTTTATATAATACGTTCCTATACCTATCTTTAGCGGTTTTCAAGAAATTAATTAATTTACATATTTTTTGTTCAAAACATAGCTCTAATTAAATGTTTATTACTGCGGTATTTGGATTCGTAGACAGCTGAAATTTTGGATGTAGTTTACCTGGTCCTGTGTATTAGTTATGCATAAAGAAATTTGTTCTGTGTTATACAGGGTCGTTCAAAATTCGTCATTTTACCGCTTGATACAAAAATGGTGAGAAGTGCATTTTTTCAAATAGGACACCCTGTATATTTTTATATATCCTGCAAGAAAATTAATGTCCCTTCCAAATGATATATCATGTTCCTATACCCAAATAGTTTAGATGTCGAAATAAAAGCAAGTTTTTGTAAAAATCGGATAATTTTGGCATATTTGTCTTAGATAGCCATGAAATCCCAAGATGGAACATATCTTTATGAAAATTTGATCAATAATAACAAATTTGCTAGTTTTTAACTTTTAGTAAAGAAAGCGACCTAAAAAGTTTTAAAATGGAGGGAAATAATTATTCAAATGAAATTTTGATATTGTTTATTCTTCATGGACAATGTAACCAAATTATAGCAAGAACATGCAGAAGGTTCAACGAAATGTTTCCCGATCAACAACTAATCAACGAGAGAAAGTTTGTAGGATGACAAAATAATTTTGTTAATTATGGGTCAAAACTAAAAACAAAACTAATTTCAGTAGGGACAAATAACATGAATACAGTCAAATAGCAAATAATAATACAAGACAAAAGCATATCATAAAAGGGTTCAAGATTTTTTTAATAAATGTTTAAAATGACGACCGTTGACTTCCAAACATTTTTCAATCCGTATACTCGGAGATTCAGTTGTGGCCTTCCTTATTTCACTGGCATCAAGCTGTTCAATGTAAGTGATCACTCGTTGGCGAAGGTCTTATTTGCTCTGTACTGGTGTCCTGTATACTTTTCTTTTCAAATCACCCCACAAGTAGAAATCAAGTGGCGTGAGATCGGGCGATCTAGCAGGCCAATCCCACGGTCCCAAATGTCTTAGCCAACGGTCGTCGAAGATTTGAAACAACTCTCTTGTTACTGTTCCAGTGCAATGGGCTGGTGCCCCGTCCAGTTGAAACCAACAGGTACGATACTCTTCTAATGATAAATTGTCCAGAAACTCGTTCACAACTGATTTTAGAATTTGAAGGTATCTTTCGGAATTTGGAGATTCCTCGTAAATCTGATACTCTATTTTGTCATCTTTTAGGAGGCAAAAACGTTAAAACTGAACCTTTCCTGAAATCCCATTTCCTTAACAACATGTGGATTTTGGTCAGCCCAGAAATGCTCATTCCTTCTATTGAAAATGCCCTCCCTGGAAAATTTAGCTTCATCCGTCCAAATTATTTTCTTTAGAAAGTTAGGATCTTCTTGGATGCGGATCAGCATTGCTTCACAAAATTGTACTCTACGTTGGTAATCTTCCAGTTTCAGGGCTTGAACTTTTGTGAACTTGTATGGGTGCATGTCATGATTATCAAGGATCCTTTGAACAGAGGGACGAGTTATGCCTAAATCTTCTTCTGCACTTCTAGTGGAAGCTTGAGGAAAAGCGTGAAAATAGGCTAAGACATTTATGATGTTGTCTTCATCAGAAGTTACAGGCTTCGGTAAATGTCTTTCCGTTTCGTTGATTGGTTGTTGATCGGGAAACATTTCGTTGAACCTTCTGCATGTTCTTGTTATAATTTGGTTACATTGTCCATGAAGAATAAACAATTTCAACAAAATTTCATTTGAATAGTTATTTACCTCCATTTTAATTCTTTTTAGGTCGCTTTCTTTACTAAAAGTTAAAAACTAGCAAGTTTTTTATTATTGATGCACTAACTGTCAAATTTTCATAAAGATATGTTCCATCTTGGGATTTCATGGCTATCTAAGACAAATATGCCAAAATAATCCGATTTTTACAAAAACTTGCTTTTATTTCGACATCTAAACTATTTGGGTATAGGAACATGATATATAATTTGGAAGGGACATTAATTTTCTTGCAGGATATATAATAATATACAGGGTGTCCTATTTGAAAAAATGCACTTCTCACCATTTTTGTATCAAGCGGTAAAATGACGAATTTTGAACGACCCTGTATAACACAGAACAAATTTCTTTATGCATAACTAATATACAGGACCAGGTAAACTACATCCAAAATTTCAGCTGTCTACGAATCCAAATACCGCAGTAATAAACATTTAATTAGAGCTATGTTTTGAACAAAAAATATGGAAATTAATTAATTTCTTAAAAACCGCTAAAGATAGGTATAGGAACGTATTATACTAAAATAATTAGAAATCAATAATGAAGCGGAAAATGCAATTATATATAGGGTGTTCCATTTAAAATATCAAATATGTTGCTACTTTTTTGTATAAGCGGCAACGCTGCATTGTTGAAAATATTTTAGATCGATAGAGCAAAGCCAGTTACCCAAGTTGCCAAATTTTCAGTAATTTTCTATGCCCCGTTTTCCGTAAACGTCTAACCTACCATAGACCGTGAGACACCCTGTATACAAGATACGACACAACGAGAACGGAATGATGATTTGCAAATTGATTTGGAAAATCAGCTTGCCAACACTATTCGATTAAGAATATGGTCAAGATTTCAAAACCGAGTTAAATATCAGATCTGGATCGAATATCGCCTTGAAATAAATGGATATTACCTACTGTACTTGCAAATCAGGAGCAAGAACCGTTGGGACTTGCGCACATGTGGCCAGTGTCTTGTGGTTTTTAGGATATTCAAGATTTGAAAATAATATTAAATATCCCTCAGTAATGCTACTTGAACATATTGCTGATGCTGCAAATAGACACCATGACAATGTTCCAGTTATTATAGACTAGTTAACATTTTATTTCTAAAGTTATTTTATACTACGTTCACCCAATAACACTTTTCGTTGGAACGATCCGAACCTCACCCATTACTGAGAATACAAAAAATAATTTTGTGTTTGGGAATATTTCGGAATTGGTTCAGTAAATAGACCTGTTAATAATAAGAATAACAAACATTCCAGAATTATTTGTCAACGAGTATTCTGCACTGAGCAATGATTACTATTTAATATCAGAAAAATATGTATTTAAATAAAAATGTATTCACAATAAATCCGTAGCACTCGGTACATAATATATGGAAATAATATTTTAATTAACTATAGTTAACATATGCAAAATAAATTGTTTTTACCATTTATAATATACAGGGTTATTACAAACGCGAATAGCAAAATTTTTTTTAAATATTTGATGGATTTATATAATTGTGGTTTTTTTTTCGACACCCAGTAAAACCATATTCAAAATAATTATTATTTTCTTCCTAGATGACTCGTCTAGTAATTTAAAACAGTAGAACACGAATTTATACGACCAGATTGTTATTTAAAAAACCGCAAGTTAAACAGGTCTTAATTTCTAAAAATTGCACGCACGCCTATGAGTCCTTGTAGTGGCGAAACCATCCAATTGACCCCCCCATTTTTTTTTGGAAAATCAATCTAGGGGTTAGGAGGTATAACATACCAAAAATTGGAGCAATTTCACCGAAACCACTTTTGTGTGTATTTTGTGCGTGGTCCTTTACGCAAAAATTAATAAAAATAGTAGAGTTGTACGAAAATGATCTCTAAATTCTAAAAATCTAAAAATATACAGGCTGTTCTATTTAAAAATCCAAAGTTGAGGTTACTTCCGGCTAAACCGCAAGGCGCTAAAATTTGACAAGTACCGGGTGTCCCACTAAGAATGGCTGTCGGCCGTATCTTAGAAAGTGTTAGTCGTATGGCTTGCGGAAAAAAAATATTTTAGGTAAAGTGGTCATGAGAAATTGCTGGAAATTATTTTCATTATTTTCTCAGACTGGCGCTAGAGGGAGCAACAGTAACGGTAATTATGAATCACGAAGTTTCCTCAAAAGTCGCCTAGTTAAGGTATACCAAAAATAACATTTTTGTATATTTCGAAGATTTATTAATAAAATTCACTTATAGAACGTGTTCGTCACTTTTCAAATAAAGTGGTGGGGGAAGGTTGAACATTATTTGTAATAAATGCTGATAACTCCGGTCTGGCTTAACATAATTTAGTAAACTTAGTTTTGTTAAAAAGGGCTTTTCTCACTCTATATATCATCTTATGAACTACGGCAATATGTGTTTTACACTAGGCGCTAGGGGGCGCTGTCTTACAACTTCACAAACATTGCGCTTTTTTCCATAATTGTAAATATAATAGTATATTCAATTTAACCTAATTACAAGGATGATTAAAAGTTTAAGAAGTCAGCGAAAACCGAAAGTTAATATCTATTTTCAATCCGGAGATATCAACAATAATAATCATAATTACGGAACATTATGATTTTATTTTCAAGTTGCCATTGTAAAGGTTTTTTTAAGGGTCAAATAGGCCTTGGAAAAATAAAATATGAAGGTACGTATGTTTCAAGCAAATATATCGTTACGACAATAATTCTCAGTGGCGCCCTAAGTGTTCAAATTGTCGCCCATCGTTCTGTATACACGACTCCAATCTCTCCCTGGTTGATAATACTGCAGTTTCCACCCCTGCTATAGGGATACGGCAGCTGCTGTCCATTATCCTTTCTATCATGTTTTCCCTTGTGGTGGGTCTGGTAACAAAAATAAGATCCTTCAATCTCCCCCATAGATAAAAATCTAGGCATGTTAAGTCAGGTGATCTAAAATAGAAATTACCACTTTCATTAACAGTATCACGATATATCCTATAATATTACCTGGCAGGCCACGGAAGTATACTCCCTCTTCCTATCCACCGTGCAGGAAATGTGTCGTCAAAGAATTGACGAATGTTTGCCGCAAAATGTGCAGGACATCCATCGTGTTGGAAAACCATGATTCTGCGAATATCCAAGGGCACATCTTCGAGAAGAATTTATTGGAAGTTCGTAATTTCAAAAATGTAAATATCTTTGCCTAGTAAGCGATTCATTAAATAAAAACGGTCCAATTATTCTGCCACCCAAAATGCCGCACCAGATATTGACACTCCATCTTCCTTGATGCTGCACCTCCCGCATCCAATGGGGATTATCCCGCGACCAATAATGCATATTATGAAGGTTTAATCCTCCATTACTATGGAAAGTAGCTTCATCAGTCCACAAAATTCTGGAGAGGAGATTTCTATCTTCCAGTATCATATTGAGCAACCAATAGCAATGATCCAATCTTCTATCATAATCTTGCGGGACAAAGCCTGGTGAAGCACAATATGGTAGGGATGTAGCCTTAAGAAAAACAAAATACTGATTACATTGACTTGAAAACTATTAAGAGAAATATTGGAATTATTCTAAACTATTTAAGAGTTATAACATATAGATATAATTATTACTTACCTTTCTTCTAATAAAATCCTATAAACAGTTGAGTGAGTAACGCCCAAGTCTCTAACAATTAATCTAATATTAATTTGTGGATTAAATTCCACATATGCCAAAACATTTACAATGTTTTCCTCGGTTCGACCTCGGCGGTGTCTGCGATATACAGGGCGACGAATACTTCCAGTAGTACGAAAACGGCTAGCTAAACGATTAAACATTCTACTGTCGTATCGGCGCCTTTGAGGGTATCGTACTGCGTAAACCCGTTCAGCAATTGTTGCATTTCCCAAGCATTCAAAATACACCGCAATGATGTCAACCGCTTCTTCAAGTAACAGAGGCATTTTAAAAATCAAATACGACACAACACTGTTGGCACGACAAACACTTTGACGTAATAATGAAAGGTGACACGCGTGCACAGTTTCAATTCATATTTTGCTTTTCCAAGGCCTATTTGACTCTTAAAAAAACCTTTACAATGGCAACTTGAAAATAAAATCATAATGTTCCGTAATTATGATTATTGTTGTTGATATCTCCGGATTGAAAATAGATATTAACTTGCGGTTTTCGCTGACTTCTTAGACTTTTAATCATCCTTGTTATCAGGTGAAATCGAATATACTATTATATTTACAATTATGGAAAAAACGCGCAATGTTTGTGAAGTTGTAAAACAGCGCCCCCTAGCGCCTAGTGTAAAACACATATTGCCGTAGTTCATAAGATGATATATAGAGCGAGAAAAGCCCTTTTTAACAAAACTAAGTTTACTAAATTATGTTAAGCCAGACCGGAGTTATCAGCATTTATTACAAATAATGTTCAACCTTGCCCCACCACTTTATTTGAAAACTAACGAACACGTTCTATAGGTGAATTTTATTAATAAATCTTCGAAATATACAAAAATGTTATTTTCGGGATACCTTAACAAGGCGACTTTTGAGGAAACTTCGTGATTCATATTTACCGTTACTGTTGCGCCCTCTAGCGCCAGTCTGAGAAACTTGAAAATAATTTCCAGCAATTTTTCTTGATTAAAATCTAAAAAAATGGCAGCCGGAAAGTGATTTCATGGTCACCCGGTATATAATTTGATAATGTTTATAAGAAGCAACGAAAACAAATATCAACGTAACTCTTCTTTTTATTAATACCCAACCAAGAGTGCAAACCACTTATCAATGGTTAATCACAAGCTAACGAAATTTGAGAAATCCCCCGAGTATGCTGGGAAACTACTATTTAACAAGATACCTTACTGGGTCTTAATATTTTAAAAACTAAACTTAAGAGCTTCCTTATCTAAAAAAGTTACATACTCAGTATCAGAGTTCTTAAATGATAATATACCTAGATGAATGTTTTTAGCGTTGTTAAATGTCCATATACACTTAAGTTTCACGTCGGAATATCTTTATTTTAAAAATAATTGCTAGGCAAGGGCCTAGCGACACTTAAAGTACCGGTTCCCGTCAGATCACCGAAGTTAAGCGGTGTCGAGCGCGGCTAGTACTTGAATGGGTGACCGCTTGGGAAACACCGCGTGCTCTTGTCTTAGTGAAGAGTGTAAAATGAATCGACATCAAAACCATCCTATTCACGCCGGACAGGCCGGATGAGATCGGATATCTCGTAGGATGAAGGTGCCGTTTCAGACTCCCCAGTCGGTAGACCGCACGATTAAAAACCGTACGGTCGATGACCGGTTCAAGATGGCCTCTGATACGCCGACGACCGTAAAAAATAGTAAATAAAAAAAAATAAAATAATTGCTATAGTTTCAATTGTGTCGACAATTGTTTCCTTAGACATCATTCGACGAATAGCGCTATCCCTAGATGAAAGTATCGATGAACTGTCCGGACGCCAGGAAAACACAGTGCTGATATTGTTTTGCAACAAGATGACATCTTGAAGAGATGTGACTTGGGTAAAAATTTTCAAATCGTTGGCAAATAGTAAGTGGTCAGAGATCAACATACCACCCAAGTCATTAATAAAGAGATTAAATAATTTAATTTAAATTCTATAAGAACAAAATATCTAATTCTGACTGTAAAAGTAAAACTATATGGGCCCTTATTAATGGCAAGTTGAACGGGAAAAATACAAAGGATCGCCAAATAAAACTTTATGTTAATGATAAGATTATAACCGACCCGTACCAAGTAGCTAATGAATTTGTAACCTATTTTAGTACGGTATCGACAAAGAAGCTTGAGCTGAAATATGGCACTGTTGCCACAACCTGTACCACTCATCCCCCGATCTGTAATACGATTGTTATCAATCCAGTTAGCGAGGAGGAACTCTTAAAAGTTATTGTGGGATTAAAAAATAAAAATTCCTCTGGATTTGATGACATTAATGTAAAATTAATAAAAAGCATTAAAGATTTCATTAAGCAACCTCTTACTGCATTGATAAATCGTAGCCTGAGTGAAGGAGTATTCCCAATGATACTTAAAACTGCAAATGTTACTCCTGTATACAAAAAAAATGACTGTCATAGTACTGAAAACTACAGGCAAATCTCAGTATTGAGCATTTTTTCTAAAATCTTTGAGAGAATTGTCCATGAAAGATTAATGAATTTCATCAATAGATATAATGTGTTAAATTTATCTCAACACGGCTTTCTCTCGAAAAAATCTATAGAATCCGCTTCATACCATTTTTTTAAATCACGTATATCGAAGTATTGATGGGGGAAAATATGTCGCGACTATATTTTTTGATCTCTCCATAGCATTTGACACTATAAATAAGGAATTCCTAGTTACCAAATTACACAACTTGGGTATCCGAGGAACAATGCTGAGATGGATAGAATCATATGTGACTGACAGAGTAATGATTGTTAAATATAATGGAGTGCAATCGGAAGCTCAACGAGTAGAACTTGGTGTCCCACAAGGATCCGTACTGGGTCTACTTTTATTTATTCTGTATGTGAATGATTTGCCGTTGAATGTGGTATCTGGTCATGTGACAATGTATGCGGATGATACAACTGTTGTGGTTACTGCCGATAGCATGGATGATCTGAATGCAAAAATGGCAACTGTTTGCGATGAAATGGAATTGTGGTGTAAAAGAAATAGTTTAATATTGAATGTTGATAAGACTATATATATGAATATGTTTAATCGCAGGAACCTTCGTGAAATGGATTATGAAAGAACGCTTAACATAAATCCATCAAAAAAGTTAAGTTCTTAGGTACCCACTTGGATCCCCAACTTACCTCCTGTGATCATCTGGACCATGTCTCGGGCAAGTTAAATTCTGCATTCTTCGCAATACTAAGCCTTAAGAATACACTCGATACCGAGGGCCTCTTGTCTGTATATTACTCACTGGCTTATAGTCATATGACTTATAATATTATTTGCTGGGGAAGTGCTACAATGCACCATAATCGCATATTTATAAACCAAAAAAGGATAATAAGACTTATTTTTAATTTAGACTTTCGGGAAAGCTGCAGAGGCACTTTTGCCAAAAATAAACTACTAACGCTTCCCTGCATATATATACTCCGATGTTTGCTGTTTGTGAATGGCAATCGATCGATGTTTGTTAGACTGGGATCTGCAAGTACCCATAATACGCGTGGAGGTGATTTGCTTGAGATACCTTATCATAGGACAACTTTTTTCAAGAATTCCCCTCTTTACAACTGTGTGAAACTTTATAATGAGCTACCATTTGAATTGCGAGCATTACGTGGCGAGAGATTTGCCAAGATGACTAAGCATTTTCTACTGGTCAATGAATTTTATTCTGTGGCGGAATACATAACATTCAATCACTAGTCATGTTAATTATCGTATTTTCTATTGTTTCACAAATTTAAGTTTGACTGGCCTTTAGTCCATCGGGAATACCTTACTCAGGATCACATGAAATGAAATTGTGATAGTATTTCGTAAAATGACTTCATAAATATCCTTAACGAAAGATATATATTTGTCTTGATATGTATTATGTAATGTTATAAATTACCTGTAATATTAATATTATAAATTCCATAAAATACTCTAACCTTAATAATTAAAATTGCATCTGTGTGTGACTAAGTGTATTGTGTCTATTGATTTTATACTGACAGTTTTTATACATTTACTTTTATTTTATGTATTTGTGTAATCTTTATTTCATTCTTTCGTTGACGACCCAATGTACAAATTGTATTGAAAATGGTAATATATATATTCTATTCTATTCTATTCTATTCTATTCTATTCTATTCTATTCTAATAAGAGAGGCCCCAGATGAGATCCTTGGGGAACTCCCGAGGTAACTTTAAATGGCTCCGATAGATAATCGTCGATCTGAACCTGTTAGAGAGGTATGACGAATGGTATCATTCACCTTGTCGAAAGCCTTGCTAAAGTCTGTATAGATAGCGTGGGTCTCAGCACCCTAATCAAAAGCATTATTGATACTATTAATAAAAAGAAACAAATTTGTATCAATAGAGCGACCAAAGGTATATCCATGCTGATTACTCACCACTATTTGCTGGAAGGTATTGATTAAAACAGTTTCAATGCAGTGCTCAAATAGTTTAGGTATAGCCAGTCCCGGATTTACCATGCAGGCACAGTAGGCAGTTGCCTCGGGCGGCAAGAATTGAAGGGCGGCAAATTTTGAGATAAAATTCAGTTTATTCTCGGAAAGGTGCATTTCATTTATTGAAAAACTTTCCGAACCAAATTTATTCCACCATTGAAAAAGTTTCGTAGGGCGGGGGGCGGCAAATTTCTAAATCCGGGCCTGGGTATAGCCAAACGAATACTGATTGGTCGGTAGTTCTTAACGTCATTTTCATTGCCTGATTTAAGAATAGGACAGACATATGACAATTTCCAAACACTGGGAAAGATTCCAGAAGTAAGAGATTTTGAAAAGATATGATACAATGAAAGGTAGAGAGAGTGCGAATAATATTTTAAAACCCTATTAGGAATACCGTCCGGGCCTGCACCCTTGTTAACATCAAGCTCAGCTAAGGCTGTTTGAATGCTAGCAGTACCTATGCTGATGCTAGTGATAATCTCGAACTTTTCAGTGGAAACAGGATTAGTAGCTGTACTGTTATTAGGATTGATGAAAAGTATTGAGCAAAAAGTTTAGCAATATCAGCACCATTATCGGCTGTGTTCATATCAAGGTGCGTTTCCTCAGGAAAGGCACCTTGATTGGATTTAGAGTGAATGAAGTTCTAAAAGAAATTAGAATTGCTATTTATAGTGTCTCTTGCATGGGTTATGTTATGACTGTAACATTCCTTAAAAAGTGATTTACATTGCATACGTAAGAGACGAAAGTTATTGTAATCAGCCTCGCTGTTTGATCGTTTGTATCTCTTGTGGGCATTTTTTTTTTACTAAATATAAGATTTTTAAGGTCATGTGAGAACCAGACTGGGAATTTATTGCCTGATTGGGACTGCATTAAATGTAGAAACATTTCAAAACGGATCACAACGAACGAATCCATCGGATTCGAAGTTGGCAAAATATAGATCCAGGATAGTATAATGATTTCTTTTATTGTTCGTATAAAACACGAGGTAGCAACTCTGTATGCTGGTCGTTAGTTAACTTTTTTGCTACAATTATGGATTGTTTAATTGTAGTTATAAAATACTTTGCTACTATTTTAAGATTATATTTAACAATTCTGTTTAATTAGTCGATTTTCTTCGGTGTAATACTTAAATTTATTAGAAATAGGTACGGACACTTTGCCGTTACGTTTAGTGAATCTACCTGCTTTCTTGACATTTTGGCGATTTCTACTATTATTTAAACAATTAGAAAAAAAATTATTAAAAGTTAATTAAATGATTCCAGAAAAACGGAACGTTACAAGTCGTATGTGGTTATGTGGGAGTTATTTTAAACAAAGTTTATTTTGTTGAGCATGTTTGTTGCTTGCAAAGGGAAAAAATATTGTATGAAATTCTCAGATTTAAAAAATTATTCCAGTATTTAAAAAACATGAGTGATCAAAAGACCATATGAGTAGTTATTTAAGTCTAGAACGATTAGAAATAAACTATTCGACTACCTACCTATAAGAGATGCTCTGGAAATGCAATCCTTCTTGTCATTAAAATTATATAACGAAGAAGTTTAAAAAAACAAAAATTATTGGGTTATTTAATAGATGTAACGTGTCATTTAGCAAAACAGGAATTATCTTTCAGGGGTCATAACGAAAAACCGATTTTAGTAATGCTGGCCCTTTTCGCGAAAGTTTTAACTTAATTATTAAACAAGATGTAGAAATACAATAGCAATTTAAAAAATTGGAAAATTTTTTTCTGACTTACCTAAAACCAAGTCAATATGATTTAACTATACCTACAGGGCTGCCCAGAAGTCCGGAATAAAATTAATATAGCCTTAACCTGTAACTTTTGGGGAAAATGCTCGGGCACGTCAATTTAGTTTTATATATGCTCACATTTTGACGTTATTCGTTTGTTTCTTTATAGACATTTGTCAAAGATATGACGACATCGATCTTTTTTTTAATGGAAACATACAGCTTGTGATACATCAGTTGAAAGCTAATATCTCGTACAGTATGCTCATAAATTTTGGCGCGATTCTGTCAAGCTATTTCAAAATGGCGACTGTTAAAAGTTTTAAAAAAATCCGTTTAAATAAGCGGAAATGTAAAATCATTGATGTTTTACCTTTATTCATTGTTTCACGTTCTGACATTTTGTGACATTGTGACTTAACAATAGTTATGGTTTATTTGTTATTTATTTTGTCAAAAAAAATAAAATAAAAATGTAACGAAGCAAAACAAAACACAATAAAAAGGTGGTTTAATGTGGCAAATGCTGGAAATGTCCTCCACCCTCTATTTGGCATGCTCCCAGACGATGGTAAAATCGACGTCGACGGAATTTCGAATGGCTTCAGCCGGTATGTTATGTGTCTCCAATCTAGCTTTGTTTTTCAAATCTTCAATATTATTTGGAATATTTTGGTAAACTTTTTCTTTTAAATATTCCCAAAGAAAATAGTCTAGAGGACTTAAGTCTGGGGACCTCGGTGGCCATTCAATTGTACCACGTCGTCCAATCCAGCGACCTGGAAATATCTGATCTAAATATCTTTTCACATTGACACCAAAATGCGGGAGAGCACCATCTTGCTGAAACCAAATTGTTTTATTAGGTATATCTGAATCTACTTCGTTGGGAAAAAATTACAGCTAGAGCGGCCTCTTTTTTTTTTAGCACTGCAGGATAAATCCTTTATGGCGCTCTGGAAGCGGTGCGTGTGCGCAGGAAACGATTCACGTTGGTCTTGAATCTTTGAAGGTTATAGTCGTTGGGGAACACGATCTCAGGGAGGTCGTTCCAGAGTGATGACGTTCTCCAAATGAAAGAATTTTGAAACAGTGTCGTTAGAGGGGCACTAAGCTGAACCACGTACTGGTGGGCTGCAGTGGCTCGTCGGGTACTTCTACCGTGCACCGCTCTGGGTGGAATCAAGCGGGCAACCTCAGTTGAACACTTGCCATGAAAATATTTGTAAAATAGACTCAAGTCGCCAACCTGCCTTCGATGTTCAAGGCTTTCCAGGTTGTTTGTCAGACTATGGTCACCGATCAAGCGAATGGCTCTTCTTTGAATGGAATCTAGCAATCTCAGGGTATGTTTAGGAGCAGAGTCCCAAATATGCGAACAGTACTCCAGCGATGGTCGAATTTGGGCTTTATAGAGCATCAAAAGTTGTTGGGGTGTGTAGAGGTTCTTTGTTCGGAAAAGTACTCCAAGCTTCTGCGAGGCTGCCTTAGCAATGGCCGCAACGTGGCTATGCCAAGACATATTATGACTATCCAAATTAATGCCCAATAAATGAATTGATGAAGCCAAAGTAATCGAGTGTCCCGTCATAACTATATCCGGTTCTTCAACATTCACTTTTTTAGAAAAAACTGTCGCCTGGGTCTTTTTAGCGTTAAATTCTACTTGATTACTGTCACCCCAAGACAGAATTTCTTCCAGGTCTTTGTTGAGATGTGAGACCTCTTGCTGCCTATAGAGAAGTGCATTAGCAGCCGATGTCCGAGCATCCAAAGTAAAAGATGAAACAAGTGTGCTGTCATCAGCGAAGCTCAAAGGTTAAGAAATCCAGGTACCGTTTAGCTGTGAGGTTTCCTTTCAAAAAGAATGGCCCTAAAATTCGGTTATTAATGATACTTGCCCATACATTTACTTTCTGGGGCCGCTGAGTATGCGCTTCAAATATCCATCGTGGATTTTCTTGACTCCAGAAACGATAATTATGTCTGTTAAATAGAAAGTAGCTTCATCCGAAAATAATATGTTCTGCGGAAACCTATTATTCTCGTCACATCGTCTCATCATTTCTTCGCAAAATTGCAAACGCCTATCATAGTCATCTTCTAAAAGCTCTTGGACAAGACATACGTCATAAGGGTGGTATTTTCTGCTTTCAAAAATCTTCCAATAGTACCCCTAGGTGTATCATGATTTTGAGCCAATGAAACTGTTGAAATATGTCAGAACTTGAAACAATGAAGATTTCTTACCTTGAAAGATAAAGAAAACATCAATGATTTATCATTTCCGCTTACTTAAATAGGGATTTTTTTAAAACTTTTAACAGTTGCCATTTTGAAGTAGCTTAACAGAATCGCGCCAAAATTTATGAGCATACTGTACGAGATATTAGCTTTTAACTGATGTATCACAAGCTGTATGTTTTCATTAAAAAAAAAAAACGATGTCGTCATATCTTTGACAAATGTCTATAAAAAAAACAAACGAATAACGTCAAAATGTAAGCATATATAAAACTAAATTGACGTGTCCGAGCATTTTCCCCAAAAGTTACAGGTTAAGGCTATATTAATTTTATTCCGGACTTCTGGGCAGCCCTGTATATATTTGTGAATATATTATGGGAAGAATGCATAAGAAAATAAAATAAGCTTTGTTCTTGGCACTAGAGGCTAATGATACAACAGATATTCCAGCAAAATCCCAATGTGCATTTTACTTAGATATACAGTATGTCCGGCAATGTGGTAGACAAGAGGGCAAACGGACCAAAATTTTCATTTTTCGAGGAAAAGGCATTCTTTATAAAAATTTTTGCTAGCTGAAAAAAAAAAATTTATATAGGGTGTCCAAAAAATTAAAAATTGAAATTTTTTACAGGATTAAAGTAAACTTATTCTTAAGTTTTTAGTAAAATGTTGTTTATGAAAATTGTTTCAAATCATCACATCTCCTAAGATATTGGTTTATTAAGTTTGAATAGCAATAATATTTTTGCTTTATAAATTTGCATTTCATTGAAAAGTTTGGTAGGTGTACCTTTGATTTTTTATACCTTTACCTTAGGTAGCACTTTTGATTCGGTACCTCAGAAATAAATTATTACAGTGTCAAGCAAAACGTCATTACCAGCAGGCCCTATTTTACCAAAAGGCACATAAGGCCCGGGCCTTAGGCCCGGTGGAAGGTGGGGCCCGAAAAAGGCTTAAAAAAAACATTAATTAATAACCATTAAGTTTTTATCAAAAAATGGGTTACCATTTTATGGTTCCACGACTAAACTTTTTACAAAAGGGAATGGTAACTATTTAGGCTCGTTGGAATTCCTTAGTGAGTTTCACCCGTTTTTATCTGGACACCTCCAGAACAGTAACATAATAGTAACATTGGAAGTGGGCATGTTAACTATCTTTCTTTAGCCATTTTAAATGAATTTATCCACCTTCTTGCAAATGGTTAAAAAATGTTATTATCGCAGAATTGCAAGTGGCAAAGTACTTTTCCATTATCGTCGATTCAACGCCCGATATTTCTCCTATCGATCAACTAATTGTCATTATAAAATATGTATTACCTAATGGTAAACCAGTAGAAAGGTTTATAAGTTTTGTGGCAATATTTTTTCATACTGCAGAAAGTCTATCAAATGTTTTACAAACCAAATTAGTGAAATAAAAATAGCGTTAGTAGAGCTAAATGATGATGCAAACCAAAAAAAGTCCATCAGAACAGACGCTGGAGTTTTACTTCATAAAAGCAATTTAGAAAAGAATCCTAGACAGAATAAACTCCACCAGTAAATCTCTACAAGATAATCAAGCCAATCTAACTGCGGCTTGTACGCTATACTGTGTAGTGGATTGATTGAATTTTTTAGAGTGTTAGAGAACAGTTTGATGAAATTGAAGAGGAAGCCAAAAAAATTCAGGCTAATAATAATGATAACAAGGATGAGATTTCAAGATTTCTTAAGAGAAAACAGTATTTTGATAAAGGCCCTGCACAAGACATTACTTTAAGCAGTTCTAAGAACTTTAAAATAAGTACTTCTTTTTCCTATAATATGTGACAAATTGATTTCTGAATTAAAAATGAGAATGCAAGCGTATAATTGTGTAAATGAAGTTTTTGGTGTATTTTTTGCCGAATCCTCGGATGAAAGATTTAATGTAAGTATAAAAAACATTAAAAAATTTTACTATATGGATGAAATTGTACAATTTAAAGCACTTTCTAAATCAAACGATATTTCCTCTAAAGACCCCCAGGAAATGTTAAAATTTTTAATTGATAACAATATTTTGTTAACCTTCTCTAACGTTGAGGTATTGTTGCGAATATATTTAACTTTCCTATCAGTAACGCATCCGGCGAGAGATCATTTTCTACATTAAAATGGGTAAAATCCTATTTAGGAAACTCATTGAATGAATAAAATGTTTTATCTTTGGCCATTCTAAACGTAGAAAGCGATATGCTCGATAAATTAGAAATAGATGCTATCATGGATTAATTTTCTGAAATTAATGTACGTAAAAAAAATGAATTAGGTAGATTTCTTTTTATTATTAACTCTTTATTTTATTCGTTGTTCCTCAGAAGCAGAAGTTTCTTTTTATTCATTTTTTGTTGTGTTGTTAATTTCCAATTGGAAATTTTGTTCAAGTGTCGTTTAAATATAATTAGTTTTTTATATTATCTAATTTATGTTTTTATCAAATAAAAGTTTCTATTTAAGTTTTTAGAATTATTAAAACCATTTTTTTAATAATTAGTTGAAAATTTAGTTTTAACTAGACATCTTTTATCATAAAACTTAATAACAAACTGAAGGTGCCAAAGGTAAGCAGAGAAATTCTTCTTGGAAAGTCATAAGATATTGGGGGCACTGAGTTTTATTTGGGCCTTGGGGCCCAACTAAATTAAAAATAGGCCCTGATTACCAGTAAATCTTAAAATTTTTTATTAGTTTACAAAGTTAACAACGGAGGAAAGAACACATAATTATTTATTTCAAATTGCTTCAAAATATAAAATAAAACATTTAACAAAATACGATGAACATAAATCAATACATGATTATAATTTAAGGCATAATCATAAAAATAGACCAAAATCCGATAGCATAACAATAATTATTCAAACACCGCTCCACAATGAAGGACGCATTTTTCTAGTTGGGCCAGTGGCGTAACTACTGTCAATATAGATGTGTTCCACCAAGAAAAATGGGCCCCTCTCCTCTATTGGACCTTCCCCTCGCTATTAATTTTACAAACAAGGACCATGAATAAAACTCAATCAGAAAAGAGATCATGATAATTAAAACTATCAATATTATACATGATCTATGGAAAAAGTCTGAAATTTTCATAATTTACAAAAAAAGAATCGCATTTGTGTTCTTCAAGGGGCCTCTTTAGAGCGTTCCGTGGAACACAGTGAACACTGATAGTTACACCACTGAGTTGGGCTATAAGATAGTCATAACTCCTTGACGCTTTTTTTAGGGATATAGCTTCTACAGCTTGTATAATTTTTTGTTTTCAAATGTTCTGATCATTTGGCAGTGGATTTTCATAATTTAACTGTTTTAGACGTCCCCACAAATACATATCTGCTAACATAAGGTCGGGACCATTTCGCCCGATCCATTTTTGTTCAAATTCTAAATCAAGCCATTCTTTAACTTATCTAGCAAAATCGGCCGGGCATCCATCTTGCTGGAAGAACACGCTACTTAGATAATCTAATGGCAGTTGTTCTAAATGACCAGAAAAAAAATATTAAACATATTTAAATAAGAATTTCTACTACAAGTATTCTCAAAGAAGTACGGTCCTATTATATCATAGTAGGAAACAGCGCACCAACGTTCACTTTTTTCAAATATTGACGTCGGGTTGGGGTTCTGAACATAGGATTAACATCACTCCAATAGCGAACATGTTGCGATGCCACAGTTCCATTCGTCGAGAACGTGGACTCATCCGAGAATATTATAAGTTTATGGAATCCCCTATTACCACCTAAAATCTTACTCCCTACCAACAAAGAAAAATCCAACCTTTTGCCATCATCGCCCTCTTCTAATGTGTGGTTATAATGGGGTTTGTAGGGACGTATCTTATTTTGGTTTAAAATTGCTTGAATAGTACTTTTTTAGACCACCTGTAGTTGCGTAGCTCGTTACCTCAAGAACAGTGTGGGGTTTTCTCTAACAGACTGGAGTACGAGTCATCTTCATTGTAGTAATTTTTACTTTTTTTAAAGTCTATTACAGATTCCGTTTCACGAAATTTCTTGACCAGCTTGCAGACCATTTGGCCCCCATCGCTCATTTGGTTACTGGTACATTGGAGAACCTTTCAAGAAATGTTTTAATAACGTATCTGTATAAAAAATCTCTGTTACCATAACATTGGATTAAATGTATTCTTTGCTCCTTTGTTAACATTGTAAACTAAGAAAATCTTTAAAAGTTACTAACAATGACGTTTTACTTGACACTGTAATAATTTATTTCTGAGGTACCTAATCAAAGCTGGTACTTAAAGGTATTCAAAATCAAAGGTACATCTACCAAACTTTTCGGGTGTAATACCACGAGTGCTTTAAAATTACCGATAATTTTTTACGAATGCGTGTTTTCTTTAATTAATTTTGTAAAGAAAACACGTATAAGTGAAAAATTATCCGGTTAGTTTTAAAGCACGCATGGTATTTAAAGGAATATTTCACGAATCCAAAAACATTCATTTTGTCAACTTTGAAATAATAAATAGAAATTTGTCAACAAAGTGACACTGACAAGTGGTATTTTCGCAACAAAGTGACACTGACAAGTGGTATTTTCGTTTTGGTTTTTTCGGTTTTGTATATCCGCTGTAAGTTTTCGAAAATACCACTGTCCTTATGGGATTTTTTATACGTTTATTTTTAGGCCTAAATTTCATGTTAACTATTCCGCTCATCATAATTTGCACCAATCAAAATGTAGCAATTTTAGATATTTACCTGTTTTTAATCGGAAAAACCACTACCTTCATAATTTTGCCGACCCCACTGACCAATCAGAATTTCAGAAAATAGCTAGCAACATAGTTTTTAATCGGCAAAATTTTGTTACCTTAGTTACATTCACTGTTAAGATTGGTAATTAATGACTGACAGTAGATTGTCACTGTTACTTTTGAAAGGTTGTAATCTCACGTAAATGTATCTATCTTCTTTTGGAATAAAATTAATTTATAGTTCACCCATATACCTAGTTTTAATATTATTCGTGAAATAGTCTTGACGACGACCACTCAAGAAAAATTTTTTTAGGTAAAATTTTCTCTCTTGTGGTATTATATACAATAATAGAATCAAATTTTTTATCGTAGTAGTCTTGAAATCAACAAATAATTTTATTTCCGTGTCAGCCATTTTATCACGAAGTTGTCTAATTTTTCTAACATGCCTACATAATTTTAAAATATGGAGCAAGATAAGTTTACTTTAACTCCTCCAAAGTTAAGGGAAATTGCGGTAAATTTTATAGTTCTATGAAGCCAAAGGATTTCCTAAGTTCAAAAATGATTTGGAATTTGTATTTTTGAAGACGGTATGACATATTTGACATGACTGACTTAAGCTGGATTTATAAACTTGAAAAGTTGGCGAGGTTGAGGTTCAGTTGGTGTTGGAAATAGAAGTTCAATTTAAACTAAAGTGAACACTCAGTTCCATATATACACTCGTTCATGTTGTTGATGTAAAGCCCATGTAAGGTTCGTAAACTTCCCGGGTAGTTCGAGATAACCAATTTTTATACTCGGAGTTCGGAATATCTAACCTCACAAACTTGATCATAACTTCAACCTCACCAACTTTTCGAGTCGCTTGTAAGTTACTGCGTTTTTGCTAGAGATCGCATAAATTCCTTAAGAAATGAAACAACTTTTGAAGAGTTAAATTCTTTGACACGATAAAACGTGATAAAAAGCTTTCTTAAGAATGTTATTTTACGAAATAATAGAGTATAATATTATAACACCAATAGAAGTAAGATGCGCAGATATGTCACAATTCTTAGGTATACTTTTTTCTAGCAGATCCTTCAGAATTAAAGGAATATTGTAAACAGATTCCAGTTAATTTAATAAACACCCTAACAAGCTTTTACAAAAACTTTTTTAATAAACAAACATTGATTAATGATCATTTATCACGACGATCAATTGGAAAACTTAATATTAAATCTGTGTTAAAGATTTTCTATAATAATGATCATTGTCACATTTTTCCAGAGGTTCACAAAACTTTTTGTTTTAATATTTACAATTCCAGTATGACCTTATTAGGTGGTAACAAAATATTAATGTTGTTATTTTATTATAAAATGAGTCTAAGGTCACCACCTACCTCGGCTAGCTCAAACTCGTGGCAGTTACAAACCGGGGTGGTTCTTTTAAGTAGGGTCCTTGCCAGTAAAAGTACAATGTGCACGAGAGTGGCCCTCAAAGGATGTTGCTGTGCAAGCCTAGATATATGTTTAAGTTTTGAGCGCTACTCACAGCTTTTTGAGTTCCAACTTGACACAACAACCCCAAATTCCTGTGAGTGAAACAATGGGGTTAACACAAAACAAGCACAAAAATGATTACTTCAAAGTTATGTAAATTAGAAAAAAAATGTAAAGAAAGGTGATTTTAAATTGGAAATTATAGACACTTAATTGAACGTGTAACAGAAGTATGGAACACTTTAAATATCTTTAATACCGTTTGTCCGATTTAGCTAAAATTCGGTATCCGTATATAAGAAGTTATCGCGGAGTTGCTAGTGTTGTTGCAATGTTGCCAAATTTACAGTTTTTTAGCAATTTAAAATAATTTTTTTTGAAATGGAACACCCTATATATTATTCAAAAAAATGATACCGCAACAAATTCTAAATACCTTTTATATAAGTTACTTAATGTCTAAATCTAGCCATTTGTTTAATATTCGAGCTCGAAAATTGAGAATTTATTGCAACATTATTGTAAGGTAATTATTGTTTAAACTTACTTATTACAGAATAAACAAATTGAATTCGATGTTTAAAGTGCTTCCATTTACTTCTTGACAATATGCTAAATATTGCGGAAAAGTATTTAAAACATTAGAAAGAATATCTCTTTCTTCGATTCGTCGGCACTCAACTTCAATTCTATGTTTTAGGTCTTCTATATCATGTGGCTTTGTCTTGTAGACCACTTTTTTTAAATGTTTCCACAAGAAATAATCGAGTGGAGTCAGATCTGGTGACCGAGCTGGCCACTCAATTGTACCAGGTCTCCCTATCCATTTTTCAAAAAATACTTAATTTAGATACTCCCGTACTTGTCTGGCGTAATGTGGTGGTGCACCGTCTTGTTGCAGCCATACTTCGTTATTTAATCCCGCAACGTTGTCTAAAATTTTGTTTGATAATCAGTTTTAATTTTCTTTAATGAAACTAACTTACGAGGAATTGGAAATAGGATCGCAAGAGCAGGAACAGTTTCATTTCTTAAGAGCTGCAAATATCTATCACCATTTAAATTATAATCCATAAACAATGGACCAATTATCCTTTGTCCTATAATGCCTGCACAAACATTAATTTTTTTCGGAAATTATATTTCTTTGAAATTTTGCTTATTGTGGACCTTGATATTGGATTTCGGTTGAGATACTTATCATTAAAAATCTCAGCAACCTCCTGCTGTGTTCGCCTTCGATCGCCGTAACCCAATATCATTAGTATTTCTATTCGCAGTGTTTCCGTTAGTAAATCCATTTTAAGAATTATTAAAACTGATAAATTATGCAGCACAAATACCTTTTGAAAAGTTTGTCAAAATCGCTGTCAGAATTTAATTGTGTCACAAATTTCCAAGACCTACTTATATCTCTATCAGTTTTCTTGGATAAGAAGTTCTTATGATATTTAAATCCCAATATCAAAAAAATGGCTAGATTTAGACATTAAGTAACTTATACAAAAGTTATTTAGAATTTGTTGCGGAATCATTTTTTTGAATAATAATTAAAAAAAAAAAAATTAAATTTCTAAAAAAAACTGTAAATTTGGCAACATTGCAAATGTCACTAGCAGCTCCGCGATAACCTCTTATATACGGATACCGAATTTTAGCTAAATCGGACAAACGGTATTAAAGATATTTAAAGCGTTCCATACTTCTGTTACACGCTGTATGAATAATAAATATGTGTCAGTTGATTTACCTAAACAGAAAAATAGTGGTAAAAGGATGAGTTTGCTAAATAAAACACTTTTTATAACAGCGTGAAAGTCGCAACCCTTTTACAATTTGCTTTATAAGTATGTCTGAATATTAAGATTAATGAGGTAAATCACTTAAAATGTTGAATAGGTTGAAGTACTTGTTAAGTTATATCAAAAATAGTCACGCAAAATAGCTTATGACTTTGAGAACAAAAAGACGCAATAAAATATTAGGTATTTAGCGTCAACATATCGCGCGACAATACATCCAACGACAATTCACCGCCGACAATTCATCGCAGAGACAATTCATCGCTACGACAATTTATCGTGCGACAATTTATCGCCGTATTGTAATATATATATATTGTAACAATTAAAACAAAAGATATATAGACTTATATTGGTTAAACAGCGCTAACACGGCATCTAATCCACCTTTTTGGTTCCAATTCGCCTTTTTCAAGTTCACCGGGGAATATTAATTCAGGAAACCTGAACTAACCCCTTAAGAGGATTAGGTAATTATAGTGTTAAGTAATTATAGTACTCAACATGGCCCAAAATGAAAAATATAGAAATTATATCTGTAAAATCATTAACAGAAGAATTTGCGATGAATTGGCGCGCGATGAAGTGTAAATAAAAGCTCTCGGTAACACACTTTGAACAAGAGGTAACTAGAAATTTGAAGATAAAAATAAAGGTACTTTTTGGCATGGTCCTCCTGGAGACGGTTGGTCCTCTTAAGGGATAGCCTCTTGCAGCTGCTCAGTGACATACTAAACAAATACCTCAACTACATAAGTCCAAAAGCTCGACCGAAAACTCAAGGATACAATCTAAGTTTGCCGAAACTGTAGAGATATTGGAATAGGCAACGTAAAGGAAACTGCAGTGTAGCACAGAGAGGCTACAAGTGGTAGAGGAAACTCATTGCAGTAGAGGGATAATACTGGTCATATATGGGGTGGCTTATCGAAAACGTACTGCAAAGCATTACAGGCTGGGAAAGTACTTTTCGACAAAAGCCAAAACCACGTCAAGTTTGTTTGTCAGGGGGACAACTTTTGACGCAAGAATCATAGCAAAATCTTCTACCCCCTAACTGGGGGAGTCATCCCCCAAATTTTTACAAATGAGAATGGGGATCAAGTGACACCTCATTCAAAAAGGCTTTTAATTCCCTTTACATCGCTGCTTACTTTTTGAAAATCGATCGACTCGTTTAGAAAATATGGACCCTTGAAATACCAACAATGCGTATGACGCAAAATGCAAAAATCGATTTAATTTTACTTAAAAACTTACCGTATAGTCAAGTAAATGCTCAAACTGTTGTCCGCCTACGTGCATACAGTGATACAGGTTATCTTCAAACCGTTGCCGTACATTCTGGAGCACTTGTGGTGTCACTTCGCGACATACGTCAATCATAGACTCTATGCGTCAATGATTCGTCCTCGCAGATATTCCAATGTGTCAGGTGGAGCGCTGTAAAGTTTGCTTTTTATGTGCCCCCACAAAAAAAATCTAAAGGACTTAAATCGGGGGACCGAGGGGGCCACTCAATTGCACCCCTTCGCCCTATCTAGCGTCCTGGAAACGTGTTATTTAAATAATTGCGCACATGTAGCGAGTATGCGGAGGAGCTCCGTCTTTTTGGAAAATCAGTTCCTGTTCATTGTGTGCAGGGTCGTTCTCTATGATATTTGTTAGAGCCGGGTCAATGGCATTTTCTAGTAAATCCAGGTACATATCGCATGTTAAATTTCCAGGAAGGAGAAAAGGGCCTATAATGGAATTTGCAAAAATACCAGCCCATACATTCAACTTTTGGGGGTGTTGTGTCTCTGTCTCGTGGAAAATCCTTGGATTGGTACCGGCCCAGTAACGACAATTGTGGCAATTCACTAAACCATTTAAGGAGGAGGTACACTCGTCCGAAAAACACACATTAAATAGGAAATTACCATTATTAGTCATAATTTCGCGAGCGAGAGCGACGATCAAAGTCGTCATTTAGTTCTTGCACTAACCGAATCTTATAAGGATGGAACTTGTATTATTTTAATACTCGTTGGACACTTGTACGACTCACGCTCGTCGCAACGGCCAATTGTCTTGTACTTAGCGTACTATCCATTGCAGCTTGCCCCTATACTGCTATCTCCGTAGGTTCATTTAGTACCAGATTTGCCTTGCCTCTTTTTGTTATGAACGGAAAATATTTCGCGAAATTTGGCCACGAATTCCCAAACAATTTTTCCGGAAACATGTTTCTCATGATGTCGTTGGTTAAACGGCTCCGCGACCCGATTTCCGCATTCATTGTTTTTGAAAAAAAACTCAATAATTTCTACTTTTTTTGCAGTTGAGTACACCATAATTGATAAATTTAAAAGGTTCAATAATTTGGAAACACTTCAACCACAAGTCACAAGACAACTATCTAGCAACTACCTGGCCCAACGCGAAGCAAAAACCCGATAACTGTTATCTGAATAACACGAGCCTAAAAAATCTGTAAATGACCAAAAACAGCAAATTCTTTTTGAATTTTCAATAATACGGTAAGTTTTAAATCGATTTTTGCATTTTGCTTCAAACGTATTGTAGGTATTTCAAAGGTTCATATTTTCTAAACGAGTCGATCGATTTTCAAAATGTAAGCAGCGATGTATAGGGTATTAAGAGCCCTTTTGAATGAGGTATCACTTGACCCCCATTCTTATTTGAAAAAAATTGGGGGATGACACCCCCACTTAGGGGATTGAAGGTTTTGCTATGATTTTTGCGTCAAAAATTGTCACCCTGACAAACAAACTTGACGTGGTTTTGGCTTTTGTCGAAAAGTCCTTTTCCAGCCTGTAATGCCTTGCGGTACGTTTTCGATGGGCCACCCTGTATGTGCCTCAAACAAGATTTGATGTGGAAAACACTGGGGGGAAAGATTTCCCGAATTTTTCCACAAGAGCTAAGGGTCTGACCAGTAGCCAAAGTTTAGTTTAACCGAATGACACCAATGACAGTTTTCCTGTCAAACCGAAAAACCCACCGAAAAGGTCACAGATAATACACCGTATTTGAGAGAACATAACCTAAGGTGAATCGCACAACGAGATAGAATTACGGACTTGCGGTTCTACGACACAAAATGAAATATAACCAGAACAACCTGAAAGTAACAAATTTACACCAGCAACAAGTATACCTCACTTGAGAGACACTTCTCGTGCTTAGAACGCATTAAAACATATTGCAGAAATTCAATGACAAAGAATGGGCGTTTATCGTCTCTTGTGCTCACTTCAATTGAAAAAGAATTGTATCGCTCTCTTCAGAAATCAGAAGATTTAACGAAAATTGTCATAAATCAATAATTTTCGTTATTAAAAGTTAGGCCCGTTAATTTAATTTATAGAAAATAAAAAATGGGTACTTCCAGGACTTAAGTAGGCCCTTTAGTCCCACCAAATGGGGACCAAAGTGGGTCATTCCAAGGGACTAAAGTGTATTCTATAAACATATACTTTAAAGAAAAAGGTTCAAATATTATTTACTTATTTGTATTTAGATAGATGTTTACGTTTGCACAATTTACAATATTAAATAATCGATTTGGTTCATAGATAGTATGCTGTATGACGCTGCTTGATGTAGATATACTTGCGATTGCTCCAAAATCTTGCTCAAAAGCTTGTCTGGTAGTGTTTTCTGAAGGTCAAGCAATTTGGAAAGCTTCCACGTCACCATGTTCAAACATTTTGTTGAGAACAATTTTTTTATTATAAATGGAGTTTTCAACGTACCCCTCGGCGACAGCAGAGCTGCTGATTTCCATCCTCCATGCCATTTTAAAATATTCAGAAATGAACCAGAGTCAGCTAATCAGAAAGCAGGCGTTAGACGGAATGTTCAGTGTATAATGGTGAATTAGATTTAGGAATGCTGCTACTTTTTGGGGTAGTTTTCCAAATATATTTTTACCGGCTGACTGCGTACATTGATTGTTTTGATAACGAACGAATGAGGGGTCTCAGCCATTTTTAAAGCCATATACCTCTGACAGATTGCATTAAAAGTTACCGTATTTTTAACTGAATTTGTAATATTAATCAAAACATAGTGACCCAAATCAGTTACATCGTCCACCGTCAACTCAACTAACTTCTTCAGGCTCCTGCGAGGCAAAAAATAAGGGCTACCTAATAAAAAGTATATTATAAAATACTTATTACACTGAGAAAAAGTTCTAATTACCAAGTTTTAATAACCATAACTAAATTATCTCAGTTACATAGGGGACAGCTAAGATGATTTGCTATAATAACTAAAGTAATCGTTCTACTTTTACTTGAGCTAATGTAGCAAACTGCTTTTATAAACTGCAATAGCTGAACTGTTACCTACGGTTATTAAGATACTTTAGTTGTCACTGATATATCGTAGTAATACTACACTAACTATACCCGCCATTGAGCTTTAGTTGCGCTGATTCAAGTACTTCAGTTATCACTGATATATACAGTATTAATAGCCGCTATAGGGACTTCTGATATTATAACATAATTTAATAAAGGCAACTATATTTCTTAATATCGTCAATGTGTTAGTGATGTTGCTCTAACGAATAGGCCTTAGATATTGTTGAATTAGGCTTTATTTACCGTAGCAATGAGTTTTAGTGACCCTAGCAGATAAATTTAGTTAAGATGCCTTATGGCCAGCACCTCCGGCACTTCTTGTTTTCTATTATTTTTTCGTCTTAAAACCATATTGCCTTGTAACAACCTTCAGAAAGTTGAAAACCTAGAGATGCTAATTTCTAAACCTTCATATCGAAATGTTGTAATATTAATTAATAATATTGCTCATTTTCATGTTTTGGTGATTTACAATTGGTATATTTTTCTTTTAATATAGGTAGGTACATTTTATTATTATGAAAGCTGTTAAATATAAGCATAAAAAGAAAATAATATACGGATTATAAAATGGATTGCCCTGCGAACAACTTTCTATTTTTCTGTAACTACCTAATAGTTTATAAATTGGCGGTTATTCTGTTTCCAGTTTTGTGAAAATCGTTACAAGGCTATGGGTTCAAGATGAAAATAGAATAAAATCAAAAGTACACTTATACTTATATACCTACCCAAAAATACATAAAAAAATAAAACAAGGTGTTAATATTTTCGTTTTATTGCGTCGCACCCAACGACGTTATTAAAAACAGAAGATCATTTAAAATATAAGATTACAAATAAAATAAAAGCTCTCGAGATGGGTGACAATTTAAAAACTTGAAATGGCCATATCTTAGGAACGAAAAACTGAAGAAAAAAACGCAAAAAACAGTTTCTATAAAACGAAGGGGGAACAAAAACAAGCGTATTATCTCACGCTTATCTGCAACCCCTTGGACAGGGTGAGATACACTCTAAAATCTTAAATAGAAAGGGGGATCGAGTGATACACCATTTTGAAGCTCTTGAAAAATGCTTTCCAATGGTACCATGGAAAGCTACATTTCAGGAAATTCTTCTCTGTTTATTAAGGAAAACAATAAATGAAAACACAATTTTGAAATTTTTTATTATTATTTAATTAAATGTTCAAAATGATTGCTACTGGCATATTAAGAGATATCTCTTAAGAATTCTAAACATTTTAAGCCTAGGTATTTTGTTTTGGTTTATTTGCCATGGTTATTTTGTCGACAAAAAAAATTTGTTTATAAATATTCGCATTTTATTATCACAGAATTTACTTTAAAAGTAACTTGTAGTAGTATTATTATTTTAAGAACAGTTGACTTTCGGTTCAGTTTAAATGAAAGGCAGCACCTCTTATCTTTAACAATGGTGTACAGCACAGCTGAACGTGTAGAAATTATTTTTATTTATGGTTCCCAGGATCAATGTTTCTTAAGGACAGCTCAACGTTTTAACGAAAGGCATCCAGGTCAAAATGTAAGCCCGGAGTATGTTCGCAAACTAGTAGCCAAATTTGAAAGAAACTGGTTCTGTCGCGAATAAAAAGAGAAATAAACCGAGACTAGCCGACGAAGCAGCGCAAATTGAAATTCTGGGGCAGTTTGCAATGAATTCAACTTTATCGACTCGTGAAGCAGCTGTAGCAACTGGATTATCTCGTGAATCCATAAGAAAGGTACTTAAATTTCATAAGTTTTATCCCTATAAACTGCACATACTGCAAGAACTTTGTGACGACGACCCGGACAGAAGAATTCAGTTTTGTGAAGTAATGACAGATAGAATTACGGCAAAACCTCGACTAGTTAAAAATATTTGCTTCAGTGATGAGTGTACCTTTTATTTAAATGGGCATATTAATAAGCAAAACTGTCGTTACTGGAATGACGAGAACCCCCACGTATTTAAAGAAGGGCATACCCAGTACCCCCAGAAAATTAATGTTTGGGCTGGTATATTGGGAGATGGTATTATCGGCCCAATATTTATACAAGGAAATTTAAATGGCAACAAGTATGCTGAAATGCTACAGAGGTCTATCGAACCACTAATAGTGCGAGAATTATAAAATCAGAGGGACATGCTCGGAAATTTATCTTTAGAAGAACGCTTACTACATTTCCAACAGGATGGAGCACCTCCGCATTATGTAGTTCCCGTTAGGCAGTGGTTGGATGATAATTATCCCAACCAGTGGATTGGAAGAAGAGGTCCTGTTGAATGGCCACCTAGATCCCCGGACCTAACACCTTTTAACTTCTTTTTGTGGGGTCACCTAAAATCTGTGGTTTTTAAAACGCAACCTGAGTCACTAGAGCAACTTCAGCATAGAATAGTTCAGGAATGCCATGCTATATCCAGAGAAATATTTGCAAGTGTACCTGAAGAATTTAAAAGTAGGCTTTATTATTGTCTTCAAAACAACGGAAATAATTTTGAACATTTAATTAAATAATAATAAAAAATTTCAAAATTGTGTTTTCATTTATTGTTTTCCTTAATAAACAGAGAAGAATTTCCTAAAATGTAGCTTTCCATGGTACCATTGGAAAGCATTTTTCAAGAGCTTCAAAATGATGTATCACTCGACCCCCCTTTCTATTTAAGATTTTAGAGTGTATCTCACCCTATCCAAGGGGTTGCAGATAAGCGTGGGATAATACGCTTGTTTTTGTTCCCCCTTCGTTTTATAGAAACTGTTTTTTGCGTTTTTTTCTTCAGTTTTTCGTTCCTAAGATATGGCCATTTCAAGTTTTTAAATTGTCACCCTGTAAAAAGCTTGTATTGAACAGGTATACAACTAGAAACATAAGATAATAAATACCTACAGAAAAACTTGTATTCAACAGGTACAGTGGCCGCGGCATTATAAGGTTGGACACATGGGAACAATTTTTATTGATGGAATAATGAAAAAACTTTTTATGCCGATTATCTCTGCATAACTAAGGGGTACCTAACCTAAAAATTAATTTCGACATTTTTATTTTTGCAAATGTTAACAGTACCTAATTATTTAAAATAAGGGCCTTGCAAATAAATCCAACAAAGGTTACTAAACTTTAAAACTATAACCACAAAAACTGAAAATGGAATCAGCTGATCGCAATTTACCCCTTGTCAAATGCATCGGGCACGCGCAGATCCATTGTCACATAAAAATAAAATAAGAGATAAAAGTTAGCCATCTTCAAGGTTATTTTTTATTTTTATTCTGTTATTTCTCTGTATAAACGCCTTACGACCCGTCTGTATACTCATCTCTTATGTTATTCTTATCTTATTTTTATGTTATGTTATTTGTCTCTATAAATCCAGCAATATTATATTACTCTGGACTGGAAACAACGCCATTTCTAGACCGGTTCTTCCAGCATGGCGTGCTTACAAAAGGATAAAAAATGGCACGGCTCCAGCACACACAAATAATTTGATCAGTTGCAGCATTAGTTATGAAAAATATGGGCGTTAAAAAGTAAATGCAATTTTTTGATTATTACCTTCAAATGCTTCTAAAAATTGTTTCAATCCCCATTCACTAATAGCTAACTTTAAATCCATTTTTCCGGGAATCCCACGCAGCGCGCCACAAACCTGTTAACACAAACAAATAGGGTGAAATCACAAAACAGATAAGAGGTTAGAAATGCGAACTACGTAGAAAACCAGAGAAACAAAGATTCAAGTTGGCCACCAGTCCAGCCCGAGCGCTACGGTATGAAATTTATTGCGGATGGCGGGTAGTTTAAATAACTCGTTTTCAAATTACTGGTTTACTGTTTAAACAATATTTGAGATTTTTAAAGACGTTTTATCTCTTTTTGAGTTAATTCACTCTAAAATACCATGTATTCACTAAATTTCAGAATTTAATGAATGTATGTATTTTATATCAAATTATACCAAAAAGTCAATAAAAGTCATTAAAAACCAAATATTGTTGTTATTTATGAATTCCGATGTAAATAACAAACAAAGCTTATGAAGAAAAATTCAAAATTTATTTAAACTTTACCATGAAACATAATGTGAACAAATTGTGACAAAAATTGGTATCGAAACAGTAGAAATACTTTATGGGTGCATTCTGTAAAAAATAAACAAAAAATGTAACTAATAACAGCGACGTGACTAAAATGGTTCCAAGTGTTTAATGAACCAGGGTTTTCTCGAGGCAAATAGGTGAATTCTTGACATTTGGGCGTTGTCCCAAAAAAAATGTTATGCTTCGTATCAAGCCCAGGTCTTCTAGTTACTATACTGACTATTAATACAAAATAGCAAGCTCGTAGCCAGATGCATGATGTCTTAGCCAGGTGTAGGTCAAATGTTGCAGCCAGAGTTAAATTGTCACAGTATTTGGGCTTGATAAGGTGTCCATGCAACAGAAAAAAATGTTAATGATTATTACCAAAATGACTAACAGACTGAACAAAACATAATTTTTTAATTAAGTACTGAGAAACTGAAAGCAGTGAAAAAAAAATCGATAAAATATAAAGTGGAATGTGTACGTGTGTCAAAAGTATAATGGATACATTTAGAGGACCAAACAGAATGTTTTAGACTGCCAGTAAAAAAAAATTGAACTACCATAGTTCTACAGAGAATGTGGAAGTGATCCTAAAACACAGGTGGTAAAAGCTCAGGGACAGTTTGAGAACAGCATTCCAATTAAGCCTTTTTCAAACTGAGTTCTTAAATTGACAATCATTGAAATGATTTTCACAAATCCTGAAGTTTTTGCACTCGATGTCAGGATTAATATTACATTTATTCTTCCACACTCTTAGTCTTTTAACATCAGTAAGGGGAAATGTATAGAAAAATGGTTATTGACACAATTAGGGTGAGATGAAGATTCAAATGCACTCTTGCAACCGGGATATTTACAGTAAAACTTGATTTTGGTTATTGAATGGGCGACACAGGCCATCAAAGATACTGATAGAGGCAAATAAGGAGCATACACTTAAATATAACACTTAAAGTATTAAATGGCAAAGAACAAAATGAAAAACTTACACGAAGCTGAACATTAAAACTCCTTCGACATGACTTATTATACAGTTCTATTTGCATTCGCTTGGGCTGTGGATATGTACCTCTTCTATAAACTATGGTTGGTAGACCTTTTTGAAAAGTATGCTAAAAATATTGGAAAAGATCCAATTTTAATTTGAAAATTCAGCAAACCTAACCTTCAAGGCGTAAATTTTACATTTAGGTTACATACCTGTGATATAAGGTCGCGTAACAATCCTAAAATTCTTCAAAACTCGTAAAACGGGCTGTAAAGGATTAAAACGGTAATTGTGTAAAAATTTAAAAAAAAATCAAGTTCTTGCCAACAATTCGTTCGGGGGTGCACATTTTACAAAATTGACAGAACTTCTTTTCTTCTTCTTTTATCCAAAAAACGGATACTAAAGCCCTTCAGTTAGTTGGCGTAATATATATTGCGTTTTTAACAAGGTCTGTCTCTTTTTATAGGTAATATTATGAGAGAGAGAGAGAGATAGTCGACAGATTAATATGCAAGTCTGATTTGGCAAGGAGCACATGGTAGTGACCGTTCGAAGAGCCCTCTGGTGGACTGGTGGCCCACTAGGCTTTGTAACGGTTTTCTTGTTGCGAAGTTCCCCATATTAGTTTCACCCATGTGGGTGAAATGAAGACAGAGGACCTAAATACCGAAAATTTTGGCTGTTCAGCCTACCGAACGCTGCCGATGAGATCCGATTTATTAATCTTTAAGGGTGACTTCGCTGTGGTTATTAGAGCCGTTAGTTATAATATAACCAAAAGTTTAGTAATAATACGAATATCTGTTTCGACGGTAGTTAACGAAATAATAATTGATCGAGGTTAATAAACATAAATAACGTTATTTATTATCACAACTAAACACCAACATTAGTGTATTCTTGTAATATCTAAATAACCCATAATTTGGTAATAACTAAACCTTTTTATTACTGCCTCTGATAAATGTAAAAATAGTAATGCGAATACACCAGAAATACGAGTTTAATAATTATTATCATAGACATATAATCTTACTGCTAATATTTGAAAAATAGCTGTAGTAATTAAATGTTTAGTTGTTGTTATTAATAAGGTAGCTGTAATGTACTTTAATAAACCGATTTTCCTCAGTGTAAATGTTGATTAAAATCACCTTTATTATTAAAAACTGGTTGTTTGGAGCATTTATTAAACATTTGTCAACTTGATCCACTGTTAGTATCTTGACTTTTTTTGCCTTGTATCTTTGGATTCTACTTTTTAGCAGGGCAATACATTTTAAACGAATTAAGGTACATTTACATTCAATTACGCGCGTGCTTAAGCTTCAAATTTAGCTGCTTGACAAATGACGTCGCCATGTATCTATTTACATTGCAAATTTGACTTTTGCTTAAGCCTGAGCGGGATGTTTCTTCAGCTTGACAAATGCAAGCAGCTAATCAATTTCATATCAGAGTGCTGTGGAGACAGTGGTTCGAAGCGGCTGCGTATTTTAGAGTGAATTTTTAACCTTACTTGTGTGACTGTTTCGTGATTCTACCCTTCCGAGTAAGTTTTTTCCCTTTAGTTAGTGTTATTTTATTGTTGGTCTATTAATTTAGGGGGATGAGTGAACCTCATGACCCAGGGGGAGGCTCCAATTCCGTTTTTTCTCGAGATGAAATTAATTCAATTATTGGCGTTAGCAACGTCAAAATAACAAATGATAAAAAAAACAAATTTGACTGGAATAATGATAATGAGGAACAGAAAAATATCGCAAAAAGTAAGGAAAATATACAGACTAACTTAACAGGACGGCAAAATATGCCTAAAGAATATAAGGAACACCATTCAGGCCCTTTCATAGTTTTTATCGAGTCAACAGAGAAATCTGGAAATAATGTAGGCAAATTCAATCATCTTAAGATTAAAGAAATATTTAATCTGCAATTAGTTGATATAAAAAATTATAAAAGTAAAGGTACTAACCGAGTAGCAGTAGAATTCGAAAATTTCAAAGCAGCTAACAATTTTATTAAAAATGAATCTTTATTACAAAAAGGCTACAATGTATTTATACCCTCTAACTTCACTACATGCAAAGGTCTAATAAGGGGAGTGGACATTAACATGAGTTTAGAAGAAATACAGAGCCGTTGCACATCATCCGTAAATATTTTAGATATGACTAGACTAAATAGAAAAGTTTTAAGCGGCCCCAGCAAAATACCCGAATATATACCAACTAACACTGTTCTACTTACCTTTGAAGGAACTATTTTACCAAGAGATGTTAGTATCTATCAATTACCCATGCTGGTAATACCATATGTTGCCCCTGTAACGCAATGTTTTCAATGTTTCTATTTTGGTCATACAAAAAAACTTTGCAAAAGCAAGAATAAATGTTTTAATTGTGGAGAAGAAGATAAAAACCACAAAATCGACGGAAAGGAAGGAGAAACTCCCCAATATGAATGCCAAACATTTTGTATTCACTGTAAAAGTGACGAACACAGGTCAACAAATAAAAAATGCCCAGAATTCCTTCGCCAACAAAGCATTAAAAGACTAATGGCTTTTGAAAATTTAACTTATTATGATGCAAGTTTTGCTTGTAAAAAAACCTATTCAAATAGTTCTGATTATACACCACACCCTTTAGATTTTCCAGCCCTTAAAAACAGATACAATGTGAATCAGGATAAAATAGATGTTTCCCAAAGAAGAGTTGTTGAAACAAACACAAGACAAAAACGGTCGTATCAACAAGCAGCAGCCCAACCCCCAAAAAAAAGAGCAACAACACAAATAGGTTATGACAAAAAAGCACATGATGAGGCCCTAATCTTCCCCAATTCCAGACCAACATGGTCCCAATCATCACATCATAACACCAATAGAAATATTTCAACCCGAACTTCAAACCCATCTACTTCTTCAACATCGTCACAATACACTACGCCGTTTCGTGCCCAGGAAAACAATTTAAATAATATCAATGAACCAATATTAGAAAAATTAGCAAACTTATTAACAAGACTTTCAGATGAAGGCTGGAATCAGTTCAATAATTTTATACTCCCCACCATAAATAGACCACGCCATAATATGGATGTGGACTACGATTCATTCTAGTTACTTGTCATCAATGCCAAATCCAAAATTTATTAAATTACTGCAATGGAATATTAGAAGTACAAAAGCAAATAGAAGCGAGTTAATATCAATCATAAGAGAAACTAAACCCCACGTTGTATTATTAAATGAAACATGGCTAAATAATCAACAAAGATTTTTTATAAAAAGTTATAAAATTGTTAGACAAGATAGACAAGATGGATACGGTGGAATTGCTACATGCATAAAGGATAATCTTAAATTCTCAATTATAAATAACTCAATTAATGCAGCTTGGAATAATCTACAGTACATCACCATAAAAATTGGCAATATAAACATCATAAATGCATACTCACCACCACAAACCAACATCACTAAAAAAATATTATTTGATATATTTAGCCCTCTAACTGGTTCCAAAATTCTTATGGGAGATATGAATGCTCTACACTCTTCTTGTGGAAGTTCCACGACAAACCAAAGTGGTATAGCCTTAGTGGATTTTTTAAATACCAGTGATTTCATTTTGTTAAGTGATGGCACATCGACTAGACTTGTCACCCCCAATAGTACGTCAAACCCATTAGATATAACAATAGTGGACCCCTCCTTGGGCACAATATCTAACTGGAAAGTTTTTCCAGACTGTGGAAACAGCGACCACTTCCCAACAATCTGCGAAATCAATTGCAGAAATACAAACAATATGTCCTTCCCAACATACCAGAT
Organism: Polydrusus tereticollis; assembly: GCA_963920685.1. NCBI lineage: Eukaryota > Metazoa > Arthropoda > Insecta > Coleoptera > Curculionidae > Polydrusus > Polydrusus tereticollis. The sequence continues at coordinate 120,832,335 of OY987330.1, forward strand.
TAAAGACTTTTCAAAAGCAGACTGGAATCAATTTTATGATAGAATGGTAGTGGAGTCAATGAACCTGGAGAGCGATGCCCCATTCAAAACAATCCAGGATATAATGGATTCGGCATCAGTAGCCGCCATCCCGCATAAATTTAAAAACACTACATTACAGCTTGGCAATCCCTGGTGGGACAATGAGTGTACTTTAATGTTGAGACGAAGAAGAAGCGCCCTACAACAATTCAAAGATTTCCCGAACATGGACAATTACATTAATGCAAAACATATGATTGCACAATCAAAAAGATTTTTTAAACAAAGGAAAAAAGAAAAATTCATCAAGTTCTGTGCTTCCTTAAACCGAAACTCTAACCTAACCTACGTTTGGGATAAAGTTAAAAAATTTTCAGGCTTAAGCTTAAACAATAATTTTTCTAGAGTTAGCGATGACATACGTTTAGATATGTTAAAGAAAATGGCAGTAATAAGAGCCCGACACCCAGAATTTCACCAGCTTCCAACACCAGATGGCATGGAATTATTCACTGTTAGTGAACTGAAGGTCAGCATACAGGATAAAAGAACCTCGGCACCTGGGTTGGATGAGGTTACATATACAATGCTTCAGAACACACCTGATAAGGTTCTAGAAACTTTAGTCAACATATATAATAGATGTCTAGTAGATGAATCGCTTCCTGTTTCGTGGAAGAGATATAATATTATATGCTTACTCAAGCCCAACAAAAACCCAAACACAGTAGATAGTTATAGACCCATTGTTTTGTCTTCATGTTACGTAAAAACGCTAGAAATTATGATCAAGAACAAATTAGAATGGCTAATGGAGAACAAAGAAGTTTTCCCATGGTTTCAAACAGGTTTCAGAAAAGGACAAGCGACATATAACGCTCTAGCTTTACTTACTTCAGATATCTACCTGGCCTTTGGTCAAAACTATTCAGTTCTTGCGGTATTCTTGGATATTAAATCAGCTTATGACCATGTCGACATATACCTATTGTACAATAAATTAATTAACCTTCAAACTCCAATAGAGTTGGCAAACCTCATCTTCAAGATACTAAAAAACAGACTCATATATTCAAAAAACGATAACGGCGAAATTCTAGGCCCTTTATTGGCAAATTCAGGTCTTCCACAGGGTTCTCCTCTTAGCACCCTTTTATTCAACATCTACCTGAGTGATATTTATGATATCCTTCCTGAAGATTTAAATCTTATTGTTTATGCCGATGATATAGTAGTATATGTAAAAGGGAATGACATTAATGAAATGCACAATAAAATTAATCTGGCTATCAATAATATCGTCAAATGGCTAGAAGAAAACCACCTATTTTTATCAGCTGATAAATGTGAGGCAGTATTTTTTTCGAAAAATTGTAGAATAATACAAACACCTGCAATTAGGCTTGGAAACGACATTATAAGGCATAAAAATGAAGTAAAATACTTGGGCATGATTTTGAATAGGAACCTAAAATGGGATAAACATATAGAAATTATTCTGAACAAAGCTCAGAAAGGTATTAATATTATGAAGACCTTCTGCAGAGTATGGTGGGGAGCAGATCCCACAACTCTACTAACAGTTTTCAATGCATTAGTTCGATCTCATCTAGATTATGGCTCTATTTTTATCAAACCCAATAATAAAAAATCTTTAAACAAACTAAATACATTACATTATCGGGGTCTAAGAATAGCTCTTGGTTGTATGAAATCCACCCCTATCAATGCTCTCTTGGGAGAAGCGGCAGATATGAACTTGGAACATAGAAGAAAATGGCTAGCTGTGAAATTCCTGTCAAAGATTGTATGCATACAAAACCATCCATTAATTCCAATGTTAATTAGCAATCGAAACTTGTACAATGGAAATGTAGGTTTTTGGAAAAATAAAGATTGTCCATATCTGATCCAAGGTCTTAACTACCTTTTACCATACATTACTAAAATTCATAAATCAGAAGTATACCCCACATTTAATATAGAATTCAGAAACCAAATTAGGAATATCAAAATCATTAATCTTGGATTACAGAAAGACGATTTACAGGCTAAAGAAAAATTTCTACGTTCCACAGACAGATATAAGCAATCACATATTTTTACATATACTGATGCATCAAAAAACTCTTCCAAGACTGGGTTCGGAATTTACATACCAGAAATTAATTATAAATACTCTGCTAGATTGCCATCAGAACTCTGCATTTGCACAGCTGAGATTATTGCAATTAATGAAGCTACAAAAGTCATAATAAGAAAAAACATTGAAAAATCTATCATCTTTTCAGATTCCCTTAGTGCTATCACAAAATTAAATAAAACGGTAATCTCCTCCAAAAATGACTACGTTAGTTTACGCACCAAAAGACTGCTTTTAGAAGCCAACGATAATGGTTTTGACATAAAAATCGCCTGGGTCCCAGGTCACTCAAGGATTGCTGGTAATGAGATGGCAGATACTCTGGCAAGCGTAGGTAGTAATTTAAATATCCCCAAAAATATGGACCTAGATGCTCAAGAGGTTATCCCAGATATCAAAAAGAAAATTTTTGAAGAACACAATGCTGAATGGAAGACTTCTCTAAGAAGTAAAGGAAAAAGTTATGCGGAAATAATAAACGAATTCCCCAAAAATAAATGGTTTAACAATTATACATACATTGATAGAAGACACATTACAACCATCATTAGAATGAGAACAGGACACTGCCTTACCAAGAGCCATCTCTATAGAATCGGTATAAAGGATGATCCTTACTGTGAATGTGGACAAGTGGAAGACTTGGATCACATTTTTCTAGAATGCCCCATAAATGTAATCCCGGGTCATGATATTTATGAAGAATTCAGAAAAACCGGAATATCTCCCCCCCTAAATATTAAAACAATTCTGTCTAATTTAAACAATCAAAACATTAAAATTATTATTCAGTTTTTAAATGTAAATAAAATTAATTTATAAATTTCCTTATTTCAGGAAGCAAATCCATTTTCCTAGTCCTATATTCTGTTCCAGTTTCCTAAGTCAAATCTCCCACCATTTGGGAGTATGACTTAATTTTTTCCCATTGTTGTGCATGTAGTAACTATCCCCCATTTTATTTTTTACCCAAGCTTTTATCAAATTATTAATATAATAGGTTCTCCACACTCCACAGCACTAAAAATAGTTCCACGATCAGCTGATCCATTCCCATAACCTTTCATATCCCATAACCTGAATTTACCTGAAACCATCAGAAGAAAAAAAGAAGAAGAAGAAATCAGTGGTCGTGACGGGGTCTAGAGCCCGACAAGGTTACGGTCACTTCTAATGTGCTGGCAGAATTGCCCCTCCGGGCAGAGCCAATAATAAAAAGAAAGAAAAGAAAGAAAAGAAAGAAAGAATTTCATATCAAATTTTTAAGGTTATGTATTTGTTGTTATTGTTATATTCGACCGTTGTAACTTTATTTTAAACTGTTTTGCGTTTTAGTATGCTAGGACTATTTTCAAGATTTGATTTGATTTGACGTGCACAAAAATGGAAAATTTTAATGAAGAGTTTTTCTTAAAATGCGTTACCAATTTTCCGGTTATTTATGATATGAGCAAAAGGGGCTATAGCAATAGACATCTTACAGAAAAGGCCTGGAACCATATTTCCCTGTCGATGCAAACCACCGGTAAGTTATACCTATGAGCTTTTTTTAGTCTATGGTTACTTATGGGTTTAAAGGCAACTTATCAACCTTCATGGCCCAGTGTGGTAATATAGTAGACACATATTATTTAAATTTTTTTTTAGTTGACCAATGTAAAAAAAAGTGGAAGTCTTTACGAGAAAAATATTACAGAGAAAAACAAAAAATGGATATGCTCACCAAAAGTGGAGCAGCAGCTTCACAGACAATATCATGGCCTTTGATGTCATTTTTTAATTTCATGTTTGATAGAAAACAACCTAGAAAGTAAGTCTCTCAGGTATTTTGTCGATGTAGATTCCTAATATTTGATATATATTTTAGGACATCATCAAGCGTTCTGCTAGAGACCAATCCTCAAACAAATACTATGACCATCAATTCACAAGAATCCCTCTCTCCCATTACTGTTTTGGAAAATGAAATCCAAGATGAAAATTTAAATTCATTCTATGATTTAACAGTAATAATCAACAAAATGATACAGCGCCTGGGCTAGCAGTAGTAACCCCAAGCCAAGTAAGCAGGGCAGTTGATGCTGCACTTAATCAGCAAGCACCTGGAGTAGACAAACAGATTGGCAGTGAGGAAGCAGACAGTTGGACCAAGGTTGTTAGGAAGCCTAAACATAGACCCTCTTCTGGTAGGCCGGCTCCTCTTAGGGGCTCCAACGGTAATGAGGGAAATCTTAAAACAGCACCGAGAATGGCATTTTTGTTTTTGTCCGGACTCGCCCCAGATGTCACCCAAAGTGAGGTGCTGGACTACCTTAAATGTAATGGAATGGGTGACAGCTGCAGATGTGAAAAAATGCAGACAAAGAAGGACAAACATAAAGCATCCTTTAGGCTTATTGTACCTCGGAGTACTCTAGACCAATATCTGTGCTCAACACTGTGGCCTAGGGATGTTATCATAAACCATTTTATGAACATCCAGCGCCATTAAATGGCAAAAGTCATAACAATAAACCTGATAAAGTCAGCTTAAATGTACTACACATAAATGTGAGATCAATTCGGCAAAAAAGTGGTCAGCTTGAAGCATTTATCGCTGATAAAGATATACACATTTTGTGCATCTCAGAACATTGGCTATGTCAAGAAGAAGCTACTATCTTCCAAATCCAGGGCTTTAAAGTGGCAGGGTACTCTGCACGAAGTGAAACTTCTGGTGGGGGTACTATGATCCTTGCCAGAAATAATCTTGAGGTATCAGTTTGTACAAACTCTAGTCTTAGTATCGACAAATGTATTGAATATTGTTCTATCTACGTGAAGCATTATAACTCTTATATCTTGGCACTGTATCGTTCGCCCTCGGGCTGTTTTGATACCTTTTTGATTACATTAGAGAAAATTATGTCTGGTTTTAAACTTGGCACTAATATCATAATTGCAGGTGATTTTAACATCCACTTTAATACAGGCCATCCTGAGGCGGTGAAATTCATTGATATTGCGGAAAGCCTTGGTTTGAGACAGACTGTTTTCCAGGCCACAAGGAGGGAGGCATGTCTGGATAATGTACTTGTAAGTCCTGGTGTGACTGTGAGTTCTGTGAATGTTGTAGAGATGAATGTCTCGGATCATATGGGTCAAGTGTTGGAGTGTGTGGTAGAGCGCAGGGGGGATGGCTTTGTTGAGTCCCATAAGGTATGTAGACCAATGACTCAGAGGGGTCTCCTCTTGTTCTATAGTGAGATATGCAGTGCCCCCTGGGATTTTATCAATGACAATACTACTGTCAACCAAAAATTTAAAATCTTTGTAAACACCCTAGAGAAAGCATATTTTGAATCATTCCCAGAAAAAACATATGTCGTAAGATCTGACCAATCTTGTAATATCTCATGGTTTAATAATGATCTTAGGGAAATGCGGAATAATCTAAATTTTTTACATGAGCTCAAAACACAGTATAGTATTCCAGATATAGAAAATCTATATAAAAACCAACAAAAAAAATATAGACAATCTATAAATGAGGCTAAAATCAGGGCAAATGATAACTTAATCCGCACTTCCACCAACCCTAATAAGGCCATGTGGCAAATAATAAATAAACATCGACAAAAGACCCAGGAAACCCAGACCGTACCCTCACCCAGCCCAAATCAATTCAATGACTTTTTTTCTAATATAACAGACCATGTGATTCGTAGTATTCCGGATACAGATACGGACCCCTTAACATACCTAAACAACGTCACTAAACCTCAGACAGCCTTCTCGTTCGCGGAGGTAAGTTTTAATAATATAAGGGAAATCTTGGATCAGCTAAATAACAAACAAAGCCGGGACATATATGGTCTTAATATAAAGCTTATAAAATCTGTTAAAAATGAAATACTTGCTCCACTGACCAAATTGATCAATCTGTGTTTAAGAAATGGTGTGTTCCCAGATGTTCTTAAGGTTGCATGTGTAACTCCTATCTTTAAAAAGGGGGATCGAGAACAACCTGAAAACTACAGGCCAATATCGCTTTTGCCTGTGGTTTCCAAAATTCTGGAGAAATGTATGGCTATTCAAATGGTAGATTTTTTCAATACCGAAAATGTTTTTTCCCCCAGTCAATTTGGATTTAGGAAGGGCAGAAATACAGTTCATGCCGTGATGGATCTTGTATCTGCCATTCTGGATGCTTTTCGCAGGAAGCAGTATGAGTCTGTCATATTCTTGGATTTGAGCAAGGCCTTCGACTGTGTTAACCATGGTATCCTCCTCCGCAAACTTGAATATTATAACTTTAACTCTAAAAGTGTGGAATTGATACGTTCATATCTGGAACACAGACGTCAAGTAGTGAGGGTGGCTGGGGTGTCTTCAGCAATGAGTCAAATCAAAATAGGGGTGCCCCAGGGGTCAATTCTGGGACCCATACTATTCTTAATATATATCAATGACCTTCCTTTTAGCGATATAATTTCTAAATATACCCTCTTTGCTGATGACACCACTGTCTCTCTTGCCGCTGATACGTTGGGAGGCGCGTTGGAGGCTTCCAGGTTGGCACAGGATAGGGCAGAACACTGGTTTTGTTCTAACAGGCTGCTGCTGAACGCGGATAAGACCCAGATGGCGATTTTCTCCCTTAGAGAGCTACAGGGTGCACCAAATGTGTCGTCAGTGTCATTTCTAGGTGTGGTGCTGGATCCGGAATTGCGGTGGAATGAACATGTTGGTGCCCTTGCAAGGAAGCTAGCCAGGAGCATTTATCTTCTTCGACAGATCTCTCAGTGTGTCTCCTCTGATGTAAGACGAACAACATATTTTGCAGTTTTTCACACTCACATTAACTATGCAATCCTTGCATGGGGACATTCGGCAGGGTGGCGAAGAGTTTTTGGACTGCAGAGGAGGGCTGTTAGGGTGATATCTGGTTTGGCCTATAGAGAGGATTGCAGGAATACTTTCATTAATTTGAAAATCTTAACTGTGCCTTGTTTGTATGTGTTTGCGTGCCTGGTGTATGTGAGACAGAATCTCGATTCGTTTTTGGCGCATCAGGATGTGCATGAATATAGTACCCGAGCCAGGGGTAATCTGGTTCCTGCTTACCAGCGCCTGCGAAGGTGTCAGGATGGCCCGGGGTATTGGGCGATCAAGTGCTTTAACGCATTGCCTGTTAGGATAAGAGAGTTGCCACTCTCAATGTTTAAGAGCCGTGTTAAAAAGTTCCTTACTAGTCATGCTTTCTACTCCCCTGAGGAGTACTTCAACTCAAATTTTAATCTGTTGTAAGCTGTAATAGTCTTTGTAATAGTGTTTTTAATTGATTTTATATATTTTCGTGTATTATTTGTTAGTCTGGACGTTATTATTGTTTATAGTCCATATTTTAAATTTGTAGTAATGATTAATAGGTAGTATAGTAATAATTTTTATTTCCAAATTTTATATTCAAATTTTTTGACGTGTGTAAACATTTGTATGTATTGACATAAATAAATTATTGATTGATTGATTGATTGATAAGTGATACAGAAGCACCCGAGGAAGCACTACATACACAGGTACTCGAAACAGTTACTGGATCAGAAGCTATTAATGTGGTGCCTCTAAAGAAATACAAAAGAGGAAGGAATCGAACTGCACAGGCAGAGACCAACAGTTCTTTAGAGGATAATGAAGGCAGGGAAATGTTGGGAATATTGGGGAAGATATCGTCATCCATGGAAAGAGTAAGCACAACTGCAGCTTCTGACAAAATTACAACCTTTATAAAATATGTAGAATCAGAAGTCAGGGAGTTGCCACAAAATATACAAGAAGAGTTTATAGATGAAACAATCATAAGATTGTTGCAACATAAAAGAAAATTAAGATCCACACTATAAATGGTTATGGCTTTTTTAAATTATTATATTGTATTTTATTTGTTAGTTTGTTACATGTTGAAGTAGTTTTCAGAAAGATATTTTTGTTAATTTATATGTATTTGGGCTCTTATAAAAAGATTTTTGAAGTTTTTCATCTTCGTATTGTTTATTGAAAAGAAACTGAAATTATTTAAAGCATGTTAAGCAGCCTTACGTTTTCCTAGTCTGATTAGTAGGTAAGTACATACCTACTTAAGTATTTTTTGTATTTTGTTTTGTACCTGATTTTCAGTATTATTTATATACCTAATGGGAAATAAAACTACCAATGAGACTGAAATTACATTGTTTTTATTTCATTACCAAATCATCATATTATATGGGTTCGATCAATAATAATACTATATTTCCCTCATTCACTAGTGAATAACGAGTGAACTCATCGTTCATCAGTGAACAATGAAATCGCCAGAAAATGCGATGTTAATGACCGATATCTAATTTTAATTTAAACGTAAAAAAAAATTTCAATTTGGAAATGTTTTAACAAAGCTGTGGTAACCAAAATGAAATTAGTACAACACAACAAATACGATGCAAAATTATATCCCGAACTTGAAATACATGAGCACAATTATTATAATAAATATAGTCAAGTAGGACAGTTAGTTACCTAAGTCTATGAATGTCTTACAAAAAATAAAATATAAATTACAAAAATAATTTTGAATAATAAACTTAACTTAATCACACATTTTAATTTAATTAGATTTTCTAATATAATCCAGTTGCCAAGGGCACACATCACTGCCGATACCATTAACATAATCTTTTATGAAGTCTCTGAACTGCCAAGCTGATCTAGGGGCATTTCTATTTCCAAAGCGCAGTTCAGGATCTTGAAAGGCATTATTTTTTGGTATTTCTTTTCTCCAATATCCAGGAATTATTCTCCCATTGACATCCTTGTCTACATAGCCAGGGTAACAATATAAATTGTTATCTTTTTCACTCCTGCAAAAATTATGAAGGCCCACAACTGCCTTTACAATGCTGTCCACAGTTTCTGGCTTTGCATTTATCTCTCTATGAAATATCCTAAATCGAGCTACCATAATGCCAAAAGTATTCTCTATAATTCTTCGGGCACGTGATAATCTGAAAAGAAAATAGTCAAAATTAGGTGAATAGCCATACCGAGTTAAAATACAAAAAAATATATACCTTTAATGGGGGATGGTAGATAGGGGGTTATTAAATATGTAAATGAGAATTATATTAATTGTGTGATTTAAGTGGTGCAAATTAATGATTGGCAAAGTACTTTTAAATTAAATAAAAATATACCTGTAGTTAAAAATGAGTTCTTCTTCTGGCATTCTGGTATTCCTTCTTTTGCTATAGGGCCTCAGTAAATTGATAAGGAGAGGGAAGGCTTCATCTCCAATGAAATACAGTGGAGTGCTTTCATAAGTATTGGGCAAAACTTTTCCTTTTGGAATATTTAACCGTCCATCCATAAGTTTTTTTCCAAAAAGTGAGTTTTTTAAAACTCCACCATCACTTTGTGCTCCGTAGGAACCAATGTCCACATAAGTAAATTTGTAGTCAGCATTACATATAGCAAACAATATAATGCTAAAATATTTTTTGTAATTAAAGTAGGTGGAACCAGAATTTGTGGGTGCTTGAATCCGTATATGCTTTCCATCAATCGAACCCAAGCAATTGGGAAATTGACATTTTTCATAAAATAAATCTGCCACCTGTAACCATTCGTGCTCTGATAATGGTGGTAGGTACAGAGGTGATAAAATACCCCACAAAATGCTACATGTTTCTCTTATAATATTGCAAATTGTTGATGGATGTATACGAAATGCATACCCTAGACTAGGGTATGAATCCCCAGTGGCTACAAATCTTAGGGTTACCATAAGCCTCACTGCAGGCTCTATTGCTTCACGAGGTGAATGTTTAATCAGATGTCTGTTGCAGAGGGATAAAAGTTTGTCAAATGATTGCCTGGTCATTCTACTGAAGTTGAAAAATAGCAAGGGGTCACTTAAGCGAATTTCTGCAACAAGATTATGAAAAATTCCAAGTTGTTGTCTTTTTAAATATATGTCTTTCACCCAAACTTTCCTTTTGCGGCGCACCTTTGCCTTCGTTTTTAGTGCAGTTTCTTTTTGCTTGCATTTGTTATAATAAATTGCTCCTATTAGAGTGGCTACTAAACCAAAAATCACAATGTCAGTAGAGTTCATAATGCACAAGTTTTTAAGGCGTTATTTGTGTCAACTAAGCACCATATATAAATTTTTTGCTTTAAAAAAAACCAAAACACATACAAACCACAGCAACAAAACATAACCTACGAATTGGTAATGTAAATGGTCAATATGCCAAATGTCAATTAAGCAAGAAATTAAGCACGCGCGTAATTGAATGTAAATGTACCTTTAATCTCAAGAAACCTAAATCAAATCTAGTCTAAAAGGAAAGGTTACGTACGGGGCTTCAAAGCAGACACAAACGAGCATTTCGGGCGCGCACGGAACGTTCTGTGCTTCTACTCGAACGCCCCTATAGTGTTATACAATACGAAAGACTAGATTTGACATAAGCTTCACATAATTTAAATACACTTTATAATTTAATGTTTATTACAGTGTTGTTGTCTTGTTTCAATGGTTCCTTAGTTTTTCTTTTTTTTTTAGATAATCGCCAAATACAGACTCCACTCACCGTAGATGTAGAAAAACTAACAGATCTAGAAGGACACGAGCTGGTAGATTTGGTGCGTCTGTACGTTAAAGAAAATGGCGAATTGCGTAAAGAAAACATAGAACTGTTCACTTCCAGGGAGATGCTGCAAAGAGACCACGAACTTGTCTGTAGGGAAAACGAAAGGTTGCTAAAGAAATTAGAAGAAGTTAATTCGTAAGTATCGACCAATATTACACAGGGTGTCTGCTAATTAATTGTGTACTGTAAACCAACATATCTTCATACAGGGTGTTTTATTAATAATGCAAAAAAATTCAGGATCATCTATAAGTTTCTATGTTCGGAAATGCTTCGTTTTGGAGATAGGTAGAGGGTGTTAAAGTTTTATTGTTTGTTGCAGCTTTTTCTATCTTGATATTTTTTCGTATCTTATTTCGTTTTCGAGAACAAAAATAAAAGCATAAAAGCCACTTCATTGCATGTCGAAAAATTTTCTTTCTCGAAAACGAAGTAAGATACAAAAAAATATCAAGAAACAAAAAAATGTACATTTAGCTGTTTAACCTGAAAACAATATAAAAATTTTAGACAAGTGGCGTACATTTTTTGTCAATATTATTCGTGACACTGCCCCCCGGAACGCCACTGTAACTCATAATTGTTATCTAGTTAGTGCTAACTTAGGGTCTTATCACAGCGAACAACACTGCCAAATTTCACCAATATCGGCAAGAGGATCTTTGAGATATTAATAAGAAACCGTTTGTTTTTTAACTTTGAAACCCTGTGTCTTGAAAGCCAGACTTTTTAGGACACGTGTTTATGTGAACTTTTCTACTTGAATCTGGTTCAGGAATGCGCCCTCGGAATTACGGCCTATCATTTAGTAACACCCTGTATAATAAAAAAGAAAATTCTACTGAAATACGAAAATTTACATGATACAGGATGTCCCAAAAATACTTTTTTTTGTAGCTCAAGGTCTCCGGATATAAAAAGATTATTTTTCTTATATTTCTTCAGTCTTTTCGTCTCATTTTGGTGTGTTGATTTTATACAGGGTTCAAAAAAGTCGTTCAAAAGAAAAACTGATGCACGTCATACCCTTCGAGTGACGTCAGTTATCGACAGTATTGTCAGCTTGTAACCAATATATCCGAGTTTTTTTTCGTAAAAGCAAGATAAATATACAAAAATTTCCCATAGTTTATATATTTGTTTATCCAACACTTACATATAAAGTGAACATTATTAGTTCGATTTTAGGCTAATAAAGTAGCTTATAACTCGCACGTGGGTTATACCCATAACTCACTAGTGGGTTATGATTATAACTCACTGGTGGGTTGTGGTAAAATATGCATTCATATAAGGCTTTGTCATAACTGTCTCTTGACTTGTGGGGAATAATAAATGAACACGCAAGGTTCGCTTCTTTTTGAATTTTGGCTGAAGTTTCTTCCATATTTTGAAAAACTACCCTCGAGAATCGCAAAAATAATAATTTTATTTATTGCCTTCAAATTTTTGTTGTTAATCAATTCCATAACAACAAAAATCACCTTAGCCTACTTTAACGTGTCAAATTTGTCATTCAAAAATATGTCAATTAAAGTATAATACAATATAATTTTCTATTTTTTAATAATGTCTATCAAGTGTTGGATAAAATTTTGTATGGCACTTGTGTGTTGAGTCATATAATTTACTTGGGAATTAGCCCTCTCGACCTACGGCCTCAAGGGCTAACCATTTCCTCGCGTGACTTATATACAGGGTGTCCCACGGCGATTTTCCCGGTAATTTTAGATATACAGGGTGTTTTAAAAATAGTAATATTGCTGCCAAGTCAATTTTTTTAAATGGAACACCCTGTATATTGTTAGTTTTTCGAAAAGCTTGTTTCAAGAGAAATTTAACCATACCATACTTGTTACGTTTCTAATTTAAAATGACTGAAATATGAGCGATTAAATGATCAATTACGTAAGCATGAACAGATATGCAATAAAAACAATAACCACTAGCGAAATATTGAAGAGTATAACGGGGGCTGTCATGTAACGAGTCAGAAGTAGTTTCATTGTTAATTATTTTAAGTAGTGAGAAATGCCTTCGCTTTTTACATATGACGAGTATGTCGACATGCTCCTGATATACGGAGAATGCCACAAGAATGGAAGACGTGCTCAAAATCTGTATAGTCAACGATACCCGAATCGTGAAATACCAAGCTATAGAACGTTTCGTAATGTTGAACAAAAAGTAAGAAGTGGTTCCTTTCCCAGTGGTAGGGCGCAAACACCAAGAAGAAAACGAGTCCGAACAGAAGACAACAATATTAACATCTTGGCCTATGTTCAAGTGTATCCACATGTCTCAACTCGACTCCTCGGGGAAGAATTAGGTATTGGAAAAAGTACAGTTGAAAGGACACTAAAAGATTATAAATACCTCCCCTACAAAAAAATTTATCTGGTGCAGGACTTAACACCTGAAGATCCTAAACGCCGCCTAAATTTCAATGCTGAATTGTCAATGAAATTTGAACAAGACCGTCTTTTTTTTCAACAAAATTTTATGGAGCGATGAAAGTAGGTTCCACAACAACGGCATAGTAAATCGCCACAATTGCCACTACTGGTTATCTGTAAATCCTCACTGGATGAAGGAGAATTTTCAGGTAGTTTGAGGGGTTAACGTTTGGTGCGGTTTATTTAATGGCTATCTTATAGGTCCTTACTTTTACCAAGGGACACTAAATGGAGAACGATTTTTAAATTTTCTTCAAAACGAACTTTCCTTATTACTTGAAAATATCCCAATCAATGAAAGAGCCTCTATGTGGTGGCAGCAAGATGGAGCTCCCCCTCACTTTGCCAGGCAAGTTACAAATTATTTAGATACCACGTTTCCTGCGCGCTGGTTTGGCCGAAATGGTGTGATCCGGTGGCCACCACGGTCACCGGATTTCACCCGTTTAGATTTTTTTCTTTGGGGATATCTTAAAGAAATTGTGTATGTAAACCAACCTAGAGATGTCGAAGATTTGCAAAACAAAATCATAGCAGCTTGTCGAACTGTTACTCCAGCTATGATTACAGCAGCGTGTACCAGAAATCTTATAAACACATTTGAATATTGTATTAGTGAGAGTGGTAACCAATTTGAACATATTTTGAGAAGAAGTCGTAATTAATTTTGTTTAGTTATCTTCTTATTTTCGATTGATTGTTACATAATTTAATAAAGTGTTATAAATCGCTCATATTTCAGTCATTTCAAATTAGAAACGTAACAAGTATGGTATGGTTGAATTTCTCTTGAAACAAGCTTTTCGAAGAACTAACAATATACAGGATGTTCCATTTAATAAAATTGACTTGGCAGCAATATTACTATTTTTAAAACACCCTGTATAGTAAAGTTACCCCTCCTAGATGCTCCCTAAAAATCCCTCAATTTTTGTTCCCGAACTTTTTTTTTATCTGGTTCCGTTTCCGAGCAATATGCTGGGAAAGTCGTCGTGGGACACCCTGTAAAACATAACACACTTGTACCATAAATAACTATTACTGCATAATACCTTTTACCATCAACTTTAGTAGATCTAACACTTCTTGTATTTTCAAATTACCAAGATCAACCAATTCTAAAAAATCCATGTTTCATCCAAGAAAACGAATTGATACAAGAATGCTTCTTTTTCTTTAATATATTCTTTCAAAAATACCAGTCGTTTGAAAGCTACATGGGAAAATTCCATAAGCCCTCGGCTCAGTTCATCTTTTTACTCGTCTTTTTACCATCGGAAGCCCTATTTTCTTGAAGAGGATTCCTAAAGGGTTAAGACAACCATCAAACAGTCCTCTCTCTTTTAATTTGTAACTTAAAGTTGTCTAAGTTACATGATGTTCTAAAAAAAGTTACAGCTTATGAATAACCGATGTAAAATATTATAATTTTTAAATAATAAAACTTACTTGTTTCTTACATTCCTTTAATAGTGTAACGGATAGAACTTATATCCAATCTTCACACAGTTACAACTCTCTTTGAATTAGAACGTTTCTTTCAAGGTGATTCTAATAATTTATTTTCCTTAACTGTTGTTGAAATTGCGCTTACAGTGGAGATATTCAAATTTAGGGCAGCTGCTACACACTAAAAATTAGTAAAGTAGAAATAAAATATATAGACCTCAACTTACTTTTTAATTTACTTCTCTGTACTGCTGTAATGGGTAACAATGGACCAATAAAAATATAATTTGAATTTTATTGGCCGACAGTTGGCAACATAACTGTGAACGGTGCGGTTGCGCCAGCTCGTTCGTTGGCTTGGTTTGACGTTTCATGGAAAACTAACCTTAATTGTTTTGTGGTTATGTGTTGCTGTGCGTTAGTTAATATAATTTGAATAATTTTTACAAGCTTAAATAAACAAAATATTTGCTATAAGTGAGTTCGTATCAAAGAAGAATATTTTAAGTTTGTAGTAATCTCAATATCGCATAAAGTTTTAATAATTTTTGCCCAAATTTAATTTCCTCGTGTTTTCTTACGGATTTGTGGCACTGTAAAAGTGTTTTTGATTCTTGTCAGCATGGATTCGTTCCACAAACCTCTACCACAACCAATCTTTTGGTGTATGAACAAGACATTCTTTCAACTTTGGGATCATCTTTGCCAGTGGATGCAATATATACAGATTACTGTAAAGCTTTTGATAAAGTTAATCACTCCATTTTACTATCGAAACTTAGGGCTATGGGTTTTCCTACATATCTAATAGAGTAACTGCAAGGGTACCTGTCCAATAGAGTTTAAATAGTGAGAATACATGGCTTCTGTTCGCGTGAAATATCGGCAATGTCAGGTGTCCCTCAGAGTTCCCACCTGGGACCATTGCTTTTTGTACTTTTTGTCATGGATTTGACGAAGTGCTTTTCATACTGTAAACCATTATGTTTTGCCGACGATTTAAAAATATATCTTAAAGTAGATAGTGTTGTGGATTGTGAAAATCTTCAACATGACCTAAATAAGCTTAGTGAGTGGTCCAAAAAGAATGACATGACACTTAGTATAGATAAATGCCACTGTATAACATTCTCTAGAATTAAGACACCAATAATATTTAATTACACTATAGAAAACATTTCACTTAATAGAGTTGACAGGGTTGCTGATCTGGGGGTTGTGATGGATAGCAAAATATTCCTTATTCCACACATTAATGAAATTATATCTAAGTCATTTACTAGGTTGGGTTTTGTGTTGCGGAACAGCTCAGATATTTCAGTTTCAACGGTCAGAATTTTGTTTGTTTCATTAATCAAGAGTATACCTAACTATGCTTCTCCAGTCTGGACTCCTTTCCATCAAATACACATTAATAGGCTTGAATCTGTCAAAATAAATTTTTGAGGTATTGCGGCTATAGATTGCGAGTTCCACGAGAGCAATGGTCTTACGATGACATGAGAAGTATGATGTCTATTACTTCACTACAAACTGATCGTACTCGCATAGATCTTAGCACACTTTCTAAACTCATATCCGGTGATATAAACTGTCCGGATTTATTGCAACAGTTGCTCTTTAAGATTCCTTATTGTAACACTCGTAATGCTAATTAGCATCCTAACAACTATACTTATAATAGTCCTTTGTCAAGGTTATCTAGACTAGCCAACAGTTACAAATGTGAACTCACTGGGATTTCCTATTCTCAATTCAGGCGTCGGTGTCCCTTGATTCTCTGATTTTATTGTATATTTTCTTCTTATTGTTATTTTTATTATTGTATTAAACCAATCTGCTTTTTTGATATGTTGTATATATATAATATGTGTATTTATTTCTATTTTATTATACTTGTTTCAATTGTAAAAAGAGGTAATCCCGTAAATAAATAAATAAATAAATAATGTTCTTAACAGAAACGCAAAGAATCGAGATCCTCATTATGGCTGGTTGTGAAGTGTGTGAGATGTTCAATAATAAATACCCGGAGAGACAGCCAATCAGTCAGGCCACTGTAAGTAAATTAATAAATAAATTTAATAATTTCGGACATGTCAGCAAGAAGCCGCGTTCAGGACGACCAGGCATCCCTGAAGACACTAAAATTGATATTTTAATGTCGCTGGAAGAAAATCCTCATTCAAGTACTAGATGTCTTTCAAACCAAGACAACATTGATGTGGATCATTCAGCGTGAAGTTCTTAAGAAAAGAAAAGGGGCGTCCTTATAAAATAAAAATAGTTCAAGAGCTATATGACGATGATCCGGACAGAAGGAATCAGTTTTGTGAGGTAATGATGGATATCTGCCAAAATAATAATAATTTTGTAAAAAACGTGATTTTCTCTGATGAAGCCACATTTTGCCTTAATGGGGAAGTAAATAAGCAGAATTCTCGTTATTGGTTAAATGAAAATCCACAATGGTATAGAGAGGGCGATACGCAGTATAGGGAGAAAATTAATGTTTGGGCGGTAATTGTTGAGAATAGAATCATCGGACCATATTTTTTTGAGGGGACATTGAATGGCGAACGATACCTGTCATTTCTAGAGGAAGAACTTGTACCTGCCTTAATTACACTATTTCCAAATCAGATACGTTTGATGATAGACTTTGGTTTCAGCAAGATGGAGCTCCTGCCCATTTTAGCGCAAATTATTATTATTATTATTATTATTATTATTATTATTAACAAACAATAGTAAGCGGTAGAAAACCGATGAGACTATTGTATTAAGTCTTAAGATGTATCTGCCAGTCACATGTGTATGTTATGTTATGTTATGTTATGTTACAAATGTTCGAAGATATTTGGACAATACGTTTCATCATCGTGTGATAGGCCGACGATGTGAAATAGAGTGGCCACCAAGGTCTCCCGATTTAACTTCGCTAGACTTCTTCTTATGGGGCTACGTTAAAGGGAGAGTATACAAAAAAAAAATTTAGAAGACTTGGAAAATAAGAATAAGAGCCACGATACGGCAAATTACCCCAGATATTGTTACTAACGTCCAAAGAGAGTTTGTGGATAGATTGGGTCATTGTAGAGCTGTGAATGGATACCACTTCCAACATTTATTAAAATAGACAGGCATATTCCTTTATTGTAAATAATGCTCATTTAATAAAATAATATGTTTAAAATTTAAAAAAGTGTCATTTCGTTTATAAGAACAAACTTGAAATTGATACTGACTTTTTGAATGAAAATAAAGTTGGGAATAATAGAAATATCTGTGAACAGGTTAACTTAAAAAAAAAAACGCTCAAACAATTCAATTTATATTTTTATTTTCATTGAAGATGTCTAATTTTCAATTGTCCATAATTCGTAAACAGTTAAAGATAGGTATAGGACATCATAAACGAAATCTGCTTAGAATCTTGCGTAGAATCAAAAAATGAAATAATATACAGGGTATTCCATTTACAAAAAGTGGCATTGACGTGATAATTTATTTATGTAACACCCTGTATATTCTAGTATTAGCTAAAAAAAAATGCAGAAATAAAAATAGAAATCGACGTGTTTGAGCGTTTTCTTTTTAAGTTAACCTGTTCAGAAATATTCCTATTATTCCAAACTTTATCACCACCCTGTATAGGTTTATGAGAACTTTTTTTCAAATTCTTAAGCAGCTTACATTTAAGAAATCAAAACTTTTTGAGCCTTAGAGTGTATTCAAGTTTTAAACAAAATTTTATTTTACTAATCTGAAACTGTGACACCTTGTAAGTTTGGTTAAATACTAATACTTTTACTGAAGGCATCTGTGTACCATTCATTAGCGGGCACCTTGTATATTTTAGGTATATTTAGTTTATTTTAGATTTGCAGGTAATTAAAACAAAGAATATCAATCCCAAACCAAATTTGTTACTATTTTAGTAATTACACTCTACAACCAATATTAAAATAAATTTAAAAGTTGTTCATTACTTACGAGTATTTCCTAATCCCATAATAATATATCAATCAAATAAAATATTGTGTCTCTTAACATTCTCAATTAATGTTTCCGTAAAATCTTACATTTTCTCTCCATTTTACTTCACGCGATCCGCGATCAACGTAACCTGCTGCATTTGATCGCCAACGCTGTAATATCGCCGACCACTTTGCGATCAAACGCTGCCCAAGTCTTAGTCGTGATCGCGTATATGTGTTTTCCGCTTTACAACTTAAGGGATGCCTGCAATTTCGTCAGGACCAGAAGCTTTTTTTTGGTGTCAAGACTCCTCAAGATTCGCTTAACAAAACGCTGCCAGAAAAAAATCTCGGGCATTCTCGATTCTGCAGGGGGAATATTCAGTGGAGTTTTTCCCTGAAAATTATTTGTTGAATGTGAAAAAAATTGTTCCGCCAGAAAGTTTGCTTTGTCCTGTACTTTGGTCGCAATGATGCCATCAGAACGTGTTAGTGGTGGAATGGTTGATTTGGTAAAGTTTTGACTGATTTATTTATTTATTTATTTATTTATTTCAATAGCATCAACAGTTTAACACCAATTACAGATACTATATTCTTAAAATTAAAGAAAAACAAGAAATAACAAAACTAATCAACACAACAAGATAACAAACCATTAACAACACGTACAAAATGAACTGAATTTCAATTCGTAACATAAACTTTTAAGACCTTATTTATATTTTTAGGATTAAGTGTAAAAATATCTAGATTTTTTAAGTAATTATTTGCCAGCTCACATATACGATAAACAGGACTATTTTTATATAGGTTTGTCCTAGAGGTGTGTAGATAAAAGAGGTCTCTAGATCTAGTGTTTATAACATTACTTATTCTGAAAGGCAGCAGAGAAAGAAAATTCTTACAGTCTATTAAGTAGGTAATTACTTTTATTAATATAGAGAGACATATCCGAACTCTCCTGATATAAAGGCTGTCGAAACAGAACATTTTAAGTAGTTCCTCGTGATTAAACCCCCTATACGGGTATATTCCAAATTTTTTAAAATGCAGATATTTTAGAAACCTTCTTTGGACACGCTCCAGTTGGCCCACTTTATCCGCATACTGAGGTGACCAAATAATGCAAGCATATTCAGGTTTTGGCAAGACAAGCGACTTATAGTCCGCAATAATAGCATCCAAACTATCAAATTTCTTACAGCAACGTATGACAAAACCTAGCATCTTATAGGCGTCAGTTGTTATGTTATCGATATGTAAGTTAAAATTAAGTTTTGGATCAAATATCACCCCGACATCTTTGTGAGACAACTCGCGCTTTAATAGTTGACTATCGATGGCATATGGATATTCTACTACAGATTTTCTACAAGTGAAGGACATAATTGAACACTTATCAATATTGAGCTTCAATTTGTGCTTCTGACACCAAGTTACAATTTTATTAAGATTCTGTTGCAAAAGTTTACAATCATCAATACCATCAATACGCATAAAAAGTTTAAAGTCATCTGCATATTATTAGCCCAGCCGCACTTGACACACATTTGGAAATATTATTTATTGTTACAAGGAACAGCAAGGGTCCAACTATGGATCCCTGCGGTACCCCAGAACCAGCTACCGACCAAAATGATCTTGAGCCGTTAGGACATTCGAGAAGTTTGTCTTTGATCCTGTGGTTGTGTACTTCTTTCCTTTGGTTTATCGTTTGCTTGCATTGCTTTCGAGCGTTAACAAGGATGGTTTGATTTACGGCGTTAGTGTTTTGACTCCATTGTCGGTAGAAGAATTTTTTTGATTTAACAGCTCGTTCGCAATTTTTGGTAAACCAAGACTTGCCGTCAGAAGGGCGCTTTTTTGAGAAAAGATGAAGGTTCCGTGCCGGTAATGATAACCTTCGATACTTCTCTAGCACATATGAATGGATCGTCAGAGGTAAAACAAACGTTGCGCCAAGCAAAGGTGCGAAGATGGTTCTTGAGGTCATCCCACTTAGCTGATGTATAATGTCAGATCTTGCGTGGTTTAGGAGGCTGTTCGGCACTAATTGGTAGTTTGTTAAGTACCGAAATAAGGTTCTGATCAGACGTTTCTAACGGAGGCTTCACGGTGGCAATGTAAAAGTCGGGGTTTGAAGTTAAGAAAAGATCCAACAAACTAGCAAAATCACCATCTCGGTCTGGGATCCGAGTTGGTTCACCCACAAGTTTGCGGTATTCAGCTTTAGGGTTGTATCTGTGATAGCATTAATTTCAAATCGAAACTGACGTTCCAGAGCAAACTGCTGCGTAAAATACTGAATGCTCCTTGATATGCTCTGATCTTCATCAAGATCTTAGAATTGCAATATTGAAAGAAGAAATCAAAAGGTGTGCCGGCAAGCATGAAGCCCGACTTCACCTGCATATCAACGCAGAAGCTCTACAGCTGCTAGATAATCAACATCATAAAGACTGAAGAGAACCAAACCGTTGGATTTTGTGTAATGTGTGAAGTTTTAAAAGCAGAGCACAAAACGCGAGTAAAAGTGTATCCTTTAGAGTTTGAACAATGTAAAGGACATCAATGGATAGTTGATAAGTATATTTAACTTCTAAGATTTATTTCAGATACATTAATGGTTAGTTCTTAGTTTAATTCAGTTTAGTTCTAGTAGATAAAATACCAGCAGACGTCCTATTAAAAAATAATAATAATAAAATATAAAAATGGTTCACGAGTGACTTTATAGTTTTGTGCCCTGTAAATAAAAAAGTTAGTTGGTGGATTGTGGATCCTTCTTGATATTCTAGAAACAGTGACAGCCATCGTGACTTGAAATTGAGATTGTAAAAAAAACAGTTTAAGTGTTAATACAAAAGCGACTAAGCGGTTGTGAACACGATAAAATGAGTATGCTCCAGTTATTAAATTCTAAGGATGCTGTTGTAAAACTTCAGACTGGAATTATTAGCATTTAAAGTTGGGCTAGAGCTAAAATTAAATTGCTCATTAGTCAGTTGCAATTAGATTGTAATGTCATGTTACTTTAGGATTTATTACCAAAAGAGGTATTGCACCAATCAGCTAATTTAGAATCTACAATCTACATTATGTAAATTACTACGCATGTAAAGTAGTTTTAAATTTCGTGGTGTTTTGGAATACTTTGTTAGAATAAAATAGATTTTAGATTATTTCTTAAGTATTTGTTTATTTTTATTCAAAAATTTTATCAGTAGGTATGTCAATTTATATAACCAACGATTGTCATAATATGTCTATTTATAATTTTTCTAAAACAAACACAAATATACTTATTTATACTGATGTTATTTATGTACTTCGAGATAAAAATGCCTGCACCTGTACTTAGGTACTATATTGATATACCGGGTGTTGCATCGTCGAGCGGGACATAGGAAATCCCATGTAATTTTAAATGGGGTCAATTATTGGCTTCCCTAATTATTTTAGAGAAAAATTCTATTTAGGTTTATTAAAGAGCACTAAAACCCACATTCAAAAGAATAACTTTAGATATTTTTGATGAGCCCGTTTACGGGTTATCGCCGATTTCTTTTTAACTATTTCTCCTTTTTATGGCCCCGTATTTGCGGGCACCAGTCAAGGTAAAAGATGACTGTCAAATAAAGTTGTCATTTTAAAATGTGTGCTTTATTGTTATAAAAACTCGTACATCGAAAATATTAAAGGTGTATTTATGAGTACAAATTAATCTGAATAAAACTAAAATAAAGTATCCAATTACAAGGTTAATTATGACATTTTACATGTTTCAATATTTTACTAAGTAATAGGTAGGTACTATTAAATTGTTAGAACTTTAGGATTTAAGAAGATGTTCAAATATTCCTCAAAATGACAACTTTATTTGACAGTCATCTTTTACCTTGACTGGTGCCCGCAAATACGGGGCCATAAAAAGGAGAAATAGTTAAAAAGAAATCGGCGATAACCCGTAAACGGGCTCATCAAAAATATCTAAAGTTATTCTTTTGAATGTGGGTTTTAGTGCTCTTTAATAAACCTAAATAGAATTTTTCTCTAAAGTAATTAGGGAAGCCAATAATTGACCCCATTTAAAATTACATGGGATTTCCTATGTCCCGCTCGACGATGCAACACCCGGTATACAGGGTGTTCTTTAATGGCATGTACATACGGAAGGAGGTAATTCTTTGACTTATTTCATGACTAAAAATTTATAGAAACATAGGTTCGCAAGCGCCTCGTTACCGAAATACAGGATGTTGAAATTTCAAAATTCGAGAATATCCGATAATTAGGTATCATTCTATTGGGTTAGCGCTCTATCTTGTCTGGCTCCTCTTGCATTTCCATTCGGAAGTTCATAGATGAAATGCATCTCAGCCAATTTAGAATTCGTAAAATTTGGCATTGTTACGTGCTTATAACGAGTATTTAATACACTTTTACACCTAACAGTTCAGAACTAAACCTTTAATTTATAAACACATGCATACACAAGTTACGATTTAAAATGCGAACCGTCAAAATTAATAAAAACAAGAAATTAACCAAATAAAGCCAGAGCCTACAGGACCATTTTAAAAATTTTAATTTCATCTAGCGAAATAGAGATAATAGGTTTTTATTGTTTCTCTCCATAACGGCCACAGATACAAAAAAACTACAAGAGACAAAAATGTCTTATAGAAAAAAAAGTATTTCGTATTTCAGACTCTATCAGCGGCGCACCGCGAAAATGTTTAGGGGATTAAAGAGGACATGGCCCCTGAAAAAAATATCTCCCTGTAGATTCTCACAACTATTTGGCATGTACAATGATGTAAGTCCTACAGAATAACCTATATTCCAATTTGAGCTGAATATCTCAAAAACTATGTTTTTAAAAATCTTGAAATTTCAACACCCTGTGGATCGGTAACGAAGCGCTTGTGGACCTATGTTTATATCAATTTTTAGTCATGATATAATCCAAAGAATTAACCCATTCCGCTTGTATATGATATTTGGGAACACCACGACCAAAGTCGGTTTCTTAATAAGTATAATAGTGTTTATTAAACGAGCTCAAGCTAATTTAATTTGGGTAAAGGATAATATGGAAGATACAGCATTTTAAATAGTTATCATCTCGGTTTTTTGTCTCCGCTTCGCGTCGGGACTGAACACAATCTCGAGCTAATGTCTAAAATTCTTTTCCCTTGTATAATACACTATTTTTTTCTGTGACAGGAAAAACGACGATTTAATAATAATTTCAACACCAGAAAATTCGACTATTGTACCGAATAGTAAAAGGAACATGTCTTTTTTCTAGGTTCTTCAATGTTTTTTTACGTCAGGAGAAACTCCTTTGACATTTATTGGTTATTCGTTAATACTATTCAGCTGTATGGTTTGTAGAAATTTGTAATAAGCTCTTTGCTTGGATGTTTGAGCTTGTGTGTGTGTGTATCTGAGTTTTTTGGTACTGGTTTAAACCAACTGGCCAGCTTTGTCTTGTTTAGTCTTTGCTAATACACTGTTACAAATATGTTAAAAGCAGTCACGTCAGAGAGTCAATTACGTAGGTACTCTACTTAGGAATTAATTTCTAAGGATAATTTTAACCTATTCACCCATTTTTTACAACTCTATGTCAGGCTATGTGTAACTTCGCTAAATGTAATTTTTATCTTAATATATATTTTATGAGCATTTTTTTTTTGCTTTTTCCCCCTTTTTTTTAAGATTATTAATTTTTAATTTATTTTTATTTTTTTTTTTTTTTTCCTAAACACCTAATATAATAACTAAACTAAGTATATACTAGGTTTTTTACCTCTATGGACTAAAGTTGTAAGTTGAGTCTTTTGATGTGACCGTATATTAATCTGTAAATATGCAAATTTTCAATGGCTAGTACCTAAGTATTTTAGGTTCACAGGTCATGAAACCTGAGTTTTTATATTGCCAAAATATAAGTCCTATCCTGTTCATGTGAGCCGGGTACATAGCATGAAAACTCCTAAGTCTACAAATAGTTTTTATAAAGTCCCTATTTCTCTCTGAGTGAAACCAAGGTTGTTTTTTGTATTTAATGTCTAACGATTTAAAATGTATTCCTGTGGTCGCTTGTTGGTATTGTGCTAACCATGATTCTAATAGTTTATTTTTTGCATCCACAAATAGGTAGATCGGAAAATGGTATTTTAAACAACGCAGGCGCATCTCCATCTTCTGTTGCTTGTTTGGCCAACTGATCGACTATTTCGTTTGCAGCGATTTCAGCATGTCCTTTAATCCACACCAAGTAAATAACTTTATGATCGTCTAAAATAGTTTTATTTAGTTGCATAATATCATAAACTAGGTAATTTAATGTGCCTGTGGTCGTGCAGTTTTGAATTTTTTGCAAGGCGCTTTTACAGGCTGAAAATACAACAAATTTTTCTTTTCCTTGGTAGTTCAGACAATATTCCAGTGCTGTTCTTAGTGCCACTAATTCTGCCGTATATATTGAAGTTTTATTTGGCAACTTAATTTTTATTGAAGTTTTTGTATTGGCATGGTATATAGCACACCCCGCCTTTCCATTCATTAAAGATCCATCGGTGAAGATGTGCTCGAAACCAATCCATTTTGTACTTAACTGTTGATTAAAATTTTTTCTGTATGCTGATGCTAGTTCTTATGAATTTTCCATTGTAAACTCTATTTTTGGAGGGCTGTTGTAAGCTTCGTATTCTGGTATAAAGTAGGGAATGATGTCTGTCTGGTGTACATTGTCTTTTATTTGTGTGATCCAGCTATAACTTTCTACCAGGAGTGGTGACTTTTTCGTGTTCCAATATCTGTTTGTTTAGACTAGAATTGTAACATCATTGACTTTTTTAATTAAGGTGCTGTCTTTTGCTATCTGTTTTAGCAAAAATTTATCGCTAAGTAACCTTCTTCTTAGAATTAGTGGGGGTTCCGACGTTTCCATTTCTGTTACACTAGTTGGAGTACTTTTCAGGTAGCCTACGCTCAGTCTTAGGCATTTATTTTTTATTGAGTAATTTTTTTTCAAATGTGTAGTGGCTGCTGATCCGTAAAAAGTGCTGCCGTAATCCATGATTGATTTTATTAAAGATCTGTAAAATAATAAACAGATATTAGGGTCCGCTCCCCATTTATGACTGCAGAAGGCTCGAAGGACATTTATTCCATTGTCGGTGCGTTTAATGATATGATTTATGTGTTCTTTCCATAATAATTTTTTGTCTATATGCATTCCTAGGTACTTAATGGATGTCTTGTATGGAATGTTCATATCAGCCAACCTAATTGTATTTTGCGTGGAAAATCTACTTCTAGTGAAAGTACACATAACTGATTTCTCTTGGGAAATTGTTAGTCCATTGTTATCGAACCATTTAAGTGTTTTTTGAAACTTTGTCTCTATTTTGTTGTTACATACTTCAATACTTGTTCCTGTGATATATATGCATACATCATCTGCAAACTGCAAAGTTTTTATATTATCGTTAAACAAAAGCTCTAAGTCATAAGTGTATATTGTGTACAGTATTGGGCTCAAAGTGCTGCCCTGAGCTAGTCCCAAGGAGGCTTGTCTAGGCCTTGATATACCATTATGAGCCTTTATATACAGGTGACGGCAGTTGTATATCGCATATAAATTGTTGATGATTTGTGTAGGAATTCCTAGTTTATCCAACTTGGACCATAAAATTTGAAGATCCACATTATCGTATGCCCCTTGTATGTCTAAAAATAACGCCGAAGTTGATTTGTTTGTAGAAAAACCCAGCTGTATGTCTGTTAATAGATGAGCTAAAACCTCTTGAGTGCTGCATTTTCTACGGAAGCCATATTGGGTATTCGGTATTTTTTTGTATTTTTTCAGCCAAAATTCCAGCCGATTTTTAATAATTCTTTCATATGTTTTCAATATGCAGGACGCTAGCGATATAGGTCGATAAGGGGATTCCAGATTTGGTTGTTTGCCAGGTTTCACGATGGGGACAATCAGATATTTGGTCCAATCCACTGGAATCGGGTGTATGTTACTATAAATGCTGTTATAAATTTCTAATAATATGCTTTTATTCTTTGTGGTAAATGAAATAGCATGGCATAGCACTCGTTTTGTTTGTTTTAATATTTTTTTTGCTTGTGCATCTGCTTTTTTGTATGACAGTAAATTATCCAAATTTGGGTTCCTTTTATATGCACTAAATTTATCTTTGCGCGAGGTAACTGCGTTGGTACAGCTTTCGTTCCACCATGATTTTCCTTTATTGTTTTTAGCCCTATTTTCTACATATTTCGGAATAGAATCTGACGCCGATTTATTTAAAGCCAATATAAAATCAAAACAACACTTCTGTCTTCCTCCACAAATAATATATATTTTGAAAATTTAACGATTGTCCCTACATGTTTCGACTATTTATACAGTCAACTTCAGGGGAACTAAAAGGAATGTGTGAGAATACAAAGATAATAACAGGTACCATAAGAGACTTACCTATATCGAGTGTAAAATGGGATCTAATAGTTGTCTCAAATTAATGAGTACAACATTTAATATAATCGTAGGAAGTGATCACCACTGCAAGTATGGACTACTTCTTCAAATTTCAATATAAGATCGTTATAGTTATTTTTAGTAAAGTCATCTAAGTTGTTTAAACATTCTATATTTTATGCAATGTTAGTGACTTTATCTGACAATTAATAATTATTGGTATATGGTCAGATCCGTATGTGTCTTCTAAATCACACCAATCTAGCAAATGATGAAAACATGACGAAGTTAGGGATAAGTCAATAGCACTGTTTTGGTTTTCATAATTTCCTATATAAGTAAGTGCACCATTATTCAAATAAATTATATTATGTTGTTCTAAAGAATCTATTATATTTTTACCATAGATGTCACTATTTTGACATCCCCAAGCTACATGATGGGCATTAAAATCGCCCCCAACCAAAAAGGGCTTTTGAATATTCGAAAAGAATTTTGTCCAGATATTAGTGCTTATATTTGTTCTTGGTCTAACGTACAGGGAGATAAGAGAAACGTTTAATCCATTGGTAAAAGTTATCACTATTCCTTGTAATAATTAATAAAAATTAAAAAATATAAAAAAAAATTCTTACTTTATCTTATCTTATTTTATTTTATTCAACTTATTCAATTTTTGATCTCAAAATGTTGTTCTTGTTAATATTTTTATTAATTAATTACTTGGGTCACCACGGCCACTCAGTTTTTTAATTCGCTTGAGAGCTAAGGTCGTAGATTTAATTCAGATAAGATTTTTGGGCGCCATCAACCAAAGGGGTTGAAAAAGATTATAAAGATAAGAGTAAATAGAATATTCAGTTCCCTAGCCCTGAAAGAGAAAGCAGTATGAATAAAACAATTATTTTAATCAATTCCCATTTTATTAATAAAATAATAATATTTTCCAACAAACCCCTTTTATTCATATAGGAAGAAATAAACATAACATAGAAAAAGGATTTGAATAAAAGGCTAAGCAACTAAATTAGAAAAAGAAGGTATAAAAAATAACATAGAAAAAGTTATGATATGAGCTAGTCAGCTCCACTAAAAGATATATTAGATCGTAGGAAATTAAAAAGATTAAGAAGTGAGGATTCTTTCTAAACACCCAATATAAAAGGAGTCAAATACTAAATAAAAGCTTTGAACATAATTAAAGTGTAATTACTTTAAAGGTAGTGACCAAAATAAAACAGAATTTAAATTTAAGTTAAGCTAAATCAAATTATAGCACTCATTATGCCAAAATTGAAAATAAAATATTATTTATAGTAAAGTCAATGCAAGGTCGATTGCACTTACGATGCCCCAAAATTTGGTTAAAATCCCTTGAGAAATTTATGATAACTTCAAGGTTATATAATTAAAGACATTTACCATGCCCTATTCCAAAATAGAATTGAGAAACTTAAAACTTTGGTTATGTTCCCAACTAAATAGCTTAGGGGTGAAGATAAAGATTATCTAGCTAAGTCTAACTAATAGATATAGCCAAAACCTAGAATGACAAAAAATACATACTGATGGTAACTAAAATTTCTGGGCCAGTAAGTAATGTATTCAAGACCGGGATTATCAGTCTCTTATTAACCCGCTCAAAACAGATATAGATATATCCATTACAAGATTAAGTCCAATGAAGAAGTTACCGATATAGGAATATCCCAACAATTCATAGGAATATCTTAATAAAATTAAGTCAAAATAGAGAAAATTACAGCTATAGAAATATCTCAATACTCTATAGGGATATCTTAATAACATTAAGCAAAAATAAAGAAATTACAGATATAATATCTCAATAACTTTACAGGAGATAATAACTCCATTATAGTTTAGGGAAGATTTAAAATTCCTTACCCAAAATTTATTAGAGCGAAAATGCATACTTCCTGAGGAAGTTCTAGATTTATACTTAAAAAATCAGCATTCTCCAACTAGATGAGTATTAAACCTTTAACAGCTACTTCGGTTAGGAAGTAAGACTTACGTTTATTGTTTAATGTTAATCTCAATTTAAGATAATTAAAATAACCATCTTTTACTGCTTGACGAGTAAAATTTAGTTTCATAAATCAAAACTAGCATGTTCCAGCTAGATAATCATAAAACCTGCTAGGGATTAATATACAAATGAATTTACAATACATAGACCATCCACTCAAGCATTCCTTGACGAGGGAGGTTTCGGTTTTAAATTGAAAACTAATTTTTTGTATGATACTAGATAAGCAGTTTAGGTAATATATACATTACTGGAGTGACCCATCCACTTTAAGCGAAATCTACAGGAATTTACAACAGTCTTAAGCGAAACTAGGGTAATTATACAACTATACATAAAAATATACAGAGGGAAGAATATACAGATATACTCGTAATACAGTCTACCAAATCACCACATAAAAAGTTTATAACGTAGGAAATTGAGTTAAGGGTTAACAAATTGACTTTTAGTGGCTATCAGTGATCAAATTAAAAAAGTTAAGTCCGGTAAGTGTGGCCTTGTGCCAGTGAAAACGTTACAAGTGATTAAAAAAGAGGTATTTTAGCCATATTACATAAAAGGGTGGCTCTTGGCCCATTAGTAGTACATTACGAGTGATTCACTTGAAGTATGGAGGTGAAATTATCCTGAATTATTAGACACATGAAATTTACTTATTCAAATTCAAAAGAAGGGTTTTTTGGTACTATATTTTATGAAATTTAATAAAAATTAGTCGGAGGTGGTGTTAGTACAGTAATCAAGGAGAAAAAAGTGCTACTTAGCTCATGTAAGGCAGGAACTCTAGCAGACAGGCACGGCGGATTATGCGTCAAACTCCAGCATCAGATCAATGTGGACGGTTGATCATACAGCACGTCGGGGTGACCGGCACATGCACCGAAACAGGAACTTCTTCCAAACTGACACCCCCACTCGCCCTTGGCCTCTCCAATAACATACATCCTCCATTCCAGACATGGGTTCCATAGCAGGGTAAAGAATTAAGAGGAAGACTCCAGGTTACGAGTACTGACTAAAGCACTTCCAACACATGGCTAAATCCATGTAGAAAATATGAGGGAAGGTAGTCAAGAACGTGGAAAAATAAAAAAGTAGAAAATAGAAGTAGAAGGTAATAAAGGTAGAAGATAAAAGATGTAGGAGATAAAAGAACCAGAAGATAAAAGAAAAATAGACGGTAATCGAAGTAGAAGGTAAACGAATTAGACGGTAATCGAAGTTAAAAGAAGTTAAAAGAACTTAAAAGAAGTCAAAAGAAGCCTAAAATAAAACGTGAACATTAGGACGCCATTTTGTGAAACCGGAAATATTACTCACCAGATGGTCGGGCTTTCATCGGTCTTAGGTGACGAACAATCCCATTTAAGGTTCCAAAGGACAGCTTCTATGTTAAATTCCGATCCGGCTTGCCGACACATTTAAAAAATGCAAATTATTAACACAAAACCGCCATTATCTTCATCACCTGCTGTTGAAGTCTTCTGGACCGGTATATAGAAAGAACAGACCGAAGCACAACGCCGTAAAGTCCTTAAATAGACTTTCTTATCAAAAAAAAACAACTTCCTACTCGTGACTCGTACTGCTTCGAAAACCCATGTGACTTCCGGCAATTGACAAGCAATTCTGCAGGGCACTTTGAACTTTGAAAACGGGAATCTACTCATTTTAACCAAAAGAAGCCAGAAAAATAGATGCAAGTTTGACCCGAAACTAATTGCATCAAAAAACTAGGTTAGGTAACGTCAAAAAAACGGCAGTCATCCCTGAAATGTAAAAGATCGCATAACACCATCTGGGTGTGCAAGTGATATTCCGACAGCTGGTCATACACATCGTTATTTTACGGGTTGCCTATACGTAGGTTATTGTATTAAGAAAACCTGCCTGGACCTAGAACCTTTAGACAGGGGCGTATTCAAAAATATTTAAAAAAATTTAATTATCTAAATTGGTCAAAATTTGATAAAAACTCGGGCTATCTACTAACGTTGTAACAAGCACAAAAAGATTGTTACATCCTAAATACTCAATATTGTTAATGGGTGGATAATTTATTAGTTTATATTTTATACTAGTTTTAATAAGAATAGCCACGCCTCCGTGTCCGTCATGACGGTCACTGCGTTCAACATTGTAACCGGGAAATGCCACGTATCTGCCAGGCTTAAACCAGGTCTCACTCAACAGTGCTACATCCACCTTGTTCTCTTCTAGTAAATGTTCGAGATTTGCTGTATTTGCTATTGCCGAGCGGCAGTTCCATGGACCTATTTTAAAATTCTGATCCATAATAAAAACAAAAAATGAAAAAGTAAATTTCCTTTTTCCTTCCTTTCCTTTTTCTTTTTCCTTTTAGACCTTCTAAGCTAAACATCCTAATTTTTTTCAGAGTGGAGGCAAACGGAGAAACCAGGCTGAAAATAAGTATCAACAACTATATACTTTTAGAATCGAATCGCCAAATGCATTTCAATCCTGTGGTTATTTATGAGGGTTGCCATTTAAAAAAATTCAAAATGGCGTCGTATCTGTCACTTTTTGACATCTGTCGGATTTGACTATAGCGCAGATCGCTTGCTCACGGGAAATTATGTCACTGTGAAAAAATTAGGGTGTTCAGCTTAGAAGGTCTATTTATTAAAGCGGTGAGACACTTAAAAGACAAAATCGATGGAGGCAAATTAGAATCCCCCGTATTTCCGAAACGGCTGAACATAAATATCAACAACTATATACTTTTAGAATCGGATCGCCAAATGCATTTCAATCGTGCCGTTATTTATGAGGGTTGCCATTTAAAAAAATTTAAAATGGCATCGTATCTGTCACTTTTTGACATTTGTCGCATTTGACTATAGCGTAGATCGCTTGCTGACGGGAAATTATGTCACTGTGAAAAAATTAAGGTGTTCAGCTTAGAAGGTCTATTTATTAAAGGGGTGAAACACTTAAAAGACAAAATCGATGGAGGCAAATTAGGAACCCCCGTATTTCCGAAACGGCTGAAAATAAGTGTCAACAACTATATAGTTTTAGAATGGGATCGCCAAATGCAATTCAATCGTGTGGTTATTTATGGGGGTTGCCATTTAAGAAAATTCAAAATGGCGTCTTATCTGTCAAATTTGTAAATCTATGTATTTTTTGACATTAAATTCGGCTTACCTTGCCGACCTTAGTGGAACACCCTGTACGATCCCCAAGTTTGAAAAGATTTTAACGATTAATTTTAAAATGGCGGCCACTTTTGTTAATGTGGATTAATTTGATTTTTAAGCAATACTAAAGGAACCTACGGGCGGGCTAGGCGATATTTTTAGTATTTTATACCAATGAAAAAACTACCAAAATTACAAACACTACTTAAGATGCTTAAAATGTTCACCATTCATTTCTTGGCACATGTTTAGCCTATCGTGAAATTCTTCGCGAACATTATGAAAAATTTCTTGACTAATTCATGCGCACATTTGAATAAATTATTCTCCGGCGCAAATCGTCTAACGACTACGGCTGGGTTATGAATACTGTGGACTTAATAAATCCCCAAAAAAAATGTCCATAAGAGTAAAGTCCGGTGAGCGAGTAGGCCATTCGACAGCACCACGACGACCAATCCAGCGTCCGGGATAGTGCTGATCAAGGTAGTTCCTAACATCTCTACTACAATGCGGCGGAGCTCCATCTTGCTGAAATTATATAGGCATATCACCAAATTCATTAGGATTTTCCTCAACACACTACACACTCCAGAATCAAATGTTCTACGGTATTTTCAATCATTTCCAGATACACCGGTCCAGTTGAATTTCCCTGGATAACAAGGGGCCCAATAATATGGTTTCCCAAATACCTGCCCAAACGTTAAGTTTCTGAGGGAACAGGGTATTACGTTCCCTGTAAATATGAGGATTTACATCGCTCCAATACCGAACATTTTGACGGTTAACTTTTCCGTTTAGAAAAAAAGTACACTCATCACTAAAACAAATACATTTAAGGTAATTTGGGTAACGGTTCAATCTTGCACCCATTAATTCACAAAACTCTAGTGTACGATCCGGATTATCTTCTCTCGTGTGACATTTTCAATTTGTAGGGATGAAATTAAAAACGTTTCAATACTCTCTAAGCACTTTTAGTACTTACTTCGCATTCAGCTTCTACAAGCGATGTCGGCTGCATTGGATTAACAATCATTTCAGCCACTATCTGAATCTGTTTTTCTTCTTCTAATGAGGGCTGTCCACTTCTTTTAGCATTTCCAACACTTTGATTGGAACTTTTGAATTAAATAGAAATAAAGGTCTGTCTTTACCACCAAATAACTTTATTTGCCCCTCTAGGGTAAAAAACAAGGGTTATAGAAAATACATAAAATGATGAAGAATTAAAATAAATTTTTTAACGTTGTACTAGTTTCGACTTTAGGGAAAGTTTGCAACGCCATTCGCCTTGAATAGCACGCATTAATTTTAATGATAAAGTTAATTCATCAAATGATTTCTTCACCTGGTAACAGGAATAAAATTAAATCCAATAATTCCCTTCATTAATGCAATGAGTTGATTTTACTAAAAAAAAATTTATTTTATTTTAATAATATAACATGTGAATAATGACCACTTGATGTATTCCCAAATTTTTTACCACAAATGACATAGTTTCGTTTTGACAATTTTAAGGAGAAGCAATTTCATTTAATTTAATTTACATATAATCTAATCCACCACAACAATATACATGTCCCCTCTTTAAGTCAGTTTCATTTTAAATTAAGAATGAATTTCTTCTTTTACAACATGTTCCAATTTCAACATTCTTAAATCACTGTATTATGATTAGGGTCTTTTATCCTACTTGCGTTTAAATCATCTTCTACCATTGCATAGAGATACATCGTCCTTATAATAAGCTGCTGTCTATTCCAATGGTTGCATAATCTGCATTTCATTGTATTTTATTGTTGAATCACCCATTGTTCTCCCAACTGTTTTAACTACTTTTCATAACAAAATTTCTTAAATGATTCGTTGCTGAAGATGACTTTCCCTAAAGTCGAAACTAGTACAACGTTAAGAAATTTATTTTAATTCTTCATCATTTTATGTATTTTCTATAACCCTTGTTTTCTACCCTATAGGGGCAAATAAAGTTATTTGGTGGTAAAGACAGACCTTTATTTCTATTTACAATCTCGCCACAGAACATGGACTACTTCTTAAATTTTGAATTAATTTCCGCAAATATTTTCTTGATATTGGGCGATCAGGAAAACGTTCATTAAAAATGCGCTCAACAGCATGATAGCTACGTTGCGCCTCCCCAAAAATCAAAACTGCCTCTATTTTATCTTCCATTGGACGAAACATTTTAAAGTAATTAAATAATTGACTTTAACGACCACAATAATATAAGCTACACAACTTACTGGCAAATACTTATTTGACGGGTAAAGTTTTTTGTGAAGAAGCAAAGCCTAGTTTGCATTCTAAATTTTAAAAAATGTGATATATAGTAATGAAATTGCAGCTACGAAACCTACCTACTTCTTCTCCTGTCTTCGAGGGTGTGGAACACAAAAAAAGAGTCACCATTCTCTTTACCCCCCTCAACCCCTGCAAACGGGCAAAACCCACCCTTTTGCCCCGCTTTCAAGTGGATAATAATATTTGGAGGGGTATGATTGGAATTGTTAAGAGGGTTTGGAGACATGAAAAGGGTTGTGAAAAACCTTGGCCCTTGGCTCAAGGGTTGTTATAGCCCTGAGCCTATCATTGCCCTTTCCTT
This sequence comes from Polydrusus tereticollis, assembly GCA_963920685.1. Lineage (NCBI taxonomy): Eukaryota > Metazoa > Arthropoda > Insecta > Coleoptera > Curculionidae > Polydrusus > Polydrusus tereticollis. Next base: position 120,867,420 of record OY987330.1, read on the forward strand.
GTCTCTTAACTCTCATGAAAATCTCTATCATTCCCTCCAAACACGCATTACTACGAAAAAATTGCGAAAAAGGGTGGTTTCGGGGGTAAAAAGGTTTTGATTATTTTTTGGTTTTCTCCACCCTAAAAAACAAGGGAGGGGGAAGTAAGTTTCATAGCTGCAGCTAATATTCATCAAAATGCGGCAAGATCTAAACTCGTTCACAGTTTTATTGCTTAAAAATCAAATTAAGCCCACATTGGCAAAAGTGGCCGCTATTTTGAAATGAATCGATAAAATCTTTTCAAACTTGGGGATCGTTCATAGATTAAAAATACCTTTTCAACGAGGTATCACTCGACCCCATCTGCCATTTAAAAATTTTATTCAAAATGAATCCAGAATTTATGGTAAAAAAGTAGTATTTTAGTTACTATTAAACGTACCAACATTTAATTATTCTCACATTTGTTAATCAAAAGTTAACAGGGGGGACTTTAGACGCGCACTGTATACAGTTTATACAGGGGCGGTATCTTTAAAATCCTGAACAATTGTCTATATTTGTTTATTTTACTACGAACAGAAAAACAATTGGGGCAATCTGAATACAGTGTGGCCCAAATTGGGCCTACATGTATGGGGATCTTGGAAACTATAGAAGATAGAGAAACGGTTAAATGGGGAAAGTTTTTGACAATTATATTTCTAACTGAAAACCGTTTAGTACGCGGCCCTATCTTTTTTGGTTTTTGAAATATGTTGAAAAAACCAAAAAGATGTATTTTCGAAAATATGCTGTAGATTTCTTATTATTCACTATTTTGGCAATCTGTAAAAACAGTTTTAAAGCAACTTTTTAAGTAGATTTCAGTTCTGCAATTTAATTTTGAACACGACGTTTCAGTTATTTTATACCATCATCAGGTTCATTTTTTCTTATGGGCGCCATATTGTATTTTATACTTAAAATGTAGCTTATGACGTCAGCTTTTCAACGATGTATTATTTGTTGGAAAATAAATGAAATTGACTTGAAAAATAAAGAAAATTAATTTTCGCAACACGTCAAATTTGAGAAGAACACATTAGGCAGGGTTAAATTTGTTTAAAATATCATAATATTGTAATACATTATTTTATTTTTTCCTTATGGTTAAAAATCTCATATTAACATTTCAAATAAAGAAAACTAAAAACGCAATGAATAATAATTATTGTTTTGAAAAGAAATTAAGAAAAAATATCTAACTTACTATACTTATTCGAAATGTTGGCCGTATTTATTAATACATTTTTGACACTTTTTTAACCCAGTATTGATGACCCTGCGAAGCGTGTTGCCATTTATGCTCGTAAACACATTCCTCACTCTCTCTTCTAATTCTTGTACAGATTCCGGGGGTTCAAACTCATATACTTCATTTTTTACATAACCCCATAAATAAAAATCGAGAGGAGTTATATCAGGGGATCTAGCAAGCCAATTAACTGGTCCGCCGTTTGAAATTAATTTGTCATCAAATATCTGTCTTAAGAGAGTTTGAACTTCCCGAACATTATGTGCGGGACAACCGTCTTGTTGAAACCAATTATTATTCAATTGATCTTGAGGAACTCTTGCTCTAATTGCCGGTAATATTTGATCTTCTAACAGCTCCAAGTATCTTTGGCCATTCAACGTATGATTATAAAAGAATGGTCCTATAAGTAGTCTGTTGTCTAAAATGTAAGGAGAAAAGTAGAGCTGGGTTACTTAATACCTGCTATGTATTTAGCAAGCTAAGTGACATTACTTACCATACATACCACACCATACATTAAAACCAAATCGGGTTTGCAGTCTTCGTTGAGCCAATTGGTGAGGGTTTTCTGTTGCCCAAAAATTATGGTTATGTCTATTAAATACCCCGCAGTTGGTAAAATGTGATTCATCGGTCCAAATTACAAGACGACTGAAATCGTGATTTTGTTCGCATTGATTCACATACCAATTTGAAAACTGCATTCTTCTTGGATAATCCGTTTCTCGTAAACCCTGAACTATAGTTGGCTTGTATGGTCGATATTTATTTTCCTTAAGGACTCTTTGTATGGTACTTCGCGGGGTTGGTAAGTCTCTTGCCGACGCTCTTGTAGATGATGTCGGAGCGGCATTAAAATAGGCTCTGACATTTTCGTCACGCTCGTTATTACCTGCTTTTTTGTAACTCTTGGGCCGCGGTTTTTCAAAACTTCCATGGTTTCTCAGGTTCATAACAATTTTTGGAAAAAGTCTGACACTTGGCTGCGGTCTTTCAGGAAAATTTTCAAAATACCTTTCTAATGCAAGGTTTGCATTTCTGTTGCAATGAATGTAACATTCTAGCAAATCAAATTTTTCTTCGTGAGAAAAACGCAATGTCATTTTCTTTTAAATTCAGAATACACAAATAAATCGTTATTATTAGATAATAATAATAAAAACTATTATACTTTTACTCGTTCTGACAAGTAATATTTTTGTTTCATTTTCAAACGGTAGTGGTTGGTCATAGGCTACTGGATTTTATTATTGATTCATAGGTTATTGTAATATTGTTGATTGAAACAATACAAGCAGTGTTTTGTGAATACTACAAAATGTAAACCTTTTAATTGGTATTCAATTTAGGGAGTTATAGTGCAGTTGTCAAATTTGACGTGTTGCGAAAATTAATTTTCTTTATTTTTCAAGTCAATTTCATTTATTTTCAAACAAATAATACATCGTTGAAAAGCGGACGTCATAAGCTACCTTTTAAGTATAAAATACAATATGGCGCCCATAAGAAAAAATAAACCTGATGATGGTATAAAATAACTGAAACGTCGTGTTCAAAATTAAATTGCAGAACTGAAATCTACTTAAAAAGTTGCTTTAAAAATGTTTTTACAGATTGCCAAAATAGTGAATAATAAGAAATCTACAGCATATTTTCGAAAATACATCTTTTTGGTTTTTTCATCATATTTCAAAAACCAAAAAAGATAGGGCCGCGTACTAAACGGTTTTCAGTTAGAAATATAATTGTCAAAAACTTTCCCCATTTAACCGTTTCTCTATCTTCTATAGTTTCCAAGATCCCCATATATGTAAGCCCAATTTGGGCCACACTGTATACATATTTCTGTACTAACAAAGTTTTTTTGCTGTAATAGATAAGCTGCTTTTAGGTAGAGAAAGTTTCTCTTGCTAGGATGCTTTATAAAGTTATTTTACTGCAGCAGCAAAACTCAATATAGCAAAGTGCATTTTACTTTCATAGCAAAGTTCTTCGCAAGCGCGTATGCAGTGATATTTTGTTGCTGCGATAGCTATTTTTTTTATCACCCCAGCAAAAATCCTCTCGTTTTGTTCCAGTTTAGTCCTCCTCTGACCTTGGACTGGCGTTTTGGAGGCAAATTACAAATTCAAATATAATATTATTGTGTTTTACCATTGCTATAGATTTATTTTGGGTACAAATTGTCTTAAACGTTGTTTATAATAATTGTACAATTACTAAAAGAAAGTACTTTTTCAAAATTTAGTATGTATCGATTAAAAGTTTTAATATTAGTAAAAGCGAAATTACTACATTTTTATACTGCAATGGACAGTGGAAGTATCAAATTTGGTTTTACCAAACAAACCACTAGCTCCAAAACATTTCATCTATTTTCAGCGTATGTTGCAGATCTCCACTCATACCCGCCCGATCGGCGTTTTCAGCTGACGCTCTAAACCTTACAACTGAATCACTTAGTGGCTCGTCATCGGAAAATGTATGGACCAGTTCTGACCCCAACAAATCTGTAGCGGTAAGGAATATTGGTAATAATTTAGAAGCACAATATGTAGTGTCGTTCACGTTTTCGCTAAAAACCTTTGAAAATCTTAAAACGACAGTGTATGTGCAGGGTGTCAAGTTTTCGTGTGTTTTTATATACCAGCTCTCTTATTATAAAAGATAGAAAGATGGCGCTTGCGGCTTACTGTTCTATTATTTTATGATACTTTCATTGCCACAAACGAAATTTTCATAGCCCTCTCAGTTTCTAACATACATTTTTGACAATTTTGAAAATTTGTATTTTTTGACGCTCCCCTGTATCTGGATTATTTGATAACTTATCAATTAGGTAAAGACGGATCATTATACAGTTTTTTATGTAGAATTCAGGTTAGGTGTAGTTAGTTTTATTCTACAAAGTTTTGTTTTTGAGTTATGACCCAAACTTGTGTATTTTTAAATGGGACACCCTATATATAATTCCTTTATCTTATCCTTCTTTTTAAGGGCTCTTTAAAAATGTATAATTGTCCATATTTATATAATTTTAAAAGGAATAATTTTAACATTTTTTGTAAAATTAATCATTTTTCGAATTGGAGAAGGCTACCCAGGCAGCATCGACAGTGACAAATACCCGTGTTTAAGTCTTTGTAACTTATATTTGGGACATGGGTAGAAATTGGAACCTTAAATGCCTATTTAAACAAAAAAATACTTAATGATCCTCTGTCGCAGTTACTATAATGTACCAAATTTCTCACATGGAGTAATGACATAGCGTATACCAAGTGATTTTTACCAGTGAGTAAAAATTAACAGTAGTCGCGACTTAACCGGGTGCTGTAATATAACTTTAAAGTTAGTAACATATTAGTCACCGTAATCGTTGCATATTAGTAAGTTATCCTACAAAATGGTGCCGCAAAGTTGTGCTAACCAGTTAAATTAATAGTTTTGCTACTTTGGAGTGCCCGTAACCGCTAAAAGTTACTTTATAGTTTATGCCAGTTTACGGTAAGTATTATTTATTCCAGATTGGTGCCTACATTTTAAAGTTATATAACACCGTGTTATTATTTCGTGTAGTTTGTAAGGTGGCAAACAATTGAAACATGTCTAGTTCAATGGGAAAAAAAATTATATAGGCACTTGACCACTTTTTACAGAAAGTTTAAGAAAAAGCTAAAATGTCATTCATCAGAAGAGCAGAATTTAAAACAGTTCTTTCATGTTGTTGCGAAAGCGCCCAATTTGGCGGAAGTAGAAAAACTTTATTCAAACGACACCACAACTAACCAAGAATCTCACTGCAATAGAATTTTGGAAGATTTTGGACCAGCAACTGATCACATAGATACTTTAGATTATGTGGAAGAACCCAAAGAAGCAGAAGCATTTATTATATGGCAACAATTGAAAGAGTGTGCCCTTAAGCACAGAATAACCCATTGTGCCCTTAATGATTTATTAAAAGTGTTAAACAATCATAATTAAGTCAATCAACAGAGAAATAGCGAGTAGAGTAGCTTAACTAATAATTTTATTGTTGCTTGTTGGGATTATTATTTTGAGGTTAGGGTTAGAGAAACATATGATGCATAGTTCCACTTTAGTGGTATATAGGCGCTGCTTTATCGTGGCAAGTCGGGGAAATGGTTTCACGCGTGCGCCTAAGGTTTGTCCTTAGTAACTTATGAAACTACATTGTGTAATGAGTAGTTATGTTAACTACAAATGCCACTTACTGAAAGTAACGTCGTAGTATTAAAAACTTTATAGTTGAAATCGCTTGGTTCCGAGAGTGGTTTTAAGATCGCAAATACATTAAATGAGAAAATCTAGTGTAAGAGTTACTAAGATATAGGAAAAAATACTTTTTTGTGGCAAGACTACCTTTCATGGTAACATTTCTTTAATCCGCCATATTTTTTACATGAAATAGTCGATGCCATTTTATTGACCATATTAAATTAACGGATTGGTAAACTTTACTTTTAAATTGACCTGTAATATGAGTATATTTCTGGTTAAACAGGTATTAAAATTAAAACTGACGTTATCAGAGTATCAAAACATATATTTTTTAAAATTAATATTTGATTTGGGAATATTATCTCTTAAAAAAAATGATGATTTTGCTGGGGCGTTAATGTCTCCGAAATATTTTCCATATTTTAATCGGTAAAGTCGAATGCGTTTGATAATATAATTTACCCCGGCAAAATCTTTTAACACGCAATTATAAAACTACAATATCAGGTACTGTAAAGTATCAACTGGAACTTGAGCGCTTATAAATACGACGCCATAATTGTTGAACAAAAATGTCAAATCATTGATTTTAGAAAAATAATGACTTATATGGATGTAACAATTACTATACTGCGACTACGCCGCGCCGTATAGAAACTACCACTATACTTTGTAACGTCAGATATAGTATGTTTCAAAACATCTAGGAACTGCATGGCCACCTGAAATCATTCCCCACTTTAGTGATTTCGACGTTGCAGGTTGGTATTGGGGTAGTGCCAGTCATTGGTCGCCAAACACTTTGTATTTTAGTCACTATGTTAGTCGCGATTACGTCTCTGCGACAAAAAATGTTAGTTGGGTATGCCCGCAAATAAAAAACAAGATTAACAACATTACTTTTATTATACAACTTATATTATTAGATAACTTAAACCGACAATAAAACAATTATATTATTTTATTAAATTACAAAACAATGCTCGAATTGGGCTCCGTTGTAGTCTAAACACTTTTGACACATCATCTCGATTCTTCGCAATGCATTTAATAAAATAATTGGCCTTTCCTGCATAAGCCTAAAGGTTTAATGGGTAGCTTCTCGAAGTTGATTAATATGGTGGTACTGTCTCTTATATAACTGATTTTCTATATGCCCATATAAAAAAAAATCCAGCACAGAAAGATCAGGTGATCTTGGAGACCACCTGACAGGTGCATTGGTACCAATCCATTTATCGGGAAATGTGGTTTTTAAAGATTCTCTCACTATATGAGAACTGTGACTCGTAGCGCCATCTTGCTGGTAATAAATATTATTTAAATCGGTCAAAGGAATATCCTGTAATGTTTTCATTAGTTCATCTCGCATTATATCTAGGTGTCTATTTCCGGTTAAAGTTCCTTCACAGATAAAATTTTAGTGCCAAAAATAAAGCATGACACGGTCCAAACCGACCTTGACGTTCTCATAGAAATATTACATGTTGTTTCTCTTGGGACTAGTACCTTGAATTGTTTCGGTTTGAGATGTTGGACGACATGGTATTTGCATGGTTTAAATTTATATTTTTTAGTATTAAATGTGTTATTAATTTTTTAATTCCAACTTCATCATACACTCTACTGCATGATAGAGGTCAAAACATTTATTTCTTCTTCTTCCCTGTTTTCTTTGTTGTAAAAATTAGGCCTTAGTTTTTTAAAAGATGCTAATCCCATTTAGGTAAGTTTATTCAGGAAACATAAAAAACTAGTTTGAATAAAAGTGATTAGTATTATTTCAAATAAATTGAAAGCAAATAAAAAAAAAGACGATAATAAATGATTGTATTAGAATATTTTAAACATTTTTAGACTACTGGTATATATTTTTGTGGGATAAGACCTTTTGGAATTTCCATTATGTGGTTTACGTCTTTTAGCTACCTGTTTCCGTCACTCAATGTAAGAAATATCCGAACTTTTTAAACTAGGTATAAAAATTAGTTTTAAGAGCAAATTAATATACAGGGTGTCCCACTAAAGAATGTTGACAACATACATATGCAGACAGACCTCAGATCATTTTTCAAAAATGTTTAAAGATTTCTCAAAACCTTTTAGGGATAAAAAGAGAGCAATTGCCTTTTATACTTTTTTGCAAAATTTACTAAATTTAATACTTCGACCAGTACGTTACACGTTTTGTTTGATTGTTCCAGTGACAGATCTTGAGTATCCGAAATAGTCCTCTCCCATCATTCTTGACTCATTACTTTTGTTCTTTCTCTACTCATCAGTTATAGGTACTTTTCTTCGTTTTCTTTTTTCAGCTAATCCATTCATCGCATCTTCAGTTTCATTTCTATTTTCATCCGCTTCATCATTTTCTTCACTCAGTGTCTTAATTGCAACTATCCCATGGTCATTTAAATTTGCTTATTGGCGTCTGGTAACAAATGGGGGTTACACTTCTGGATCATCATCATCATTTTCCCGAGAAGATATTTTATTTCGAAAACGTTTAGCCTGACCTTTATGTACTAAATTTTCCGACGAAGCAAGACCTGGAATATGTTATGCTGCAGTTCTTACTTCCTTAGTATTCTCTAAGATGTTTGTGTTATCTTAAGCAATGCTTTCCTTTGGCAAATTATTATATTGTAGTACTATAGGACTTTTAGAAGAAAAAACGGTAATGGCTTTAGCTATTTCGGTTTCTTTTTCGACTGTATTTACAAAACTTGGTTTAGGTGCTTTGTTAGTTACACCTGAGAGTGGAACTAAATTTTCATATATTATTTCACATTCGTAAACTACATTTTCCTTCTTTCTGTTGCATACCACATAGCTCTATCATTTTTGCTTCTTGAGCTCATCTGAGAAGAAGTAATGTTTTTTAGTTTAGTTTAATTTAAAATGGTTTAAAAAACAGAATTAAACAAAGAAAGAATCAGCATCGGAAAAATTTTGGGGATGACACCCCCACTCAAAGGTTTTTCTATGATTTTTGCGTCAAAAGTTATCCCCCTGACAAACAAACTTGACGTGGTTTTGGCTTTTGTCGAAAGTCCTTTCCCAGCCTGTAATGCTTTGCGGTACGTTTTCGATGGACACCCTGTATACATATTTATATGTCATATTATGATTACCACTTGTCAAGTAGTATTATTTTGCTATTTATTAACTAGCATTTTTTTAACAGATATTTCAAATAGTTTTAGACTATTTATACATTTTATGTTAATCGGTTATTAAATAACTTCAAACAAATATAGCTTGGGTTTTTCTGTGTTAATGTTAATCTATCAATTGGGTAATTTACATTGTGTTCGTCAAGGGTTTGTTGTTGAAACATGTGTTTGTTTTTAAGGAGAAACATCAAACACTCGAAAATATATACGCCATAAACTGTCGAGAGCCCACATATCTTGAAAACATTTCCGCAGCTTTCATTTAAGCTAACTTTTTTTAAAATTCTTAGTGCTCGCTTTTGAAATACAAATACCTTCTCTAGTGAACTATATCTGCCCAAGAAAATGGTTCCATTTTTCACAACAGACTCGAAATTAGCGAAGTACACTTACCCGCAAATGTAACGCACAACCAAAAATTATGCTCAATTTCAAATTTGATTTTCTCGTGAACCGATAAATCGATTTCGATAATTTCTTTTAAACTGTAGCTTTTTTCTTTGGTAATTGCACCGTGATAGAATTTTTTATTTAGATTTTAGTTTTAGGCCTATACAGGGTGCAACAATGAGAACAGCTTTTTTACGTTAAATTTGAGACACCCTGTAGGGAGCATTAGCAACAACAACGGACGCATGATGAAATCATACGGTAGCATAATGTTTTCTTGACATTTTATTTTTTTAATTTTACTGATATCTGTACTACCAAAGAAAATACAGAGTTTTATACCAGAACATGTTTTTCTTCAATAAATCACAATTTTACTGGATACTCACTTGGTTTAATAAACAAAGTAGTCTATGATAAATCAACAGTACCAGCAAATGTTAGTTTTTGACAATTTCCATAATATTTATGTATCGTCTTAAATTGGATAATTGAGTTCATAATTTCTGATTTATTGTTATTTCGTGACAATGGAACGTGTTAGAAGGAATATGACTCGGGATAAATGTGTTCAAGCAGTGACGTTACATAATGAAGGAGTAAGCTACAACGCCATTGGTTTGAGATTAGGATTTGCACATACAACAATTTCGCGTGTTGTCCAACGCTTCAGGGAAACTAATGACTATAACGTACGTCCACGACAACGCAGACCTCCGGTAACTACAGTTGTTCAAGATCGCTATATTAGACTTTGTGCTTTAAGAGAACGTTTTACCACATCAAGGAAGCTTTTGACACAACTTAGTGCAGTTCATAATATTCAACCAAGCATTGATACTGTGAGGAGACGCCTTTCTGATCACAATTTACATGTCAGAGTTCCAGCGACAGGCCCTAGATTAAATACAGGTCACCGCAGAGCTAGACTGCAATTTGCCAGGGAACATTTAAACTGGACTATTGAGGACTGGGAACAGGTTCTATTTACCGACGAATCTAGGTTTTGTCTATATAGCTCCGATAGACCTCTAAGAGTTATCCGCCGGCCAGATGACCGTTATGCACAGTGCAACATACGTAAAACAACTTTATTCAATGGAGGCTCTGTGATGTTTTGGGCTGGAATATCCTTTACAGCACGGACGGATATCGTACCTTTGCGTGGGGGTTCTTTAAATAGCGAAAGATATATCAATGATATTTTGTTTAAGCACGTTGTCCCTTTCGCTCCGTATATTGGGAATAATTTCTTACTAATGCACGATAATGCAAGACCTCATGTAGCGCGCATCGTCAATGCATATTTACATGAAGTAAATATTCGAACTCTAAATGGGCCACCGCGCAGTCCCGATTTAAATCCTATAGAGCACTTATAGGATATTATAGGTAGGGCACTAAGACAGCATCAACCCCCTCCTGCCAACCTGCAAGATGTCCAAGTAATGGTTACCAATATTTGGAATGGACTTGACCAAAATCAAATATCCAATTTAATATCGAGTATGCCGAGACGATGTGAGGCAGTCATTAGAAGTAGAGGTGGAAACACGCGCTACTAATGTACCATTTTTTGCTATTTATTGTTAATTATTGTTAGTGTTACATATTCTTAGTTTAATGTTGTCAAAATAATATTTTAATTAAAAAAACATGTTCTGGTATAAAAATCTGTATTTTCTTTGGTAGTACAGATATCAGTGAAATTAAAAAAACAAAATGTCAAGAAAACATTATGCTACCGTATTATTTCATCATGCGTCCGTAGTTGTTGCTAATGCTCCCTACAGGGTGTCTCAAATTTAACGTAAAAAAGCTGTTCTCATTGTTGCACCCTGTATAGGCCAAAAACTAAAATCTGAATAAAAAATTCTATCACAGTGCAAATAAAAAAGCTACAGTTTAAAAAAAAATTATCGAAATCGATTTATCGGTTCGCGAGAAAATCAGATTTGAAATACAGCATAATTTTTGGTTGTGCGTTACATTTGCGGGTAAGTGTATATTGTGTTTACTCATTTTTCGTTCATGTACCTCCCAACAACTCTAATTCCGTAGCAAATTGAATTTAGTTTTTTTTATTAATAACGTGACATGATATGACCATTTTAAAAACGCAGCCAAGTATATTCCCAAAAACTTAGTTTCACTTGCAATATCTATATTCGTCTCTCCAAAAGATATACTTGGTGGTTTCTCCATTTGTGCTAGTAATAATAAAAATAATCTATGTATAAGCCCACTCTTGGGATTGCTACACTCTCAGATTGATATTGTCTGTATCTATGAGTTAGTGTTTACTCTATATTTGTCATATTTTTTTATTTGTTTTGCAATGCTACTATAACATATAGTTCTTTTATTGTCAGAAACCCAGACTCATCAAATAGCAAATCGGTTGGGAATTTCCGAGCTTTCTTAAGAATAATATTAATTAGGTATTATTGTAAAATGACAATATACAGGGTGTCTCTAAAAGGTCCCTACAAAATCTGAGCATATATTCCTGAGGCCAGAATTCGGCGATTTAAAGCAACTTACCTTGGTCCGAAATTGCTCCGTTTCCGACATACAGGGTGGTAAAGTTAAAAAATAAAAATCGAATTTTTTAAAATTAATGAAATTTTTAACGTATTACTTTAAAACTTGGCACTCGGGGTTTTTTTGGGATGCGAAACCCGAATACGGACACCTTCACTGTGGCCATTGAAGGGCGCTTCACAATGCACTTCTTATGGTTTAGAATGGCCATAACTTTTTTATCAGTGTAGTTTTTTCCTTTTTTTGTTAAGTATCGTATTTTTTGAAGATTTTGAAACAAAAATGGCACTTTTGTGAAAATCCTCTAAAGTAAGCCGTTTTTGAGATATTTCTGTTTTTAGTGTTCGATGCCGCACCGGAATATTAAAATTATTTTGAATAAAAAATTCCGCTATTAGTAAACTTTCGGCAGGAAAAAATGTTTCACTTGGTTTAGTTACAGCAAGTTTTGCAGGAAGAATTTGAGTATGGATTTTTTTTAAATTAAATTAGGAACAATTTTATTTTAAAAGTAAATTTAATTAGCATAAACATAGTAATTGTTCAAAATGACATCCGTTAACATAAGTACAAAGATTAATACGACGTAAAAAGTTTAAATTTACTCTTTGCATCAATTCCGCATCGTTCTTTAATATGTTGACTGAATTTTGAATTCTTTCCCACAATTCCTCTTCATTATTAATCGGTCTGGAGTATACCATCGTTTTTAAAGACCCCCATAAAAAATAATCCAATGGAGTCATATCCGATGAGCGTGGCGGCCACTTTAAAGGAGCGTCATTTCCTCTACCGATTCATCTGTTTGGATACTGTCGATGCAAATAATTGCGGACATTTAAACTAAAATGTGGTGGAGCACCGTCATGCATAAACCATATATCTCGTCGAAATTGTAATGGCAAATCTTCTAATAAATATGGCAGCGTATTTTGCAAATGTTCCAAATAATCCACACTATTTAGTCGTGGCGGTAAAATGACGGGACCAATAATAAAATTGCCAATGATTCCTGACCACACATTAATTCTAAACTCATGTTGATAATGAGTTACTTTTGTGGCATGCGGGTTTTCAGTAGCATAAACATATTCGTTATCTAAGTTGGTTACACCACTTCTTGTAAAACATGCTTCGTCAGTAAATAAAATGTGCTTAGCAAAATTACATCCTGTTGTCTTGTACCTTTTGGATATGGTATGGATGAAGCTGCTGTTCTTTTAATGTTCTATGAACTACATACATCCTTGGATACTCCTAGCTCTAAACCTAAGCGTCTGGTGCTTAATTTTGGATCTTCGGCAATTCTTTCCAAAATTTGTTCCTCAACCTCAGGAGTCCTTATTGCAGGTTGCCGTCCATAATTGGCAGTTAAAGGAGTGAAGCTACCAGTTCAATGTTCAAAGACCTAATTATTCATGCGAGTCTATTGCATCTTTTGATGGTGATCTGGTTAACTCTGTCGATGGCGGTGTGCAGGTGGACGCCGTCGTCATAGATTTCAGTAAGGCTTTTGATGTGGTTCCACATGACATACTGCTAAATAAAATGGCGGAACTAAATATTGACAAAAGAGTAATATCTTGGTTACATACATTTTTAAGCAATAGAACACAACAGGTGAGAGTTGGTGACAGCATTTCTACTAGTTCTGGTGTAACATCTGGAGTGCCTCAAGGCAGTGTCATTGGCCCTCTGGCATTTATAATTTTCATTAACGATATCTATACTAACATCCATTCAACTATACGTCTTTTTGCTGATGATTGTATCATCTACAGACAAATTAGAGATGCTAAAGACTGTGAAACTTTACAGAGTGACTTAAATAAACTCCAGCACTGGGTAGATGTAAATTGCATGAAGGTAAACACTAATAAAACTCGGCAGATTTCCTTCGGTAAAAAACGTTTTCACCACAATTATACTCTCAACAATGAAAAAATCTTAACGGCCAATGTTATCAAATATCTCGGAGTATATCTTACTTCATCTTTAAATTGGTCTGAGCAGGTTAATAAGACGGTGGCTAATGCTCACAGGGTGCTCAATTTTGTGATGCGCAACTTAAAAAAGGCAAGTCGAGCCTCTAGAATTAAAGCCTATCTGACCTTGATCAGACCATCTTTGGAGTACTGCTCATCCATATGGCATCCCCATCAGCAGACTCTGAAAACCCAGTTGGAGATGGTCCAAAGAAGGGCTGTTCGCTGGGTTTATTTAAATTTCTCTCACTCCTTTAGTCCCACTGCTGCATTGAGGGAACTTGGGTGGCCATCGTTAAACCAACGCAGGGAATATTTCTTGAAGGTTCTCATGTATAAGATCTATAATAGGTTACCATCTTGGACAGAACTTTCTGATACACTCGCTAAACCTAACTACCACTCTAGAGGGGACCATGAATTTAAAATTAGAAAACCTTTCTGGCGGACTGATGTCAGTCTTTTCTCGACATTGGGATTGGGTGTTGACGTATGGAATCAATTAAAAATTTTTGACAGAACAATGCCTACTCTGCAAAATTTTAAGAGGCGTTTGAAAATTGCTTAAAAATTGTAACGCAGCGCATTGTGCTTACTTTTACTTATACTTTTGTATGTTATATATTTTCCTATTGTTATATTTTATATTTTATTGATATAATTTATATTTTATTGATATATTTTATATAGTATTGTAAATGTCTCTACAGATCATATTTTGAGTATCCTAATTATTTCTGTACTTAGCATCCACAAGTGTTTATACTGCTGTATGTGTTAACCATAAATAAATAAAAAATTAGTTCTTTAACAAAAAAGGGAAAAAAACTACACCGATAAAAAAGTTATGGCCATTCTAAACCATAAGAAGTGAATTGTGAAGCGCCTTCTAATAGCCACAGTAAAAGGGGGTCCGTATTCGGGTTTCGCATCTCAAAAAACCCCCGGGTACCAAGTTTTAAAGTAAAACGTTAAAAAATATTCATTAATTTTAAAGATTCGATTTTTATTTTTTAACTTTACCACCCTGTATCTCGGAAGCGGAGCAATTTCGGACTAAGGTAAGTTGCTTTAAATCGCCTTATTACTTTATTTTTTTGTATAAGAGTAATATTTGTACTACCCCATATAGTAATACCATATCTCAGAATTCCATTGATTTTTACTTGTTCCCTTCTGTTTTTTGGTATGACTTGAATAATTCATAGACTGTGCCTTTAATACAATAGTTTGCAAAGCAGTACTGAATGTGCCACAGTGTCGAAGGAATGCGCTAGATCTAAAGTCTGTGCGTTTTAAGAAGTCCGATATCGGATTAAATCACCAAGGGATGTTATCGCTTTTAAAACAGTAAGTCGGTTAAGTAACAATATCTTCGCACCTTCGCTATACTTGATCACACCGAACATCCCACTGGTTTACTGTATTCTATTACTGGGCGAAATCAGAGGTTTCAAAACAAAATTATCTTAGAATTACGCGTTGAGCATAAATAATAATTAAATAGATAATTAAATTATTTTGCTATTATTATAGTTAAATCTATATAATAATCGCTATTTTCCAAGAACCAATTAAAATTTGCTCAAGTGCGGGATGGTTAAATATGTTTTAAGGTTTTGTTTTAAATGCCAGTTTAATATTTTCATCAACAAAGAAAACTGATGATTATCACGGCAATATGGATGCTGAAATTTTTGAGCATTGGTTCGAGGAAAAACTTTTAAAAAGTTTAGAAAAACCTTCCTTTATTGTTTTAGACAATGCCTCTTACCATACGAGACTCGAAGAGAAATTCCCTACAAGCAGCTGGAAAAAGGAAGAAATAAAAGAGTGGTTGTCAAAGAAAAACATAAACCATGAAAATTTATATTTAAAAAGTGAACTTTTAAGCAAGTGTAAAGAGCAGTCATTTAAAAAAAAGTATGTTGTTGACGAATTAGCCCTCAAATATGGACAACAAGTTTTGAGATTGCCGCCCTACCATTGTCATTACAACGCAATTGAATTGGTATGGGGTATTAGCAAGAACTATTATGACAAACATGCCTGTAAAAATATCGGTAAGCCTAGCGTTATAAAGTTATGGGAGGAGGAGCTTAGCCAAGCGGGCAAAGAAGAATGGCGGAAATGCATTGAACACACAGAAAAAATTATTTTTGAATCTTATGAGACAGAACAGGTTATAGACGAAGTAAGACCGTTAATTATTACGAATGATGATGATGATGACGATGATGTTGATTCTGATGAGTCTGAAAGCATGGGTGAAATTTCAAATGCGGAGGAAGACTACTTTTAGTAGTACCTATCTACAAGTAGGTACGTTCTGTCGCAAGACTACAAAATCGGTCTCTTTTAGAACCAAAACATTATAAAAAAAAATTCGTAAAACTAATTTGTCTGAATACTACAGAAGCTAAAATATTATTATTTTTCTTTACCTAAACTAATTTTTTATTTACTTTAAATTATTTTATTTAGAAAATGTAATTCATCAACATCCAAAATTACCTTCAATATAATTTATTGTTTGAGAGCCACCGACATAATGCTCAAGAGGTTTTATGGCTTAGCGGACTTCTTAAAACGCACAGACTTTTTATACACTTTTCCTTGGAATTGAAATAATAGAATACAAAAAATGTGCTGAAATCAAAAAAACGTTAAAAGTTGGTCTCATTGCTGATCATATTTCGAATGTATTTAGTTCAAAATCGAGTTAAAATGGATCCTAACGAGGATATAGCTGCTTAGATAGTGGGATTCTAAATCTCGGATTCTGGAATTTCGAATTCGCCTTTGAGATTCCCAAATTCCTGAATCTGAGATTAAGAATCCCCATATAAAAGGGCATTAGCAAAAATTAGGGATTATTTAAAATATTTCGATTTTAAATTAGTTTCATTTGCAGAGAATTATCAATATAAATCTAATTTATCACAAAACAATGCACAATATGTGTACGTGTATGCAAAATAAAACACTGCTAGTCTAGGAGGAAAGTTTCTACACTTTATTTTATTATTAGATTAATAAAACTGACACGTTATAAAACCTTTGTAAAAATTGTAATTGTAGGGCAGACATTAATTTATTTTTATTACAATCTGTATCTCTATGACATTAAACAGTGTATTTATATACACGGTGTTCCAACTCTATTTAGACACGAAATATCTTAGCTCCTGTACATCAATTAAAAAACAATTTAATGCAAAAATTTCTTATTTCAAAAACTGCCTTTAATAGGCATATACCTAAATACAGGCTGTGTTAAAAGAACACTTTGTAATACGAACTTCATTCTTTTTAACGGAACACCCCGTATATTAAAATATTTTTTGAAATATCTCCATAATTCTTACAGTTTGCTGATTATGTGTGTTTATATACCACGAATAAATCAATCCAAAATGGAACAAACGAACTCAAACATAAGTTTATGGAAACGCAGACCTGGTTGGAAAACAATGGCCTTACACTTTCAATGGAAAAATCGGTGGCTTGTATTTTCTTAGGAAATAGAAACCCCCCTCAATCAAATTAGAATCGAAGATATGACCATTTCTTGCAAAAGTACTGTCAAATATCTCGGCATCCATTTAGACAGGAAGCTATTATGGAAAGATCAAGTTCACTGATAAAAAGGACCGAAAATGGTTTAAACCTATTGAGAGCATTCAGTCATCATAAATGGGGGGCTGATCCTAATACATGTTTCCTATTTTATAAAGCTTTTGTAAGATCTATATTGGATTATGGATGCCTATTTTTTGGCTCAGCATTAGAAACCCATTTAAAAAAGTTATAACAAATTAAAAACAAGCCTCTTCGCAAATGTATAGGACTTCTAAATAGCACACCCATTAATGTTCTTGAAGTTGAAGCGGTTGAACCTCCACTATCATTAAGACGAAATTTTTTAACAGATAAATTTATACTTAGACTTATTGCCAAAGAGAGCATATTAGTAAACAAGATACATAACCTAACAGTATTAGGTTATACGCAGTTACACACCCTTACTGGAGAGTTAAAAAACTTCACTTGCTAGTCTTAAGTTACTTCTGGCTAACACAAATCAAGAACAGAGGTCTTGAAAATGTCCAGTGCTACCGCCCGGGACTGATCTAGACTTACGGAATCCATAGTGGCGGTCACTAGTAATGTTGGAGCCTTCCAGGTACTTTATTAATTTTTCATTGATAGACTTCTCCATAACTTTTGATATAACCAAAAGCAATGCGACTGGACGATAGTTGTTTGGCAAGGTCTTCTTGCCTTTTTTAGGTATGGACTGGACTCGCGCAGTTTTCCAGCAACAAGGAAATATTCCCATTTTGTAAGATAAATTAAAGAGCCTACAAAATACCGGTGTCAATTCATCAACGCATGTCTTATTTACGATGACTGAAATTTTGTCAAGGCCAGAAGCTTTGGGTGTCAAGAGTCCTCAAGATTCGTTTAACCTGGCGCTGCCGGAAAACAATCTCGGGCATTTTTGATTCAACAGAAGGAATGTTCGGTGGAGTTTGTGCCTCAAAATTAACCGTTAAATGTGAAGAAAATATTTCCGCCAGTAAGTTTGCTTTTTTCTGTGCTTTGGTCGCAATGGTGCTATTAGAGCGTGTTAGAGGTGGAATGGTTGACTTTGTAAAGTTCTGACTGACGGCTTTAGCTACCAACTAACAGGATCTTGATCCGATAGAACATTCAATAAGTTTATCTTTGATCCTCTGGTTGTGTGGTTCTTTGCTTTGGTTTATCGTTTGCTGGCATTGGTTTCGAGCGTTAACAAAAATGGTACGATTTTCGGCGGTAGGATTTCGGCGCCATTATCGGTAGACATAATTTTTTGATTTTACAGCTCGTTCGCAATTTTTTGTAAACCAAACCTTGCCGTTAGAAGGGCACTTTTTTGAGGAAGGGATGAAGGCTTTCATGCCAGTAAAGATAACCTCCCATAATTCTCTAGCACATATGATTGGATCGTCAGAGGTAAAACAAAAGTTCCGCCAAGGAAGGGTGCGAAGATGGTTCTTGAGGTCACCCCACTTAGCTGATGTATAATGCTAGATCTTGCGTGGTGTAGGAGGCTGTTCGGCGCTAATTGGTAGTGTACTGTTCAGAGCCGATATAAAGTTGTTGTCAGACGTTCCTAACAGAGGCTTCACTGTGATAGTGTACAAGTCGAGGTTTGAAGTTCAGAAAAGATCCAACAAACTAGCAGAATAACCATCTCTGACTGGAGGAGTGTGCAAAACGTTCTTCGAAAACACTCTTGATGTGAATGAAACAACGTCATCGGGATCACTCACTGGGGACACGCCAGGAAAACACGAAACATTGGACAAAGAGATTAAAAAAAAAGGTATAAGAACCCACATAAGTTCTATATCTAAAATTGAATCACATTATCTTAGAGCGCAAACATTAAAATAATTTATCGATGAAGGTAATTGCATTGCATACTTACTTACGAACATATTTGTTTTTTGGATTTTTTTTTGTTACTTTAATTCACTTTTTACCCATACTTTGATAATTAATAATTAAATTTAATATTTTTTGAATAAAGCAATATTATGTAAGACAAACTTAAATTTTTGGATTTTGTATTGTATTGTATACATTTATTAAGGTTTAATGGACGTCGAAAGCAAAACAAGGCATTCAAATACATTTAATATGACAACATTGCCAACAAATGTATTATCTGAAACGTTTAAATGATTCTCGTCAAAAATTAATTTGTCCAACTTAATACGGTTTTCTTTGGGAAGTGCGATATGAAGTAAGGGTTTACAAGAGCTAGAAAGATACTTGATTATGCTATTTTATTTGTAAAATTGTAATTATTTTTTTATGTTTTTTGATAAGTTTTTCCCGTGTTTCCATAGTTTTTAGTAGTCCAGAAATATACTAGACATTTCCTTGTTGTCTGTAGTTTTTTTTGTGTCAATGTATTTATAACTGGGTAGAGCTAAATTTGGATTTTGGCAGGTGGTCACTTCAGCCCAATTTTCTTTATTAATATTATCCTATATTTCTTTATTAATTATTTTTTTTTTATAGTGTATGTAGTTTTTTCAGTATTTGACTTTGAATTTAGGCTGATGTTTAACATAATTGGATAGTGATCCGTCATACTATTCCTAGCTATGACAGAATTACTCACAATTATAATACTTAAATTAGTTCACATTTGTCAATAAAACCTAGCAACCACCATTGTTGGCTGATTTGTTTACAGAAAAGTTGAAAATTTGAAAGGTCCTGTCAGTTTTATTAAAACGCTAGCGCTGGCTGTTGTGAATTGCCAAAAATGCAAGAAATACAAGAAATCGATCCACTTAAAGACATAGAAGAAGCTGATAACAGAGCTACCTTGGATTTACTGGCACGAAAATCAAGAATTCTATATGAGATTGCTCATAATAAATTTATAAAATGGTGTGAAAACAAAGGCGTTTCTGGAAAGTATTCCAAAAACATTTTCCTGGCCTATTTTGAGGAAAAGGCAAAGGTATGAAGTCATCTTCTCCTTGGTCCCATTATTCAATGATGAAAGCTATGCTACGTGTAAGTAACGACGTAGATATCAGCAAACATTTTAAATTGATTGCCTACTTGAAGCGTCAAGGAGAGGGTTACCAGGCCAAAAAATCAAAAATTTTTACTAAAGACCAAATTGAACAGTTTCTGAAGTGCGCACCGGATGATGAGTACCTTCTGATGAAAGTAGCTACGATTGTAGGAGTATTTGGTGCATGCCGCAAGGAGGAGCTTTGTGAGTTGACTCTTGACAACGTGGAAGATATGGATACTTTATTAGTTATTAAAATATCAGATACCAAAACCAAGGTATCACGAAATTTCACTATCGTTAAAAAATTTTATTTAGATTTTTATCGAAAATATACTGATCTTCGTCCAGCAGATGTCCTACATCGGCGGCTCTTCTTAAAATATGTAAAAGGTAAATGTACCAGAAATCCGGTCGGAATTAATATGTTCGGAAAATTTCCTGCTGCTATAGCAAGATTTCTGCAACTTCCAAATTCAACACTCTATACGGGGCATTGCTAACGCTGTTCCTCTGCGAGCTTACTTGCCGATGCTGGAGCAAATTTGACGACGATTAAGCGGCATGGGGGATGGAAATCCTCAACCGTTGCGAAAGGGTACATCGTGGATTCCCTGAAAAATAAAAATTCTATTGCTCGAAAATTGCTTACAGTACAAACGACATCAGCCGATGATGCTTCAACATTAACTGGACAGGCTGCTGTTTCTGTTCAATCCTTCTCAACCGCGAAGAACAGCAGAACTAAGGAAGCAATTCATTTTTCAAATTGTACTATTAATATAAGTGTAAATAAATAAAATAGAAATGTTTTTTGACGTTTTTTTGAAAATATTGACATTTTACTTTTAACACTAGTGCCTTAAAGTAGGTATTTTAAGGCACTAGTGCCTTAAAGTAACATTTTTAAAGCTAGTAGACAGTGTTAAAAGTTCCATTTTAACACGTTTGTAGAAAAAAAAAATTATAACACTATAATATGGTACAATCACTAAACATAAGGTTAAGCATTAGTGATGCCCAGACGACACACAACATCCCTTAGATACCCAATGGATAGCCTTATATCCACTGAATGTCCACATCCATGGCATATATCCATTAGATGTACATTGAATATCTTTAACGGATATTAAATAAACAAAATATGGTTCGAAATTTTATACTTAGACTAAAAAAAACAAAACTTATAAAATATCCTGCTACTTTGTACTAAAGATAAGCACTAAAATGAAATTTAAAACCTTAATATCTTATGGATATCTTATAGATATGTATGGATATCCTATATAAATGGAATATCGGCGACATAGGAGAACATCCACTAGAGATCCATTGTATATCTATGTGTTTAGGGATGTTAAAAGTTTAAAAAATCCTTTAAAGAAAAGTATAGGAACCACAAAAATACGTAGGTATATCAAAATGTGTATACATTTTATAACTACCTATTACTTTTTATAAATAATTTGAAAATAAAAAAAATTACACATTTTGCTCAATTTTTTAAATTCAAATTTTTATTTGCATATTTTCAATAAAATAATGAATAATAATAATTTTTATAATTTTACTGTTTATAAACTGGAATATTGTACTATGAAAAATTCGCTTAATAAATTGTTTTTTATAGTTTGTATACACTTGGAGAATATTTTGCTGTTATAATTCTGATATAAATTGTGTCCACCATAATGCTCATTATATTTGGGAAAACATTTTATATTATCAATTTTTGAGAAAGTTTTAGTCTATAAAAGTTTTTGCTTGATAAAATAATTGTTTCACAGTTACTAAATTCGGGGTCAAATATTATAGACTGTCTATAATTTAAGAAAATGTGACGTCGCAAAACAAAAAATGAAGTATTAAATATGTGAGACAGCTAAATTAAAGAAAACTAGGATATATTGCTTGTAGCAAAATATCCTTATAATATGAAGTATTCTTGTAGGTTAAAGATTTTGAGAAATAAATAGTTGAGATTCGTATTTTACAATTATTTTCTTTTCTGGCATTTTCTGTTAATTTCGTAAAACCTATTCGACCCACAAAACAGTTCGTAAAGATGTTTTGCTTGTGTTTTGGTACTTACTCTTCAAATTGGCTCTCTCAGAAATTTAATATTCGTTTCTTTCATTTTGTGACACAATAACATTTTCCTAAATTCTAGACACCCTCTATATTTGAGCTCACGTTTGTTAACTGTATACCTATTTTTTTAACAAGCAATAACTTTTATTAAGAATAAAATTTTCTGAGAAATTAAAAAAAAAGACCATATTATGTAGCTAACGTTATTATTTCAATGAATACCTATTAGATATCCTTTGAAGATAGACGATATATCTAATTGATCTAACGGATGTAGGCAAGGCGTCCATTAGATTTTTTTAGGGCATCCATTAGATATCTGTATTATATATCCAATGGATATTCCCTATATCCTGGTTACAGGCGGACATTTGGATATCCATGAGTGGTCTATAGGACATCTACATACCGGGTGTTGCATCGTTGAGCGGGACATAGGAAATCCCATGTAATTTTAAATGGGGTCAATTATTGGTGTTAAGTGGCAACACTAGAAAACTAATGTCACTCTCTCTCTTAAAATATGGCGTTAGACTGAACACAGCCGTTGTATGTATTCCTATTTAAAATATAAAAATATAAGTTTTATACAGTCCACATTGAAGAAAAGAAGTTTTATTTCGAAGGCCAAAACATTGGTCATTACGAGCCGCATGAAAATTAGCAAGATATCGGGGTAATAGTGCTGGAAATCGGAAGAAAATTTGAGAAAAATTTGACGTTCCACGACGGGTTTCCGGACCTCTACGGTAAGAGAATTCATAGGTTAAAGGGTATTGTTCGGTCTGCACCAATAGGATGTCTGAGGAATCACAGTTAAAGACAAAAAAGAGCACGCTTAAAAGTAAGTTAACAAAATTTGATAAATTTTTAATAAAATATGATAGAAATAATTTAACTGATGAAACTGTAGTAGAGATAGAGTCTAGGTTAGAAGTAGTAGAACCTATTCTGGGTGAGTTTAATGATTTAGTTATACAAATATTAAATTTGGAAAATACTCATAAAGAGACAATCCTCGCTGAGGAGGAAGATTTTGAAGATAAATATTTTAAATTGATAAGTCGGGCTAGGTTATTGTGTAAACTATTTAATAATGCTGATACTGAAACAAGATTCGCGGCTGGATCGAATGCAAGCCATAACAGTGTAGTTTTTAATCAACCCCAATCGAATGTAAGGTTACCACCCATAACGTTACCGACATTTAACGGAAAATATTGTTCTTGGTTGGAATTTAAGGATGTTTTTATAAGCCTGGTTGATGAGAATGAATCATTAAGTAATATTCAAAAGTTTTACTATTTAAGATCTTCATTAGACAAGAATGTGCTAAAAGTTATTCAATCAATAGAAGTATCAGCTGCTAATTATACTGTGGCTTGGCAATTTTTAGTCGAAAGATTTGAAAACAAAGCATTAATGATTCATAATCACATTCAGGGAATCTTTGAGCACCCAAATTTGACTGGCGAGTCACATACTGGCTTGAGAAGTTTGTTCGATTCAATTACGAGTCATCTGAGATCACTAAAAAGTTTGGGCGAAGAGACCGACTCATGGGACAGACTAATTATTTATATTATAGCAAATAAATTTGATTCGGTAACGCGTCGTGATTGGGAAAATTATACTTACCAGGCTGAATTGCCAGATTTAAAAGATATGAGCAAATTTCTTAAAAATAAATGTGATATATTAGAAAAGTTGGAAATAACAAAACAAGATAGATCCACAATGCAAAGGTCTAGAAGGCCAGGTACTCACGGTCTTCCTGCAATAAACGAAAAAATAAAATATAAATGTTACTACTGTAACGATGAACATTCTATTTTTAAGTGTGAATTATTTTTGGGAATGTCAGCGGAGAAAAGGATTGAAGCGGTAAAAAGTAGGAAATTATGTTTGAATTGCTTGCGACATACGCACCCCTCATGGAAGTGTAAGCTAAATAAATGTTCCAAATGTCAAAAACCTCACAATAGTTTGATCCACTCAGACATTCTACATCATAATGCCAATCAGCAAAATTACGTTGGTGCGGATAATGCCCTACCCAAGTCGGCTGTCAGAGAGCAAACTTCTGTCACGCCACCGAGAGATTGTAGCGTAGCAACGCTCGCGAATGAAAGCGCTGTTGCCGCTAGTTGCGAATTATCCCATATTTTACTGTCTACAGTTATTGTTCAAATCAGTAATGATAATAAAGTAGTGAGATGTCGGGCACTGTTAGACAGTGGATCTCAAAGTAATTTTATATCGGAATCGTTGTGTCATAAATTAAAATTAAAGACCGAACAAATAAATCATGCAGTTAAGGGAATAGGGCAAACCTTGTCAAATATAAGCAAACAAGCAAAGGTTAAAATAGGATCGTGTGTTAATGAACATTTTAAAAGAGATATTAATTGTCTTGTGTTGAATAAAATAACAGAAAAATTACCTAGCTTTGCTTTAAATAAAAACCAATTAAATATACCAGTAAATTTGGAGCTTGCGGATCCTGAATTTAATATACCGAAAGAGATTGATCTTTTATTGGGATCGGAGATATTTTGGTCGGTAATTAATCAAGGTCAAAGATCACTTGGGCCAAACTTACCTGTACTTCAGAATACAGTATTTGGCTGGGTAGTGGCAGGAAATATGCCAATACAATCTTATGTTAATAATGAATCAATTAATTGTTTTAGTAAGTCTATACAAGACAATTTGGTTGATAATCAAATTATAAAATTTTTTGAATTAGAGGAAGTTTCTAATAAAAAAACGATTTTTTCTGAATCTGAGAAATATTGTGAAGAATATTTTGAAAATACCACGACAAAAAATGAAGAGGGCAGGTACGTGGTCAGTATTCCTTTTAAAGACTCGGTTACTAATTTGGGTAAGTCTAGAGAGAGCGCTTTGCAACGATTCTATTCATTAGAAAGGAAACTTATTAATAATCCTAGTTTAAGGCACGACTACGTGAAATTTATGAATGAATATATTATATTGAATCACATGTCTGAACATGATAATAATACCTATAATGAAGAAGGTTACTATTTACCTCACCACGCAGTGATGAAGAATACAAGTTTAACGACTAAGTGTCGTATAGTATTTGACGCTTCATGTAAAACTACGTCTGGTCTATCTTTAAATGAAGTGCAATTTATAGGCCCGACGTTACAGCAAGATATCTTTGAAATCTTGGCCAGATTTAGAATTTATAAATATGTTATGACCGGAGATATTAGTAAAATGTATCGGCAAATATTAATTAAGAATAACGATAAAAAATATCAGAAAATATTTTGGAGATCCAATCCTGATGATGAGCTTAAATGTTATAAATTAAACACCGTCACATATGGGACTGCGTCCGCGCCATATTTGGCTGTCAAATGTTTATTCGATATCGCAAAACAAAATGAAAAGAACAAAATAATCAGTAACGTAATTAAACGCGACTTTTATATGGACGACTTATTAACGGGAGCTAATTCAGAAGATGAAATGTTATATATTCAAGGAAACATTTCAAATATATTGGCTCAGTCAGGATTTGAGCTACGAAAGTGGTTGTGTAATGACAAAAATATTTTGGAGAAATTTGTCGTAAATAATAATTTGGATGTTAGTACATTAAATATTGGAGAAAACGAGGCAAATAAAACGCTTGGCATATTTTGGGAACCAGGAGGTGATTCAATAAATTATAAGATAAATTTAGATAATTTATCATTAAAAACAATTTCCAAAAGAACCATTTTATCAGTTATCTCTCAGATATTTGATCCGTTGTCTTTATTAGGTCCTATAATTATTATAGCTAAACTCTTAATACAAGAGCTTTGGAAAAATAAGTTAGAATGGGACGATGAGTTGCCAGAAGGTCTATTAAAGGTTTGGAAGGATTTTCAAAGTAATATGATTTTAATAAATTATGTAAAAATACCTAGGCATGCTGTATGTTCTCAGTATATTACTATTGAGTTACATGGTTTTAGCGACGCTTCAACTCGAGCATACGGAGCGTGTGTTTATTTGCGTTGCTCTCTAGCAGCTAGTAAATATGTTTGTAATTTGTTATGTGCAAAAAGTCGTGTAGCTCCTTTAAAACATGTCACGTTACCTTGGCTTGAACTGTGTGCCGCACAATTGTTGGCAAATTTGGTAAAAAAGGTAACAGAGTGTTTAGAAATAACATTTAACAAGTGTTATTACTGGTCCGATTCGACGATTACTCTATGTTGGATTCGCGGCGAGTCATCTACATGGAAAACTTTTGTCGCGAACAGAGTAAGTGAAATTCAATCCCTGACGAGTAAAAATGATTGGTATCACGTAATTTCGTCCCAAAATCCTGCTGACCTATTGTCACGCGGAACCTCGGCAAAATTTCTTATGGGCAGTGATTTATGGTGGCACGGTCCTCAATTTCTTTTAAATGAACAATCTTTTTGGAATGTTTTTGATTTTTCAATCCCATGTGAAATCCCTGATCAAAAAACTGTGTCTTGTATTAGTTTTGAATCGTGTAGTTTGTTAGATAACTTATCACGACAAGCTTCTTCTTTTTTAGAAATTGTACATATCTTAGCTTATGCCTGTAGATTTATTTATAACCTAAAAAAAGAGAACTCTGAAGAGAATAAAAAATTAACTGGTGCATTAGTACCAGAAGAAATTGAACGAGCACAAAAGATATTGATTAAAAATGCACAAACTATGGCGTTTCCCCACGAATATCATAATTTAAAGGCGGGAAAACCTATTCCGGTTAAAAGCAAAATATTAAGCTTAAATCCATTTTTAAAGGATGAACTTATTTGTGTAGGTGGGCGATTAAAAAATGCAAATCAATTAGATGCGAAGAAATATCCTATAATTTTGCCAAATCGCCATCCTTTAACAAGGCTTATTCTAGAATCGGAACATAAAAGGCTTTTGCATTGTGGGGCGCAAGCGTTATTGTATTCGATTAGAGAGCGATATTGGCCGATCTCTGGTCGTAATGCGTGTCGACAAGTAGTCAAAAAATGTTTAATATGCTTTAAGGCAAACCCGAAAGGTAATAATTATTTAATGGGAAATCTCCCTGAAGTGCGAGTAAATACCTTTGGTGTTTTTGAAAATGTCGGTACTGATTATGGTGGTCCATTTTATATTAAAAATAAAAAATGTCGCGGTGCAACTCTTTCTAAAGGTTATATTTGCTTATTTATATGTATGAGCACTAAAGCAGTGCACCTTGAACTTGCATCCGAGCTAACCACGGAGTGTTTTTTAGCAGCTTTTAGTAGATTCACAAGTAGACGCGGTATTCCAAAAAATGTATATTCAGACAATGGCCTAAATTATGTAGGTGCAAATAACGAACTTTGCCAAATTTATAATTTTTTGCAAGAAAATACTGATTATATCGGTAATAAACTAGCTGATAATAAGATAAGATGGCATTTTATTCCTGCCAACTCACCAACTTTCGGAGGTCTCTGGGAGGCAGGAATAAAGAGTACTAAATTTCATTTAAAGCGGGTTCTTGGAGTAAAGTCTTTGACTGTTGAGGAATTCGGCACTCTGTTGGTGCAGATCGAGGGTATTTTGAATTCTCGACCGTTATGTCCGTTAACTGAAGATTCACAGGACTGCTCCGCTCTAACTCCAGCTCACTTCCTGATTGGCCGCACTATGACAGTATTACCTCAGTATCATCTCACGGAATTGGCAGAAAACAGACTGTCAAAATGGCAACATATCCAGGCAATGATACAACACTTTTGGACCAGATGGCAGAAGGAGTACTTGGGAGAATTGCAGACCAGAACTAAATGGCGAAAAGGCTCCATGGACATTGTTAAAGTTGGGTCATTGGTTTTGGTAAAAGACGATAACGCGCCTGTATTGTTCTGGCAGTTAGGACGTGTGACTGAGCTACATAAAGGAAGTGATGGCATCGTACGAGTAGTAACGATTAAAGTGCGTTCTGTTACAATAAAAAGAGCTCTAAACAGAATCTGTGTGTTACCTGTAGACATTGACAATTAATTTTGAACGAAGTTTTGTTTATTTTAGAATTATGTTTTTTAGATATATTTTGCACCATTGCATTGTTAACAAATTACTTTTATTACTCACGAATTTGTAACTTTACTTATTGTTAAAAATTACTGTAGAAAATGATTGATCTTATATAAGCCAGTGTGATAAATATTAGAATTTTGAAAGTTCTCGCTACGTCCTTTCAAGGCGGGCGGTATGTTAAGTGGCAACACTAGAAAACTAATGTCACTCTCTCTCTTAAAATATGGCGTTAGACTGAACACAGCCGTTGTATGTATTCCTATTTAAAATATAAAAATATAAGTTTTATACAGTCCACATTGAAGAAAAGAAGTTTTATTTCGAAGGCCAAAACAATTGGCTTCCCTAATTATTTTAGAGAAAAATTCTATTTAGGTTTATTAAAGAGCACTAAAACCCACATTCAAAAGAATAACTTTAGATATTTTTGATGAGCCCGTTTACGGGTTATCGCCGATTTCTTTTTAACTATTTCTCCTTTTTATAGCCCCGTATTTGCGGGCACCAGTCAAGGTAAAAGATGACTGTCAAATAAAGTTGTCATTTTGAAATGTGTGCTTTATTGTTATAAAAACTCGTATATCGAAAATATTAGCCATGAATTACACTTCTGAAGAAAAAATATTGATGATTAAATGGTATTATCAAGGAAATAGTTATCAAAATGTGTCAGACATGTTTGCTGCTCTGTATCCGAATAGACCGATACCTGCAAAATCTACAGTCGAAAGGACTATCAAGAAATTTGAGACAAAAGGCACTGTAATAAATAACTGCAGATGTGAAGAAAGGCAGGAACAAAGAAGAGATGCAAGAATTATTAATTACCTATTAATTAGTAAAATATTGAAACATGTAAAATGTCATAATTAACCTTGTAATTGGATACTTTATTTTAGTTTTATTCAGAATAATTTGTACTCATAAATACACCTTTAATATTTTCGATGTACGAGTTTTTATAACAATAAAGCACACATTTCAAAATGACAACTTTATTTGACAGCCATCTTTTACCTTGACTGGTGCCCGCAAATACGAGGCCATAAAAAGGAGAAATAGTTAAAAAGAAATCGGCGATAACCCGTAAACGGGCTCATCAAAAATATCTAAAGTTATTCTTTTGAATGTGGGTTTTAGTGCTCTTTAATAAACCTAAATAGAATTTTTCTCTAAAATAATTAGGGAAGCCAATAATGGACCCCATTTAAAATTACATGGGATTTCCTATGTCCCGCTCGACGATGCAACACCCGGTATATCCAGTAGATATACTGGATATCCATGATAGATATCTTTTAGACATCTAATAGATATGTGTGTGTCGGCTGAGTGGGATAATTAAAGATCCTCAGTGTCTTCCGTAACAAATGATCTTCTCTCTCATTATATAGATACTCACATAAACTACGTAAAACATTAGAAACGAAAGCTGAAAATTTATAGAACTTGCTCATAAATATTGCACAAATTGTTCTTCACTATGTCTTAGACATATTTCATACATAGTTCTTATTCGCCGCCCTAATGAATTTAAAATAATAAAAGGCCGCGTTTGTAACTCTATAAATGCTGTTTCAGTGGCATTTCGTAAATCTGCAATTGTTTGGTATTGAATAGAATAAATTTTATTTTCAAGGTATCCCCACAGGAAGAAATCCAAAACCGTCAAGCCGGGTGACCTTGGTAGCCATCTTACAGGTCCATTAGTTCCAATCCAGTGGCCTGAGAAATTATTGTTTAAGTAGGCCAAGATAATTAGCCCATTGTGAGCCGGTGCTCTATCTTGTTGCAGATGAAAGTTATTGACACCCGCTTAGGGCGCGTCTTCTATTATTTCCGGCACAACGTTTTCCGGAATTTCCAAATATTTATTTGCATTAAGGCTGCCTTCAAATGTATGATAAATTACTTTGCTTCCTAGTATAAAACATGAAACATTAAATCCAAACCTGCCTTGCCGTTCGAGTGGAAATAATACATGCTGATTTTCCTGAGACCAAAACCTCATATTATGCCGATTAAATATACCAGGAGATGCTGGCCATTTAGTGTAAATCAGTGCCATAAAACATAATTAAAAAAAAAAAAATACCAGCACTGGTAAAATGAGCCTCATCGGACCATATAACGGTTCTTTCACAATTATTTTTCCTATTGATATTTTGTAAATACCAATTACAGAAGTCTATACGGCGCTGTGCCTCTCTCTTGATTTAACTTCTCCGGCCGAACCTTCATCCGTTCTGCAAGAACTAGTTTGATTTCATCCTTAGAAAAATTCTTTTATCCGGCTGTCGTCTTTCGGGATCAGTAGACAGCAATTTAAGAAATTTAATAAATCTTCATAGAGATTCTACAAAAAGGTGTATATTTACCTATTGAAATACACTTCTAATGCTTCATCTGCATTTTCATTACAATGGACATAACAAACGAGCATGTCATATTTTTCATTATTTTCAAAGTTTACATTTTCTGCCATAATTAGGACAAACTGATTTTTTACTATTAATTATGGGTGTTGCATCGTCGAGCGGGACATAGGAAATCCCATGTAATTTTAAATGGGGTCAATTATTGGCTTCCCTAATTATTTGAGAGAAAAATTCTATTAAGGTTTATTAAAGAGCACTAAAACCCACATTCAAAAGAATAACTTTAGATATTTTTGATGAGCCCGTTTACGGGTTATCGCCGATTTCTTTTTAACTATTTCTCCTTTTTATGACCCCGTATTTGCGGGCACCAGTCAAGGTAAAAGATGACTGTCAAATAAAGTTGTCACTTTGAAATGTGTGCTTTATTGTTATAAAAACTCGTACATCGAAAATATTAAAGATGTATTTATGAGTACAAATTAATCTGAATAAAACTAAAATAAAGTATCCAATTACAAGGTTAATTATGACATTTTACATGTTTCAATATTTTACTAATTAATAGGTAGGTACTATTAAATTGTTAGAACTTTAGGATTTAAGAAGATGTTCAAATATTCCTCAAAATGACAACTTTATTTGACAGTCATCTTTTACCTTGACTGGTGCCCGCAAATACGGGGCCATAAAAAGGAGAAATAGTTAAAAAGAAATCGGCGATAACCCGTAAACGGGCTCATCAAAAATATCTAAAATTATTCTTTTGAATGTGGGTTTTAGTGCTCTTTAATAAACCTAAATAGAATTTTTCTCTCAAATAATTAGGGAAGCCAATAATTGACCCCATTTAAAATTACATGGGATTTCCTATGTCCGGCTCGACGATGCAACACCCGGTATATTTTAAATCAACTAAAGGCCGAGACACAATCAAAAACTTAAGGAATAAAGAATAGGATTTAAGATTTAGGTGTTAAGGAATAGGAGTACAGGACAGAATTAAAATTTTATAACCTAAATTTAACCAATCCGGTTCCTTAAAAACGGCGCGTTTTTTAAATTCTAAACTATTGGCCTAACCCCACTTTTTTCTTTACAAATACAAACTATTTTTACAACTTTGACAAGCTCACCTATACTTTTAAAAAATATGGAAGGCTTGACAAAAAAGTTCTTAACTCTTTTGAATAGTATGTTTGCCGTTTTATTATTACCTTTAGAAACGAAAATACAATTTTGAGGTTATTTAATTGTCAAAAGTCAAACCTAACAAACATGCTGACTTCTGATTGGCTGATTTCCTATTCCTTATTTCTTAAAACCAACAAATTGGTTTTTTAAAGCTTAAATCTTATTCCTTAATTCTAAAAATTTCATTGTGCGTTGTTTACATAGGACAACATATGTTCGTTCTTAAATCTTAATTCTTATATCATAAATCTTATTTCTTATACCTTAAGTTTTTGATTGTGTCTCTGCCTAGAGCACCTAAATGCTCTGACAGAAACTAAAGAAGTTTTTAATATTACCTAAATGACTGTGTTCTTTCCTTTTTCTAAATACCCGTCATGGCCTACTAACAAAAAATGTATATTTTTTAATAAAACGTGAATTTCGTGCTTAATATTAAAAATAAAAATAAGGTGTTATATATTTTTGAAAAGCTTGTTATAAACTAAATTATAATATTAAAAAATATATAGGGTGACCCATTTAAAAAAAAGCAAGCTTTTTTCGAATACTCTCTAAATATATTTTTTTCTTTAGGATGGCCTTAATAAGGAGATACCCGACTTCATTCAAAAGGAAATGGACAAGCGTTTGGGCAATAGGTAAGTAAAAATAATTTCTTGATTAACCTGATTACCCAAAAATTTTAATTAAGCCTGTTGATTCCCCTTTTTTAAATCCACTTTTAATGACTTTTTAGCCAGTTTATAAATATATTAATTTATTGAAATGATTTTAATAATTAACAATCCTCGGTTAGGTTACTACACCGGGTAAATCAGAATGTTGTTTTTTTTTTTAAACAAATAAATGATGACAAATTGATAACACTTTCTACAGGATGTGCGTAAAGTTACGGAAATACAGAGCCCCAAAGAGGTACCCAGCGACTTACCTTTTCGGCTGAAATGTTGGAACCAACATGTATAATTTAATGAATATAAATATTTTATGTAGGTCATAATATACAGGGCTGCCCAGAAGTCCGGAATAAAATTAATATAACTTTTGGGGAAAATGCTCGGACACGTCAATTTAGTTTTATATATGCTCACATTTTTACGTTATTCGTTTGTCAAAGATATACAAAGCTTGTGATACATCATTTGAAAGCTAATATCTCGTACAGTATGCTCATATATTTTGACGCGATTCTGTCAAGCTATTTCAAAATGGCGACTGTTAAAAGTTTTAAAAAAATCCCTATTTAAATAAGCGGAAATGATAAATCATTGATGTTCCCTTTCAAGGTAAAATTAATTTAGGTATTTCCGAAGTATTATTTCACAATTTTCTAAACAAAAATGGTTTTGTCGGAAAGGCAGCAGCGTATCGAAGTCTTGATATTGTTAGGATGTGGAGATAAAATAAGAACTCAAAGTAAAGTGTGCAGTTTATTTAATGCTAAATATCCGGAAAATCAAATTTCACAGGGCACTGTTAGTAAAATATTCCACAAATTTGATGAACATGGCACAGTAAAGGACTTGCCTAGGAATGGACGACCACGTATTTTAGGCGACGATGAAAAATTGGATGTTGCATTATCTCTGCAGGATAATCCGCATGTTTCAACAGTTTCATTGGCTCAAAATCATGATACATCTATAGGTACTATTGGAAGATTTTTGAAAGCAGAAAAATACCACCCTTATAAAGTATGTCTTGTCCAAGAGCTTTTAGAAGAAGACTATGATAGGCGTTTGCAATTTTGCGAAGAAATGAGAGAGGGTGTGACAAGAATAATAGGTTTCCACAGAACATATTATTTTCGGAAGAAGCTACTTTCTATTTAAACGGGGTGGCTAACAGACATAATTATCGTTTCTGAGGTCAAGAAAATCCACGATTGATATTTGAAGAGCATGCTCAGCGGCCCCAGAAAGTGAATGTATGGGCAGGTATCATTAATAACCGAATTTTAGGGCCGTTCTTTGTGGAAGGAAACCTCATAGCTGAACGGTACCTGGATTTCTTAACCTTCGAGTTGAGGCCTGCTCTAGCTGTATTTTTTCCCAACGAAGTAGATCCAGATATACCTAATGAAACAGTTTGGTTTCAGCAAGATGGTGCTCCCCCTGCATTTTGGTGTCAATGTGAGAAGATATTTAGATAATAGGTCGCTGGATTGGACGAAGTGGTACAATTTAATGGTCACCGAGGTCCCCAGACTTAACGCCTCTAGACTATTTTCTTTGGGGATATTCAAAAGAAAAAGTTTACCAAAATAGGGCAAATAATATTGAAGGTTTGAAAAACAAAATTAGATTGGAGACACATAACATACCGGCTGAAGCCATTCGAAATTCCGTCGACGGATTTTACAATCGTCTGGGAGCATGCCAAGTAGAGGGTGGAGGACATTTCCAGCATTTGCCACGTTAAATCACAAGCTGTATGTTTCCATTTAAAAAAAAGATCGATGTCGTCATGTCTTTGACAAATGTCTATAAAGAAACAAACAAGTAACGTCAAAATGTGATCATATATAAAGCTAAATTGACGTGTCCAAGCATTTTCCCCAAAAGTTACAGGTTAAGGCTATATTAATTTTATTCCGGACTTCTGGGCAGCCCTGTATAATATGTATATAATAAAACCATACTACAGTAGATATATTACATCGTCAGGAACGGATTTGCCACCACTCGTTACTCGTTGGTACAAGATTTTGAAATCTGTCATTTTGCAGAGCTAAAAACTAATTTTTTAAATACTCTGGTCATTCCTCTGTTCTGCTGCTGCATCGCGACGTGTGATTTCCTGCCCTTCTAAATGTCTCGAGATGTAACTTGCGTCATATGCTTTTCCACCAAGAGGAGAATGATACTGTGTTTTGGTATGACGCAAATAAGGGCGGAACTACCGGTATTCCGCGTAATACAGGCCCGGGATGCATACACGTAACTAGGGTAGCGTATTGCACGCCGAAGACCTGCGAGAGCTTCCGATCTTTGCTACTTAAACAGCGCGCGTGAACGCATGTATGCGGACCAGGAGCTACGTAAACAGCGTCTCAGAACGCATTACTTCTTGCGACTTTGCGACTATTATTGTTTAAGTTGTGTTTTGATTTTTGATTAACCGTGACAATGCATGACTTGCCGCCAGAATATATTTATTGTAAAAATCCTCCTAGGAACGAGGTTTGTTGAGGGAACTGAGATTGAGCTGAGTTATTTTGTACAATCTTATTACCGTTTCTTACCCTGTCATATTCTTATACTAAATTCAAATAACTCTGACCTCTGACGCCTGATGTAAACAAAAGCTCCTATGTTGAGAGATTCGCCAGAGCGGATCACTCAGGCACGACCTTTATTTATTTTGTTTCTGACCGGTATGTTATTAGCTTATAACGTCTTAGTTACGCGGGAATTATAAGGGTCATAACTCCTTAGGGATATTAAGAAAAATTTGACATAAAATCAAACGATTGACATCTAATGTCAATTTGATTGTCATCTATTAAAACATTTATTCCACTTTAAAAATGAACAAAATGTTACTAAAATCGGTCAGAAATAAAGTTATCTATGTATCACTGGAATTATATGGGTCTCAATTAACTCGGGCAATTGCTGTCCCTCGGGCCAAAGGCCCTCGGGACGTAAACTTTGCCCTCGGTAATTAAGACCATTATAATTCCCTAATTACATAAATAACTATTATTTCTGACCGGTATATTATTAGCTTATAACGTCTCAGTTACGCGGGAATTATAAGGGTCATAACTCCCTTGGGATATTAAGAAAAATTTGACATAAAATCAAACGATTGACATCTAATGTCAATTTGATTGTCATCTATTGAAACATTTATTCCACTTTAAAAATGAACAAAATGTTACTAAAATCGGTCAGAAATAAAGTTATCTATGTATCACTGGAATTATAAGGGTCTCAATTACCTCGGGCAATTGCTGTCCCTCGGGCCAAAGGCCCTCGGGACGTAAACTTTGCCCTCGGTAATTATGACTATTATAATTCCCTAGATACATAAATAACTATTACTTTTACAATTAATTATCGTTTACGTCAAAATATTTCGGAGAAAAATGTATTGGCTTTAATGACTGGATTAAAATGGTTCAAACCATCGACAAAATTATTTGCAACTTTTTTTCTTATTTTGATCCAATGAATATCCCTTTATATTTGTGATGTATGTTTAGTAAACAAAACACCCTATGCAGGGCCCCAACTGTTTCATAGGGACAGTAGGTAGGTATTGCTATGTCGGTAGCAGTTAAAGTTACAAGGGCGGTTAAATTAGAAAAAAGTTGCGATTTCTGAAGCTTACCTACCTATTAAAACTATATTTTCGTTGTTGCCGAATTTCTGTTAGTTTCGGAAATACAGGGTGATTTATAAAAACCAACGATTATAATTTTATTAAATATTTTCGAATCTATTGATTTTAAAGACAGTTTAAATTTAAAAATTTTAAATTTGTTTTCGCTCTATAATATAGTATTCTCAGATTTTGCGTATGACGTTTCGTTTTCGAAATATCATACACAAATGTCGAGTTTGCGGATATGCATTACCTGTACGGGCTTGCTCACGGCAATGCATTCGAAGCCAGACGATTTTACCAAGAGCGTTATCCAAATAGAATATTTCCGGATGCACAAACGATTTCAGGAACTCAGAAAGTTATGTGAAACGGGATCTTTTGAAACAAAAAACTACTTAAAAGGGGCACACCAAACTACACGAACACCGGAAACCGAAGAAGCTGTTTTAAATTTAGTGGAACAAAACCCTAATATAAGTACCAGAAAAATTGGGAATATTTTAAATATTACTCATATCCTAGTCTGAAGAATTCTTCAAAGTTATTTGTTATATCCGTACCATATTCAACTGGTCGAGGCCCTACTTCCTAGGGATTTTCCATTACGCATCAATTTCTGCCAATGGTTTATTCAAATGGTTACCGAAAATCCCTAATTTGATGCCAGAATTTTGTTCACGGACGAAGCTAATTTTTCCAGGAACGCCATACAAAATTTTCATAACAATCACTTCTGGGCAGAAGAAAACCCACATGTCATTACGGAATCCCACCACCAAGAGCAATTTTCTGTTTATGTTTGGGCTGGAATTATTGGTGATTATTTAATTGGGCCCTATTTTTTACCAGCCAGATTGAACGGAATCAATTATCGCCAATTTCTTGAACACACTTTATCAAATTTGCTAGACGACGTCCCTATTTTAACCCGACATCGTATGTGGTTTATGCACGATGGTGCACCTGCCCATTTCAGTCTCTTAGCACGAGAGTTTTTAAATCAACATTTTGCGTATGACGTTTCGTTTTCGAAATATCATCATCAGCTTAATTTTTTTAAATACGGACCTGGATTTTTTCTTTGCGTTTTTGACGTCTTTGGGTAGTCAACAACCGATACTGTTTTTAATTTTTTAATAAAACATAAAAAAAAACAGGTTCGTATTTAAAATAATACCTAACCAAAAACAATAATTTATCAGGTGATCTCGCTTAAGCACCTAAATATTAAAAAGAAAGCTTAGCCCTAAATAATTAGATTTGAGTGGTTTTTAGTACAGTGGAGTAGTCGAAATAATAGAAATAAAGTAAATGAAAGGTTTTTACTAGTGGCAAATAGTTTATTAATTTACTGTGTTAATGCTTGCTGTTTAAAAGTCTTGCATTGAAAATTCTTTATGTTAATCTGCTTTTCAAGGAAAGGGTCAGGTTAGTTAAAGCCTAAAATAAAAAAAAATCGAAATACCAAGGAATAATAAAAATATTTAAATATACTTGCCTTATTTACTTTCATTAAGATCATCATTAAAAACTAACTACATACAATATGTATTGTTATTGTAATATGTACGACCAATCATACAATGCACGCATAATGCGATGTAGAACGCTATTTACGAAGCGGTGGTTGCAAAGTGCCTTCAAGTGCGCTGTTTACGAATGATCTTCGGGCATATTATGGATAGCGATACGATACGCTGGTTACGATTATGCGCCCGGGATTCCAAAGGGCTTCTAATTAAATTGGTAATGCTTAATCACAGAATCACAGCTTAAAATAAAATAGAAACTATTAAAATATCTGAAAATAATCAATTTGTAATTATAAATTTAACAGATTTAAATTTTAATATATGTGTCACCTATAAGCCACCATCATCTAACACTAAAAACTTTATAAATAATTTTGAGTCAATATTGTATAAATATATATATTAGAAAAAAATAATACAAATATTTATTATTTAATAATGCTAAATAGTAATGGTTTCAAAATATTAAGTGACTTAAATTTACCAACTAGAATAATTTTGACTAAATCAAATTCAATTATTGACCATTTTATTAGTAATTATAAGCTGTCTGTGGATATTAACTTTGAGGATCGTATATTATCGGACCGTAAACTAATATTTATGAACATTGCTAACTTTTCTTTAAAACAAAAGGTTATAAAATAGATTTATGAAGTTAAGTTTACAAATTTTACAAACGCCAATAAAACACTAAACGATAGATTAAAATTATTGCATGAATCAGATATAACATTTGAATCTGAATGAAATAATATTATAAAGGAGAAGATTGATAAAAATTCAATTATAAAAAAGTACAAATACTGTTTTAATTTAAGTGAAGGTTGGTTTGCAAAAGGACTTGCAGATCTTATTTCAGAACGAAATAAAATATATAAATTATTTAAAAAGTATCCACTAAATAATTATTTAAAGAATGCATTATTTAAATTATAAATTAAAGTAAGAAATTTAGTAAAATTTAATAAAAAGAAATTTTATGAAATTAGACTTAAGAATGTAGAGGGAAACCCTAAAAAAACTTGGAATGTTTTAAAAGAAATGAATAAATTAAAAAAGAAGTAATTCAATCAGTACAATCAATTTGATAATAATGGAAAAAAATATCAGTTGCAGCAAAACAAGTAAATCAGACAATTTAATGACCATTTTACTAGAATAGCTGAAAATATTTAAAAAAATTACCTATAGTAAGGAAAATAATTTAGCAAATATGTACATAAAGAAAACTAATAAGACACAAGTTTTGGAAATTAGAGATTCATTAAAATCAAATTCAGCACTTGGTTTAGACGGTTAAAACCAAAACATTTAAAAATAATTAAGAATACTGTTAGTCCTTATGTAGTTTTACTAATTAATAAATGCATCGACTCTGGAATATTTCCTATAGAATTAAAAATTGCTAAAATTACCCCAGAATATAATATAAATCTGATGATAAAAGTGATTTAAATAATTACAGATCTATTTTTGTTTTACCAATATTATCAAAAGTTTTTGAAAAAATCTTACATGGACGGCTTATATGTTTTATTAAATAACATTAATTTTATTAGCGAGAACCCACATGGGTTTCAAAAGAAACAAAATACGGAAATAGCAGTTATAGAATTATTAGAATTTATTTATAGCGAACTGGATAAGAAAAAAATTATTAGTTGTTTATTTTTAGACTTTCGTAAAGCCTTTAATGTAGTGAGCCATAATATTCTTCTTGAGAAACTGAATAATATAGCTTTAAAAGAAAATTGTTTTATATTATTTCAAAATTATTTAGAACAGAGATATCAAATTACGCAAATTAACGGAATTCAAAGTAATAGAAAAAATGTAATAAAATATGAGGTTCATCAAGGTCAGTCTTGGGACCACTCCTATTTTTAATTTATATAAATGACTTTATTCATTTAAATTTAGTTGGTAAAATTTTATTATATGCTGATGATATTGGTATTTTTTATAGTGGATATGAAATTAACAATATTGAATATATGAAAAATGATATTAAAATAATTGAAAAATGATGTAATAATAATGATTTTTTTTAAATGCCAATAAATGTTTCTATTATAAATAGGAAGAATTGAAAATAATAATTTACCAGATATTAAAATAAATAACTCAAAAATTAAAATAGTTAAAAATTTTAAGTATTTAGGATTAATTTTTGATAGTGATTTAAATTTTAGGAACACATTAATCAAATCATAAGTAAATTAAATAGGTTCTGTAGCATGTTTAGAATAATTTCCTATTCTTTAATACACATACAAAAAAATTACTGTATTATTGTTATATACATAGCAATTTAACTTATTTAGCATCTATATGGGGAGAAACTAAAAAATATAATTTAGAGAAATTGTAAAGATCTCAAAATAAAATTATTAAAGTATTAAATAATTATAGAAATACTGAACTCATTTATAATAAAACAAAATACTGTAATATTAACGAAATAATTTTACACCAAAAAATATATATAATATACAAAATTGTAAACAAATTTCTTTTGACAAACATTAGCTTTATTAAAACAACAGATATACACAATTATAATAATCGTTCTAAAAATCATTTTTTTTTTAATTCTACGAGCAGAACAAAGAGTAAAAGTACTATAACTCATAATGGATTAATTGAATACAACAAAATCCCTTAAAGTTTAAAGGCAATAAAAAAATAAAATAACATTTAACAAACATCTAAAAGCATATAATAATATATTGAAAAAAAAATAATAATAATAATAATGAAGGAAAATGAAAATAAATGGGCCATTAAATTGTTTAGAGAATTTTAGTGGATTATTCAGTATATCCGTACCATATTTAAAGATTACAGGCATTACTTCCCAGGGATTTTTCAAGGCGTGTGACCTTCTGTCAGTGGTATCTTCATAATATTGCACAATATACCATAAAATGAAAAAAAAATTGTACCGGCACCGGCAATAATATAGAACATATAGAAACATAAAAAATATACAGAAACAATTTAAACAAAATAATACATGATCAAAAGTACGACTACTACAAAACAAAATTAGAAACTGATCAGAATGACTTTAGAAAAATATATAAAATAATTGGTGAGGCTGTAGATAAGAAAGGAAAATTTCGAAATAACAGATAATAATACCAGACATTTTACCAACAAAAAAGATATGGTGGACTATTGTAATGATTTCTTTACAAATATTGGTATTAAAATGTCGGAAAAAATTCAGTCCCCAAAAACAATGTTCAAAATAAAACACAATTCTCTAACGTCTATGTTTCTAAGACCAGTAACCAATCATCAAACAAATTCACAACTTAAAAAATAATTGTTTACCGGGTTTGGACGGCATTGACTCCAAGTTAATAAAAAATTTCCATATCCACTTTAAATGTGGCGTGGTGCCCTCTTGCATTAAAACATCCGTGGTGACTCCAACTCACAAAGTCAATGAGAAAAACAAAGCAACAAATTTCCGTCCTATAAGCGTAATCAATAAATTCGCCAGGCAAGAAATGCCTGGCTGTCTTCTTGGAACTTGCGAAGGCTTTTGATTTCGTGCCCCACAACTTACTACCGGCAGTCTTATCAACATATGGAGTAAGGGGCACGGTACTTGAGGTATTCAGGAGCTACCTTGAGGAAATAAACAAATTGTTAAAATACAAGATGTTTACAGTGAACCCACAACTGTGAAGATAGGTATTCCACAGGGAACCATCACTGGGCCCCTTCTATTTATTATACAGTGTGGCCCAAATTGGGCCTACATGTATGGGGATCTTGGAAACTATATAAGATAGAGAAACGGTTAAATGGGGAAAGTTTTTGACAATTATATTTCTAACTGAAAACCGTTTAGTACGCGGCCCTATCTTTTTTGGTTTTTGATATATGTTGAAAAAACCAAAAAGATGTATTTTAGAAAATATGCTGTAGATTTCTTATTATTCACTATTTTGGCAATCTGTAAAAACATTTTTAAACCATACCCCATACATGTAGGCCCAATTTGGGCCACACTGTGTACCTATATAAACTCTTTGACAGAAATTAATATTAAACATGGTTCATTGCTCTCATATCGACCGTTTGGTTCCAAATGTGGCTAACCACCAAAATTACGATTTTGAGCTATCTACGCAGTCTAACTAAGAATAAATGTTTTTATAAGTTCCGAAAGTAGCCATTTCGCTATTTTTAAATTTGGCGCCGATATTAATCATTCTTTTTGTGTCTATATGCATAACAAATATTTTTTTTAGTTCCAAATATGTTCAAGATCACATAGCTAGTTTTGGAATTGAATAAAAATAATTTTCTTAA
Source organism: Polydrusus tereticollis (assembly GCA_963920685.1). Lineage (NCBI taxonomy): Eukaryota > Metazoa > Arthropoda > Insecta > Coleoptera > Curculionidae > Polydrusus > Polydrusus tereticollis. The sequence goes on from OY987330.1 coordinate 120,909,575, forward strand.
TTCTATATGTGTCCACGATCACTTAGCCAGTTGTGGAACTAAAAGTTTTTCATGTTATTTTTTCGCGTTTTGCAGATAACTACTTGTACAGACAAGTCGATTTAAGTCAGTTTTTGTTGGGTTGTCTTGGATAGAAACTGGAAAGGCAGTTAGTAGTAGTTTGAACAGCAAAGTGTGTGTTTGCCATTACTGTTTAAAAGTGAGAGTAGTACATACCTACAATAAATTAAAGTAATTTTTTCCAACATGACCTCCAGGGGCAAAAAAATATTAAGTATGGTGCCTAGCTCCTCAAATCAAACGCCTTTAGAAAGTAGAATAATCATAAATAATAATCCGCAGGAGATTGAAGGTAGGTTGGTTTGAATTTTATATTATTATGATATTTTATTTAGTGTGTATTTGTTGTTACTTTTTACAGTTTGACTAGGGTTCAGCAGCAAATTAACAGATTTTATGCTAGCTTCATTACAGAATTTTGGGTTACGTTTTAAGGAATATATTTTAGAGCTTAAGAGTATCAAAGCTAACAAAATATCTTAACAAATACCAAAGCATCAACAAAAAATGTGACCCTTTAAACTGCTTGTACTAGCTCTTTTTTCTCAATGCCTCTTTATAATGTTATAATTTGACCTGTTTTGTCTTAGATCCACCCATTCAGGAACCATTTGATTCAGACGACTCTGTTAAAGATGCTGACTACATTCCTGATCCAAGCAGTCCAGGTTAGTTAATGAAAACAACAATACTTTCTCAATTACCAAGTTTACACGAGCACCTTAGTGCGCATTAACTAAAAGTGAATTTAGAAAATAAACCTTTTTAACGATATAAAACGCATGTGTAAAAACGGTTAAGCCGTTTAAATGATTTTAATTCACTATTTAGAAGTGTTTACACATGCGTTTTATCTCGTTAAATCAGTTTAATTGCTTTATTCGATTTGCGTTAATGCGCTTTTAGGTGCTCGTGTAAACTTGGTAAATAAAGGTGTCCTAATTATTGTTGTTTAGAAAGTAGCGAATCACACAACCAGTTAGACGTCGACACTAACATAATGCCAGAAGAAAAGAACACAAAAGGACTCTTCGTTCCTGGCAGGTCCTTAGGTGAACCATGCAATAATTCTTGTAGGTAAGAATAGAATTATCTTTTTGTAAATTTTGTCTTCATTTTCAGGATCAAGATGGCAATGTAGTTAACTGGCACCAAATAAAGTGGATAAGGTTTGAGAAGGCAGCCCCCTTTGTAATGAAAATCAAAACCGACTTTGATGAGGATTTTCGCAGTATTATGATTCTTCCACGCAGAGGACGGCGAATTACAGTTCGTGCCATGGAGGTATGTCTCAAACCTTTACATGAAGAAAAGAAAAAAATTTCTGCACTGAAGCTCAAACATTTAAAAGAGATTTGCAATTCTGGTAGCGTACCAGACGACTGTCGACTTTTTTTTACAAATTTGCTAAGCGACGAAAGTATTGAAGATGAAACTGTGGTGCCAGACATTAATGACCCTGACGAAGAAGACTTTTTTAACAATAATCATTAATGAACTAATGATTTGGCTTTGTTCTTAGTTTAGGATTTTTTTTAGGATGGCGGTTCTTTTATGTTACCACCATTTTGAGAAAATATATTAATTTCAAAAGTAGCTATCTGCGTTTTTTTATTTAATTTTTTCCTTACAAGTCACTGTCTTAGATTTTTAACACCAAATTAGTATAAAAAACAATTAAGAACTGTATAAGTTAAAGTATGTGTAATACCTCACAGGGCAATTTGTAGACCTCGATTTGATAGAGTGTATCAAACTTTCTTTTGTGTTTCCTGTAAAATCAACATTTTGTAGATAGCCACATATGGAAACAGACGGTCGATATGATGATATGGTGATAGTTTTTAGGGGAATGACTGGGGAAGTTAGAGACTCCATGAGAAATGGTATGTACAAAATTAAGAACTGGCTTGATTCATTCGGATTGTCTCTGAATGTCACACTAATTACATATCCTTTTTCTTAACAGCAGCTGTTAATCGCCTCAACTTTTCTGGTATTGTAATAGAGGGTTTCGACTCTGAAATAAGTGAGGTGAATAGTACTAAATACCTTGATATTACAATTGACAGGCATCTAAAATGGAGGGAACATGTCTCGACACTAAATGGCAACATTAGAAAGCTAATTCGAAAGTTCTATATACTTAAAGAGATTTTAATTACTTCTTTTATTCGTTTATAGGGCACTTGTGGAATCTCTGCTAAAATATGGAATAATTGCATAGGGTGGGTTGTATGATAATTCAATAAAACAATTAAACATAATTCAAAAATATATTTTGAAAATAAATTTAAAAAAATATAGACGATATCCAACACAAATGCTTTTTAATAATGAAATATTCTCAGTTAGATCTCTGTATATATTATGTACACCTGTATATACAGGGTGTTTCAGAATAAGATACTGATCCTTAACGGTGTGAATTCTTAGGTGATTTTAAGAAGAAAAGTTCAAATTAACATATATCCTTAACCTATCAACTTTCGAACTACAGGGCGTTAAAGTTTTAAGAAAAAAATCGTTTTTCTATCATAACTTTAACAACTTTCTAGCTATTTTTATGAATTTTTCACACATGCCCTCTAAGCATCAATAGCCATTTTTTGGTGTAGAAATATTTTAAAATTTTTTAACCAGTGACGTCCTGAAAGGGTTTGGACTAGACATTTTGGAAAAATATTATGTACGCCACTGCTTTTTCTCAAGATAAAAATTATTTTTAAAATACTCATTCATTTTAGGCCAAATTTAATATCCTGCCTTTTTATCGTCCGACAAACAGTTTCCGACAAAAAAAATAAAAAGCAATAAATGCGCATTCGCTATGTGCCTATGGTTTCTGACAAGTAGGCTATGAACTTTGTTAAGGAAACAATAACAATAACGAAATATTTAATGCCAATAGTTTTCACAGCTATTTATTCATGTACACGGCTTTCCACTTAACTTGAATTTTAAAAACGTAATACTTTTTAAACGTATAAGTATCATGGTAAATTTTACAAATGTCGAGTTTGCGGATATGCATTACCTGTACGGGCTTGCTGACGGCAATGCATTCGAAGCCAGACGATTTTACCAAGAGCGTTATCCAAATAGAATATCTCCAGATGCACAAACGATTTCAGGAACTCAGAAAGTTATGTGAAACGGGATCTTTTGAAACAAAAAACTACATAAAAGGGGCACACCAAACTACACGAACACCGGAAACCGAAGAAGCTGTTTTAAATTTAGTGGAACAAAACCCTAATATAAGTACCAGAAAAATTGGGAATATTTTAAATATTACTCATATCCTAGTCTGGAGAATTCTTCAAAGTTATTTGTTATATCCGTACCATATTCAACGGGTCGAGGCCCTACTTCCTAGGGATTTTCCATTACGCATCAATTTCTGCCAATGGTTTATTCAAATGGTTACCGAAAATCCCCAATTTGATGCCAGAATTTTGTTCACGGACGAAGCTAATTTTTCCAGGAACGCCATACAAAATTTTCATAACAATCACTTCTGGGCAGAAGAAAACCCACATGTCATTACGGAATCCCACCACCAAGAGCAATTTTCTGTTTATGTTTGGGCTGGAATTATTGGTGATTATTTAATTGGGCCTTATTTTTTACCAGCCAGATTGAACGGAATCGATTATCGCCAATGTCTTGAACACACTTTACCAAATTTGCTAGACGATGTCCCTATTTTAACCCGACATCGTATGTGGTTTATGCACGATGGTGCACCTGCCCATTTCAGTCTCTTAGCACGAGAGTTTTTAAATCAACATTATAGTAATCGATGGATAGGGCGCAGAGGAACACAATCGTGGCCACCTAGATCCTCTGATCTAAACAGTCTAGATTTTTCCTGTTGGGATATCTGAAAACGTTGGTTTACAGCATCCCAATAAATACTGAAGAGGAGTTGAGAAACCGCATAATAGTTTGTTTCGACACTATCAGGAATACTCCAGGAATTTTTCAAAGGGTACGAGACTCAATGAGGAGAAGAGCTGAAGCATGCATTCTTGCAGGTGGTGGCCACTTTCAACAGCTAATCTAAATTATTTTCGTTTTTGTTCACCCGTTATTTAATGTTAGCTGTTCTAATTTAATGTTAAAAAATAAACCATAGGCACATAGCGAATGCGCATTTAATGCTTTTTATTTTTTTGTCGGAAACTGATTGTCGGAAACTGTTTGTCGGACGGTAAAAAGGCAAGATATTAAATTTGGCCTAAAATGAATGAATATTTTAAAAATAATTTTTATCTTGAGAAAAAGCAGTGGCGTACATAATATTTTTCCAAAATGTCTAGTCCAAACCCTTTCAGGACGCCACTGGTTAAAAAAATTTAAAATTTTTCTACACCAAAAAATGGCTATTGATGCTTACAGGGCATGTGTGAAAAATTCATAAAAATAGCTAGAAAGTTGTTAAAGTTATGATATAAAAACGATTTTTTTCTTAAAACTTTAACGCCCTGTAGTTCGAAAGTTGATAGGTTAAGGATATATGTTAATTTGAACTTTTTTTCTTAAAATCACCACAGGATTCACACCGTTAAGGATCAGCATCTTATTCTGAAACACCCTGTACATATAGGTACTTACAGAGATTTGACTTACTTCTTATTTGCGTTTATAGGGCACTTGTGGAATCTCTGCTGAAATATGAAATAATTACATGGGGTAAGTTGTATGATAATTCCTTGAAACAAGTGAACATAATTCAAAAATATATTTTGAAAATCAATTTAAAAAAATATAGACGATATTCAACACAAATGCGTTTTAATGAAATATTCTCAGTTAGATCTCTGTATACAGGGTGGTTGGTATGTATGGAAACGGTAGGTTATTTCTTAAAGTATAACAGTTAGCAAAAAATATTTTAGATAAAAGTTTTAGGGTTTTTTAAGGAGTATTAGAACTTTAAAAAAATAAGTATACAGGATGAGTGAGAAAACCGTAGGGAAGCAAAGTTACATTTTTTTAAATGGAACACCCTATATCTTCGAATATTTTTGGATTTAACATAAAATTGGCATTATTTTTTAATAAGTACATTATAAGTCTAAACCTAATAGTTTCCGAGATATCAACTTTTGAAAAATTACATTTTTCAACTTTGACAGCTTCTAGCTTTCTAACGGTATGCTTTAGAGTAAAACGGCTTACATGCCCCTATCTTACTTTTTTATGATCTTTCCAAAACATCAACTTCCGGTTTAACCGGAAGTACTGTATTTGTTTTACTTTAAGAAATAATCGACCGTTTCCATACATACCAACGATCCTGTATATGAAACACCTGTATATATGTACATAAGAAGGAACACTTAAGAAATTATGTAAATCACAACTACGAAACCAGAAGTTGTGTCAGTGGAGAATTAAAAATTTCTTCCAGTAACAATGGTATTAACCTAAGATTTCCTAACTACTTCGCTTCTAAAATATATAATATCCTTCCTGTAGAAGTAAGATCCATAACTAGTTATAAAAGGTTTGCTAAGGTATGTAGGGCCTTTATTTCTGGCAATTTGCCCCGATTTATTCTTCTATTCTAGAATTGTGTCGTTTACTTTCTGTTGTTCTTTCTATGATATTAGGACTCTAAGTGCAGTGATTATAAAAGAGGCTGCTTACTCTTATAGGTACATTACACTACCATGTATTGTCTTTATTTCTTGTTTTTTTCATTCCCTATGAATACATTGTATGTAGCACATAAAGCTGTTAAATCAGCTAGGTGCTAAAAAAATACAAACAAAGAATAAACAAATCATTCTAATTTGTAATTAGTTATAAGGCATTATGATATGTTACTTAGATTTCAATATAATATATTGTTTGGCTTATATTTCATTTGTTGATTTTCAACAAAAATTAACCAGTTTATGTAGTTGTTTTATAAATAAATAAAAAAAAAATAAAATAAAAAAATCCGCAATTTTAAATGCACATTTTGTTCACGTACGAAGCTTATTTTTTAAGAAATTCCATTCAGAATTCCCAGAACAATCATTTGTGGGCGGAAGAAAATCCCTATGCCGTAACCGAAACCCAATTCCAATACTAGTTTTCGGTTAACGTATGGGCAGGAATTATTATTGGTAACCATTTTATTAGCCGATTCTTCTTGCCGAGACGACTTAACGGACAATCTTACCTCAATTTCCTTAGATAACAACTGTCTTTGCTGTTTGGGGATGTTCCGATAGCAATAAGAGACCTTATGTGGTACATGCACAAGATGCACCAGCACATTACAGTGTAGTGGCTTACAATTATTTACGAACCACCAAGGTCCTCCGACCTCAGCAGCTTAGATTTCTTTTTGTGGGGCCATCTTAAGACGCTAGTGTATACAAGTTCCATTACCACTGTGGAGGAATTAATAGAACGAATAGTTGCAGCATGTGATAGAATAGGAAATACTCCGGAGACTTTTCAACGAGTGCGCAACTCCAGGAGTTACGTCATACTTCAACCACCAAAGATGTCTAGACAACAATATTCTGCAAGCGCAGCATTTATTCCTCTTTTATTCTTTGTAATAAAGTTTGATAGTCAGTTATAGTTCAGCCCGTCACAATAGCAGTAAACCATTAATTTTATATTACAACATTTTCGATAATGAGGTAAAAATGTAATAAACCTCGAAACTAGTCGTCTTTTTAAGAATAGAATAGAATAGAATTATACCGGAGGATTTGGAGGATTTATATGCGATATAAAACTGCATTTTTCGACGGGTGATTCAACTTTATAGAACTTCCGGTTTTACCGGAAGTTACATGAACTTTCGATTTTTCATAAAATTACACCACAGCAGAAGGAACGTTTCAAGAGCGACAGTAGAAAAAGTACGACTACCTATGTCAGCAACAAGATGGAGGTCACTTTGAACATATGCAACCCTAAAAATTAACAGATATGTTGATGTAGATTTTTAGTTATTTTTTCTTTTATTTTCTTATGACAAAAAGTGACAAGTGACACATAGTTGTAATTAGAATGTCATATGGATTCAAAGAAAGTAAAAATGTAATAAACCTCGAAACTAGTCGTCTTTTTGTGTCCACAGAAGGTGGCTCGCCCCTATAACTCTCTTGTTTTTAAAGATAATGGAATCAAATTTGGAGGATTCATATGCGATATAAAACTGCATTTTTTGACGGGTGATTCACACTATTAGGTTTTAAACAAACTTCCTTTAAAAAACTGTAAAAATGTTACATTATCTACGACAAAAATAAAGCGCCTTTTGGGAATAAAATAAGATTTAATCGAGTAGTCTGTGACCAACACAACTGATAAAAACAAAAACGTTAAGATGTCTTGTAAAAAATTGACAAGTCAACATCTTATGGAACTTCGCTTCTGCAAAAGTAAATTAGGTAATTATTGTGTACGTTATTGTTTAAAAATCATGGAAGATTATAATATTTATACAAGGAGCGAAAAAGTTGATATGCTTTTAGTTTTTGGAGAGTGTGGGCAAAACTCAACCGATAGTGCACGTGTTTACGCACAGAACGCCGTCAACCAACCCGGCATTATTATCCAAAACTGGTCTAGAAAATGCGAGATGAGCCTGATAATAATGAAAATGATCCAATTATTGTGAGTGAAGAAATAGAAATAAATATTCTGACATACGTGCAAGTGAATATCAATGCGTCACTCAGGGAGGTCGCGCTAGAATGTGGCATTTGTAAGTATTCTGCCGGCATTATTTTAAACAAACATAAATACCATTCATATAAATACCAACTACATCAGCACCTGTACCCAAACGATAATGAAAGGAGACTTGAGTATTGCAATTGGCTCTTAGGAAAACATTTGGAAGAGAATACATTTCCTTATAAAACTCTTTATAGTGACGAAAGCCGTTTCACTAATTTGGAACATTTCAACAGAAATAATAAGCGATATATGCCCCACGAAAATTTAAACTTGATGCAAGAGGGAAATTTTCAAGAACGGTTTGGTTTTTACTGTTGGGTTGGGATTTTAGGGGACAGAATTTTAGGCCCTATATTCTTTGACGGCTCGCTAACAGGGGCAAGATTTCTAGGTTTCCTCACGTAAGGAATTGAGTAGTTCTTTGATGAGATACCATTAGTAAATCGAGAGGGACTATTTACCAACAATATGGTGCCCCACCACACAACATGAGGGCAGTTACAGAATACTTAAACGAATCATACAACGAAAACTGGATTGAAAATAGAGGTTCAGTTAGTTGGCCGGCTAGGTAAAACAGAATTGTTTTTAATTTATACCTTTACTAAGACTTATTCCTTTTTCAATCTTTTCAGGTCACCTGACCTTACGCCTCTAGATTTTTTCATGTGGTTCTATTAAAACGATGTTTATGATGTACCTCCTGCCACACGGAATGAATTAGAGGAGAAAGTAAGGGCAGCTATTCATAAAATTACATCACAGCAATTAAGAAACGTTTCGAGAGCGACAGTAGAAAAAGTACGACTATGTCAGCAACAAGATGGAGGTTACTTTGAACATATTATGCAACCCTAAAAATTAACAGATATGTAGATGCAGATTTTTAGTTCTTTTTTCTTTTATTTATTTATTTTCTTACGACAAAACGTGACAAGTGACACATAGTTGTATTTAGAATGTCATATGGATTCAAAGAAAGTAAAAATATACCAGATGTCTCATTGAAAAATCGGAAGTTTATGTCACTTCCGGTAAAACCGGAAGTTCTATAAAGTTAAATCACCTGTCAAAAAATGCAGTTTTATATCGCATACGAATTTTCCAAATTTCATTCCATTATCTTTAAAAGCACAAGAGTTATATGGGCAAGCCACCTTCCGTGGATACCCGGTATATTACATTATACATAAATTCTTGTACTAACATAATTTCTTATTCCTCTAAAATCGGTATACCTACTTTTGTTATTGCTCCCAGACAATTAAATGTCTGTATGTGCAATACATTAAACTCTTTAATTTTAAACAGTTTTCAAGATTTCAATTAAATTCCAGACATGTTTATATAATAAACAATTACACTGCATATTCTATATGAATAAACTGGGTGACTATCAGATTATAAGTTACTTATTCATTTGATAATGATAATAATAACACGAGTGTTCTCAAATAATTTTGAATTTTCGAATATAAATATTTTACATTTATAACTAAAACCCTTCATTATATTTATATTTCTAATTGTTATAGGTAAAGTATTATACATACATATTATATAGTTTACTTTTTCTGTGAATCACCTTCAGAATGTAGTTTTGGATAGTTTGCAAAGTTTTTAATATGCTTTTATATGTCCCTCCCCACACCACTATGTCATAGCGCAGTATAGATTCTACCAGGGATTTATAGATTAAAACAGACAAGTTGAAATTTAAAATTTCCCTCAGGATGTAGAACTTTATATAGGTACTAATTTACGAATTTTAGATGCTACATTATTGATGTGATGTGCCCATTTAAGGTTTTGATCTATAACTATATCAAGATATTTTGTTTGATTACAGGATTGTATTACATCATTAACATTTATACAATTAACATTTATACAATTAACATTTATACAATTAACATGTATACAATTAACATTTATACAATTAACATTTATACAATTAACATTTATACAATTAAAAGGGGGCCTATTTGTCATTTTGGGGAAGAAGCCACATACTGTGTTTTTTGGAGGTTTAGGGACAGTTTAAAATGGTAAAGTCCTTCTTTTATTATGGTGAACTCTAATTTCACTCGTTCTTTAGTTGCCTACCATGTTGTCCCTTTAAATATTAAGGTCGCATCGTCAGCATGGGAAATAGTTTCGCCCTCACGGTCTATGCTAAGTAGTGAGTTAATATATGTAATAAAGGGGATAGGTCCAAGAATTCCTTATGGTATGCCGGTTTTAATTGCTTCTGGGCTACTGGTTATATTATTAATTTTGTTGTATTGAGATCGGTCTGATAAGTAATTGTTAAACATTTTCCATACTGTGCCTCTGATCTCATAATGTTCTAAAATATCCATAAGCTTTTTGTGTGGTACCGTGCCAAACGCCTTTGCAAGATCCATACAGAAAACTATCGTTTTGTGATTGTTATCCATATTTGTGGAGATTTTAGAGGTAAGGTACTGTATAGCATTGTTGGTGCTAATACTCTCAGTAAAACCAAATTGATTTTTTGATAATACCTATGTTTTTGTCATTGAAAATTTTCTGTTTCTCTCTCTTCTCTGTTTTAATGCTTTTTCAAAAATCTTTGCTGTGTTACTTATGAGACTGATGGGGCGGTCTAGATTTTATTTGGTGGTTCTGATTTATGTATTGGGGTAATAACAGATGTTTTCAAATAAAATGGGACTATACCAGTTTTAAAAATTAATGTGTGTTAGAGGAGGTGTTATAGTTAGGTAAAGTGTTTTATTAGCTGTACAGATATCCCATCTTTTCCCGGGGCGCTGCTTGCTTTCAATGAGGATATATGGGTAATGATCTCTGCCTCCGACACAATATAGTCAGAAACATAGAGCAGTCCAAACCATTCGTCAGCTGAAATGGCTTGTTTGGTACAACAGTAGTTTTTTTTAGCTCTACCCCCACATTTATAAAGTAATTGTTACAGAAGCTTACCATCTCTTTTTCACTGTCAAAGTCTGTGTTATTATTTCTTCTAATTTTTAGTTGTTTGTTACTATTAATTTTATCACAACCTGTCATCTTGCTTATTGTTTCACAAGTATTTTTCATATTGTTGTTATTTTCTGTTATTTCTCTCTTATAGTAATCGTATTTTACTTTCTTTATTAATTTTTTAATGCTGTTCCGGTGGTCTTTGTATTCTAATTCAAGTAATGGATTTGCATTTTTTAGTAATTTCCTTTTTAGGTTGTCTCTAGGCATTATTGAGGTAATTAACCCATTTCTAATCCACTGTTGGGTTTTTTTATTACTTTTTCTGATAGTTGTAGTCCTTTAAGATTGTTCAATTGAGTTTACGAAATGTGCTATAAAGGCCTCTGTTGCGCAATTGGGGTCAGTGGATTCAAAAACTTGAGCCCAGCTGCCAGTAGAGAATTTTTGTTTTAAGATTTCATAGTCAATTTTATGTTGTTCAATAATGGCTCCTGTTGGTTTATGTGCTTGGAAGAACTGCGTTTTGTTATGTTAATCATTATTGGGTAATGGTCTGTAATGTAGCGGTCCAAAATGAATAACTGTTCAATAAGCAGGGTCAATTTATCAAAATTTTCTTTGGCGCTTCTTATATTTAACTGAATAATGTTTAGTAACCTTGGTGACATACCTTTTACCCCATTAAGGTCTTCAAAGACTGGACATCTCTGCCACCCAAGATAAATTTTTTTCTCCGGTATAGCCTTATGGAACAGATTTGTGGAGCACTCTAAGAAAATGGTTGCGTTCTTGTTCCTAGGTACTCTTAGAAAAGAAGTTACCCTTAAGTTATCATCCTCCGATATCCATACATTTTGCTTTCTTAGACATATCACGATTTCATCTGGATTTTTAACGTTATTAAAACTTTTATAACTTAGCGAAAAAAGTTTTAAAATTTTTTTCATTAGTGGCATGTGCTTTCTTGATAGAAATACTACAGTTTTACACTGAAACTAAAAAATGTAAAATCTTCCTATTGAATAATAACAACGGAACTCCAAAACACGTCTTTATTCATTCGTAATACATTATTGTCTCTAACCTTGTATCTAGTTTCATTGAACTGCGATACATATCTACATATTTTCAATAAAGGCAAATTTAACAATTAGAGATCGACAAACTAAGCTTATTATTTAACAATTTCTGTGATCTTTCAACAGATATGCATGCATCTAATCATTATTAAAAATAATTCTTATGTAAATTTCGCATATTATTTCTAATTTTTAAAAAATTGTGTTTTATTTTAAAAAATACATTTTTAAAAAAGAATATATTTTATCTCTTTAAATAAATCCAATAAGACCAGCCATGATAAGGTATCATAAACTTAAAGCGCAATATTTAACAGACAGTTTATCTCACATGCACAAAAATAATCTAAGGATGTGGGATCTTGAGCAATGTCCATTCCATGGCACAGTTATGTAGACAGTTCGATGTCTAATGCAAAGAACCTTTCGATATTTCTTTAATTCCGGCTTCGATTAGGAAATAAGTGCAATTTTATGAAACTTAGCAATAGGTACCTAACGAGATAAATACCATCTATTTTTTTAATCGAGCAAGGTGGTACTTAACAAATACTACATTGCCAGTTGGTCCTTATATCTGTAACTTTTGTACTTCTGCGAGTAGTACGTACTAGCTGATGAGCACTAGATGTTAATCTAATAATTGATGTTGAAACCAACGGTTTATTTTTTTTTATTGGCATGGATAGTGCTATTGGCAATGACAGTTTACTAACCAAAATGTTTAATACTAATCCTTCTGAAACTTGTCGTCGGAAATCTTTCATCGTTAGTTCAGGGATTGTTGCCAATAACTTATTTATTATAAATGCGTTGACAACTGCTGCGTCAATAAAGAAAAAGAATACTCGATGCCACCACTTGTGACTTTTCCTATCGGTACCATGGCAAGCCCTAAGCTGATCGAATTTGTCCACAAAGTTCATGTTTTTGTTATAATCCGTCAGCATTAACGGACACGGTGCTTGAACAGATGTTCCATCCTTTTCTCTCCTTTTCACCTCAGTGCTTACCGTAGGGTCATGGTAATTAGATAACAAATGTACTAATCGTTCATCACGCCATTTTACAGTGGCCAAACTTGTATTACTAGTGCACCAATCATATTCACCACGCTTTAGCTGTTTACCAATTTTAAATTTGGGTAAGTTCTTTCTGGTTGGATTGACAGTACCACAAGCATACCGGCTGTTTCTCAAAAGACGCTCATCCCTATAACTTTTTTGTATTTATAGATATTAAAATGAAATTTTGGAATTGTGCATAATAGATGAGTCTGCATTTATTGGCATAATTTTTGATTTTTTAGAACTTCCGGTTTAACCGGAAGTGACTTTGACTTTGGTGTTTTAAATGGGACACCCTGTATAATTTTACTTATTTGGATTCAGCATGATATTCTGAGTAAAATGACATCCCAGTTGTCATTTTTTGACGTGTTATAACATTTTTATTCTAATTATTTATATTGAATCTATAGAGCCATGAATCAATTAAATAGGTTAATTTATAGTCAAGTAGTTTACGAAAAATAAAATTATGTCATATTAATTGACTTTCTAAGTTTCACAAGCGTTTAAAGAATGAAATGACGTTTACTCCATTTTTCCAAATGGAACGATAGTGGTTCACTAGGATATTTGAAACGAGCATTTTTTTCCCGACAATTTGATACCATACACTCCTATGCTATTTTAAAACTTACGCAGGTGTTAAGAAATTGATCAAGGCAACTAGGCTTAATTAAAACTAAACTAAAAGAACTAAACAGTTAACTAATTCATTCTCAACAAATAACTAATAGTAGATAGTAATTGTTTATCATTATTAATAAATCAATCTAGGACTTTAATTATAATACCAATTATCATCACTCTAAATGTCCGAAATGTCCTCCCTGTTGATGAAAACAATTTTCCACTTTTTCGACAGTTGCCCTCATTACATTTTTCAACTGGCTTACATTCCTTTCTTGAATTGCTGCTCTCACTTTATTTTCAAGTTCTGCACGGGTGACTGGTGAAACGTTGTAGACTTTGTTTTTGAGGGTTCCCCATGCAAAAAAGTCCAACGGAGTTAGTTTGGGGGATCTAATTTAGAAAATAAAAATGTTAGAGTATGAAAAGACATACCTACCAAAAAGCTTAATACCTTGCTGACTATTTTATCGGTCCGTTAGTGCCAATCCAATTTTCCCCATACGTGTTATGAAGGTATTCCCTAACAGCACGAGAATTATGTGGTGGAGCCCCGTCTTGTTGAAAAATAATAGCCATTTGTTCAACTACAGGCAAATTTTCAAGAAATTGTTCTATTTCTACTTGCAAGAAACCTAAATATCTTTCGCCGGTAAGGTGACCATCAAAAATAATTGGTCCCACAATTTTATCTCCAATGATACCTAACCAGCAATTGAATCCAAATCGCTCTTGAAAATTGCCTTCTTTCATTAAATGCAGGTTATCTTGTGACCAATAACGCTTGTTGTTTCTATTAAACATGCCCAAATTTATGAATCGACTCTCATCCGAAATGTTGGATCTTGTTGATGTCTTTGTAAAAACAAGTTACAGTATTCAAGCCTTCTGGCATGGTCATTTTAATAGAGATGTTGATGAATCTGGTATTTGTATGCATGATATTTGTATTTATGTAAGATCCTCCATACTGACGAGCTACTATTATCACATTCAACAGCAATTTTCTGACTGAAGCAGTAATATTTATGTTAACTAATACGTCAATTTCTTTCTCTTCACTTACAACATAGTTATTGACCGCATCCTCATTGGGTTCTGTACGCATTTTTTGTTCCAGTTTTGAAAAATAATGCCGGATTGGAAGTCGACGACCTGGAAATCTTTCTGCATACAATCTTGCGGCCTCAGAAGAATTTTTTCTGGTCTCTCCAAAAATTAAGAGCATATCAATTTGTCCATTTCTAGTAAAACTAACCATTTAATCTGATTTACAATCTAAGTTTTATAAACGAATGACATTTAAACAACTTTTAATTAGAGGCATATTGGTTTTGATATTCAATTCAATTGTTTTTCAAAGTCGCCTTTATATTTCTTTTCTTTAGAAAGGTCAGGGCGGCAATAATAATACATAACGCTTTTAAATACAGGGTCGTTGGTATGTATGGAAACGGCCGATTATTTCTTAAAGTATAACAGTTAGCAAAAAATAGTTTAGATAAAAGTTTTAGGGTTTTTTAAGGTGTTTTAGTTTTTTTAAAAACCGAAAGTACTGTATTTCCGGCTTTTGAGTCACATCCGGTTTAAACGGAAGTTGATGTTTTTGTAAAGATAATAAAAAAGTAAGATAGGGACATGTAAGCCGTTTTATTCTAAAAGGTACCGTGAGAAAGCTAGAAGCTGTCAAAGTTCAAAAATGTCATATTTCAAAAGTCGATATCTCGGAAACTATTAAGTTTAGACTTATAATGCACGTATTGAAAAATAATTGTTATTTTATCTAAAATCCAAAAATATTCTAAGACATAGGGTGTTCCATTTAAAAAAAAGTAACTCTGTTTCTCTACGGCTTTCTGACTCAACCTGTATACATATTTTTTTTAAATTATAATACACCTTAGAGAACCCTAAAACTCTTATCAAAAATATTTTTTGCTGACTGTTTTACTTTAGGAAATAATCGACCGTTTCCATACATACCAACGACCCTGTATGTGATTGGGATTTAAGGCTAATTTTTTAGTGTTAATTTTAAAATAGCATAGGAGTGTATGGTATCAAATTGTTGCGAACAAAATGCTCGTTTCAAATATCCTAGTGAACCACTATCGTTCCATTTGGAAAAATGGAGTAAACGTCATTTCATTTTTTAAACGCTTGTGAAACTTAGAAAGTCAATTAATATGACATAATTTTATTTCTCGTAAACTACTTGACTATAAAGTAACCTATTTAATTGATTCATGGCCCTCTAGATTCAATACAAAAAATTAGAATAAAAATGTTATAACACGTCAAAAAATGACAACTGGGATGCCATTTTACTCAGAATATCATGCTGAATCCAAATAAAAAAATATAGAGGGTGTCCCATTTAAAATACCAAAGTCAAGGTCACTTCCGGTTAAACCGGAAGTGCTAACAAATCAAAAATTATGCCAGTAAATGCAGACTCATCTCTTATGCACAATTCCAAAATTTCATTTTAATATCTATAATTACAAAAACAATTGTCAAAATAAACATTATGATTTTTGTTTATTAAGTCAGAAGTTATATTTTTAAGAACCCTAGCTCCCAGGTTCGTTTTAACCACATTTCCAGTTTTTCCAGTATATATTTCAAAATTCCAGCAGTAGCCCGTTTAGTCTGCCAACATCCACAACTTATACTCTCTTTTTACTGGTTTGTAGGGCATAAACTGTTTTATTGACACCCTTCCCCTAAATTTTATCATGGATTCATCTACTGCCACGTTTTCATGTTGCTGAAAACAGGCCTGAAAAATTGTTTTCAGAGAAGTCAAAAATGGCCTTAATTTGTAAAGTTTGTCATAGTTATCAGTACCGCGCCCCGGTATAACATTATTATCATTAAGATGGACGTCAGACAGAAGCCAGCCAAATCGATGTAACGTCATAATTCGACTAATGTATGGATCATGTAGGTCAGGCGATGAACTCCAGTGGTCCCTATAACTTGGATATCTTTTTACACCCCATTAGAAGATTAATGCCCAAAAATGCCTTGATTTCGTCAGGGTTGGTTTTTTGATACGCTTTACCTCTACCAAGAAATTCTTGTCTTGTTCTGCATATAGGTTTGTTTGAAATACGATATGGTTAATAACGTCATCACTTATAAGTGAAGAAAAAATTTCCAGCGGACTGGGATTTGAAAGACTTTCAATAAACTTGAATACACCTACATATTCAGTAAACGAAGGGGGCAAACTAATATTTGCAGTATTTTTCTCCCACGAAATAGCTCTTTCAACTCTGAGTTTAGTAGCTAACTGAGCTAGAGAAATCTGATCATCTACATCCCACTCCATATCTGAATCATCGTCGGAAGCAGAAACTATATATTCTGGAAGTGGATCAGCACCAATCTGGGTCAAGAAATTATTTTCAGGATCTTGACTACCCTCTTCTCCGTCGCTGTCATTATCTGATCCTTGATCTGACGGTGTATCGGCATATCCCTGGTCAATTTGATCAATTTCATCGAATAACTCGTCTGCCGCCATTGCAAAATAATTTGGATACGTATCTTTCTATTTTTCCTTCATGGCTTTTATGTACTGTCATACAGTTTTTGAACACTAAAATAAAACGACACATAACATACCTACATTACATAAAAATACCTAAATAAATATGTGGATGTCTTATACAAAATGTCTTGATCCCTTTTTGAATTGTTATTTACTCATATACAATTAACAAACAACATAACAAGCTCCAAAACTTACCATAGAATGCAACGACAGAAACAATCCGCCATTAAATAGATGTTCCGCCTATAAATAAAATGACCGGCCAGTATTGTCTACCTAATATGTGGCTGCCTATACCCTAACGCATCAATTACAGTGACTTTATAGTTTTTAAACCGACGCGACGTATCGATTCGTTAGAAATATTTGTTTCGGTCGTATATATTATGACAATGGCAATCTGTTGTCTTGGACAACAGGTTGTCACTATCTGCTGACCGTAGCTCTTTATGTGGAGGCACTAGGTCGTGGTCCATATACTTACACCTTCCCTCCGTCTTTGGTTTGTCTTGGGCGCCACCTAGTTTGATCGAAGTCCAAACCAGGAAAAATATACCGTATATCAGCTATTTTGAGAAATCTATGCAATAAATAAAACTAAAGCTTTCCCACACAAACAATAAAGTTTTTATCAAAATAAAAGGTTACTTGATAGCAAGAGGGTTTGTTAAGCTTTATCTGGTATCAAATTGTTTAAAATTTAGTTGAGTTTGAATTATAAAAAAGAAATGAATGAAAAGACAGCCTTTCCGGACGCAATGATTTATGGCAAAATTTATGTATAACCTCGGGGAAGATTCTAGAACCTTTTAAATCTTTTGACGGTGTGTGGTTATAAAAGGTTACCTTTGTCAAGATGGCTTTACATAAAAAAAAAATATTGATTGACTAGCAGTTAATTTAAATGTTGCGACGTACTAATTAAATTAAAAAGGCAAAATGCATTTAATTGAGGTTCGCTTTATACAGGCCTTTTAATCCCTCGCTTCTGCTGGGGCAGCTATACTGGGCATGGCCCATGTGGCTCCTGAAAGCTGCTCATGGTCGGCCAGGTGAAATCTAGTCCATACATAGCTCGTAACCAATTCAATCAGTTCTTACGTGGGCCAACCGGAACCTGGTAGCTCAAGGGCTATTTATGTGGATGTTAAAATCCCATGTGGTGTTCCTAACCTATTCAAAGGTAAAACGGCATATCAGCCGGAACCAACAAAACCCCTAAAAATAATAAAAAGAAAAATTACCCACTGAATACCCACAAAACGATGACCAAGAAACAAAAGAAAAGAAAATAGCTTACCTCTAAAAGGGGGGTGAGACCTCGTGGTCTTTTAAAAAAAAATGGCCCAAGGGCGACCTTCTTCTCTGAAGGTATTTTCAGAAAGTAAAATGGAGACCGCATCCGCAAGAACTCTGAAGTAAGACCACCCCCTATAGCAAAATCGGCTGACTCAATGTTGCCAACTGAACATAAACCCCAACAAAGGAAAATAAGAAGAAGGAGAGAACAGAGACACAACATAAAGGATCCAAACGATCAGAACAAACAAGAGCCTGGGCTTTTACCAGAACCTAAATTACATAAGGAAATAAATCAAATAATTCCAAACAACTTTGTTTACACATAAAGTTACCAAAAGTACAAATGGGCGTTCTGCGCTTTCACGGGAACCAGAAACGCAGATATGTGATTCAACTTTACGCGGCGGTGGCTAGCGCCATCAACCCACAGAACAGCGAAAGTAGTGCGTTCGCCCCATATTTCGGCTAACGTTATGCAACCAAAGATGATACAACAATTTTTAACAGTAAATAAAAGGGAATGCACTTTGTGGAAACATATCTGTATAAATCCACACAAAATAAATAGTGGCAATTTTAAAATTGCTACAATATTTTACTCCATCATACTTCAAAACAATAAAAAAAGGTGGTTCAAATTGTTAAAGCTTCAAGTTCATAGGAATAATATTTTTGATTCCTCGTTAGATGTTCGTTTTAAAAATTATGCTACCCGCCGTTGGTTATCATGTCGCTGAAATAATATACCGCCATAACCTAGCGACCTCGCATCGGTGTGCAGCTTCGTCCCTAATTTTGGATCCGAAAAGGCTAATAAAGGTCTTTGACTAAGGAAGGCAGACACGTATACTTCTTAACAAGTCTTTAATTATTAGTTTTACTTGTTACCTTTCGGTTAAAGCCATGCGATAAGGCGAAACATTAATTATTTTATTTTCCTTCGAACATATTTTTAATTATGCAGTAGTTATTGGTGTTACCGATTTACCGGTAGTTATGTGTTTTTTTTTATAGACCTCAAGTAAACTCAATAAATCGCCCCAATCCTGACCTGTCAGAGGCGTATTACCGACATCGGTAAAAAATAAAAGTTATTTATGACCATCGGGCTCAAACTTCGGTTATTACCATAGGCATCGTAACTATAGATCAGTGGCGACGCCAGGGGGGGCCAGAGGGGGCCCGGGCCCCTCCCGAAATTTAGCCGGCCCCCCCTGTAATGTCAAAAGTCGCAAAAGCTGAATGCATTCTTTTAAAAAGATTAATTTCCAAAAAATCAGAAATCAAAACAATGCTGGAATTATTGAAACTGCTAGAAGAATATTATCCGGCTTTTAAAAATATCTATGTTTTAACAAAAATTGCTATGACAATACCAGCATCAACTGCTTCTCCAGAAAGATCATTCTCGTGTTTAAGTAGAGTTAAGACTTATACAAGAACTACAATGCTTAATGAAATAATTTCTGCGGTATCTATTTTAAGTATTGAAAAAGAATGCGTTAAAAATATTAATCTCGACAAAATTGTTGATATTTTTGCTAAGAATCATAATAACAGAAGAATATTACTGCTTTAGGTTTCGGTAAATTTTTTTTTTATTTGGAAATGTCTTGTACCTATATACGTTGATGTTTTTTTGTAATGTTTCAATATAATTTAATTTAAATGTTTATTATTACCTTAACCTATATCTACCTACTTCTATGCTTCTTATTACCTTAATCAATGAATCTCAATATTACCCTCCATACCTTTTTTGATATAAATTGATTTAAATAGGGTACCAAAGCAAAGCAATAAAGTAAAAACAAGTGCCCCCCTAAATTTTTCTGGCCCAGTCTGGCCCCCTCTAACACAAAACTCTGGCGTCGCCACTGCTATAGATCCGACACGCCATTCATAAATGCTATAAAATTGTGATGCCAAAATCGTTTGGTGACGAGACGCTGTAAGGAGCTAGGTGGGGCCGAGAGTGGGGATTACGTTGCCTTTGCATATGCATGCGACAAAACTCCAGGAAAACAACATCCGCTATGCCGAGTATTGCCGAGTCGATGCGGATGGCCACGAAAATGATGGAGTCTGGGCGGATCCCTTATTGCCGCGTTGCCATACTACAGATTTTTTACAAGATTTTAGGCAATGTTATATATTTCCCACATAGACATCGTAACTATTAGACCGAACAATAACAAATTAACGTGTTGTCATCATTGTATTCCAGTGTAAAGTAAATCAACATTCAAGCTGCTCCCCTCCACTTGGTTTGCCAGACTTACGCCACAGAAAACGTAGTTTCCTGGGCTTACTCTGTTAAAAGTATTAACTTCTATGATTTACTAGAATAACATGATGTGGGAAATATATAACATTGCCTAAAACTTTGTAAAAAATCTGTAGTATGGCAACGCAGCAAAAAAAGAATCCGCCCAGATCTCATCAATTTCGTGGCCATCCGCATCGACTCGGCAATACTCGGCATAGCGGATGTTCCATTCATTTTTGACAGCGTTTTTCTGTGGGGTTTCCTGGAGTTTTGTCAACCTAACCTTTATTGTTCTGTGGTTTTGTCGCATGCATATGTAAAGGCAGCGTAATCCCCACTCCCGACCCCACCTAGCTCCTCACAGCGTGTCGCCACCAAACGATTTTGGCATCACAATTTTATAGCATTTTTGAATGGCGCGTCGGATCTTTAGTTACGATACTTTTAACAGAGTAAGCCCAGAAAACTACGTTTTCTGTGGCGTAAGTCTGGCAAACCGAGTGGAGGGAAGCAGCTTGAATGTTGATTTACTTTACACTGGAATACATTGATGACAACACGTTTATTTGTTATTGTTCGGTCTAATAGTTACGATGTCTATGGTTATTACCAATATAGGCAAATACCGCCATTGTCAGCATGAATTTTCAGTTAAAAAGATCACGGCCTAAAAATGTATAAACGAATCTCGAAGGCTATACCGTTACATTCAATATTTACGGTGGTCCTACTATTTGTAACCAAAAATACTTCCCCAATACCTTTTAAAATCATAAAGGCGGGTTCCAGCTTACAAACAACTTATGGGATGACTGAAATTTCGTCAGGACCAGAAGCTTTTTTGATGTCAACACTCCTCAAGATTCGTTTAACAAGGCGCTGCGGGAAAACAATCTCGGGCATTCTCGATTCTACAGGGGGAACGTTCAGTGGAGTTTTTCCCTGAAAATTAACCGTTGAATGTGAAGAGAATAGTTCCGCCAATAAGTTTGCTTTGTCCTGCGCTTTGATCGCAATGGTCCCATCAGAACGTGCTAGATAGTGATGGAATGGTTGATTTGGTAAAGGTTTGACTGAGGGCCTTAGCTACCGACCAAAATGATCTTGAGCCGTTAGGATATTTAAGAAGTTTGTCTTTGATCCTCTGGTTATGTGCTTCTTTGCTTTGGTATATCGTTTGCTTGCATTGGTTTCGAGCGTTAACAAGGATGGTACGACTTTGGGCGGTAGGGTTTTGACGCCATTGTCGGTAGAAATAATTTTTTGATTTAACAGCTCGTTCGCAATTGTTGGTAAACCAAGGCTTGCCGTTACAAGGGCACTTTTTAAGAAATGGATAAAGGCTTACATGCCAATGCAAAAGAAAACCACACTGAGTAGATGCGCCATGATATTATGGTGTCAAGAAATCTACTCAGCATGGAATGCCGTTCCGGCGAGAAGAACGCTTTCTACACATCACCGAGACCATGAGTTGCCATCCTCCGGCCACAGGTGGCAGAACTTTGCCTATTTTAAACACCACTTAAATGACTCACGTTAGTCTCTTGGTTTATACACTATTTTTTGTACTTTTGGAAACAGTATTACTAAAATTATGTAATACGTACGTATAAATATGAATACACCTGATGATGTCACAATTTAATGCAAGTACCTACTAGTTAAATATTTTCTTGGTCTACTTTGAAATTTCAGCGTCATGCGTTGAACCTAATCGACTATTTAATATTGTAAATTGTACCAACGTAAACATTCACCTAAATATTTTTTTAGCTTTTTTTATTTATATGTTTCTGGAATGCCCTTTAGTCCCTTGGGATTAAATGACTCACTTCAGTCCCCGTTTGGCGGGGCTAAAGTATCTACTTTAATAAATATAGTAATTTTTCTTGCATGAAACTGGATCAAAACTATTAAAAATTGTTTCAAGGCGATCGGTTTCGGATCGAAACTGAATCGGCTTTGAAATTTCTTATTTTGTACGGAATCGAAATAATTGTTTCGGAACCGAAACTGTAACGGAACCTAAATTCTTTATTTCACCTGAAACTGAAAGCGTTATTTCATCTCGGCTTGGGTCGCTGAGGATAATTACATAAACATATTTTAAAAATAACTTACATAATTAATGCATGAAGAATCACAATTACACATATTATGTTAAAACGTTAATAGTGGAAAAACTACTATATTACTATAATACCATTGTTTAAACAATCATTATTATTCGCCTCGGGATTTTAAATTGACCCTTGGGCCATAATGGCGTAGATGTATCTAAACGTTGGTAAATACTATACTGTTAATAAGAAATAGTCTTGTTGGAAATTAATGTATCACATTATTATTATTATAATTATGCATGTGACGAAAAGCGAAGCCACCGGGACATAAGCAGGTGTTACAGGTTATGACTTTCAATAAAACATGAAAAATTTAAATAGATAAAATTTTATATAAACATTTCAATTGCCTATATCTTTAAACTTTGGAAAAGATGAGTGGCTTAAGATTTTATGGAAAATCCAAAGTGGGGTTGACGTACGTAATTAAGCAAATTTCCATAGCAAAAAACATTTGAGGGTATTTCTTTAAGAGGATCGGACCGTTCGAAAATCCAACCTATTCCGCCCATTCGATTTGGCCGTTTTTAGCAGTTTTTTTTCTCAAATGCCGAGAAATCTAGGTCTTTGTTCACGCAAATTGCAAGATAATATTGATGTGATTGTCGAAAAGTTATTTTTTCTACAAGCTTGCAGAAAAGTTCACATTCCCGTACGTAATGTCGTGCAGAAACTTTTTCGCACTAGTGCGGAAAAGTGATTTTTTTCCCGCATTAGGGGGGAAAACTAAATATTTTATTTATTATTTCAACGAAATTCATTCATTTTCTTATGTAATAAAATATTTTGGATATACCGGGTGTTTCTCAAAAGACGCTCACCCCTATAACTTTTTTGTATTTATAAATATTAAAATGAAATTTTGGAATTGTGCATAAGAGATGAGTCTGCATTTATTGGCATAATTCTTGATTTGTTAGCACTTCCGGTTAAACCGGAAGTGACCTTGACTTTGGTATTTTAAATAGGACACCCTGTATATTTTTACTTGTTTGGGTTCAGCATGATATTCTGAGTATCTGGAGGGCCATGAATCAATTAAATAGGTTAATTTATAGTCTAGTAGTTTACGAAAAATAAAAGTATGTCATAATAATTGACTTTCTAAGTTTCATGAGCGTTTAAAAAATGAAATGACGTTTACTCCATTTTTCCAAATGCAACGATAGTAGTTCACTAGGATATTTGAAACGAGCATTTTTTTCCCAACAATTTGATATCATACACTACTAAGCTATTTTAAAATTAACACGAAAAAATTTGCCTTAAATCCCAATCACATATTTAAAAGCGTTATGTATTATTGTTGCAGTCCTGTCCTTTCTAAAGAAAAGAAATATAAAGGCGGCTTTCAAAAACAATTGAATTGAATATCAAAACCAATATGGCTCTAATTAAAAGTTGTTCAAATGTCATTCGTTTATAAAACTTAGATTGTAAATCAGATAAAATGGTTAGTTTTACTAGAAATGAACAAATTGACATGCTCTTAATTTTTGGAGAGACCAGAAAAAATTATTCTGAGGCCGCAAGATTGTATGCAGAGAGATTTCCAGGTCGTCGACTTATGCGTACAGAACCCAATAAGGATGCGGTCAATAACTATGTTGTAAATGAAGAGAAAGAAATTGACGTACTATCATTAGTTAACAAAAATATTACTGCCTCAGTCAGAGAAATTGCTGTTGAATGTGATATTAGTAGCTCGTCAGTATGGAGGATCTTACATAAATACAAATATCATGCATACAAATACCAGATTCATCAACATCTCTATCAAAATGACCATGCCAGAAGGCTTGAATACTGTAACTGGTTTTTACAAAGACATCAACAAGATCCAACATTTCCGTCAAAAATTCTTTATTCGGATGAGAGTCGATTCACAAATTTGGGCATGTTTAATAGAAACAACAAGCGTTATTTGTCACAAGATAACCTGCATTTAATGGAAGAAGGCAATTTTCAAGAGCGATTTGGATTCAATTGCTGATTAGGTATCATGGAGACAGAATTGTGGGACCAATTATTTTTGATGGTCACCTTACCGGCGAAAGATATTTAGGTTTCTTGCAAGTAAAAATAGAACAATTTCTTAAAAATTTGCCTGTAGTTGAACAAATGGCTATTATTTTTCAACAAGACGCCACCACATAATTCTCGTGCTGTTAGGGAATACCTTCATAACACGTATGGGGAAAATTGGATTGGCACTAACGGACCGATAAGATGGTCAGCAAGGTATTAAGCTTTTTGGTAGGTATGCCTTTTCATCCTTTAACATTTTTATTTTCTAAATTAGATCCCCCGACCTAACTCCGTTTTTGCATGGGGAACTCACAAAAACAAATTTTATTACTTATTTGGTGGTAAAGACAGACCTTTATTTCTATTTACAATCTCGCCACAGAACATGGACTACTTCTTAAAAGTCTACAACGTTCCACAAGTCACCCGTGCAGAACTTGAAAATAAAGTGAGGGCAGCAATTCAAGAAATTAATGTAAACCAGTTGAGAAATGTAATGAAGGCAACTGTCGAAAAAGTGGAAAATTGTTTTCAACAACAGGGAGGACATTTCGAACATTTAGAGCGATAACAATTGGTATTATAATTAAAGTCCTAGATTGATTTATTAATAATGATAAACAATTACTATCTACTATTAGTTATTTGTTGAGAATGAATTAGTTAACTGTTTAGTTCTTTTAGTTTAGTTTTAATTAAGCCTAGTTACCCAGATCAATTTCTTAACACCTGCGTAAGTTTTAAATTAGCATAGGAGTGTATGGTATCAAATTGTTGGGAAAAAAATGCTCGTTTCAAATATCCTAGTGAACCACTATCGTTCTATTTGGAAAAATGTGGTAAACGTCGTTTAATTTTTTAAACGCTTGTGAAACTTAGAAAGTCAATTAATATGACATAATTTTATTTTTCGTAAACTACTTGACTATAAATTAACCTATTTAATTGATTAATGGCCCTCTAGATTGAATACAAAAAAAGAGAATAAAAATGTTATAACACGTCAAAAAATGACAAGTGGGATGTCATTTTACTCAGAATATCATGCTGAATCCAAATAAGTAAAAATATACAGGGTGTCCCATTTAAAATACCAAAGTCAAAATCACTTTCGGTTAAACCAAAAGTGCTAACAAATCAAAAATTATGCTAATAAACGCAGACTCATGTCTTATGCACTTTTCCAAAATTTCATTTTAATATCTATAAATACAAAAAAGTTATAGGTGCGAGCGTCTTTTGAGAAACACCCGGTTTGCGTTATGTGCCTACTGCGGTTAATTATGGACAATTTTTGTTCCCTACCCGCAGCTCAGATCAGTTAGCCAATAAGCATCTTTTAATTATAAATTACTTCACTTCTCGCAAAAGCCAACCTCTCTTTTTTATTTCCGTGTGAACTAGTTAAAAATTTTCAATTTCTTTGTCAATCGAACCGTTAACCGCAAATAAAGATGCAGATTGACCAAATACGAACTTAGTTTTCCTCAATTTTCGTTTAATTGTTAGATTATGTGCATAAATGCCACCATATCATCACGAACGTTTACCATAGGTGACTTGATTAATATTAAATTGGTTAAAATCAGTCTGTATTATGAATATTTACATTTTTCATGAAAACGTGAGCAATTATTTATGGAAAAGCTTTATACTTTTCGATAGACAATTAAATTTCACATCTATTGCTGGCATAAATAATAGGGATGTATACTTAAATTAAACAAGCTAATATTACAACCTGCGCATAGATCAAAGCTACTTTAGATTTAGCGATAAATTCTTTATACAAAAAGAAGGACTACCAATGTGCTCTCCTTTGTAACCCTTGTTATCGGAATTATTCATGAAGAACTTTGAATATCACCTTTTCAATTTAAAAAATCCATTAATAAAAAATATATATTTCTGGCGCAGATACGTACATGATGTGTTTTGCGTTTGGACAGCGAGAGCAACAACAATTTGTAAACCTTCTAAATGGCATAAACACTAAAATTCAATTTACCATAGAAAGGGAAACTGACCACTCAATCAATTTCTTGGACCTTAAAATAATAAATCAAAACAACCAATTAACCTACCAAATCTATAGAAAACCAACGACAACCGATATAGTTATACCAGCAGACTTAAAACATCCCCAACAAACCAAACTAGCTGCGTTCAATAGCATGATCCACAGATTAGTCAACATCCCACTTTCAAAAACTTCATATAACAAAGAATTAATTAGACATAATACAAACTATAGGCTCAAACAACGGCTATCCAACAACATTCATAAACAAAATACTAAAGAAAAAACTCAGACAAAAAACACAAAAACTACTCTACCGAGGACGTCCCCTTCCATCAAACGCGAAATACAGTTCAATCAGGTATACAGGTCAAACAAGTTAAAAGAACTCCAAAAAACTCAAAAACCATAAACTTATCCCCATACAAGTCAATGAAAGTAACCTAGGTAAATACGTAGCTAATTCAAAACTTAAAAATAAAGACAAATTAACACATAGCGGAGTCTGCCAAATACAATGTGATGACTGTAATGCAATCTATATAGGTCAGACAGGTAGAAACTTTAAAACTAGCCTTAAAGAACATAAAACATCCATTTTAAAAAAACAAAATAAAACAGGAATAGCGGACCACTGTATAATAAATAACCACTCAATATGCAACAAAATAAAACCGATATATACTCAACACAAGGGTAGAAGACTCAACCTATTAGAAACATTAGCAATCAAAAAACTTTAAAAAATCGATTTAATGTTGTTAATAATCAAATTGAAATACCTTCAGGTGCCAATCTAATACTTAATAGCCTAATAACTTAGGATAAATATGCAATAAACACTGTCAATAATTACGAACGAAAAAAACCCATAATTATATACACAATACCATTTTCTTAATTTTATTACTTAGACGTAAATACCTCTATAGTCACACCTGTAATTTAGTTGTACCTTTGGCCAATATCTGTAAATTAAGCACCAAAATAACCCATCATCTGTCAATTCACTTCATCACCCTAATTTTATTTTAATGACATGTAGAATTTAGTATTGTCTTATATTCCTTTGATTATGATCCGCAAGGGTTGAAACACGTGTCAGGAAACTGAATTAAAATTGTGAAATATAACAAGTAGGACTTTAATTTCCTCTACCATAAGCTTTTATTATTTTAAATTTGTAATTATGTTGTCGTACTTCTTATAGATACCTCGTATAAGTTATAGTCTATCTTTAAATGGCGCGAAGTAATAAATGCTCATTAAATATGCAAAATGCTTACCGGGGTATCAAGAACAATTTAAACACCATCCCCTAAAATCTTTTGTGTTTACATTGAAGGATCCAAATAATGAACATTCTTTAGGTAGGTTCACCCTGAATTTATCGCCAGCTATTGTTATATCTGAGGATATTCCATTGTTATTGCCGTAAAAACCGGATTTTATGCATTTTGCATGTATATGCATTTTTTGCATATTTTGTGATTTTAAAGGAAAAAATGCATATTTTAAGAACTACAGCATATCTAAGAATGTTTTAGGATTTCTGTGTTCTTTTCTTGCGTTTTATGGTCGCCCGCCGCCGTGTCGCCTGTGCTGTCGGGGTCTGAAGATAAGAGGGCAATAAATAGGCTAATTAATAAAGTAATAAACTAATAAAATAAACTATTATTCTTCTATTGAGAAACTCCATTAGCAGGTGGGTATTTCTGACCAGATGTTTTAACTAGAATTTCTTTATCTACACCTTCCATAATTATTTATTTGCTCACATTTCTTACAGTTTGTCAGTATTATTGAGGTTGTCGTTTGTCGTAGCCGCAGTTAGTATTGTAAACGCAAACGAAGTGAAAGTGAAAGCGGTGATTATGTCGAGAATACGATGTATTTCGTGGATTAAGCCCTACCCAGAACTTGCTTTGGACGGCGACCATGTTTCTTGCAAGTCTTGTTTAAAAATTTTTTCCTGCTCAAAGAAATAGAACCAACACATTAAGACGCCGTCTCACATTGCTAAGGTTAGCAAGATAAAGTCTGGTCCCATACAGTCAACGCTGAAGCAGTCATTTAGGATTTTTGAAAACGGAAACCATGACCAATCAGGATTTAACGAAGATCTATGTAAAACGTTCTTGGCTGCTAATATTCCTTTAAACAAGTTCACCAACCCGCAAGTTAAGGCCTTTCTGCAAAAATATACAAAATGTAATGTTCCAGATGAGTCAACATTAAGAAAATATGTCGTTGGAAAGGTATTTGGTACCGTGCTAGATGAAATAAAGAAAGAAATTGGAGTTAACTATATGTATATTGTCGTCGACGAAACAACTTTGTGTGGTCGTTATATAGTTAATTTAATGATCGGAAAAGTCACAGAAAAGAACCTGGAAAAGCTTACCTTATAGCCATAAAAGAAGTGGAAAAAACAAACAACCTCACAGTTACACGTTTTATTCAAGAAACGTTAACACATTTCTTTTTGCCGAAGTCAGTTCCTACACATAAAATTCTTGTCCTGTTGTCCGATGCTGCGCCGTATACGATAAAGGCAGGACAGAATTTACAAATATTTTATGAAAATTTGATTCATGTAACTTGCCTGGCTCACGGATTAAATAGGGTTGCGGAAACTATTAGAGTTTCCTTTCCGTTGGTCAATGACCTAATAGCGAATGTAAAAAAGTTATTCATAAAGGCCCCATTAAGAGTACAATTTTACAAGGAGAATCTTCCCGGAGTACCATTACCACCTGAGCCTGTCGTAATCAGATGGGGCACCTGGATTCGTGCATCAATATTTTATGCAGATAATTTCCAAAAATTGAAAGACTTAATTTCACAAATGTCTTGTGATGATTCACAGTGCATCCTAAAGTCTAAAGAAATATTTCAAAGTGCGAAAGTGGAACAACAGTTAATGTATATTAAGTGTAACTATGCATTTATAGCAGACAGTATTTTGCAACTGGAGGAATCGTGTACAAGTCTGCGAGAGTCGATGGATATAATAGAAACATGTGTACAAAATTGCAAAGTAATGCGAGGTGAGGTAGGAAAAACAGTAGTGGCAAAATTTAATAGAAAAAACACAGGTTTCAAGATTTTAAGACAGGTCGTAAACATAATGCAATGGAAAACTGTAAATAATTTAGCTATTGAAACTGCCTTAGTTCCGAAATTAAAATTTTGCCCTATAACTTCATGTCCTTAGTGATAGACGCCACAATTTTTTAGTTCAAAACCTTGGAGCACACATAATAGCAGGTGCGTTTTATAATTTTTCAAATTAATATCAGTATAAGTTTGATATAAAAAACTGTATTGGGTGTTAACTGATCTAATAAAGTATATTATAACTTGAATTTATCTTTATTCAATACTCACTCCCCTAATTAAATGAAAATTTAATTTAGAATATCAAAATTTAGTTGTTTTATTACCGCATATTCATTGCATATTTACGTCTTTTTTGCATATATCCTGCATACATTTTAAAAAATATGTGCGTATATATGCTCATATTCTTAAGGTTTTTGGTTGCATATAATCCGGTCCTTAGTTATTGGTAATTTTTGATTTGTTAGCACTTCCAGTTTAACCGGAAGTGACCTTGACTTTGGTATTTTAAATGAGACACCCTGTATAATTTTACTTATTTGGATTCAGCATGATATTCTGAGTAAAATGACATCCCAGTTGTCATTTTTTGACGTGTTATAACATTTTTATTCTACTTTTTTGTATTGAATCTAGAGGGCCATGAATCAATTAAATAGGTTAATTTATAGTCAAGTAGTTTACGAAAAATAAAATTATGTCATATTAATTGACTTTCTAAGTTTCACAAGCGTTTAAAAAATGAAATGACGTTTACTCCATTTTTCCAAATGGAACGATAGTGGTTCACTAGGATATTTGAAACGAGCATTTTTTTCCCAACAATTTGATACCATACACTCCTATGCTATTTATATAGGTTTGATATAAAAAAAAACTGTATTAGGTGTTAACTGATTTAATAAAGTACATTAAAACTTGAATTTATCTTTATTCAATACTCACTCCCCTAATTAAATGAAAATTTAATTTAGAATATCAAAATTTAGTTGTTTTATTACCGCATATTCATTGCATATTTACGTCTTTTATGCATATATCCAGTAGAAATATAACTAGTGCATGAAATATTTCCGGAAAATTTTGTCTGAAACCAATTTTTTAACAAAAGCAAGAGTGCATTGCACCTGAAAAAATCCCGAACCCGCAGGGTGAGGGATTTTTTCTTTGGTGCAATGCACGAATGTTTTTGTTTTTTATTTAAATTGGCTGAAGACCAATTTTTGAAAAATTTCCATTAGGAAATATTTTAGGCACGGGTTATGTTTTGATTGGAAATTTCCCGAGTAGATAAACGTTTATTTAGGTAGTTTCTTTGAAGTCCAACGGGTGTGTCCTCCTTCCAGTATGATATAATGGCCTGGTATTCTTTATTGGTAAGAGCGGCTGCACTCATTTTTCGTTTTTCTGGAAGCGATTGCAGCTTCCTCCTCATTGAATCTCTTGCCTTTCTGGAACTTGCAAACTCGATGTCCTTAAAAGGATCAATCTTGGTACCAAATTTCGTAAAATAGATCTCTTGTAGTTGCTTGTTTAAAAAGTTCAAAATGACTGTGAAAATGACGACCAAATCAAAACAGAAGGTACTTTATTTACTGTAGCAATTTTGTTTTAGCTCCATAGCAACTAATTATAATAGCCTACTACACTAAGTTTATGCTGATTTAAAATTTTGACAGGTCGACTGTTTTGATGTTTTGAAACTATAAATGTCAAAAATGACAATTATTATCCCCGGGATATTTCCAGATGTAATTTTCAAAACGGATGCAATTTCCACTTATCAATTTTTTAAAATTTCCGTGTAAAATTTCCAGTTAAATTGACACTAGGGAAATTTCCTGCATACATTTTAAAAAATATGTGCATAAAATAATATATGCTCATATTCTTAAGGTTTTTGGTTGCATATAATCCGGTCTTTAGTTATTGGTAAACTCCCTTAGCCAGAAGCGTGTACTGGGGAAGTTTTTAAAATAATAGTCTTTAACATGCCCATTCTCCTAAAATTGTATAACATTATATTCGTAGGTATTTATAACGTTTAAAAAATCATATTCACTAATAAATAACAATGGGGTACTATTTTACATAACATAATTACAAAAACAAGATATAATATAGAATGTTACAAACAGAGCATTTTCAAAAATCGAATAATACTTTGTCGTTATGGCTTAATCATAATCCGATTCGAAAGATGAACTTTTATTAACATCGTTTATAATGAGCGGTTCAACCATTTCTTCGATTATAATATCTACCTGCCACATTTTGATTTCTTCTTCTATCACATGATCAATACACTTTTCCGCACTGATTTTACCCATAGCTTCATTAAAGAGTCTTTTTAAATCCACACTTTTATAAATCGTGATTTGTCTGGCGACATCTGTTTTTATTTGAGCCATTTTAAGTTCGATCGGATTTAATTCACAGTAGTAAGGAGGGAGCATGAGCACAAACATTCCTCGTAACTTTGCCATTTCATCGACTACATATTTTTTTAATGCATTTTTATGTAAATTGGCTAGTACCAATAGTTCTTTTACATATTCAGAATTTACTCATTAAAATTGTTACTACATTTTCACAAAACACGAAATATTTCAAAAATCCCGATAAAACTCATTTCTTTTTGATTGTTGAAACCGAAAATAAAATAATATACAAAGCATTCCATTTAAAAAAATATAACTTTAATGCGTTTCGTGTTTTTGGGACAACCTGTACATTATGAAAATAATTTTAAAGTATACCCTTAATAACAGGCACCTATTCACCCCGAAAACTTTTTTTATCTAAAGCAAATAATTTAGCTATAATGGATCGTGTCGAATAACGTAAATAACCCTGTATGTATTACATGTGTGTGCTTTTAAAATTTGGATTGCTATTAATTCTTTAATAATTTTTTTGAGTTTTTGAACTTGTTGGTTTCTTTTTCTCTTTTTCTTTTTCCTTCTCTTCTCTTGGGAGATCATATGATTTATATTTTAAAAGTAACTAGTATTTAGGAGCTCCTGGCTATTGAGGAAGAATCGGTGCCTTGTTACCTATTAACAGACTTTTATTTACCAAATTGTTGCCGTATTATATTGTAAATTGTAACACTGTTATAGTAAATAAAAATTGTTATTATTACTAAACCATTGAAGATACATATAATTAATTATAATGCCAAACAAAATATGAGAGTTGCATTATAAACTTGTACCTAATAATATTACATAATAATCAAATAATTTTCATTCATTCACTTTTAATCCTTATTTTTACTAGGTAAGAAGGTTAGTACTTCAAGTACTCAATGAAACGAGCTTTAGGTAATTTTTGATTAATACGAAGCGCTATTACAACATGCCGCATATAAGACCTTCGGGATTGATCGTGTCGGATCGTCGCGTCCTCATAACAAGTGCCTACCGCGATTAATTGCAGAGCCCTTGTATTTGCAAGGTTCTGGCGAATATCTAGATTCTAGATAATGTATTGTGATTTTCGCTAGCCGAGAAGCGCTGTTCGTGATCGCGTCTATTGAACTTTAATAAC
This sequence comes from Polydrusus tereticollis, assembly GCA_963920685.1. Classification (NCBI taxonomy): domain Eukaryota; kingdom Metazoa; phylum Arthropoda; class Insecta; order Coleoptera; family Curculionidae; genus Polydrusus; species Polydrusus tereticollis. Next base: position 120,943,067 of record OY987330.1, read on the forward strand.
AGAACTACAGGACATGTTTGTTTGTGTTTGTAACCATTTGTGATGGAGCAACAAAATTCATCGTTTTCGGCAGATACCGAACTGTGTTTGTTGGGGTGCAACATATCGCGGAAATAATTTTCAGTGCTTACCCTTAAAGAAAGAAGAATAATATTTTCACAGGTAGGCCTAGACTAGAAACTAATTTAGAGTCAAAAGTTGAGTGGGTTAATAAATTTACACTTCTTAATTTCGATTTTTGGGATTAATATAAATGGCTTACACGTTTGCAAAATTATTTTGTTGGCCGACAATACAAATTCACCACAGAATCACAAATATTTCCTTTTTTTAAAAAACCGTACTGTACTATGTATATCCTCTTAATTATACACAAAATTTAAAAATCAAATATAAAGGGACAAAATCTTTCAAAATTATCTCACTTTGGGTTTCATTGTTAATAATTCAATTGTGTTATATTCAAAATGTATACGAGAGTATTAGTTGCTGTGTGCCTGGGTGTTCTAATTGTGCAAGTAAGACCTATTATTTCTATTTCTGTGAGGCTAAAGGGCATAACTCGATTTTTGGCGAAAATGAGTAAAACTTTATATGTTTGTAGAAAAACTCGTTCTTGCTTTCAGGTTTTAATTTTAAAATGTTATTATTAATCATTTAGTGCCGTTTTTATAATTTTGATAATTTTTTATCGAGCTTTTTCTTGAAATTTTAGTCTCTAAACTAAAATGCGGTGGATTTCCTAATAGTATATTAAAGTACAAGTTTTTGAGGCATCATTTCAGCGCACGCGTTTATGTATGAGACAACAAACGTGACCAGTGCGGGAATAGCTTTATTGGAGCGCGTTCCCCAGAGCACAGATGCGACAAAGACATGGAAAAAATCTATTCAGGGGCCTGCATTCCTTTTAAATTAGGTCGCGCAGACTATTATTGTTCGACAAGACATGATGAGACGTGTCTGTGTCTGTTCAAACTCTCGACAAAATGAGGAGACACAGATAACAATGTTGCCAGGTCTGATGAACTTTTACCAGATCTGGTGATTGGTGAGAAACTTTTTAAAGAAGTTCAGTTTCTGGTGATTTTTAGATTATTTCAATAAATTTGCCAATTATTAATATTTTAAAAACTAAGCATTTTTTAAGAATTGGTTTGTACACAAAATTAAGTCAAAATGACGTTTTAAACGTAGTCGCCGATCATGACATGATCCATTCTATCGAATCTGACATATTGACCTATCTATACAATTATCTATTAACTCTTTGGAAATAATAGTTTGCAATTAATATGAATATTTATTTTTATTATTCGGGACATTTGTGATAGGTATAGTTCAAAACCCCATAAGAGAAAAAAGTCATTTCACAATTTCTGTTGATTTTTTTTTTTTATTCTGGCGATTTTTTAGAGCAACGTAATTTGTATTTTTTTTTTCACTTGGTAACACTGCACGGATAAGTCTATGCGTCTGTGTCTTGTTGTTGACTTGTCTGATATCGCTATCATAATAACCTAAGGTCGTATGTGAAATTTTTCATGTTTTGAGATATTAATAGCAACATGTAAAAATGGTCCATTGTACAATATGACTGAAGGTTGTCAGTGATTTTTAAGGGAGAAATGTAAAAACTACCAATACTTAAATCACGTATGTGCCAAAATAAGTTTTACAATATGGAAGGTGGTCGCATGTACAGTCAGGTGAACATAATATACGAGAATCAGTGGCACATTAGTCATATGAGTATCACATAAAGTCGCATGTGCATACATATTACACATTCGCTCATAACATTTAAATAAGTTATTGACAGGGAGTCGTATGTATCCACTTACTACCTTTTGTCAAAATATTACGTTGACGCAAAAAATATAGAAAACATCGTATGTGCGCATATACGATCTTATCTCATGACCAATTTATGATGACCAAATGAAATATTAATTGTTCCTTGCATTTGACAGAAAATAGTATCGTACGTATACGTATTACGTTGTTCCTTGAGTGAAAAATGGTGGCAGCTTTCGGGGGGTCTATCACAGCTTCATTAATTAATGTAGCCAGTTTTCCATGCGCGCACCAGAATTCGGTAATCCAGTAATAGTGGTAGCACATATTTCTGCCGCTGTGAATGGTTCGTGTTGCATTTCGTTGTAGTTCTGGGAGATTACAATTCCTTCACGAATTTAACTAGCGTTAACGTTGTAGTTTGTAGGTTTGGCTAGCTGATCCCTCCAGAATTGGTCAATTGGTTCTTTTGTTGGATATATGCTTTCCTCTTCTTTTTCTCCACCATTTAGTGCCCTGTAAAAAGCTTTTTCTGTTTTTTTGAATAGAGCGTTGTCTTATCTCCTCGAATTACTGACTTTGTATCGCCTTAAACGGCCTGCGTATACGGACAGTTTCTGTTTTAATGTATCAAGGCTTTGTTGTGGGGAGATATTTTCTGCATCTTATCTTGAGTTAATCCTGTTTTTAGTCCTTATAGCTTCTACAGATCGTAGTACTGTTTCTGATCTGACTGCACTTATGTAAGATTGAAGTTGTTCAATACTTCTTCTGAGCGCTTCTATTTTCCTCCGGATTCTTTGCTGCCATGCGAGAATTCGGGCTTCGGCTCTCGCCTGGTGTTCATTTTGCTTTATTTTCGCTCCAGCTGATTTGGCTACTGCTAATGCTGCCCAGTATATTACTGTGTGTATTGCTTCCAATGATGTTGCTCTTGCAACATACTCTGGTAGGATTCTGTTGTTCATTACCTCTAGTGTGGCTGCTAGTTTTTTCGAGGAGTTTAGCTTGGGTAGTGGTGGTCTACACAGTGGATCTGTTTTTCGTTCTATTTTTCTCTTAATTGTACTGATCTGCTACTCTTTGCTCTGAGACTTGGAGTTGTTGGTATGTATTGCAGAAACCAGCGTGCAATCTTTGACGTTATCCGGTCGTATCTTGTCCTAGTTGCGTCACCCTGTAAAAAGTATGAATTATAGTTTCATGAATGGCTGTTGTCCACTTCATGCGCTGTCTAGGACGTCCCGCTTGGGTGAGCACTGGCTGTAGCTCTTGCGCAGCACCTTCGGCGGTCGAAGTACTGGTTCTTGCTTGACTCCTTGGCGTTGTTTCTTCTATTACTATTATTAATATTATTATTATAATTACCAATATTATTATCAATAATAATAATAAAAATATTATTATTAAGTATATACTACGCCTAGCAAAGTATCTATCAAGATCACAGATAGAATATATTCACTTTTACCTTAAAAATACTAGTCATTATACTATCAAAGGTTTCGTAGGGATTAGTTATTTATTTTTCATGTTTTTTTTTATCGAATTTCTATTATTTTTTGGAATAAAAAAAACCTTACACATGAGGCATAAAGTCGTAAATAACAACTTAATTTCACTTTTACTTATAAAAAGGTCTTATGTGAATTAATTTTTCAAAATTTCTTGAATAAATTAGTTTTTTGACAACGGTAACGTAAAAAATATAACTCTTGATAATGAATCCAAAATCAAATCAGTTATATTTCAAATTAATGCGAAGATATTGTACAGTGAAACTTTCCAATTTTACAAGTCTATTTATCTCAAAACTACTAATTTGAACATACGACCTTATGTAATTATGGTAACGATATATGCGCTTTCCATATAAAGCATGTACCTACTTTATACTATTTTTTCCACTTAGCAATTTTTTTTCAATAAAAGTCCATAATAAGAAAGAAAATATGCCAAACAAATTTAATACATTTTGATGCCTACATTTTATGTTGATAATACTTTCAAAATGTCTGATGCATGGTCTTCTCCTGTCAACAAAATAATTTTATTGTTCGTGTTTATGCAACCCAACACGACTATAAAGATTTTATTGTCCACTGACTACACAGGTGTCAGTTTGAATGGGAATATTTCCTCAAATTTTATTTTTTCGGCAGCTAAATTCTGCTCAGTCAGACCGACTTTCCATTTAAGGTATAACAAGAGGGGATGGCGCCGTTTAAAATTTTAAGGCGTAAATGTGAGCCTTCTCATTACTTACTTAAACTAACCTAACTAAAGTATAGTGGTTTTAGTTCCACTTCCTAAATATCATTCATGCCAAACCTTATTTCAAATTGACACCATATATACAAAGAAATTTTAGATGTAGTCAACGGAAATCTTTAACCCCAAAAACAAAACAAAAAACAAGCTTAAAATAACTTCTATTTTAGATAAGCGCTCGAAGAACTTATCTTGCTGATAATTTTGATTATATACATGCAAATTTAAAAGGACGCCAAGGAAGACTCGGAAATGAAGTGAACACCAAGAATACTCTACGAAATATAAAACACCTGTCCACCAATATTTTACATCGTTTATCACAAGAATTAAATGACGCTGTTACTCCAATGCTTGTCACATTCTCTGACCTGGAGGAACAAGCAAAGAACCTGGGTAAGACTATCGAGGAGAAAAACAATTCCTTATTTGTAAATGCGTAGGAAAAAGAAACGTACAGTATGCCTAAAATGAACTTTCTATACAGTGAGCTCAAAAAGGTTGAAATAAACTCAATTAAAATTCGAGAAAAACAGGACCAGTCGATTTTTATTATTAGATGCGCATTTATAAAACTAAAAAAAAAAAATTAATTTCGAATCCCTAATTTTGATATTAATTTCGGATTCTATCTAAAATTTTAATCAAATTTCATGTATCATAAGCAATACATACATACGGAAGGGGGTATTTCATGACCAAAAATTCATATAAAGATAGGTCCGCATACGTTGCGCTACCGATCTACAGAGTGTTGAAATTTCAAGATTTTTTTAGTAGGTACATATTATCTTTATTATAGCTCCTGCTGTTATTGAGATATTTAGCTCAAACTTAGAGAATAGGCTACGCTATAGGACTTGCATCATTGGGCATGCCAAATGGTGGTAATAATTTACAGCGAGATATTTATTCAGGGGTTATGCCCCGCCCTTTTCGTATCTGCGACCTTTATTGAGAGAAAAAAAAAAACGATTTTCTGTATTTCACTAGATGAAATTAAAATTTTTAAGATGGTCAAGTATGCTCTGGCTTTATTTGGATAATCTCTTGTTTTTATTAGGTTTGACAGTTCGCATTTAAAATCGTAACTGGTGTCTGCATGTGTTTATGAATATAAGGTTTAAGTTGTAAACTGTAAGATGTAAAAATGTATTAAATACTCGTTATAAGCACGTAACAATGCCAAATTTTACGAATTCTGAAATGGGTGAGATGCATTTCATCTACGGCCTCGTAAATGGAAATGCAAGAGACGCCAGACATGGGTACATGGAGCGGTATCCATTATATATATTATATATTATCGAATATTCGTAGGCATCTTGTAGAAACTGAAAGTCTTAATAGGACTACCAATGATGCAGGTAGACCACGTACACCACAGATCAAAGAAGCTGTTCTCAATGAAAAAAATCCAGGTACTAGCACCAGGACAATCGGTGAACATACAGTGACCGCCAAAAGTCCTGCATAAATTCGATATATGCCAAAGAAAAAATGAATTTTAAAAACACTTGGACCCGTCTGTCCTTATTTCTAATTGCCCTTTTTTTGGTATAGAAAAATAATATACAGGAAAACTCATGAAAAAGTTATAAGTCATCGATCATCAACGGTTTTTGAAATATTGACGTTAAAATGAAACTAATGTTTGCCTTGATTCTAGGGAACTGTGTATATTATTTATCAAAAGTTACATAATTAAATGTTGTTAAATTGCTTGCCATTTACTTCTTGACTGTATCCAAGACGGTAGGTAAACTCCTCTAAAACATTACCGGCCCAGACGTTAACTTTATGTGGCTACTGTGTATGGGCTTCAGCCGTCCAGTAAGGATTTGTTGCTGACCAGAATCGATAGTTTTGTATGTTATTGACATTCAGACAGAAATTTGATTAATCAGAAAAAGTTATTATGTAAATAAACTTCATAATTTCGACATATATTCATCATTATTTCACAAAATTCTAATCGTCAATCAGGGTCGTCTTCGTTTAATTCATGTATCAGCTTAATTTTGTAGGGAAATATTTATTTGTTCGTAAAATTCTTCTTACAGAAAACACTCCAACGTTGTTACCAAGAGCTAATAATTCTGCACCTTGATAAGGAGTGTCTTCAACCGAAAGAAGAATATTTAGCTTCGTTTCTTCCGAGTGTTTGGGTCTGCCTGATCTTGGAAGGTCTCTTACATGCCTAAGATATTTAAATTTCTGTTCAATTCTACTTACTGTAGATTGAAAAATTGTTGATTTGGGTATTTATAATTAAAAAGCTGAGAAACCCTAATTTGTATTCGCATTTTATCTCCATATCCTATCATCAATAAGATTTCGATTAACTCACTAACTCAATTTATACAAATTATATTTCTGGCAAAATTATTAAAACTACTTTAATGACTTTAATGGCGACTTAAGTTTTTGTATTGACTTTGACTTAATTAACAACAATAAAATACCTTATTTGATTAACACCTGATTATAATAACATACTTTATCGATTTAAAGTATTACCTAATTATTGTAACGCAAAAAGCTTAAACGTCAATAATTCAAAAGCGGTTGAAAATCGGTATAGGATATGTAACATGGAATGTATTTAGAACTTCCCATAGAATACAAAAATCAAATAAAAAAGGGCTGTTTCATTTTAAAAAATGGTCGATGACGCCATAACTTCTTTATGAATTGCGCTGTATATTATTTTCTTATGTCAAAAAATGGGCAATTAGAAATAGAGTTTGCCAGGTCCAAGCGTTTTCAAAATTTGTTTTTCGTTAGACAGAATTCGAATTTATGCGGGACTTTTGGCGGTCACTGTATAAATAGTAGTTTTCAAGTTATGTAATTCTCTGCTATATCCTTACCACATTCAAAGGGAACAGGTGCTCCCTCCTCGAGAAAGGAGGATTTAACACCACTGCAAAAGAGATAGGGGTCCTTAAGGTTGTGGAAAAATGGATAAGACGGAAAGATCTAAACATCAGCCCTCAAAAGACCGTTATTGTTCCCCTCAGAAGGCGAAGGAAAAAACAGGGATTGGGACACTTAATTCTCCAAGGAGGAACGTTGCAGCTGGCTGAGGAAGTAAAGTATTTGAGGGTCATCCTGGACTCTAGACTTACTTGGAATAGCCACATGGAAAAAATGATCCCTAAATTTAAAATTATTCTTTCAGTAACAAGGAGAATGTACGAAAACATGGGGCACTGAATATACACCAGAGTAGTCATACCCTCAATAACTTATGCAACCGTGGTCTGGTGGCCAAGAGTTCAGCTAGACTTGCAGACCTCTATACTGAAGTTAGGAAGTCTTCAGAGACTGGCCTGCTTAGGAATAACAGGGATAATGAAATCGAACCCTTCTGCAGGGTAAGGCGCCCTCTTGACCTCTCCTTCATTTGACAAAATAGAGGGGGGTCGACAATGAGCCTTTAAGAAGCAATTTCTGCCACTGTTACCTTAATAGGCTAACAGTAAACCCCAATTTTGATTGTAAAATTCTTTTTACCGACGAAGCCAATTTTTCAAAGAATTCAATTTTTTATTTTCACAGCAACCACATGTGGGCTGAAGAAGATCTACATGGAATTGCAAAAACGCATTTTCAAAAGCAGTTTTCATTAGGATTATTTGATTGGTCCTTGTTTTTTGCCTGGTCGACTTAATGGTCACCCATACAGGCATTTTTTGCAACAAGAATTTCGTTCCTTCTTTTACTGAGAAATTAAGTGTGTTATATGCACAATGGCGCCCCAGCACATTTTTCTACTTTAGCTCGGGAGTACATAAATTAAGTGTATAATAACAAGTATGGATAGGACTGGGTGAACCTCAGTCCTGGTTCCCTGGCTTAAATAGCCTAGATTTTTTCCTATGGGCACCATTGATGACTTACGAAATAGAATATTAAATGTATTTGAAACCATAAAAAATACTCCGGGGGTTTTCAAACAAGTACCGGCATCAATGAGAAGAAGAGCGGACACATCTATAAGAGTTTGAGGAAGTCACATTCAACAATAGTTGTTGTACCGTAGTTTCCTTGTTATTGTTACGTTTACGTTTTTCGTATTGTGATAAATCATCGCTACAAGAACCGGGTCATCTCAGCTTTAATTTTCAACAGGTAGTGGCGAATAAATTGTCAAAAGTAATAAAGGATTATCCAAATAAAGCTATAGCCTACTAGACCATTTTAAAAAAGAGACTAAAAAGTTTTTCAACAAAAAAATACAATAAATAGTAAAAGAATACTACTTGGCAAGTGGTAATCATAATATGACATATAAATATGTATACATGTGAGAACTTTGTTCTCTAGCTACTTGCTGAGACCTTATACAATAACGATTAACCAAATTATGCTAAAACAGTTGGGGCATGTAGCCCAGTGAATAGCTGTTTTAGCATAATTTGGTTAATCCTTATTATATAAGGTCTCAGCAAGTGGCTAGAGAACTAAGTTCTCACAAATATACATATTTATATGTCATATTAAAAAAAAATAGTTTCGTCCAAGGCGATCTACGAATTCTTACAAAACATTATGCACCACCCACGAAAAACATTATCTGAATATTCACGCACCGGGCGAGTATAATGGAATGGAAATATCCGAATCTTCTAAATTAGGATACTACACATCAAAGAAGAAGGAATTCAATATTTTCTCCAACAATTCCAACCCAGTTACTTGCTTTTGTGGGCATTGTGTGTTTAACCAGTGCAGGTTTTTGTGTAGCCCAATATAGCCTTTTGCATCATTACTCTCACATGACCCCAATCTCTAAATTTTTTTTCATTTTTACTAATAGTGGGTTAAAATGTATGTGCTTTGTTCTAATGTATTGTTAAACAATCCGCAAACTTCCATTTGGACACACATCCTTAGCCAATCATCATTAGTACTGGTATGCGTCCTCTTTCGTTTATTAGTACTATTTCACAGTTTACAAAATTACTTTATTTTTAGGTTATTTAACAACTTGTACAACTGTTCTATGCACAAGTTGTTAAATAACCTTGTGACAGGGAATTAATGTCAATGTAAATGCAAATTAACGTAGATAACAGGTAAAGCTTTTACTAATGTTAACAGTTTGATTAAAATTGATTATGTTTAACTCTTAATATAAAATATAGAGTTTGAAGTAACAGAAACCCTGTATAAATAAAAACACTTTAAAAAATCTACATCTAAAAGTAAAAGCCGATGAAACCGTGCGTTTTTCGAAAAAAAAAGTACTACATTTTAAATAAATTTATTCAAACCATTTTGAGCTGACAGCAAGTATACCTTTCCTACTAGAATATCGGCTACATTGCAGTTTGCTTCAGGGCATCGTGGTTTCTAGTACCTATTCTATTTCATTTTTCTACAAACACAAAGTAAAACAGTAGGTAACTAATAAACTTGATAACGTAGTTTATTAAATTATCTTGTCTAGATCTGCTTGGATGCACTAAAAGAGATCAAAAAATAGGAGGATGTAGTTTGAAATCAAGACATTTTTGCTACCGTTCAGTAATGTACATAATCCCACTGACTAGAGGCGGCCCTTTTATTTCTATGGATATTCTTTATAAAACACTCTAAATAATTAATATTCATAGCCGGATCATTAAAGTATAATATTATGTGGAAATAATATTATTAGGAGACAAGGCTTTTGTCCATGAGTGTATTTTTATTTAGCTCTGCAATAATAATTTTTTTTAGATATTGATATTTCCGATTGTCTTGATGGCCGTGTCAAAGTAATAAATAACCTTGCCAAGGAGCTGTTGGATGTCTCAGCAGAATGCCTGAACAACAAGTATCTGGATGCCAAAAATGCACTTAATGAAGCAATCAACATAATAAATTCAGGTGTACAATATGAACAAACTGCGAATTACTTAAATACTTTGAAAACGAATCTTCTCATATGCACATCTGGCAGAATGAGTTATCTTTCGGAAATAGAAGGAGCAATTGTTAAAAATGTTACTGCCTGTGCATCAATTAAATCTGATCCAACTACTACAGTTGCACCAACGACAGCTGCACCAACTACAGTACCACCAACGACGGCTGCACCAACTACAGTAGCACCAACGACGGCTGCACCAACGACAGTTGCACCAACGACAGTTGCACCAACTACAGTAGGACCAACGACAGCTGCACCAACTACAGCTGCTCCGACGACAGCTGCACCAACTACTGTAGCACCAACGACAGCTGCACCAACTACAGAAGCACCAACGACAGCTGCACCGACGACAGCTGCACCGACGACAGCCGCACCGACAACAGCTGCACCAACGACAGCTAACCCAACTACGGAAGCACCAACGACAGCTGCACCAACTACAGCTGCTCCGACGACAGCCGCACCGACAACAGCTGCACCAACTACAGCTGCTCCGACGACAGCTCCACCAACTACTGTAGCACCAACGACAGCTGCACCAACGACAGCTGCACCAACAACAGTAGAACCAACGACAGCTGCACCAACGACAGCTGCTCCGACAACGGCTGCACCAACTACAGCTGCACCAACTACAATAGCACCAACGACAGTAGCACCAACAACAGCTGCACCAACGACAGCTGCACCAACGACAGTAGAACCAACGACAGCTGCACCAACTACAGTAGCACCAACGACAGCTGCACCAACTACAGAAGCACCAACGACAGCTGCACCAACTACAGTAGCACCAACGACAGCTGCACCAACTACAATAGCACCAACGACAGTAGCACCAACAACAGCTGCACCAACGACAGCTGCACCAACGACAGTAGAACCAACGACAGCTGCACCAACTACAGTAGCACCAACGACAGCTGCACCAACTACAGAAGCACCAACGACAGCTGCACCAACTACAGTAGCACCAACGACAGCTGCACCAACTACAATAGCACCAACGACAGGTGCACCAACTACAATAGCACCAACGACAGCTGCACCAACTACAGTAGCACCAACGACAGTTGCACCAACGACAGTTGCACCAACGACAGTAGCACCAACGACAGCTGCACCAACTACAGTAGCACCAACGACAGCTGCACCAACTACAGAAGCACCAACGACAGCTGCATCAACTACAGTAGCACCAACGACAGCTGCACCGACAACGGCTGCACCAACTACAGCTGCACCAACGACAGCTGCACCAACGACAGCTGCACCAACTACAGTAGCACCAACGACAGCTGCACCAACGACAGCTGCACCAACGACAGTAGCACCAACGACTGCTGCGCCAACGACAGCTGCGCCAACGACAGTAGCACCAACGACAGTAGCGCCAACAACAGCTGCACCAACAACAGTTGCACCTGCATAAGCTCCATGTAATTAGTAGTTACATTTATACACATGTTTCTGTACATACATATGTCTACCTTGAAAATAATTATATGCTTTATTAAATTGTTACTGTTTTATTTTGCACAGTCCATTATTTATCTTAATATCATAGATTTAATTTTATTTAAGTACTCTTTGACTCATTCATGCTACCTACACTACTATTACAAATAGATATCCAAAAAATTGAAGCGAGACTGTACTCGGTATACAGGGTGATTTCTAAGGTGATACTTTTTTTTCAACTGTGTATACAACAACTTAAAAGAAACAACTTTTTTAAATAACTCAAAAATAAAGGAGATACGGTAATGTAAAAAGCCTACGATAAGACTGCTGATAACTTTTTTGTTGGTGTTTATTTTTTTTTATGTCAAGCAGTGAAGTCTCAATTTGTTGTCAGTTCATCGCGTAATAGATTTCGGTTAGTTAAGGAGTGTTTAAAAATAAAAATGGCTCATGTGAATGAAAAAATATCTCCTTTATTTATCAAAGATTTATTTGAAAAAGTTGTTTCTTTTAAGTAGTTGTATACACAGTTGAAAAAAAGTATCACCTTAGAAATTACCCTGTATAGTAGGTGATGTGTTGGCATTTCAGTCTTGAGGCCGGTAAATACGTAGGTATGTTTCAAATATTTAGATTTTGCTATAACTGAACTACCTTTATTGAACTTTTAATAGCTTAAGGTTGTTAGGTTGATTAAGGTGACTTGAACTCCTATATACACCAATCGCTAATGCTGTAGAACTATAGGCACGATATACTGTTTTGGCTGCCTGTTTAAGTAGCCCTTTTAAATTCGAAACTAAATTGAAACCTCATCGGTCTAACGCATTTAAATCTAAGTTCCTAAAACCTATTTCAAGAACTTTGTTAATAAACTTTTAATGACGATAAAATAATAAGGTAGTTTGCTCTTAATCAAATTTCACAAGATAATAGCACCCTATGCGTCACTGACGCCATGTTCAATTGAAAATGGTGTTTCAAAACTTAATTCGACGACCTCTTAAACATACCATTTTTTTTAAGAAGTAGTCCATACTTGCAGTGGAGTCGTATAATCAAATTAAACACGGTTTACTTCCACATTATGTATTTGGCAACTTATTTACTTACTGTACTGTTCCCCACATGTTTCGTACACAGAAATCGTCATCAGGGGATACTAAAAGCAAATTATACAATACTAAGCTTAAGTAAGCATAAAAGTAAAGTGGGCTTGACATCGTGCCAATAATCGATCATAGTAGCTCTGTTCAGTAAAAGCGCTGTTCATAAAAGAACTGTTAAGATTTATATAAAGTATTTTTAAATAACTACGGCAACGCTGGATGCACGTGACCAAGCAGACAGGTCAACGTGCCCGGCTCTTAGCACGTGACCATAAAAGATGATGTACCTTCTTGTCGTTAGCTTGTCTTTATTGCAGATTGAAATAGAAAAATAATCATCACAAATAACCCTGGTTAGTGTTTGAATTTCCCGAACAGTACCTATCAATCCAGCGATGTAGGGAAGCACGAGCCACAACCGGAGCAATCTATGCTGAATCGGGACAAGGGGTTCGAAGAAGTCAATAATATAAAGTCATGCTTAATAGAGACGAGTGGTTAAAAATAATGAGAAATTAGCGTAAAAACTTTGTGTAAGAGGAAATAAAAGTTGTTATATGTTATATATTTGTGTTATAGAACTTGAGAGGTGAAGAACTGAAGTTAAGTTATTATGGAGAAATTAAGGTAGAATGAGATAATTTTATTTATAGAAATTTTAAGAGGAACATTTGACAAAGTTAAAAAGTTCGGATCTGCAGAGTTATGCACAGTAATTAGGACATAACTAAAAACGCTCACATAACTGAATAGTTTTAGAAGCCTTAAAGGCTAAAATGTGTTTATTAGTTGTGTCTCGTGCTTGTAAAAAGAGAATAAAATAAATTAAAATAAAATAAATTAAAATAAAATCACGGGTGAACTAAAACCACTTGTTTCACATGAGAATGGCAGCTGTCGGTTCGAGTGAAATGTGATTGAAGACAGCTGTATACACAGAGTAAGCCATAAAACCTCTTGAGCATTATGTCGGTGGCTCTCAAACAATAAATTATATTGAAGGTAATTTTGGATGTTGATGAATTACATTTTCTAAATAAAATAATAAAAAAGTAAATAAAAAATTAGTTTAGGTAAAGAAAAATAATAATTTTTTAGCTTTTGTAGTATTCAGACAAATTAGTTTTACGAAATCTTTTTTATAAAGTTTTGGTTCTAAAAAGAACCGATTTTGTAGTCTTGCGACAGAACGTACCTACTTGTAGATAGGTACTACTAAAAGTAGTCTTCCTCTGCATTTGAAATTTCACCCATGCTTTCAGATTCATCAGAATCAACATCATCGTCATCATCATCATCATTCGTAATAATTAACGGTCTTACTTCGTCTATAACCTGTTCTGTCTCATAAGATTCAAAAATAATTTTTTTTGTGTGTTCAATGCATTTCCGCCATTCTTCTTTGCCCGCTTGGCTAAGCGCCTCCTCCCATAACTTTATAACGCTAGGCTTACCGATATTTTTACAGGCATGTTTGTCATAATAGTTCTTGCTAATACCCCATACCAATTCAATTGCGTTGTAATGACAATGGTAGGGCGGCAATCTCAAAACTTGATGTCCATATTTGAGGGCTAATTCGTCAACAACATACTTTTTTTTAAATGACTGCTCTTTACACTTGCTTAAAAGTTCACTTTTTAAATATAAATTTTCATGGTTTATGTTTTTCTTTGACAACCACTCTTTTATTTCTTTCTTTTTCCAGCTGCTTGTAGGGAATTTCTCTTCGAGTCTCGTATGGTAAGAGGCATTGTCTAAAACAATTAAGGAAGGTTTTTCTAAACTTTTTAAAAGTTTTTCCTCGAACCAATGCTCAAAAATTTCAGCATCCATATTGCCGTGATAATCATCAGTTTTTTTTGTTGATGAAAATATCAAACTGGCATTTAAAACAAAACCTTCTTCATTACCAGCATGTAATATAATATACCTTTTTCCATTACTTGCACTTTCTCTGAAATGCCGCAAGCATCAGACGTTCGTTTTGCACAGCCAAAACAGACTCTAACGGGCCCGAGTTATCTTTTTCTAAAGTAAAATAACGTTCCACTTGTAATACCAAACGGCGTTCACCTGGAGATAAATGCCTTCTAGGCGATGTGCCACCTTGCTGAACATTTTCCATAACTTTGCTTAATAACTGATTTTAATTCACACACAATGAGAAACAAACTAAAAGTGAAAAGCACAACTACTTATTTAAAATAAAGTAGAACATACCATCCCGCACTTCAGCAAATTTTAATTATTTCTTGGAAAATAGTAATTATTATGAAGATTTAATTATAATAATCCCAAAATAATGTCATTATCGGAAAAGTATATACCTGACAAAATCTTTAACATATTTAACCATCCCGCACTTGAGCAAATTTTAATTGGTTCTTGGAAAATAGCGATTATTATAGATTTAACTATAATAATAAATTATTTAATTATTATTTATGCACAACGCGTAATTCTAAGATAATTTTGTTTTGAAACCTCTGATTTCGCCCAGTAATAGAATACAGTAAACCAGTGGGATGTTCGGTGTGATCAAGTATAGCGAAGGTGTGAAGATATTGTAACTTAACCGACTTACTGTTTTAAAAGCGATAACATCCCTTGGTGATTTAATCCGATATCGGACTTCTTAAAACGCACAGACTTTAACGACAAAACATGTAGAATGAGCGTTGTGAACGTTCTGTATCTTTCTCTCTCTGCATTTAACCATACCAGCTAAGGTGCGATAAAGATAAAAATATGACTTATGCGCTGATTCATAATAAAAATATCTTCCGGAGTCGGACCCAACTGATATTGACATTTTGATATTAAATTTTTAAACGAAGCGGCCCGACGTTTAAGTTTATTCTGCTAACATGGTGATTTATTGTTGCGTTCTCGGATGTAAAGTACAAAGTCGGAAACGTGTGAAAATGCACAGGTTTCCAAAAAGCGACCAGGTAAGTTTTTTGTTGTTTTAGCGAAATAATAAAAAGGGTGTATCGTGCAGAGCCAAAATATATTGTTGCTATCTAAAAAAAATGTATGCAGGACACCCTTTGATTCTGAATAATTATAAACATTACTTAAAATGCTGATTTTCTTGGAGTTATGACCGTTTACGATTTTAGTATAATGTCCGTGTATTTTTAGACGCATAAACTTTGGGTAAATGCTATTCAAAATCCATTTCGGGAACTGTTATCCTATGGGTAAGTTCGTTGAAGGCCGTGCAAGGCCACGTCCGATATACGTCGAGTTAGTACATAAATGGAAACGCGATGATATCTTTCGAAAAAAAAAAGGACTTTAAAAACACCGGTATAGTGATTTTCGAAAATCTAACCCGTAAAAATTTAGATCTATATGAAAAAGCGTGTACTAAATACGGGGTGAAGTGCTGCTAGACTTGGGGCGGGAATGTTTTTGTAAATATTCAGGGTTCAAAGAAAAGGGTGGGTACAGTGAAGGATATTTAAATTAATTAAAACATTGTAGGTAAGCACCACAACTAATAACTATATTCAATTAGTGTAAGGAGTCATATTAAGTAGTGACTTTCGGCGAAATTTGCAGGTTTAATTAGGATCGTAGATATATATTATTATTAATTGTCTGGAATATCAGGCTAAATATATGAGTGAATTTATGAAATTGGCCCAATTAAATATAAGGAGTTAATTTGCACATTTTAATGATCTAAAAGAATTATTACTGTTAAGAAAATTTGACATATTAGGTTTAAGTGAAACATGGCTTAATAACACAACAGTAGATAATACTGTACATATTAATGGTTATAGTCTTATTAAAAAGAATAGACAAGGAAGAGGCGGGGTGTAGGATTTTACGTTAAAAATCATGTTCCATATACTGTCATTCAGACGTCTGCAGAAATTGAACAACTGTGGATAAAAATAAAGTTGCCAAAATTGTGTTTTGCTGTGGGGGTCGTATATCGACCGCCGAATGTTAACCCTAACGAATTTCTTTCCATATTTGAGGCCACTGTATCTACTTTGCTTGTCTCTGTGGATCATATATTCTGTGTGGGAGACTTTAATATTGATCTGTTTAAAATTGAAAATGCTGAAGTTGATTCGGCTCTAACATGTTTTGAGACACTCGGGCTTTCTCAGATTATAAATCAACCCACTCGGATAAGATCCACATCGACACTTATCGACTATATTCTAACATCAAGTGTGGAAATTGTAAACTCAGTAGGCGTAGACTCTGTACAGATTAGTGATCATGAATTGATTTCATTTATAATAAACCTTAAATTAGAAAAACTAAAACTCGGTTCAAAACATTTAGGATTTTTAAGAATATTAACAAGGAACAATTTTACAGTGATCTGCAAGCAATACCGTGGCGCAACATTTATGATATAACCGATGTAAATGATAAAGTGGATTTCATGTGTAATAATATATTATAGTTTACTTGACATCCATGCCCCTTATGTAACTTTTAAAATTACTAAGCCATATGCTCCATGGCTTACAGATGCTTTGCGAGCTGCTAAAAAGGATCGAGATAAGGCCTTGAGTAAGTTTAAAAGAACTAGATGCCCTACAGATTGGTCTTATTACAAAGCTTTGAGGAACGGTTTCACACTAGCGGTAAGGAGAGAAAAAAAAGCGTATTATCAAAATTCTTTTCAAAATAAAAAACCAAAAGAATTATGGGCTGATCTAAAACAATTAAATGTTCATAATACAGTTCAAGGAAACTTAGTTTTATCAACTCATTTGACAGACCCAAATACTATAAATAATAATTTCATCAATGCTGTCCCAAAACTTAAGCCTAATCAAAGTCCAATAGATTTTTATAATAATAATAAACAATGTCATAATAATTTTAATTTTGTTAGTGTAACAGAAATAGAGGTTTTAAAAGTAATTTCTACAATAAAAAGTACAGCTACAGGACTTGATGGAATAAATATCTTAACAATACAATTATGTCTTCCCTTTCTACTTCCATATATAACACACATCATGAACTATAGTATTTCTTGCTCCACCTTTCCTTGTGGAAGGAAGCGCGTGTGATTCCTCTGCCCAAGGTTGCTACTCCGAATACTTTTAATGATTTGCGCCCCATTAGTATTCTCCCCACCCTTTCCAAAGTTTTTGAAAAGCTACTTGATGTTCAGTTGCAGGTATATTTTAACAATAATAAAATTATTTCTGATTTACAGTCTGGTTTTAGAAAGGGTGTTGGATGCAATACTGCTTTAATGAATATAACAGATGATATAATATGCAGCTTAGATAAGGAAAAGTTGTCAATTTTGGTTTTGTTGGATTATTCCAAGGCGTTTGATACGTTAAATCATGATATTTTAAAAGCAATGTATAGTTATGTGCGTTTTAACGATAAAGCAATAGGGCTCATGACAAATTATCTGCATGACAGAAAACAATTAATATGTTATAATAGAAAAAACTCGGAATTTTTAGATGTCACTAATGGTGTTCCGCAGGGCTCAATCTTGGGCCCAAGATTATTTACATTTTATACGTCATCATTTTCTTCAGTCTTTCTGTCATGCAGTAATCATTTCTATGCTGATGATACTCAGATGTACTTGTCCTTTTATCCGGATGAAGCACCACAGGCTGTCGCCGCAGTCAATTTTGATTTGATCAAGGTTAGTGAATTTAGTAGTAATCATTGCTTAAAATTAAATTTTAATAAAACTGTGGCGGTGGTTTTTGGAGGAAAAGTAGAAAAACAACGGTTTATCGAACGGTACAGTCATGATATTGGCGTTCAAGGTCACAATATTAAGTTGGATCCTATGGTGAAGAATTTGGGTCTGTATGTTGACAGTGAGTTGAGGTTTGCTGCACATGTGAATAGGTGCATTCAGAAAGTTTACTCCAACTTAAAACTTATTTATCAAAATAGATATATCCTTAATAGGAATGTAAAGTCTATGTTGTGTGATGTACTTGTGCTTTCCCACTTCAATTACTGTGATGGCGTTTATGGTCCATGCTTGACCGAACATGATTCAAGGCGAATACAAAAAGTACAAAACTCTTGCTTACGGCTTATATTTGGCATAAAAAAACGAGAGCACATTACCCATAAAATTAAAGATAATGGTTGGTTAAGCATGTACCAAAGGCGTTATCTGCATATGATTTGCCACTATCATGCTATTATAAAAAATAAGTTTCCAACATATCTCTATCAGAAGATTAGATTTCGCACAGACGTACACAATATTAATATTAGGTATAGGGTAGGTTTACAATACCATATAGGGTAGGCTTACAATACCACAACATAGATCGCAGGTTTTTAAGCGATCCTTCTCGTACAACATTGTCAATTTATTGAACGCTCTTCCTAATGATGTTTATGCTATGTCAGCACCTGTTTTCAGAAATTTTATTTATCAAAAGCTTGGTGCGCAATCATAATAGAAAGTGCGGCCTGGGTAATGAATTGTTGTTTTTAGTAATACTCTCCACTTTTAAAGATAAAATATAATTTATTAGTTTACGTTTATCTCGTCTACTATTTTCTTTCTTTATGGTAATTTCACTAGTTATAGTTTGGTTATGGGTTAGTTGAACAGATGCCTTGTTGCATATATTGTAATCAGGGTGAACTGAACCTCGCCCAATAACAAAATGTAGTTCTTTGATTGTATCATTTATGAATAATGACCTTAATTATTATTAATTATTATTATTATTACCCTGTGGCAAAGACAACATTGGCATTGAAAGAACTTAAAGAGTTTGTCCCACACATTTTGGATATGACCAGAAAATTGAGCATGGCAGAAGAGGATCGTGTTTAAAGCTGAATGCTGTTCCTATGTTAAATCTTTACAGCACAATCCTAGGTATAAAAATTGCCTTGTTATTATATTAATTTTATGTAAATATCTAATATTAGTAAACCTTGTCGCCATATTAGAAACGTTTTAACAACTTCCTTTTATTCTCCCAAAATATATTGACTTTAATTCAAAAGGTTCGCGCTTCTAACTTATCCTTCAGAGTTGGAAGCGCGAAAATTTAAATTCAAAGTTGTTAAATTTAAATTTTCATACGTGGCGCCGATCCCCCGCCCCTCACCCCCATTGCTACATTAAGTTCTTCAACCAGACACGAATAGCGCTATTAGGGAACCAATTAAGTATGTTAAGTTGCCTATCTATCCCTACCATAAGCGCATCTCCCTTGTCTATGCTAATCAACTCGATCATCGGTAATATAGGTTAGGTTGGGAACTTGGTGGGCCCGAGATTCCGTCGATCGGTGTTTAATGATGGGAGCTCTAAGGCCAAAACAGTCAAAACAAACAGGAACTCGAAGTTCAGCAAGCTGTCAACCTTCCACTTATATGTGCTGTAGGGACTTCTATAGATACTTACAGGTAGTAAAAATACATAAAGATCTCATCATTGTAAAAACAGGGGCAATGTAATAGGGGTGTTTCTTCCTTAGGTATAGTTTTCAGTCCCTTAGGTTAGTTAATGGGTAATTGGGTAATTCACCTCCGCTAACTTCTTCACAAAAGCAGATTTTTTCCACACCCTCCACTTCAACCGTAGAAGTTGCAACTATCGCCAGACCACTAAGAGAACGTCTCGGAACCTCCTTTAATATTTATATCTGAAAGAAAACCGCAAGTGTCTATAGGCAATTAATTTCGGAAAAACAACCCTAAAATAGGTGATTTTGGCTTTTGGGTCTGTGAAGTCTAATTTGGATCACTCCGGGATACCGCGCGTCGTATTCTACTTTTTTGCATTAATGGGGATAATAATAATTGCTATAAATTGAACCCAATTTTATTCAGAAATTCGCAACTGAAGAAGAAATCGGTGTCATTGTTCTTAATGTAGACTTTTTTAAATGAAATATACTTTATTGTCCAAAGAATACAAAACTCTTATCGATAAAGTCTTCCTACATCTAGCTTATCATTTAATAATAACAATAAGAATAAAAAACAAAAAATAAGAGAGGCGTTAAAATTTGGCTATACAGTTATAACTTGGTTATTCACGCCAGGTCAACAATTATGATTATATCTAAACATATTAACATAAACATTTAAACAAAACAGCAAAGAAAATTAATAAAGAATAAAGAGGTCTCGATTCCTAGACACACAGTACAAAACCAAAGCACTCAACGAATCGAGTAATCGCCACTGTAGTACTCCTGCAGCCTATAGTATGCTTTATTGACAAGTAGGCTTTTAATCTTCTTTTTAAATATTTTCAAAGAATTAGCTCTTCGAATCGATTGAGGGATGTGGTTGTAAATTTTTTTACTTTCGTAAAAACAGAGTTTTTAGTCAGAGCAGTTTTAGGAATAGGGAGTGACAGATCAATATTTTGCCTTGCATTGTGTGCATCTTCCATAGTAGAACCAAAATACTTTTTATGTCTCGGGTATAAAGTGGCACGTTAAAGTGAGAATC
Organism: Polydrusus tereticollis; assembly: GCA_963920685.1. Lineage (NCBI taxonomy): Eukaryota > Metazoa > Arthropoda > Insecta > Coleoptera > Curculionidae > Polydrusus > Polydrusus tereticollis. The sequence goes on from OY987330.1 coordinate 120,964,097, forward strand.
TTAAGTCTAACAACATGTGGTCTACAGTGCTCTCGAGGTCAAGTGTGATTCAACAAATGAAAAATATGCTATTTTTGCTGCAACAATGCCGAGTTCATTTTTTTCTTTTATTATGATAAGGCACAGCACTGCAGGATAAATCCTTTATGGCGCTCTGGGAGCGGTGCGTGTGCGCAGGAAACGATTCACGTTGGTCTTGAATCTTTGAAGATTATAGTCGTTGGGGAACACGATTTCAGGGAGGTCGTTCCAGAGTGATGACGTTCTCCAGATGAAAGAATTTTGAAACAGTGTCGTTCGAGGGACACTAAGCTGAACCACGTACTGGTGGGCTGCAGTGGCTTGTCGTGTATTTCTACCATGCACCGCTCTGGGTGGTATCAAGCGGGCAACCTCAGTTGAACACTTGCCATGAAAATATTTGTAAAATAGACTCAAGTCGCCAACCTGCCTTCGATGTTCAAGGCTTTCCAGGTTGTTTGTCAGACTATGGTCACCGATCAAGCGAATGGCTCTTCTTTGAATGGAATCTAGCAATCTCAGGGTATGTTTAGGAGCAGAGCCCCAAATATGCGAACAGTACTCCAGCGATGGTCGAATTTGGGCTTTATAGAGCCTCAAAAGTTGTTGGGGTGTATAGAGGTTCTTTGTTCGGAAAAGTACTCCAAGCTTCTGCGAGGCTGCCTTAGCAGTGGCCGCAACGTGGCTATGCCAAGACATATGACTATCCAAATTAACGCACAATAAATGAATTGACGAAGTCAAGTTAGTCGAGTGTCCCGCCATAACTATATCCGGTTCTTCAACATTAACTTTTTTAGAAAAAACTGCCGCCTGAGTCTTTTTAGCGTTAAATTCTACTTGGTTACTGTCACACCCAAGACAGAATTTCTTCCAGGTCTTTGTTGAGATGTGAGAACTCTTGCTGCCTATAGAGATGTGCATTAGCAGCCGATGTCCGAGCATCCAAAGTAAAAAATGAAACAAGTGTGCTGTCATCAGCGAAGCTATATATAGGATTTTTAGTTTTTTCCAAAAGATCGTTAATGTAGAGTAAGAAAAGGGTGGGCGACAATATAGAACCTTGAGGGACTCCGGCGTTGATGGTAAATGTGTCTGAAAAAAATCCGTCCATCGCCACTCGCAGAGAACGGTCTTTAAGAAAGCTCGACAGCCATGAACAAAATTGAACCGGCATTCCGTATGCTCTCACTTTAGTTAGGAGCCCCTCATGCCATACTCGGTCAAAATCCTTGGAAATGTCCAGTGCTACCGCCCGGGACTCTCCATGATGTTCTATTGCGTTGTTCCAAACATGAGTAACATAAGCGAGAAGGTATCCTGTTGATCTAGACTTACGGAATCCATACTGGCGGTTACTAATAAAGTTGAAGCCTTCCAGGTATTTTAATAATTTTTCGTTGATAGCCTTCTCCATAACTTTGGATATAACCGAAAGCAATGCGACTGGACGACAGTTGTTTGGCAAGGTTTTCTTGCCTTTTTTGGGTATGGGCTGGACTCGCGCAGTTTTCCAGCAAGAAGGAAATATTCCTTTTTTGTAGGATAAGTTAAAAAGCCTACAAAATACCGGTGTCAGTTCGTCAGCGCATGTCTTAATTACAATGACTGGAATATCGTCAGGACCAGAAGCCTTTTTAGTGTCAAAACTGCTCAAGATTCGTTTAACATGGCGGTGGTGAAATACAATCTCAGGCATTCTCAATTCTACAGGGGGAATGTTCGGTGGAGTACTTCCCTGAAAATTTACCGTTGAATGTGAAGAGAATAGTTCCGCTAGTAGGTTTGCTTTCTCCTGTGCTTTGGTCGCAATAGTGCCATCAGAACGTGTTAGAGGTGGAATGGTTGACTTGGTAAAGTTCTGACTGACGGCCTTAGCTACCGACCAAAATGATCTTGAGCCGTTAGGACATTTAAGAAGTCTGTCTTTGATCCTCTGGTTGTGTGCTTCTTTGCTTTGGTTTATCGTTTGCTTGCATTGGTTTCGAGCGTTAACAAAGATGGTACGATTTTCGGCTGTAGGATTTTTACGCCATTGTCGGTAGAAATAATTTTTTGATTTAACAGCTCGTTCGCAATTTTTGGTAAACCAAGGCTTGCCGTTAGAAGGGCACTTTTTTGAGAAAGGGATGAAGGCTTCCATGCCAGTAAGGATAACCTCCGATATTTCTGTTGCACAGATGGATGGATCTTCAGAGGAAAAACAAACGTCCCGCCAAGGAAACGTTCGAAAATGGTCCCTTAGGTCATCCCACTTAGCTGATGTATAATGCCATACCTTGCGTGGTTTAGGAGGCTCTTCGGCACTAATTGGTAGTGTGATCAGTGCCGAAATAAGGTTGTGGTCAGACGTTCCTAGCGGCGGCTTCACGGTGACAGTGTACAAGTCGGGGTTTGAAGTTAAGAAAAGATCCAACAAACTAGCGAAATCACCATCTCTGTCTGGAATCCGAGTTGGTTCACCCCAAGCCCCAGAGCTGATGGCAAAGGATTCGGCTTCACGACCTTGTTCGTCGGTCATGTTTGAGTATTTGAGCCAGTTGACATTATGGACGTTGAAGTCGCCAAGGACGACAACTTCGGAATTGGGATGGTGGGTTTGCAAAAAGTCGATAGTATTAGCAAGAGAGGAGAACAAGTCTCTATAATGGGTATCACTTGGCGGCCGGTAAAGGCAGCAAATGAATTTAGTAATTCTCTGCGTTGATATTTTAAACCACATTACATCAAAGTCGTTAGGCTCGAGTGTCTCCTCTCGTTGACAAGAAATATCACTCCGGACAAAGAGACAAAGGCCAAAATTCCGCCTAAATCGGTGATGAAATTCGTACCCAGGATATAAATAGCTGACCGTTTTAATCGATGATCTGACTTTGGTTTCGGTTAGTGCAAGTACATGAGGCTTGGTAGATTGTAGATGTCGATGGACTGCATTGATGTTCGAGTTCAGTCCTCTTATATTGCAGAAGTCAATTTGGAAGTTGCTAATCTCGGGTCTTTTAACAACTCCAGTTTTCACACCATTTCCATTTAGAATATTGCTCGAAGGACCCGCATGGCTACTGGACATGGTGGATGATTGGATAATTTCGCTTGATAAGGCGCCAGGACCCGCCCCCACCCGGAGATCCGATCGGGGGGCGTTTTTAACTCCGGAATGTATTGATCTTGGAACCATCATCATAGCATTTTGTATATATTTCCCACCCTGGAAACCGGAGACATCGGCACAGTGACGAAACGTTAGCTTAAAGAGCAACTTCACGCCACCTAAGCCGATGCGATGGTATTTCACCGGGCGATGTAGGGTGAGCCAACATCTACCATCTATATAAGACAATTATTCTAACAGCATAGCAGCCTTTACCAATTTTTTTACTTATGGCGGTTATTTGAAAAACTTTAAACTACTATCAATATACGAGTAGACGCCCAGAAACTTTGTATCCAACCTATTTTCAATATGTGTGCCGAGATGTAAAGATTATTGAAATTAAATTTAAAAGTCATTATACTTGTTTTAGAAAAATTGAATGTAAGAAATTTGAATCACACCAGTATTTTATTGTAACTATGTCCCGTGAAATTGTCTCCTTTAATTCTTCCTCACACTTTTAAAAAATAATCCGGAAAAATAACTACATCTGGATTTATTTGATAGTTTTAACTTAAGAGAGACATCGTTTGAACCTACAAAAGTATTCGTAAATATAAATAATAAGTGTAGCGCTACTAAAACTGATTGCTTTTTAACAAACTGCGATAATTGTAAATCCGATGTAATACAGGCAAAGATGAGCGATCATCTAGCACTTATAAGCACTTTGAGTTTGGGCGAGGAATGTTCTTACAATAGTGATGATCTTCAGAATTGTACACCCTACAGAAGCTTCTCTGAATTTAACCTAAACACGCTTAAGCAATTTTTTATAAACATCTCGTTTGATAGCTTATACAGGGTGTCCCAAAAGTAATGGGACACAGAGCAACAGCAGACTCCTTAAGGCGAAATAATGCGATTTATTCAAACTTGCATTATCTCAAAATTGATAACAACCAAGATATAGGGTGTCAAAGTTTTAATTTTGTTTTTGTTTTTTTTGCGATTATTTCTTATCGAAACGACATAGCGGCACAAAATTAAGGGTTTTGGGGTTTCTTGAGGTGAGGAATTCAAAATTATCCATAGTTTTTGTGTAACCAGTAAAGGGCGCTATCTACGGCATGCCCACTCATTTTAGCTGGCGTAACTTTGTTTAGGCTTCTTATATCGATCCGACTAATAAAAAAATAAGTTACTTTACTTTTTTTACATCAAAAACGTATAACTTATTGAAGTCGCTAGGAGCAACCATTTTCGAGATATATGCTGGAAAAATTCAGGATTCTTTGTTGCGATATGAGCATAAAAATTCCCTTTTGGACTATTTCGCGGAAAATTTTTAGGGCGTGAGTGAAGAGCAAGGTGAAAGATTTCATCAAGATATTAAAGAGATAGAAAAAAGATACCAGGGACGCTGGGACACAAAAATGATGGCCGATTACTGTTGGACATTGAGAAGAGATCTTCCTTTAGCTAAATATGGCAGAAAAACAACCAAAAGAAGCTTTTCTGAAAAAAGAAAACATTTTTTTAAGAAGCGTAAAGAATAAGTAACTATTTCTAATAGTTTCTATGTGTATATTTTGTATATTTTTGTATTTTTTTTCTTTAATATATTATAAAACTAGCTAATAAATGAAATATGGAATAAATCGTGTTTTTTCTATATTTTTTGGATTTTACTGGTTTGAAAAATAACCTTACGTGATACAATAAAACTAAAAGCGGATTTGAAATCGGCGCTACCCAATCACTAGAAAACAGTTAAAAATTTTAAATCAACTCTCAAACTGTTTAAAAATTCTGGCCTGTGTATTCTGTATTCTATTTAATACAAATTCTAATTTGAATATTGTTGAGTCCTGTATTTCGGTAACGGCCGGGAAAAGGACCCATGTTTATAGGAACTTTTGTTCTTTATGGAAGTAGTCCATCTCACAGTGGAGTGATATTTTATTTATGGAATAAAACACAAAGTCTGCTCCACTAATTTAATAAAATAAATTTATATTATATGCCCATACATGTTTCGAAGGCATAAACCTTTATCCTCAGTGGGTTAATATTAAGATGTAAGTATATTATGAAGAGACCAATGACATTGTTAAATTATTAAAACTGAAAGGGGAAGGAAAAAATACAATTAGACAATGTGAAAGCAACACAGGCATCATCAATAAGCGTTTAATCATAGGAAGAAAAGATTTTTATATAATTTCAAGATTAATATTAAACCGCGATTAAAGTGAAATAAAAGCAAGAGACTTACCTTATGTTGCAGAAAATTTTTTTAATTTTTATAAGAATACATATGTAACGTGAATTAATTTAATATTACATTATAACTAATAAAAGGTTTTGTTTAATTAATATGAGTTTTAAATTTATTTTTATTTTATTTTAAACTTATTGTAAAACCCAACTTTGACTGGGAAATTAAAATCAGAAGAGAAATAGGGTACGACCATCATGGTAAAGTCATACCAAATGGTAGGTAAAAATTTTTGTATAGCCAAAGTGTGAATGGATTATTCTATTTTTATTTTATTTTATTCAAAAAAACGGTCAGATCCGTCGCAATGCGACAATGTCAAAGGTTAACTCTATTCAGACACATGGAGTAACAACTAAATAAAGAGAGAAGATAGACACTATATGTTAGAAAAGGTGTGAACTAATATAAAATATAAAAAACATAGACCTCTGTTAAAGCATTATAATAAACTTATTATGGATAAGCAAAGCGAAGTTTGGACGCCAGTAACGAGAGAGAGTGAAGAGTTTATTTTGTAGTAAAAGAAAAATGTTTATAAAGGTAAATCATGTCAGGGAACTAAGATGTGTGAAATACGAGGTACCAATAACGGATGAAAGATGGTACGGTATGACAGGGTAGTTATGAAAACAGTAACGACATAAGATAAAATAATAGTTTAAAAAATAAGGTTATGTTATGTGTTAAATATTCAAGAATTTAAGGGCATTGAAAAAAGATAAGCAAGTAAAGTTAATCTGATCATTAATGCAGTGTAAAGAGGGATTGTTGAGAGCCTTCTGAATTTCAAGGATCTCCAAAAGATTCATTGTAGTCCCCTTTTCGCAAACATGGAGCACCTTAGTACTGGTGTGAAGGTCAAATAAATGTTTAGAATTGATAACGTGATTGGCGAAAGTGGATCTGGAGTTTATATCAGTATGGTTTTTGTTTTTTTCAATGATTTTGAGATGTTCATTGACTCTGGTTATGATCTTCCTACCGGTCTGGCCTATGTAACAAATATTGCAACTTGGATGAGAACAGGATATGAAATATATACATGACCTGTCCAAAGTGGATATTCTATCCTTGGATTGTACTACAAAACTGCGTAAGTTCGATTGAGTTTTGAAGCTGATGTTAATATTATACGATCTGAAGATATCTTTAATTTTGTAGGATATGTTATTGAAGAACGGTAGTGAAAAATATCTCAATTGCTGTGTTTGGATTGGTAAACAAAGTTTCTTGTTAAGAGATCGAGACAGATGTTTATAATAAAGTTTATTTATGAAATTTAATGGATAATGGTTATTGACTGCTATTTGTTTGATCAAATTAAGTTTAGCTTTGAAGTTTTCATGGGAAAGAGGAATATTGAATAATCTATGAAAGAAGCTATTGAAGGCAGTTGTTTTATGGCTGTGTGGGTGATTTGAATGAAATGGAATGACCAGGTCGGTACTAGTGGGTTTGTCGTAAATGCCAAATTGTAATTTGTTGTTTTCTTTTTGAATAAGTAGGTCTAAGAAGGGAATGGAATCATTTGACTCAATTTCCATGGTAAATTCAATAGAAGGATGTAATGTATTGAGATAGTTGAAAAAGGATTGTAATTCTAGGGGGGAACCTGTGAATAAGACAAAAGTATCATCAACATATCTGGAGAAGTGGATGACCTTCTTGAAAAGAGGATGTGTTTCAATTTGTGATTCTAAACTTGCCAAAAATATCTCTGCTAAGAAACATGTATGGGCATATAATATAAATTTATTTTATTAAATTAGTGGAGCAGACTTTGTGTTTTATTCCATAAATAGGAACTTTTGTGTTTATTTTGGGTCCCCGAATACGTACCTAAAATAGTAACATTTCTTCGTGAATCACCCTGTATTACATTGGAAATTACGTACGAAGACTAAAAGAATGCATCCTCAAAGAATATGGGGCAGTATATTATACTATTACACTGTTGCGAAATACATAACCCTTGAGGAATAAACCTTTATTTTCGTTCTAAGAACATAATTTTTGCGAGCGCCTACGATTTGACCATTAAATCTAGAATAGGTTCGACCAGTAAATCTAGAATATATATAATATATATATATATAATATATAAAAAAAAAAAAGTGGGAAGGTAGTCTTGATCGACTAGTTAAACAGAAAATCCTAATATTGGGGGATCGATCTGGGTTTGGACGGTTTGAAGAAAAACTCTTTTCTACTACGCCGAGCTTTCGGAATTATTTTATTCCTTTTTCAAGGCCGCAATACAGAACAAGATCTTATTTTTCTAAATTTATTTTATACAATTTAAAGACTTACGTGTAAAGTGAGATATTTTAAAGAAAACTGGCATTTTTAATTCGTCGTAGGTGTCATCGAAGGAAACTTTGAGATCTGTTTGTTTTATTTGTTACATATTTTTAATTTTAGTAACTATGGGATAACACCATGTGGCAGAGACATGTCTGTTTGATTTTCACTTTAGAAAATGGCGGGATACCTGCCTTCGCGTTGCACGAATCTGAGGGAGACAACTGAAGAAGAGAGAGGGAATAATGCTGGCAGTGCGCTGCTTCCATCAGGTACCACCTGACTCACGCAATGCGTGCGCATATTCCAGTGGTGGCGTTGTTTATTCATGGAATTATTTGGAGTGCGGAAATACTAATAAATATTTTATTTAATTTGATCTTGATTATTTGATTGTACCTTGGCGTGTCCCTGTCTGTCACCCAGAGTCACACGAAAGTTTTTTTTTATTTATTTTAGTTGTTAAGCTGATTTTATTTATTACCAGTCTTTTTTGTTGGAAAGTTAAGAGATAGTGAAAAATTGTCAATGTGACCTATGGAGAAGCCAGAGAAAGATTAAGTGAACGTAAGACTTGGGAGGACAGAAAAACTCCTGTGAGGGGCGTTAGTGGCTAGCCCATATAGCACAAGACACCAACTGTCACCTGGCGTCAGGAGCCATGATGGGTGCATCGCTATAGTGTGGACTATTTCATTTTATTTTAATTTTAATTTTTTTTTAATTTTTAAGTGTGGTCTGGTCGTCATTCCTGACCTGTCACGTAAGGGCGACGACAAGACTTTTTTGAGCTAATCATAAACATCACAGTGCCGACATAAGCGCCTTTGTCTGTCACTCAAAGGCATACCTAGCGGAAAGGGAGTGCCATGGTAGCCGTATGTTTATATGTTGTTTTTGAAATACAAGAGAATCTCTGAAACATCCCCACTGGCACACGGACGTCTCATCTGTCACTTGAGGGTCAGTGGTACAGTGTGTCGTCATTACGCATAGTGTCAATTATTTTTGAATATTCAGTATTTTTAATAGAAAAGAATATACTTTAAGTAATTTTTATATTTAGTTTCTTTGACAATGTAAAAATTATTTGATGGCTGGTAATTTTAATTTATCTTTATTAGTAGTTCCTTCCTATATAATACCTGTCGGGCACATACACTCGTGCCAAAGTGCATCTGTCACATGACCAGGCAAGAGTCATAGGTGTCCACCAAGTATCAATCCGGGACTTAATGGAAGCAACGTTAGCCTCTGTCTCTTGGAAGAGTGGTAGTCTATCGGTGAAGGTTTTAGAAAGAGTTTTTTAAAATTTTAAATTGTGTTATTTGTGTTTAGACAGCCTAAGAGTATTTTTAATCAGATTGAATCATTGTTAAGTGATATATTGTTAGGAGTTTTATTATTATCCAGATGTAGGAGATAAGAATATATAGCACTGAGGTCATCTATATCTTTCTTTTTGTTAATAGTTGATTTGTCAAGGTGTATCTCCACCATCTCCAATATGTAAGTTCTTTTCAGTGAGAAGAACTTTTAATTCATTGAAATTGAACTCATGTCCGGTTTCACAAGTGTGTTGAGAGAGAGCACAGGTCAGTTTTTGGTTACGGCAATCACTTTTGTGTTGCGTAATCCTATCTTTCAGTACGCGACCGGTTTGTCCTATGTAAGTCTAAGCAAGGGATACTATACACGACCTCTGCTTTTTTTTAACGTGGGGTCTTTGTCTTTTAGTTTGGTATATGTGTGACCCACAGTTTTCGAATACTTAGGTACTATCTTGATGTTGCGTTCATCTTTATAAATTTTTATTAGTTGTGTTGTTACATCTTTTATGTAAGGAATTGAAAAATAAAAGGTTTGTTGATTTTGTGTCAAGAAGGCACTAATGTCTAGTGACACTATACCTCCATCGCCCCTCTGTACATTATCACGAGCTGTGGTGTTGTAAATTAGTTTTTTAATAGGGAAGGTGGATAAGAATTATCTAGGAGTGTATCATATCAGGTCCTGAATATGTTCTATCCCGACAGGTCAACACGAAATAACTCTCAGCATATTCAACAGCTACAACCAGTACATACAATTTACGATCGAGAAAGAACATGAACGAAGTGTTCCGTTTCTTGACACAAAATTGATAAGAGATAACAACAACAAAGTAATCCTCGATTGGTACGTCAAACCTACCAACTCGGGCACATACATAAACTATCACTCTTATCACACAGAAAAAATCAAGATCAACCTGGTATTAGCATTGAAAAGTCGCATAGAGAAGATTTCCCATCCCACATATAAAGACAAAAATATAAAAAGACTATACAATACACTCCTAGATAATTCTTATCCACCTTCCCTATTAAAAAAACTAATTTACAACACCACAGCTCGTGATAATGTACAGAGGGGCGATGGAGGTATAGTGTCACCAGACATTAGTGCCTTCTTGACACAAAATCAACAAACCTTTTATTTTTCAATTCCTTACATAAAAGATGTAACAACACAAATAATAAAAATTTATAAAGATGAATGCAACATCAAGATAGTACCTAAGTATTCGAAAACTGTGGGTCACACATATACCAAACTAAAAGACAAAGACCCCACGTTAAAAAAAGCAGAGGTCGTGTATAGTATCCCTTGTTTAGACTGTGACAAAACTTACATAGGACAAACCGGTCGCGTACTGAAAGATAGGATTACGCAACACAAAAGTGATTGCCGTAACCAAAAACTGACCTGTGCTCTCTCTCTCTCAACACACTTGTGAAACCGGACATGAGTTCAATTTCAATGAATCAAAAGTTCTTCTCACTGAAAAGAACTTACATAAAAGAATTTTTTTGGAGATGGTGGAGATACACCTTGACAAATCAACTATTAGCAAAAAGAAAGATATAGATGACCTCAGTGCTATATATTCTTATCTCCTACATCTGGATAATAATAAAACTCCTAATAATATATCACTTAACAATGATTCAATCTGATTAAAAATACTCTTAGGCTGTCTAAACACAAATAACACAATTTAAAATTTTAAAAAACTCTTTCTAAAACCTTCACCGATAGACTACCACTCTTCCAAGAGACAGAGGCTAACGTTGCTTCCATTAAGTCCCGGATTGATACTTGGTGGACACCTATGACTCTTGCCTGGTCATGTGACAGATGCACTTTGGCACGAGTGTATGTGCCCGACAGGTATTATATAGGAACTACTAATAAAGATAAATTAAAATTACCAGCCATCAAATAATTTTTACATTGTCAAAGAAACTAAATATAAAAATTACTTAAAGTATATTCTTTTCTATTAAAAATACTGAATATTCAAAAATAATTGACACTATGCGTAATGACGACACACTGTCCCACTGACCCTCAAGTGACAGATGAGACGTCCGTGTGCCAGTGGGGATGTTTCAGAGATTCTCTTGTATTTCAAAAACAACATATAAACATACGGCTACCATGGCACTCCCTTTCCGCTAGGTATGCCTTTGAGTGACAGACAAAGGCGCTTATGTCGGCACTGTGATGTTTATGATTAGCTCAAAAAAGTCTTGTCGTCGCCCTTACGTGACAGGTCAGGAATGACGACCAGACCACACTTAGAAATTTAAAAAAAATTAAAATTAAAATAAAATAAAATAGTTCACACTATAGCGATGCACCCATCATGGCTCCTGACGCCAGGTGACAGTTGGTGTCTTGTGCTATATGGGCTAGCCACTAACGCCCCTCACAGGAGTGTTACCAAGTCTTACGTTCACTTAATCTTTCTCTGGCTTCTCCATAGGTCACATTGACAATTTTTCACTATCTCTTAACTTTCCAACAAAAAAGACTGGTAATAAATAAAATCAGCTTAACAACTAAAATAAATAAAAAAAAACTTTCGTGTGACTCTGGGTGACAGACAGGGACACGCCAAGGTACAATCAAATAATCAAGATCAAATTAAATAAAATATTTATTAGTATTTCCGCACTCCAAATAATTCCATGAATAAACAACGCCACCACTGGAATATGCGCACGCATTGCGTGAGTCAGGTGGTACCTGATGGAAGCAGCGCACTGCCAGCATTATTCCCTCTCTCTTCTTCAGTTGTCTCCCTCAGATTCGTGCAACGCGAAGGCAGGTATCCCGCCATTTTCTAAAGTGAAAATCAAACAGACATGTCTCTGCCACATGGTGTTATCCCATAGTTACTAAAATTAAAAATATGTAACAAATAAAACAAACAGATCTCAAAGTTTCCTTTGATGACACCTACGACGAATTAAAAATGCCAGTTTTCTTTAAAATATCTCACTTTACACGTAAGTTTTTAAATTGTATAAAATAAATTTAGAAAAATAAGATCTTGTTCTGTGTTGCAGCCTTGAAAAAGGAATAAAATAATTCCGAAAGCTCGGCGTAGTAGAAAAGAGTTTTTCTTCAAACCGTCCAAACCCAGATCGATCCCCCAATATTAGGATTTTCTGTATATAATATATACCAAAAATTCCATTTGATTCCTCCTCGTTACAGATATTACTTAATGTGTTTCGCCCGTAGTGATCTAAATGTGACACCAATTTTGGACTCGAAATGTGAAGTTCTCAAAAATGTTGTAAAAAGTCCTCCAGTAAATAAAAATGACGCGCACTTTGTTTTTTAATAGAAGTTAGGAATGTTAGTAAAAGGCTTAGTATAAGGCATGTTAAACCCCTCTTAAGATTGCACTCCGGAAATGATAATACATTTTCTAGTTTTAGAAATTCCAGTTGTTTTTTTATTATACATATTATATAAGGATAGTAAGTCTGAAGTTGTTGAATATTGTTGATAAGTAGGTAGGTACTTCAAATTCTTGCGATAGTCAAATTCAATTAAAATTTCACTTTTTTGTAGTAATTATACAGTAACTGGCAGAAAGTGCGCAGCATATGGGAAAATTTTTTGTCTGTGAATTTAGTAAATTAATTTTATTTCTGAAAAGTTCTGCAGATCCTTAAGCCAAAATATCAAACATTAAATCCGGCAAAAGTCTTATGGTATACGAGGAAGAGTTAAAAATGGGATATTCCGCTAAGAGTAAAGTATCTTCATTTTTAATTTAGAAAAAAATGTTATTAAAAATATTGTTTTGATATCAAAGATATACCCAAATACCAGATTTCGTTTATTTTCGACAAAAAATATGATTTATTAATTTTTTCTGAATTACCCTGTATTAAAAGTACATCGCAACCATACAGTACGCAAATCCTATTTTCCGTACACTTTGTTAGAGATAACCGTAAATAGTGTGTCAGATTAGTTATTTTTAACAATATTATGGCCCTTTAAAATAAAATATAAAAGAATTAAATATTTTTGTTGCACACCGTATTTTATTTTTTGAGGAAACAAAATAATTACATCTAACTGTTATTTTGTTATACACTTTAATTTCAGGTACCTTCCAAATTCTATATTTATACATAAAAGTACAAAGTCTTTTCTTTATTTAAATTTTAATTATGACAAGAATTGAAGCAAGAAAAAAATTAATAAATTAAAAATTGAAAGTATTTTTTGTACTGATTTATTTGCCAGGCTAATTAATAATAAGTATAATAATCAATATATTTTTGTATACTTTAAATCGAAACATTTCAAACTCGTATATTTCATTTAAAATACAAAGGAATCTTTCTTTATATCCTGATTTGAAGCCTTAATAATAATAATACTAACCATTTCCTTCTCATCAAACAAAATCAGATCAACGCAGTCATGGAAACAAGCGAAGCATTGAAATTAAATTAACGACATATAGTTAGTTCTGTTGAAGAAAGTTAAGAAGTTGTCTTTACATGAAAAAATAGAATTAGTGTTGGGGAAACGATTGCTCAAATGCAATAAAAATAATGAAATTAAATGCAACCAATGTTTTCAGAATCAATACTACTTTTTGTCTAGATAAAATAACTGCTTTTCAAATATTCCATTAGCAACACAATTCCTCAACGGCCAGAAAAACAGAGCAACAAAATGCATTAAAATTTAATGTTTTCAGAACGAATAATGATGTCGTCCAGACAAACAACCAAAATAGCGGCCTGTCGCTACGGTTTATTAAGCAAAAAAAGTGTTCTCAATACCGATTCAATGTTAAAACGTTTATCTTTAGAAGTTGTAAAAACGCATATTCTTTTGACACGCCCTGCCGGCAGGAAAGCAAGCCCAACGTGGTAGACAAAGACGGGACAATAACAATTAATCCTAAGAAAACATGGCGGAACAATAAATAACCAATTAGAAGACAACGCGCGAAGTATGTTACCTTATGATTGGTCAGTCTGACAGTGGGGCGTGATTTTCTGGCGACAAAGCGAATTAAACCTTTGAAAGGTCAATAAGTACGTCAAAATTAACGTGGGTCATGGTCTGTCGGACATGACAAATTGCATCAGCTGAAATAAAAGCACCAAGTAATAAGTGTAGTAATGTTATAAAAGGTTAGTAATGTTATAAGTTAGTAATTAATCATGTAATAAAGTGTTATCTTGTAAACAAGTGCCGAATTGGACGAATAAACGCCAAATTACATGTGGTCTAACTGTCTAATTCACTTAGCCAATATATAAAGCCAACCAGTGAACTAACCTAAACCCGAGGAATATACAAAGCCTTACCGTTTAATGTTGGGAGTTAAAACTACCAGTTGATTCCCACAAATAGTATTAATTCATGGTGACAATTATTATAGTTCATCGTAAGGGAATGGCTAAATCAACAATTCCCCCATAAATGGATCGAACGGTTTTCATAATTCCTGGCCTGCAAGATCATCGGACATTACTCCTCTAGAGTTTTTTTCTGGGTTACGTAAAGAACCAAGTGTATAAATATCGGCGTTTTAGAAATTGGACGATTTGGAAAATGTTATTTGAGAGTGTATCGCTAGAATCAATCCTACTTTTTAGGGGAACGTATGAAAAATATTTAACAAACTAAAGTGCGTTAAAAATGGAGGAGAGCATGTAGAAATATAAAGTTATGGTTACTGTTAATGTTAAGAGTCTTAATTATTGATATTTTCTGATTTTCTTTTTTTGAGTCAAGTGTAAATCACCGATCGAAAGGTCACGGAAAGTTCCGAATTCGCGCTCGTGCCGATTTGGCGCGGTAACTTCATCCCATTGTTATTAGTACCTCGTGCACGTCGCGTCGTCATGGACCACATAACTGGACTTGATAGCCGCGCAATCGTTGATCGAAGGGAATGTCAGTTGAAATAAAAGGCTTTTTTCTTGCACAAAATATAACTATTTACTTCTAGTTTTTCTTTCATTCGTTGTCAATTATTCGATATATTACGATTTACGATTTTAAGTAAAACGATTTGTTAGTTTGTTAGTGAACTTGTTTTATTTCTACTTATTACAAGAAATGCGCCTTTTTCTGGCATGTTAAATTCATATACCGGGTGTTGCATCGTCGAGCGGGACATAGGAAATCCCATGTAATTTTAAATGGGGTCAATTATTGGCTTCCCTAATTATTTTAGAGAAAAATTCTATTTAGGTTTATTAAAGAGCACTAAAACTCACATTCAAAAGAATAACTTTAGATATTTTTGATGAGCCCGTTTACGGGTTATCGCCGATTTCTTTTTAACTATTTCTCCTTTTTATGGCCCCGTATTTGCGGGCACCAGTCAAGGTAAAAGATGACTGTCAAATAAAGTTGTCATTTTGAAATGTGTGCTTTATTGTTATAAAAACTCGTACATCGAAAATATTAGCCATGAATTACACTTCTGAAGAAAAAATATTGATGATTAAATAGTATTATCAAGGAAATAGTTATCAAAATGTGTCAGACATGTTTGCTGCTCTGTATCCGAATAGACCGATACCTGCAAAATCTACAGTCGAAAGGACTATTAAGAAATTTGAGACAAAAGGCACTGTAATAAATAACTGCAGATGTGAAGAAAGGCAGGAACAAAGAAGAGATGCAAGAAATGATAGGGACTTGCAAGTTTTATTGTGCGTGGAAGAAAATGATGGGAAGATCAGCACAAGGAAACTTGAGGATGACATAGAATTAGATCACACCACAGCGTTACGCGCTTTGAAACGACATAAATATTATTCATACAAATATGAAAAGCGCCAAGAGCTAAGAGATAGGGACGAAATACGACGACAGGAATTTCGTTTTGGTATGATGGAAAGAGCAAACATAGATAGGGAATTTTTAAAAAACATTTGTTTCACTGACGAATGCACATTTACCTTAAACAATGAACCCAATGTTCAAAATTATCGATATTGGAGCAAAGAAAACCAACACAGGTTTGTGGAAATAAGGACGCAATATCCACAAAAAGTTAATGTATGGGCTGGGATTTTCGGAGAAAATATTATCGGGCCATTATTTCTTACACCAAATTTAAATGCAGAATATTTTTTGGAACTACTTGAAGATCATATTTTACCTACTTTACATGATGCCGCCAGGGAAAATCAGGAAGTTTGGTACCAAATGGATGGCTGCCCGGCACATAGTACCCTGGCTGTCCGGGAATATTTAAACCGTGCTTTTAATGGAAATGTTATTGGCTTAAATCATACAGTAAATTGGCCAGCCAGGTCTCCTGATTTATCGCCAAATGATTTCTTTCTCTGCGGCCATTTAAAAAACAGGATATACAAAGATAAAAAAATACCCAAATCAAGACGAGTTAAAAAATGCTATTTCTGCTGAATGCAATAGAATTTCAGTTTACCAACTAGCGAATGTAAGAAGAGAATTTTATGATCGCCTCGGTTATTGTCTAGCAGTCAATGGAGGAATATTTGAACATCTTCTTAAATCCTAAAGTTCTAACAATTTAATAGTACCTACCTATTAATTAGTAAAATATTGAAACATGTAAAATGTCATAATTAACCTTGTAATTGGATACTTTATTTTAGTTTTATTCAGATTAATTTGTACTCATAAATACACCTTTAATATTTTCGATGTACGAGTTTTTATAACAATAAAGCACACATTTCAAAATGACAACTTTATTTGACAGTCATCTTTTACCTTGACTGGTGCCCGCAAATACGGGGCCATAAAAAGGAGAAATAGTTAAAAAGAAATCGGCGATAACCCGTAAACGGGCTCATTAAAAATACCTAAAGTTATTCTTTTGAATGTGGGTTTTAGTGCTCTTTAATAAACCTAAATAGAATTTTTCTCTAAAATAATTAGGGAAGCCAATAATTGACCCCATTTAAAATTACATGGGATTTCCTATGTCCCGTTCGACGATGCAACACCCGGTATGTTAAATTTAACAACATTTTTGTGCGCGCTTTGTGGTGGCGCCGCGACACCGCACCGCATCCGTCACTCGTTGACAGTTCCTAGCTGCGTTTACCTCTGTTAAGTGGGTTTACGCAGTAAACATTTAGAGGGGCCAAACACTCGTCTTCAAATCGGTTCTGCGTGGGACCAAATGCTTTTTACTTTTACAACTTAGTATGGTAATTACTTACTACATTAAAACAGCTATACATTTTTACATCACTAAAATTACATCACTAAACAAACAATAATATCGGGATACAATACTATAGTCTTAAACTATCGAGACTTTATCGCATATACGAACTTGAGACTGCTTTTTACAACAGTTAAACAGGACTCGTGTCGTGGTATAAGAACTATATAATACGACTTAATTACTTGGCTTGTGTGCCGTGAAAATCAACCAACCTCGCGTAAAATGGCGCGAGGGAGCCCGTATACTTCTCACGAAGACTGCTTCGGAACTGAATTGTCAAAACATGCCAAGTCGTATGTGTGATATATCATATCTCTTTCTCTCGTACACACCGCAACATCCTGTCATACCGTTTCAACCAATCACGCAAGCATATCTCGTTGCTTCCCAATAAACCCTTCTTACGCTGAATTTACTTCGCTTGTATTGTTTGATAGACGGCCGCTCGTTTGTATAGATGCCGTCCTCCGCGAATGCTCGTTTATTTGCTTGCCGCGAACATAGAGAGGCTATCTTGGTTTTCCGCTTTCGGCGAATATTTTAGAAAACCACTATTGACAGTTGAAAATACGTTTTACAATTTAACCGAAATTGACGGACTTTTATTATTTGTAGTTTCAATGTACCGAAAGTAATTTAATAAGTGGTTTGCGATGTTGCCGTGCTTTCTTACTTTGAATTTATACTTTTGTTTTGTTATTAAATTATGAAACTAGCTAACTGAACCTTTCTCCAACATTAACTTTTAACGGAATATCCAATCTTGGACTCTTCCTCGTATACCATAAGACTTTTTCGGTTATAACGGGTGTTACTTTGGTTTAAAAATATGCAGACTTTTCTGAAGTAATATAAATTTACTAAATTTATAGAAAAAAAAAATTCCCATTTGCTGCGCACTTTCTGCCGATCACTGTATAGGTACATTAAAATAAACTTGGTCAAAGGTGGCCAGGCGAAATGAAATACAGTCTTTTAAAGTCGGCACGGTGGATGTTTGCCGGTGCGTTATTACTTGCACGTGACTAGAACCCTATGAATCTAATCAAAATTACGAGATTCAAAAAGTCAAAACAAAGTTCATAAACATCAAAATTTTCGTGGCTAGGGTTAGAATAAAAGAGAATATGTCATATTAAAATACTTCTTTTTTTAGTTTGTGTGTAGGTACACAGGTTTTATATTAAATAAAAAATATCTCAAACTGAAATATAATTTCTTTTCTATTTAGGAGAGGATATTGTCACGGCTTAGCGTTTAGCGCCTCCACCATGTCTTGTCTTAGCGTTTGTTACTAATAAGAATTTACAAGTTGTATTGCCGTTACTTGAGGGGTAGAACAGATGAATTTAAATAATAGGCACAAGTAAAAAACAAATACATATTTATTGTTAGTTGAATAAGTTGAACATGAATTGAAGAAGTTAAATAAATTGCTAGAGAACCTTGCTCACAGTTAAAAGAATTAAGTGATACTTACATTATGAGATTGCCGTGGGGCTCAGCTCTTTAGGGCGACCAGGCGACCACCCAGTATCACACACACACCGTCACGGCCGCACGGCCCGGACTTGACTCCCCGATCGTAGCAAAACCAAACTCTCACCGTATGTCATTTATGATTAGTCAGCAAATGCTAACTGTACGATCAACCATCATACAGGGCGAGAAATATTTGGTAGACTTAATAATATTAAATAGCATATTCGTGACAATATTTTTAATTGTTAGCTTAAATCTAAAAATAAAACTATTTTCTCTCTGTACAAAGAGCCAGGGTATTTCACTGCGTGTACATTAAATCTTCCAACGAGATCGTTAAAATCTTATATGGAGACCTTGATTTCCTGATTTTGAACAATTTTATTCATTAACAAATGTATATATATTGTACTGGGTGTTTCCATGATTTACGTCCTCTTTACGATTCTTGCACAGAAAAACTGCTTAAAATACAAAAATTGTAGTTTTCCCTAAAGCGCCAACATTATTTTTTAGATTTTTTGAAAACCTTTTGAGTGCTTCAGGAAAACTAGTAAAATTAGTGATTTTAAGTTTTTTTTTCTATGCAAAGATAAAAACTGTATGATTGGCGTAAAACATAAAAATACTCAGTATGTATTGCTAACAGTACCAAAAAAATACATGGCACTATTTTGATTAACAAAATATATTTGCCAACTATGAAACACAACGTTTAAGTGTTACCAAAGAACTTAAAATCATCTTCCTAAAACTGCCTAAAAATGAACCACTAACTATTCATATTCTTAAAATGGATTTATCAACAGTCAATAACGCAATTAAATGAGAATTTCTGCGAACTTTGTTTTTAAAAAGCTTTTATTGCAAATGAAAACTAAATAGATTCACAAATTCTCTTATGACTACTATAACTACGCTTATTGAAATCGATACAGAGTAAAATGACTGAAGTCGAGTCAGTGGCTGCTAATTATAGAGTGTCTTCTCTAGTGCCTAAAAGTGCTTATATAATATCGAAATGTAAACAAAGTCAAGTGGACCATTTGGGGTACATTAAAAGGGATGGTGATTGACATAATTACTTAGCATAAACATATGTATAATATAACTACGCTCAAGAGGAAATTCTATACTTTAAGTAAGCATTTTTAATGACGCCATATCCGGCTATACGAAGAATGCTAAATCAGATGTAAACAATTTCTAACATTATGTACATTCATGTTCAAGGAATTAATAATTATTCAAAATAAGAAATGTAAGTTTTAATATAACAAAAACAATTTTTTTAAAAAACTATTGTTTCGTTATTGCTTGTTATTCATCAAAATATTAAGATTAAATAGAGCGAAATTAAAAATACAACTATATTTAAACAAAGTTTATTTAGAGACCATATACAAACAATACAAGTGTATAAAACCTGCTTCAACCTATATTTCTTCACTTTTCTCTTTACTTTTCCATGCAAAAAGTTAAAATGAATAGATAAAAACAAATATCCGCCAACACGTAATAGTAAGTACGATAAAAATACCTCTGAGAAGAACAGTTTTTAGAATTAAATTAAATTTTAAGGCGCAAAAACGATTTAAAACAAATTAAAGTTGACCGATCAAGACGATGACTTTGAAATCAATTGAGTACTCTGCCAGAAGCCCCGCCATATTTTAAATCTTATAATTCGAGAACACCTAAACAGGAACTTTGAAAATCGATTGAAAGGGAGGGGAGGACCAGTGGCTCGGCTTCCTCGATCACATTACCTAAATCCATTAGATTTCTTTTGTGGGGCTATTTAAAATTTTTAGTCTATACCTATCCAATCTAATCTTGTATAATTGTCTAACCGAGAAAACTTGTTGGAAATGATTAATTTTCATTGTCGCGAAATAAGGTCTAATGTTGAGGCATTGTGAAGGGTTCAACAATCTTCAATTGAATTGCATTGGGAACATGTCAAATTTTTAAAAATGTTCAGGATACGAAGAAAACATCACATTTAAAAAAAAAAATGTATTTTAAATTCCTTTTTTTTCAGAATATTCTTTAGAATGCCTTTAATAAACTAACGAGAAAATATTTTTGTTGTTGTTTAATAACTTTGCTTGCGAGACTGTCAAATTTGACGCATGGCCATATCCCGTTTCTGCAGTAAAAGAAAACTAAAAATAATAAATAATTGACTTGTGATGGGCTACATGCTTGGTGAAATGGATAGTCCATGGTAGAGGAAATTAAAGTCGTACTTGTTCTATTTTACAATTTAATTCAGTTTCCTGACACGTGTTTCAACCCTTGGGTTCTTGAACGTATTTTTACGTCAGGATTTTATCCTTTGACATCTGTTATTCATTGTGTACTGTTTGGGTATTATCGTTTACAGAAATTTTGATATCGGCTCTTGCCTTAAATAATTTTGGTTCGTGCGTTTTCTTTTAAAAGTTCTTGTCTGCAAAGTTTTGGCGCCTTTTCTATTATATTTTATATAGTGCCTCTCTACTATGGATTTGGATTGGGACCAACAGGGAGACAGTTTCTTGATAGTTTGTATGTCGTGTCTTGTCTAGATCTCGTATGTGAGTCTGTGATTAGTGGGTTTGTCGATACGTCTATGCGTCGGTAATAGTCTTTAATAATTTTCAAGAAAAACTCGTTTATCGTCTGCATTTGAAAGTCACGGTGAAGCACTCTGTTGGATGTATATGTAGGTACGTCCGCGATAGTTTTTAACGCCCTGTTCTGAATTACCTGGAACTTATTAAGCTCCGTTCTGCTTATGTTGCACCACGAAGGTGCACCATAAGTGAGAACCGGCCTGACCAATACCTTGTAGAGGTTGACCTTAGTTCTATTTGAAAGTCTACTCCGCCTGTGAAGCAGGGGATAGATAGAGCCTAATTGACGCAATGCAAGCTTTACACTATGAATTGAATTGAGCCTCCAGTTAAGCCTTCGGTCAAATATAAGTTCCAGGTATTTCACCTCCTGGCACCAGTTCACTTGAACTCCATTAACCCGAAGCCTTGTTTCAGGCCTGCGCACGGTGCTTTTTGAAAAAAAGATGACTTTCGTCTTGGCGGGATTCAGGCGAATCTTCCAAGCCGAAAGCCATTTTTCCAGCTCGATTACATGACGCTGCATCCAACTGACGACAATGCGCGGTGATTTAGAAGTCGAAGTAATTGCTGTATCGTTAGCGAAAAGATAGAGCTGCGTAAATCTATCTCGCGAAATATCATGAGTATAAATATTATACAACATCGGAGAGAGAGGTGAGCCTTGCGGCACTCCCGCCCTAATTCGTTTATTCGAAGAAAGTGCGTTCTCTGACGAGACCGCAAAACTTCTATTCTCCAAAAAAGAAGCTACCACCTTGATTAAGTAGTTTGGAGTTCCGAGCCTTATCAACTTTAACAAGAGACCATTGTGCCAGACCTTGTCGGATGCTCCGTATGCGCTCTATTATTAAAACCTTTGACTATATTCGATGTCAATCGCGTCGTCTGCCTGACTGTGCAATGTTCAGGCCGGAACCCAAACTGTTCGGCAGGCAGAACGTTTCGTGTAAGCATAAAATCATTGATTCTACTCAAGATTAGCTTTTCAGTGATTTTCCCTAGGCTCGACAGCAGACTAATCGGCCTATAGCTAGCCGGCGCTGTAGGGTCCTCACCTTCCTTATAAATCAGAATAACCTTTGCGTGTTTCCATGCAGCCGGGAAGTGGCCGTCTTTGATTATAGCCTGGGATATGCTTACTATGTTCCCCAAAGCTTTGTCAGGTAGATTTCGCAACGCCGCATTTTTTAAACCGTCAAAACCCAAGGCTTTTTTAATATTCAAAACGCTTATTAGAAACTTAACTTCGTTTAAGGTGACTTGGGGAAAGGCCTGAAACGGGTGATTGATTGTTTTATAAATATGTGTCGTCCTTGGGACCCTCTCATCTCGTAACGCGTCATTGGTCGGGTTTTCGCTGAACTGGTCGCAAAGTTTGTCTGCGATCAATTTAGCTTTATCTTTGGCATCGATTAAAACCATACCTGTCTCCTGATTTTTCAGGTGGGACATAGGTGCTCGTACGCCTCTGATCAAGGTTTTGGTCATTCTATAGATGGATTTATCCGCCATAGAAAGACTTTGGACCCTGTCGTCCCACATGTTCGATTGCCGTTCAGTCAACAAATCCCTGACTACCTGAGCTTCCCGATTATCCTCCACCTTGATGCGAGGATCTCCAGTACGATACGCCCTATTCTTCAACCGATTTTTAATTCTAATGTGATTTTTTATTTCATCAGATAAAGTCCCGTATTTTGAATACCCGGACACTTTTGTAACAGAAGTTTGGGCCAGCGCTGCGTTGATGTCATCTGTGATCTTACTTACAGCATTATCAATGTCCAATGGACTATGTAGAGGTTGTAACATCTCTACATTTTTCATTATATTAGTATACCTTGGCCAGTATACAAAACCTCTACCTTTTTCGAGGGGATTACCCACTTCTATAACGACCGGCACATGGTCTGAGGTCATATTACAGATGACCGATGGCTGAGACGTTTGAACAGCATTTTTGACAACAAAAATGTCCAAGATATCCGGAAGGCCCCGCGTAAAGCAATGCGTGGGCTCCTCCGGCGGTAGAATGTGGTAGTTTAGCGCTTCAGAGACTTGCGGATCATTATCAAAGGCATATAAGACAATACTAAATTCTACATGTCATTAAAATAAAAATTGACAGATGATGGGTTATTTTGGTCTTTAATTTACAGGTATTGGCCAAAGGTACAACTAAATTGCAGGTGTGATTATAAAGGTATTTACATCTAAGTAATAAAATTAAGAAAATGATATTGTGTATATAATTATGAGTTTTTTCGTTCTTAATTATTGACAGTGTTTATTGCATATTTATCTTAAGTTATTAAGCTATTAAGTATTAGATTGGCACCTGAAGGTATTTCAATTTGTTTATTAACAATGTAATCGATGTAATGTTGTTAGTAATCAAATTGAAATGCCTTCAAGTGCCAATCTAATACTTAATAGCCAGGAAACTAAATTAAATTGTGAAATATAACAAGTACGACTTTAATTTCCTCTGCCATGAAATATCCATTTCACCAAGCATGTAGCCCATCACAAATCAATTATTTTTTTTTTTTCTTTTACTGCAGAAACGTGATATGTTTATGCGTCAAATTTTTTTATTTTGATCGTAATTTTTCCGCAAAAACCAAAAATAAGTTAACATAAAAGAGTCTATTCGATGTCGCTTTTCTTCTCAGCAGTTGGCCACATTGTAATTTCCCTCCAAAATTCCAGATATTCCTCGGGAATGAATTCTTTTGTGTTTAATATGTCGGTCATCTTTTTTTGCTAATAGGCAGCTTTTTGATGTGAGCTCTTTTTGTACAAAAAGTTATTTCTTTGTCTGTATTCCTCAGTCGGTAAGTGTGGATTACAGGGCAATTTATAAATTCTCTGCAAACTATTTCATTACGAAATAGTAAAATAGTGAAAGGAAGCAATATCAAAAAGTATACTTTTTCCAAAGTCAGTTTGATGACATAAAAAAGCTTCAAACGGACTTCAAAGAGACTGGCATCATAATCGGGGTTGTCAGGTCTTTTTTCAAAAATTCTTTAAGTTTTTATTATTAAAAGTGTTCTTTTATATTAGTATTTAATTAATAGTCAGTAACTCTCTTTGAAAGCTAGTTTGCAAATGAATCAAGAAATTTTCAATGTCAAAGAAAGAAGGAACAAGCCATTCATGAATATTGTAATAATTTTTTTAGTACTCCAGAAATATTATTTATACAAAAATAATTTAAATCAAACTAAAAAGGTATTTCACCGTTGTTAAACACAAAAAATTAACAATTAACAAACCCTTATGTTCCTCCTACACTTTGTAGAACTGGCAACACCCTGGAGACAGAACGTCGAGGTCCGCTAGCAAATTTAAAGAGCGAACTATTTTTTTCGAGTGGAAGAATTAATAGAGCAGCATATAAATACAAATTTATATGCTGTAGACAAGAACAGCAAATAGTTAAAGGTTCTGCCAATTGGGTAATCCCTTATCAGCTTTAAAATCAGGGGGTGTTTGAGGTGTTCGATGGTGGTAATCGGACAGCGGCGTGACTGGTTGAAACGATTTACTGTAATTTACATATTTCATTTTCTGCTATAACTGTGTGGTTCAAGTAAGTTTTTGCTTGATACCTATATTTTATTATATAAGTATGGCTTTTTGGCGACAATTTGAAAAGGAAGGTCAAGGTGAATTATCGCAGGAATATAATGAGTCGGTGTCTGAGTCGGCCATTGAAAGCGAAATAAGTCCGGAATTAAGAAACAACGATTTACATGTTCAATGTGTGTTTAAGAAAATAAAATCCGGAAAAAATTGAAAATGTACTTGTAATGAATTAACACAACTTGGGTTTTATAATAATTTATAACGTAATTAATTTGGGGACTTGTAACTGGTCCTTTCATAAAGCGTAAACCAATATATCAAACAAATCAAATTCAAAACGGCTGACAATACCACAAGGGATTTTATTCTGCGAACTATTTACTGTTACGAGGATAATATAGTGCCAACTTTAGAACTGGTTCGTGATAAATTGCGAGGTTACCCTGATTATAAGTACCAATCTTTAGAAACATTGCGTGCTGTCTTGTTAAAATGTGGCTTTAAGCATAAAAAATTAGATTATTTAATGGTTATAATGGAATCCCCGCATACCATTTAACTACGACAGGACGATTTGTGCAAAATAAAGGAGTACCATGAATCCGATAAAAGTATAATTTATTTAGACGAAACTTAGTTTGATACTCATGATGTTGTTAAGTATGGTTGGGTAGACAGTACAAATTGTATTTTTGGTACACCGTATTCGAGAATAAAACGCGTTATCATGCCGGAAGTAAAGACTGCTTTGTACCTAATGTGTTACTCTTGTCAGCAACGAGTATCACTCAATAATCAATCACCAACTTTAAGCGCAATTGTCCTTGATAATATTCGGCAGGTAATAACGAAATGAGTAGCGATGTATAACTCATGTTATAAGAACAGAAAATGGATATTCTGTTTTACCATCTATAGCGCCGGTAGTAATCCAACCTGGAAATGATTCTACTTCTGCTACCTCCTCGCCCTGGCTGGACAAAGACAATTTTTTTAAATTGTTTTTGGCAAAATGAGCATTTTTTTTTACTGAAAGACTATTTTAAAAATATTAAATGCATGTGGTCTTTGCAGGCGAAGTCACGGGTACAAAAGTCTTATCGATATTAACTATATTTTTAAATTGTTTTTTGTCAAAATTAGCATTTTTCTTTACAGAAAGACCATTTTAAAGATATTCTCTGCAGGCGAAGTCACGGGTACAAACCTTTTATCGATATAGACTGTAATGAGCAAGCTGTAATATGTACGGTTGTCGACATTTAATTTCGTACCCTAAACTGTGACACTGTAAATGCAACTTTTTTACCTTTATTACCTTTGTAACGTGTTAATTGTTATCATGATATCTGTCGAAGTATTGTCATCATCTTATTTGATTGAAGTAGAATGAGAACAGGACACTGCCTTACCAAAAGCCATCTCTATAGAATCGGTATAAAGGATGATCCTTACTGTGAATGTGGACAAGTGGCAGACTTGGAACACATTTTTTTAGAATGCCCCATAAATATAATTCCGAGTCATGATATTTATGAAGAATTCAGAAAAACCGGAAGATCTCCCCTCCTAAATATTAAAACAATTCTATCTAATTTAAACAATCAAAACATTAAAATTATTATTCAGTTTTTAAATGTAAATAAAATTAATTTATACATTTCCTTATTTCAGGAAGCAAATCCATTTTCCTAGTCTTATATTCTGTTCCAGTTTCCTAAGTCAAATCTCCCATCATTTGGGAGTATGACTTAATTTTTTCCCATTGTTGTGCATGTAGTAACTATCCCCAATTTTATTTTTTACCCAAGCTTTTATCAAATTATTGATATAATAGGTTCTCCACACTCCACAGCACTCAAAATAGTTCCACGATCAGCTGATCCATTCCCATAACCTATCATATCCCATAACCTGAAACCACCAGAAGAAAAAAAAAGAAGAAGAAGAAATCAGTGGTCGTGACGGGGTCTAGAGCCCGACAAGGTCACGGTCACTACTAATGTGCTGACAGAATTGCCCCTCAGGGCAGAGCCAATAACAAAAAGGAAGAAAGAAAGAAATGCCTCATTTAAGTATTATTGAAAAAGCAAGAATAATATGTTTAGAAGAAATAGGGTGGTCTTATGGAAGAATAGCTGATCATTTTAGAGTACCTAGAAGTACTGTTCAAGGAATTGTAAAAAAATGGCGCTATCATCAAACACTTCAAAGGTCTGTTGGGTCAGGTTTAAATAATAGAAAATCATCAAATGAAGAAGGCCGAAATTTGGTAGAGTATTTAAAGCACAATCCATTTGAAACTGCAGTATCCGCTATGCACAGAACAGGGTT
Source organism: Polydrusus tereticollis (assembly GCA_963920685.1). Lineage (NCBI taxonomy): Eukaryota > Metazoa > Arthropoda > Insecta > Coleoptera > Curculionidae > Polydrusus > Polydrusus tereticollis. The sequence goes on from OY987330.1 coordinate 120,991,384, forward strand.
CCCGGCTTCATCTAGGATTGCGCAACGCCGAGTAAGACAATGTTCCGAATTATTAAGAAATCGAGCAGCTGCATTTAAACCGTTTTTAAAAAATAGTGATACGGAACAAAGAATTGGTTTTGCTATGCAATATTTACCAGAAAATGATTTTTTTTGGCAAAATGTTATCTTTTCCGATGAGAAAACTTTTCAGTCTACATATAATGGAAGGATTCGAGTATATAGACCACCAAATTCCCGATATGATGAGAAGTATACTCAAAAAAAGCAAACCAGTGGACGTTTCTCGGTTAATGTGTGGGTATGGAAAAGTGTTCACGGTGCAGGTGTATGCTGGAATATTGGTGGAACATTAAACAGTAATATACACTGCGTCCATAAAGTCTTGCACAAATTCATTTAAAATTCAGGGGCTTACTTTTTTTAAAAACGCTCGGACACGTCAATTAGTACTTTTGTTTGCGCATTTTTTAACGTAAAATGTTTTTATACAGGGTGTCGCACGTATGAGGTATGAGGTCATCAAGGATTTTTTTAATGGAACACCCTGTATATTATATCAATTTTGAATTCTATGATGAACACTTAACACCTCTGGAAATCACGGTTTCCGAAATATTGACGTTTGAAAATTTATTTTAAACACATTTATTGATGACCTCATACCTCATACGTGCGACACCCTGTATAAAAACATTTTACGTTAAAAAATGCGCAAACAAAAGTACTAATTGACGTGTCCGAGCGTTTTTAAAAAGTAAATACCTGAATTTTAAATGAATTTGTGCAAGACTTTATGGACGCACTGTATATCTTCAGATTTTGGAAAATGTTTTTCTTTCTTCTGCCGCGATAGTTCTTGAAGGAAATATGTGTGTATGATACTGCAAAAAATGTAGGTAACTGGTTTAGAGAAAACAACGTAACATGTCTGCCTTGGTGCTCAAGAAGTTCTGATTTAAATCCAATCGAAAATGTTTGGGGATTGATGGTAAAAGAAATGTATAAAATAAATTTTAAACCACAGAATGAAATAGAGTTATTTAATAAAATAGAAGAATTTTGGGAAGGGCTAACTTCGGATTACACCAGAAGTATTATTTTGTCAATGCCAAGAAGATTACGATTAGTGTTAGAATCCAATGGCGCAGCAATTAAATATGAGTATTTTGTTTGTTGTTTGTTAATAAATTTACCCTTTTTGGCTTTATACTTTTGTAGTTTTCCTGGTATTGTTTTATAATTTCGCGGCTGTAATTTAAAGACAAAAATATTTAGAAATATCCATTATTAGTTATGGTAAAAAATTGTACATACAATTATTTACAGCTATGTATATAGCTGGTGTGTTATCCAGGTATAAGCAGCAAGGTGAGAAACCCGTTTTACCCAATATTGTTGTAATTGGGTTATGTATGGGTTGAGTGTATGAATTTATATGTGGCGATAATAATGTAAAATATACGCTTTTCGCGGATGATACTACGATATCGGCTACTGCACCTTCTCTTGGGGAGGCTGTGGTGGGACTGACGAGTATGCAGGAGGGGGTGGAGAAATGGTTCAATGCGAACATGCTGCTTCAAAATACAGATAAACCCCAAAAAGTTGTCTTCTCCATGAGAAACACCGAAAATATTAATGAAAATATCACATCTGTCAAATTTTTGGGAGTACACCTGGACCCAGATTACTGTGGGACGCGCATATCGACTGTCTTGCAAAAACTTTGGGAAGTAGCGTGTTCGCGCTCCGCGGCCTCGCTAGTTGCGTTTCAGAGAAGGTCCTGAGGATGTCGTATTTTGGCATCTTCCACTCAAAGATGACATACGCTATTTTCATATGGGGTCATGCTGCCCAGAGCCAAAGAGTCTTTACGCTGCAGCGTAGGGCAGTGCGGATCGTTGCTGAACTGGGCTACAGGGACTGCTGCAGGTCAGCGTTCAAGCGCTTGGGCATATTGACTTTGCCATGTGCTTACATTCTGGAGAATCTTGTGTTCATTAAGCGAAATGGAGACCAATTTAGAACCCACCGTGACATGCATGACTATGATACGAGACATCGAGATAACTTTGTCACACCATATTGTCGATTGAAGAGGTGTCAAAATGGCCCTGGGTACCTGGCTGTTATGTTTAATAAAATCCCACCTTCACTACGGGAACTACCAGACACACATTTTAAAAATAGAATTAACGATATTCTCTTAAATAACTCTTTTTATTTATTTGAAGAATTTTTTAATTATACTTTTAGGGATTGATGATGGTTTTAAACTGTTTTAAATTGTATTATGTCTTGACTAGATGTAGGTAGTTGTAATTATTATAATTTTTATTTTATACTGATGTATGTTTATTTTATACTGATGTATGTTTATTGTATGTATACTCTCATGACTTGTGTAAATACTATATTGTATCGTGACATAAATAAAGTATCTATCTATCTATCTATATGTCGTTAACTGTACCATTTAATCATATTAAAAATTTACAACAATTCGCATTTTAATTATTTTATAGGAGCGACGCCTATGGTCACGAGTTTAATGCTTTTTTATGTCATCAGTTTAATCTTGGAACAACTATATTACAGGAATCTTTTGCCGGTCTGCCAAATTTTAAGTCATAGTTATCGTTAAAGTAAGACCAAAAAAATTTGCAAGAAATTTTATCATCTGGATGTTTCTGTTTAAGCATTTCAAACATCATTTTTACGGTTAGTTTGCAATCTATGTATCGATTTCTTGATTCGTATAATGCGATGTGTTCGCAGGGTAACTGAATATGATTACGGATATTTGCAATAACATGCCCTTTTATCTCATTTCCACTTATATTTTTGCCACGCATATCTCTTGGACTTCTATGATTTTTTAGGAGAAAAATAGTACTTTCGCAACGTACCTTAGAGACCCCGTAGATTGACAAAAAAAACTTTCTTGCATGTCTGTAATCTGCTGTTTTCGTTAAGTGCAAAATATTTGACACTTATTGACTTTGGTGTACTAGTATCAGCGTCCCTGTTGCCCCTTTTTCGTGAAACTGAATCTAATTCTAACAGCCTTTGCAAATGCAAATCTTGCTCGTTTTTAGTTTCCAAATTACAAAATAATGAAAGCATGTTTTGTTTTTTGTCTTTACTGAAAGCAGTTTAACATTTCTTGTAGCAACTAAAACAAAAACACTAATTACCTACTTGCGACTATACAACAAAAATAGTTACACCTTACCATTCATCACCAGCAACCACTCTTGCAGAAATAACTTTTCCAGATTAATTTACATGTATTAGTATTTACAACCCCTTTTTCCTTTTTTTCGGTGTTTCTACTTCAATTTCTGAACTGGAGCTCATTTTGACCTCTTTACTATAACGCAATATAAATTATAATAAACGCATTTTTATTATTTCTATTACGTATATTCATTTATTACATTCCAAGGAATCACAGTCACACATTAAAATATAAAACTATAACTTCTTTGTGTTATAGTGACCATTGGCGTCGTTGGCTTTATATCAAATGTCGATGGCGATACTTTACTGCAGAAAGGTGACATCGGAAAAAAGTGTATAGAAACTTGTCGAATTATTTTTATGTGTTCCAGGAGATTGCCCACATATTCTGGGACACCCTGTATAAAATATATTGTTTTTTTGCACCATTTTGTTTAAAAATCATATATTTATGTATTAGTACTATATGGCGCCTTGAATATTTAACCAATGTAAACGTAGTGAAGCCGAGCTTTCTTGTTCCATTAGGGTCATTTCGCGCAGTGCGCATGCGCGAGAAAAAATAAATAGGCATTTGTTTTGACGGGAAAAAAATGAGGTTATCATATTATTTGACTTTGACAACTGGACAGAAATTTGTAAACAAACATTAAAGTTCTTGATTTGTTTAAGATTTTGTATATTATTTCGATTGAGAAAAGAACAATAACGCAGAAAAATATTTTAGTAAAACTTTTATTAGATATTTTACAATTATTTTTAGAATTCAACAGGTGAAATAATAGGTTTTTGTAGGATTATTTGAAGTACATACAATTTTCGGTAAAAATAGGTAGGTAGTAGGTACCTAATTAATTATATCAACAGCAGCAAAGGAAATTATAATCTTTAGGAAATGGACTACCTAGTTATTGTTCCCTTACGAAATTAACTTAAGTAAGTTGAAAGAAAGAAACATCCGGTCTGGGTACATACCTGTAGAACAATGAATATTTGTTCAAGTTTTTACGCCTGTTTAATATAATGTAAAATATTCAATCAAAATTTGCAGAAAAGTAAAGATAAACAGTACACAAAAGCCGTTAATAATAACAAATCAACTGGATGAAACGAGCTCTCAACCAAATTAACATTTGCTAAAGATTTCGAGGATATTGCGAGCAAAAATGAGACGTTGTCACGTTGTCACCCTCCAGTTATAATATAAAATTGTTATTTGAAGCTTCTAGTTTAGAAATGAAAACAAATTATTTGAAAACACTTGGAAGTACGGATTTTGCAATTTTTTAGCAAGATTTTTGGTAATTTTATCATTGCTTTAATTTTCTAAGGCTCACTTGCTTCAAGATTTTCAGGGTAATAGCCATATAGTATTTATACAGGGTGTTCATTTGAAAACTTCCCACCACGGATTTATCGAAAACCACTGATTAAAAGAAAAAACGCCGAGACACGTCAAAAGATTTGCAAAAGAGGACACCTTTTTAACCAAAAACTACTTCACCCCCTTTTACGCTCTGCCCCCCGGGGTCAACCCCTTAAAAATTTTAAATGACAAGGGGTATCAAGTAATAGCTTGTTTGAAAGGTCTTTCAAAGTGCTTTATTTTGACGTTTGATTTTTTAAAATCGGTAGATTCGTTTTCGAGAAAATTAGAAAAATCTTTATTTATCTTAATTTGTTCAGATAGAAAAAAAAAAACCACGAAAATATCACTTTTTATTTCAATAAGTGTTCAAAATATTGCCCGTTATTTGCGAAACAATGATATAGGCGATGTTCAAATTCCTGACGGACATTTTCAAAAACATGTTGTGGGAGATCATGGCAGCTTTCGATGATGCGTTGACGAAGTTCATCCAAACTTTCAGGTTGGGGAGTGAACACAATAGATTTCAAATGGCCCCATAGAAAAAAGTCTAATGGCGTCAAGTCAGGAGACCTAGCAGGCCATTCTATAGGCCCTCTTCGCCCTATCCATTTATCTGGAAACTCGTCGTCTAGCCATTGTCGAACCGGAAGAACATAGTCAGGAGGAGCGCCGTCTTGCTGGAAATATATTTCAGCCTCATCAAGTATAGGGTTTCCATCGTCTTCGATTTGGTTTTCAATGGTTTTAGTGATAAGCGGATCGATGGTATTTTCCAACATATCTAAATAAATGCCTCCATTTAAAATCCCATTAATAAACAATGGCCCAATCACTTTGTTTCCTAAAATGCCTGCCCATACATTAATTTTTTGGGGGTACTGAGTATGCCCTTCTACAAAAGCATGAGGATTCTCATTGCTCCAATACCTGCAGTTATGCTTATTAACAAATCCATTTAGATAAAATATGCATTCATCACTGAAGCAGATATTCTTTACATGAATGGTATTATCATTAATCGCTGCAGTCATTTGTTCACAAAACTCAACTCGCCTATCGAAATCATCTTCGGTTAACTCTTGCAATATTTTCATTTTGAATGGATGAAATTTATGTAATTTAGTAACTGTGTGTACAGAGCCTAATGAAATACCAGTCGCATCAACAATTTTGCGTAATGAAGTATTAGGATTTATGCCAAAATGACCCAAAACTTCAACTTGAGCGGCTTCATCCAAAACTCCACGATGATTACGTTTTTTATTTGCAACAGATCCAGTTTGAGTAAATTTAGTAACAAGGTCCAAAACATACCTATGCGAGGTTATCTTTTCCGGATGTCTGGCGTTAAATGTGGCGGCAGTTTGCCGAGCACATTGATTTTGGGCACCATAAATTAGAATCATTTCCACTCTTTCGGCTAGTGTGTAAACCAATTTGGAAGTAAAATCTGAATCAATCTGAATAACTGACAGCAAATTAAATTCTTTCTTTTCCTTAGCAACTATAAAAAACTAAACAGGTATAAGAATAAATACAGTTCGCCCATGTTATCTGTGTTTATAAATAGATGGCTGAAAAAAAGTCGGGTTGTTATTTGGTTGCTGCCAGGTCTAATATTCCGAATTGCTGTTTATGTTGGTTTTTGAACTCTTATTGAAATAAAAAGTGATATTTTCGTGTGTTTTTTTTTCTATCTGAACAAATTAAGATAAATAAAGATTTTTCTACTTTTCTCGAAAGGAATCGACCGATTTTAAAAAATCGAACGTCAAGGTAAAGCACTTTGAAAGACCTTTCAAACAAGCTATTACTTGATACCCCTTGTCATTTAAAATTTTTAAGGGGATGACCCCGGGGGCAGAGGGTAAAAGGGGGTGAAGTAGTTTTTGGTTAAAAAGTTGTCCCCTTTGGCAAATCTTTTGACGTGTCTCGGCGTTTTTTCTTTTATTCAGTGGTTTTCGATAAATCCGTGGTGGGAAGTTTTCAAATGAACACCCTGTATATACATATATGTTACAAACTCATAAAAAAAAATTGACACCTATGACAGAAATCTTGATTTTATTTGAATTTTTGAATGCACTCCATGTTTGGTCGCAGAGCGAACCCGATTACATCTAGCTAGTTCCCTACGTTGACGAACCTCATTAACAACTTTGTCAGAAACCATGATGTCATATAAATCGTTGAATTCGTAATCGGGAAGTGTTTTTTTTTTCAGGGTGTATCTACTTTTTTTACGGGCCGTATAAACAAATAAAGTTGATGACGGTTTCTTCGAAACGAAACTTTGTACTGAAAGTTTGTAAACACTGTCTTGTAGAGCTAAGAAAGTGGCAATAAGAAAGTACCTTTTGTTTTTTTATACCTTTTCGGAAGGAAATATAATCGGAATCGCGAAATTTCGGATTTTTCCGATTATCGCCGGTAGTAAGCGGAATTTTCTGACTGCCTAAACAGACCACTAAATTGCACAACTCTTTTTTTTTTCTTCTTTTTATGATAAGGCACAACACTGCAGGATTAATGCTTTATGGCGCTCTGTGAGCGGTGCGAGTGCGCAAGAAACGATTCACGTTGGTCTTGAATCTTTGGGGATTATACTCGTTCGGGTACACGGCCTCAGGGGGTTCGTTCCAGAATGATGACGTTGTCCAAATCAAAGAACCTTTAAACAGTGTCATGTGTGGGACACTTAACTGAACCACGTACGGGTGGGCTGCAGTGGTTCGTCGTGTATTGCTACCATGCACCGCTCTGGGTGGAATCAAGCGGGCAACCTCAGTTGAGCACTTGCCATGAAAGTATTTGTAAAATAGGCTCAAGTCGCCCGTTGATGTTCAAGGCTTTTCAGGTTGTTTGTCAGATCATGGCCACCGATCAAGCAAATATGTCTTCTTTGAATGGAATCATGTTTAGAAGCAGAGCCCCAAATGTGCGAACAGTATTCCAGCGATGGTCGAGTTTGGGCTTTATAAAGCATTAAAAGTTGTTGGGTTTATAGAGGCTCTTAGTTCGAAAAAGTATTCCAAGCTTCTACGAGGCTGCCTTAGCAATAGCCGCAACGTGACTATGCCAAGACATATAGCTATCCAAATTGACGCCCAATAAATGAATTGATGAAGCCAAAGGAATCATGTCTCCCACCATGACTATGTCCGGTTCTTCAACATTAACTTTTGTAGAAAAAATTGCCGCCTGTGTTTTCTTAGCGTTAAATTCTACTTGGTTACTGTCACCCCAAGACAGAATTTTTTCCAGATCTTTATTGAGATGTGAGACCTCTTGCTGCCTATAGAGATGTGCATTGGCAGCCGATGTCCGAGCATCCAAAGTAAAAGATAAAACAAGTGTGCTGTCATATATAGGATTTTTAGTTTTTTTCAAAAGATTGTTAATGTAAAGTAAAAAGAGGGTGGGCGACAATGTGGAACTTTGAGGGACTCCGTAATTGAACCGCCTTTGTAGCTTTTACGGTTTCCGAGATCCCCATGCCATAGTTTAAAGAAATATATTCTTTAAACTATGCCCATGCTATTCATCCTTATCTTGGACACCGTCGTAGTTATAAGCAAAAATTTCAATAATTTTAAAGTTAGTATATAAATTTAGTTTTCAAACACCAGACTTTAAAAAGGAACATGGCATCAGTCGTGCATAGGCGGCCATTATTTTGTATATCAATACAGGTATTTTTTGGTACAGAGTGCGATAAAAAAATAAAATATGCAAGATTTGATTAAGAGCAAGACTACCTTTATGTATCATCAATAAAGTTCTTTCCAAAGGCTTTAGGAATTCAGATCTAAATAATATGTCATACCGATGAGATCTCAATTAGCTTGCAATTCACAAAGGCAAAAGCAAACTTGAGAACTTTTTAGTATTGAACCCCCAAGAGGTAAGGAGGTAAAATATGCTTTTACGGATTTTTTAATATATTTGCCAGACCTAATACAAAAAAAAGCGTTACTCTGGTAAGATTAGGATTCACATAAAAACACTACGAATTTAAATTGATAAAAGTAAATTTATAAATTTAACAAAATGGGGGTCCAATTATAGCATAACCTAAAAATTTGAAACTAGATATTCTTTTCGTAGCCCACGAGCCGTGTGGTAAACTTTGCTGACCTTAAGAGTGAAACACCGACACATCATTATCTAAGACGTTCCTACTTTTTGCAGTTAGAAGAATACCGCAGTAGTCTAGCCCCAATTTTCTGGATAATATCTAGTTGGGTATATTGAGATATCGTGGCATTAAGTGAAAGAGTATTTAAAAAAAAAGAAATCTAATATATTAACACATTGATGGACATTACTGCTATAACCGATGATGTTATGGGATATTGCTGCTGCTAATAAAGTTAAACTATGTGGTCTTTTATGAGGCACATCTGCTGTAGCAGTAATATTAGTGGATCGTCCTATATCACAAATGCATCTTATTATATGTCGAGGGTGTGAGATATAAAGGTGAGTTTCTGATGTCACTTCAGCTTTTAACTGGGTATGTCCATCAATGTGTCAAGATATGTGATGGGCTGGGCAAAACAAAAACAGAAACACTTTTATTAAGCATATAATTTAAAAATTAGGCGTAGAATTTCTTGTATAGTTTTAGTAATAATATTAGAAACTTGGAACTGGAGTAGGAGGCACTGTTGTAGGAGGAACGGTAGTTGGTGGAACGGTAGTAGGAGGAACGGTAGTTGGTGGAACGGTAGTAGGAGGCACCGTAGTAGGAGGAACAGTAGTTGGTGGAACGGTGGTGGGAGGCACCGTAGTTGGTGGAACAGTAGTTGGTGGAACAGTAGTTGGTGGAACAGTAGTTGGTGGGACGGTTGTTGGAGGAACGGTAGTTGGTGGAACGGTAGTAGGAGGCACCGTAGTAGGAGGAACAGTAGTTGGTGGAACAGTAGTTGGTGGAACGGTAGTTGGTGGAACGGTTGTTGGAGGAACGGTAGTTGGTGGAACTGTAGTTGGTGGGAGGGTAGTAGGAGGCACCGTAGTGGGAGGAACGGTAGTTGGAGGAACGGTAGTTGGTGGAAGGGTAGTAGGAGGCACCGTAGTAGGGGGAACGGTAGTCGGTGGAGCAGTAGTAGGAGGCACCGTTGTGGGAGGAACGGTAGTCGGTGGAACGGTGGTGGGAGGAACCGTAGTTGGTGGAACTGTAGTTGGTGGAACGGTAGTAGGAGGCACCGTAGTGGGAGGAACGGTAGTTGGTGGAACGGTAGTGGGAGGTACCGTAGTAGGTGGAACAGTAGTTGGTGGTATGGTAGTTGGTGGACCGGTTGTTGGAGGAACCGTAGTTGGTGGAACTGTAGTTGGTGGAAGGGTAGTAGGAGGCACCGTAGTAGGGGGAACGGTAGTCGGTGGAGCGGTAGTAGGAGGCACCGTAGTGGGCGGAACGGTAGTTGGTGGAACTGTAGTTGGTGGAAGAGTTGTAGGTGGGTTTGTAGTAGTCTCAGTATTAAATTTATTTATTGCACAGTCAGTAACATTTTTAACAACTGCTTCTCCTATTTCCGATAGATAGGCTACTCTATCAGATGTGCATATGAGAAGACTCGTTTTCAAAGTATTTAGGTAATCCGAAGTTTCTTCAGATATTAAAGCAATTTCAGCCGGAATATCATCAGAATCTCTGTAAATTTCTGACTCCAACTGTTCAATACAAATGTCCCTTTGTGTACCCTGTTTTTCTGTACATTCTTCAATTTTCGTCCAGTAGATATCAACTGCTACACTTGAATCATTCATTTTTTTTATTGCTTCATTAACGGCGTTTTCGGCATCCAGATATTCGTCGTTGAGGCATTCTGCTGAGATACCCAACTGCTCTTCGGGAAGGTCATTTATTACATCTACACTGTCAGCAAGACAATCGGAAATATCAATATCTAAAAAAATTAAATAATTTTCGTATAGGTAAATAATAGTGAACTCTGGGCACATGCATTAGATTTAAAAAATCGTTGGATTAGTTGAAGGGATGATATTCTTATATTTTAATTTACGATTATTTGCGACATGCGATGAGAAGGAACACAAAACTTAGATGGAATAACTTATCGCATACTACATACTACATAATCAACTTTATTAATTACTACTTCGCATTAGTAAAAAAATAAAATAAATACCAAAAACCACGATATCCTCAAGTAAACTGCAATAATTTTAATTGCCATTATAGTACCATAGGTATATAGAAACTGCACTTTAGACGTACTGTACGTTTTTTTTTTCATGTCTTGCGAAATAAGGAAATATTTTCCCCTCTATACTCTTACCCAGGTCCTTTCCTTGTGCTTCTAGGTCGGAAAGTGCAGCAAGCATTGGAGTAACAGCGTCGCTAAGTTCTTGTGATAAATCATTTAGAATGTCGGTGGTCAAGCCTTCTATACTTTGTAGAGTATCCTTACAAGTATTTGTGGCAGTGCGCACTTCATCGCTAACTCTAGTTTGGAGTTGTTCCAAAAGTTTAAGTATATAATCAAAATCATCAGTAAGGACAGTTCTTTGAGCGCTTTCCTAAAATAGAAGATATTCTAAGATATACTGATTTGTTTTTTCTTTATTATTTTAAGAGTTAGGGCCTGCTGACTACATCGAATATTACCGGGCGAGCAAAAATTATTTTCATGCAAGAGGGCTTGGACTAAAAAACGTAAAAAAATCCTCAGCAGTAGAAGCGACGTTAGGAAAATCGTCCATGCACAAACGCTGATTGTATTGCCACTCATCATTTACTCTAACTGCGTTTAGAAAATATTCTTCAACCATAATTTTTTGTGCTATTCCGTAGATCCCATTGCGTGAATTACAGTAAAACTTCTCAATAGCGGCCACTAAAAATTTCATTACAAATTGACCGTTTGAGGGGGTGACCGTTTTTGAGGGGAAGGAAAAAAATAAATTACATATCTACATATAACATATGTGTCATGTGAATAAAATTCAACTTCATTAATTAATAAAAGGCTAATTACAAACACATACGTTATTATGTAATATGAACTGTAAATATATAGACATAACTATTTATTTCATAACTCCTACATAATATGTATACATAATAATGTTTAAAAATGTGCACTACATACGAAAAAAAATTATGCTTTGTGAAAAAAAGATTCAATGGAAGTCTGTTTCATATTTTTAATTTTAATTTTTGCTGCTTCATTTTCACATTTCATTAGGATATTTGAAATATCAATGGCCAAATTGCTATTTTCTTTGCCTAATAAAAAAATTTGTACGTCTCTTATTTTTTCACAAACTTCACTCATGCTTTTTAAAGACGAACTAAAAACCTCCTGGTTTTCTTTACTTTCACAGTCTTCATTTTCGGTAGTTTCAGATTGGCTGGTAAACTCCTGAATTATTTCCTGCATCTTCATACTGGGATTTTCCGTTGAAATGTTTGAGTCGATTTGAAGATAATTTTCCAGGTTTGGATTTCCCGGGATACCGGAAAACAACTGACTTAGTGAAATATCGTCTTCTTCTTGAACACTCACTTCATCCACATCAGCAGACTCACCAGAAATTGTTTTAAAATTGATGTCATGTCTTTTGCAGAATCTATCTAACCAGCCATTTGATGCCTTAAAATCACAATTTTTCAAATTTTCTGACACTTCCAGAGCTTTTTCCTTTAGTAGTGGTCCGGATATTGGAATGTTTTTGTTTCTTGCTTTGAAAAACCATTCATAAACCATTTGGTCAATCGCAAGTCCGTCTGTTTTTGAAAACTTCCGTTTTTAATCTGCATTAACTCCTCCTTCTTCATAAAGTTTTTTCAGTTCAATTTTACTTTTTAGAATATCATTTACTTGCGTTCTTCCGACACCAAACTTTTCCGCTATCTTTCGAGCACTGATACCATATTTTTCACTATCCGCGATGATTTCGAACTTTTGTTTAAAAGATAAACGTTTACGTTTCAGAGACATGCTCGACTATTGTGCTGTTAAAATGCAACTGAATAAAATTTTACCTTTTATGAAAACATCTTAAGATTTAACAAATTATATTTGTACGTACTTAAAAACCCATTTACATAATTAGGTTTTATCATTCTCCGGTATTTCCAATAGTACCAGTAATAAAGTACCGGCTGGGTGCAAACATTCCCAGAAGGGTCGAGACGACCGCAATTAAGGGTAAAAATTCAAGGTAATTTTCTTAAAAGTTACGGATTCATGTGACCGTGGCCGTTTTAGAAGTGTTACGGTATTCGAGGGGTCTTTTATTATTAAAAATGCTATAAGATTTATTTTAAGAAGCCAAAACTGACCGTTCAGAGGGGTGACCGTTTTTAACGGGTGGCCGAAATGAGAAGTTTTACTGTATTCAAGAAATTGGATAAATTAGCGATGAAATGAAATAACTTGTAACGACTCTTAAAGATGGCGGAATATCTGATTGATTGATAATGCCGGTATTTACTGACACTCAACAGGCATTAAGCTCTTCCTCTAAACATTACGGCATTAGATGCAAAGCACACTTTGATGATAATATTTGCTTGCACGGTATAGTCCGTCCATCCATCTTACAAACTCATTATAAATGCTAATCTCTAATGCCGATAAGACCCAGCGGGTGATCGAATGAAAGCAGAGACGCATTCGTTGCTGATAAAATAAAAGGTTGCGCAAAAACATATTTTAAACGTAGTAATAATAATAAAATAATAATATAACAGTATATAAGATACAATACAATTAAAATTATAACATACGACGATTAATAATTAAAACAAAATATATACAGGGTGTTACAAATTTGACATACGAGCATTGGAATCTCGGAAACCATAGGAGTTAGAGAAACGGTTAAATGGGGGCAAAGTTGTGCAATTCGGTGCTGATTAAAATGCCGCTTTAAATGTTTTAAAATTCCGAATACTTCCGATATTATTCGAAAATAACCGAAATTTTGCAAAATCGTTTTTATTTTTTCCTGAGCCCATTTGAATAGCTATTTAAAAATAAATGACACTTTGTCGTTGCAACTTTTTCTCCTCTACAAAATGACGTTATTAAACTAAAGATCCGACGTTTCGTCTCCGAGCGGCCAACATCAACTTTATTTTTTTAAATACGGACCTGGAATTTTTTTTACCGATTTTTAAACCCCTCTACCCTCAAAATGTAATGACGGTATTACTTTGTAATAATGAATTGTTTTTGCTTATTTCCTTTTAAATTCGTATTTTACATTTGTCAGTCCGGTCCTGGCAACGAATCACAATTATAATTAAAAACGTTACTTTTATAAAAACCTTTACAAATGGGTTTCATGAAAATTTGAGTTTATTAGGAAAGCTCTAATTTCCAAAATGTTCAAAAATATTTCCTTTAACCCATAGGTACCTACCTATGCACAGATCGATGTTTCTTATGGTCCTTGCTATACTAGCCCCTTTCAATTGACCTTTATAGCCTACGAACTGTATGTTGTATTATTTTCCAGTTCTTCAAAGTTCGTTTAAAGTTGATCTTACTGATAGGTGGATCGGAAATGGTGGGGCAATAGAGTCGCCAGCGAGGTTGCCAGATATTATGCCACTGGATTTCTTTTATGGGGGCATTAATAGTATGTTATTAACCAAGGTTTAGACAGCCATCATTATTGCCCGAGCGGCGAGTTTAAATCACGAGGAGCGAAGCGACGAGGGATTTAAGACGCGAGGGCTCTGTCTAAACCGTGGTTAATATATTATTTTTTCCACTACTACAAACTTTTATATGAGATTTATCTTAATAGTATTAATAATTATAAAAAATTATAGGTGGGTATAAGTATATTTTTTAATCAAGTTACCTGCGCTTTGGAATTGGCAAAATATTTTGTTGTTTTGTCAGGTGGCTTTGTCAATGTCAATTTGTGTTCATTTGTGTCATCAGATTTTACGAGTTTTGCGTTTTTTTAAAAAATGAGCGAAGAAAATGTTAGTGATAATATTATGTGTACACCTCCAGAATTAAGGATGGAAGCAGAAAAAATGTTGATTGTATCGATATTTTACAATATCAAGTAATCTAATATGTATTCATAATTATCTGGTTGCCTAACCACAATGAATTGATGTTGTAGAATTAAAAAATCAAGTTACCTGCGTTCAAACAAAATTCGGTTAAGGTCAAAGATCGGTCAATAATGGATTTCAATGGCTTATTATTGACCATGGTCAATAATGACTTATAAGGTAGAGAAAAACGATTTCTAGCGTTAATAATCGGTCAATAATGGCGATGTTATAGGTTAGTAGTGGAAAAAAAAAATTATTTATAAAAATTACTTAGATACCATGGAGGAACTGGAAGAACGCATACAGGTTGCAGTTGGTAGGATAAGGAGAAGATCGGTTGAAAGGGCTGTCGCCAAAATTGGAAGAAGAATCGATCGTTGCATTGAGCAAAACGGCAATATTTTTGAACATTTAGAAAATTAGGTTTTATAATTGAGAAGTTTATAATTATTAGAAAATTCTTATAAAATAAATTATATTACTTATGTTTGAATGTTTTAAATAAAATAGAGTGTTTAATTAATATTGTGATTCGTTGCCAGGACCGGACTGACAAATGTAAAATACGAATTTAAAAGGAAATAAGCAAAAACAATTCATTATTAGAAAGTAATACCGCCATTACATTTTGAGGGTAGGGGGGTTTAAAAATCGGTAAAAAAAATTCCAGGTCCGTATTTAAAAAAATAAAGTTGATGTTGGCCGCTCGGAGACGAAACGTCGGATCTTTAGTTTAATAACGTCATTTTGTAGAGGAGAAAAAGTTGCAACGACAAAGTGTCATTTATTTTTAAATAGCTATTCAAATGGGCTCAGGAAAAAATAAAAACGATTTTGCAAAATTTCGGTTTTTTTCGAATATTATCGGAAGTATCCGGATTTTTAAAACTTTTAAAGCGGCATTTTAATCAGCACCGAATTGCACAACTTTGCTCCCATTTAACCGTTTCTCTAACTCCTATGGTTTCCGAGATTCCAATGCTCGTATGTCGAATTTGTAACACCCTGTATATACCTACAAAAAAGTACCGTGTCAGAGAAATAATTATTACATTTTAACCCAATTATACAATTTTCTCAGCTTTCGTTTGGAATATTTTGCATCTCTGACTGTACTAAAGCTGTCACAGAAAAATTTAAGGTTGGCGAAACATTATTCCTCCTTACCGATGCTTTCAGCTGGTGCCATATATGTTCAGTTGGGTTGAACATGCAATGATAAGGAGGAAGTCTTAACACGGTATGACCCATTTCTGCCGCTAAAGTGTCACAATAATATTGCTTTTCTGTTGAAAATGATTTTAAAATTCCGAGCAATTGCTTTTTTGTATAATTTTCCTAAAAATACATATTATTTTCCATCATATAGTCCTGGATGGTAACTCTTGTGTCACTGGAACACGGAACTTTATTTAACCTACGATTGGAGTAGCTCGTATTATCCATCACTATCACACTATTTGGTAATAATTTGTTTTTAAACCAGTCTTCAAATAGTTCTGGCGTAGTATCATCGTCATAATCAACAAGGGAGTCCTTTATAATTTTGGCTGATGAGGCCAAAGAGTTTGGTATAAATCCGTTTCGTGTCCCAGCATGATGGAGCTTTGGTTCTGCATTGACCCGATATATCTACCCAACCTTTATCTGGAACTTCGTGTGTGTCATACCACGTCTCGTCCAAATAAATAATATCCCTTCCATCCTGTCTATATCCATGGACTGCAATTGGGTATTTCATCCTCCATCTTTTTAACCGGGCCGATTACATAATTACTTGTCGCTTGTTAATTTTTTTCATTTTAAAACCGTTTCTTAAAATACATTTCCTTACACTCTATTCCTGTATCATCTTTTTTCAATCTTTGCAATAGGGTTTTTAAAGTGAGAATTATTTGTTCCCTGTTCATGGCATATACAGTGCGTCCATAAAGTCTTGCACAAATTCATTTAAAATTCAGGCATTTACTTTTTAAAAACGCTCGGACACGTCAATTAGTACTTTTGTTTGCGCATTTTTTAACGTAAAATGTTTTTATACAGGGTGTCGCACGTATGAGGTATGAGGTCATCAATAAATGTGTTTAAAATAAATTTTCAAACGTCAATATTTCGGAAACCGTGATTTCCAGAGGTGTTAAGTGTTCATCATAGAATTCAAAATTGATATAATATACAGGGTGTTCCATTAAAAAAAATCCTTGATGACCTCATACCTCATACGTGCGACACCCTGTATAAAAACATTTTACGTTAAAAAATGCGCAAATAAAAGTACTAATTAACGTGTCCGAGCGTTTTTAAAAAAAGTAAGCCCCTGACTTTTAAATGAATTTGTGCAAGACTTTATGGACGCAGTGTATTTTTCTACGAATTATATTGACATCCGTCGCGTCCAGTTTCTTAAAAGTGCAAGAGTATTTTCTCTTTCTTCTCTCCACTATAGGTTTATTTACAACAAACCACACTGTGCTCACTGGCCTGCGTTTCAAAGCTGCCGCTTCTTTCACTGCACCAAATTTCAAAACTGATAAAATATCACGCTTTAATTGGTTTTTATCACGACCCGTAGATCCACTTGGCGTACTGGTTTCTTCCCACGGACGAAACATTCTTACATATCACGTTTAATTGGCAACAAATAACTTCTTGTCTAAACCAATATAAACATCTAACTGAATTTTAAAACCAAATGTCGGCATATTTAAATAACTTAAATAAACCTATTTTATTTTACCCTAATTATTTTTAGAGGATTACTGAGAAAATATAATAATATACCTAATAGTCTTTAAATAGATCCGTACCTGGTGTCCCCAGATCAAGTGGCCGAATTTTACACCTCACACAATAAGTTATTATGACGGTTTTAGCATTTATAATGAGTTTGTAAGATAGAAAGACGGACTTTACATTTAAAGATTAATAGTATAAAACATACCCAGGTGGACAATGACAGAAATGAAATTTCCACCAAGTTATGTATACCTACTATTTTATTTACAACCATAATCCTTATTTTTTATCAAAAGTTCGAAGGATGTGTTTGATTTGTTTTGACAAAATATTTTCATATTGGCATTTTAAAAAAGTCATGGCTGCAGGACCTATTTACCAGCCCTAACAAAACTTATCAAGCTGTCATGTCTTTGCGGTTGCTATGGCGTTAACAATCAATTCACATAGACACCGCCACCACTTTTTACAAGTCGTGAAAGTAAAAAAACTAAAAAGTGTCTGAATGCAATTTAGTTTATAAACCCCACTTTAGCTGTGCACCATCGATATTGCGAGAGGCCGCGAACAAGGCAGGAGAGAATTTGATACCCCAAAAGAGTAAGCCCAGGTACCAAAAAGCATATAATGGCTTTCAAGAATGGTGTATCGAAAAAGAGCCCAAAATGTATCGTTTAAATCCGTTCTGCCGCCTTATTTTCATGAAACAGTGTCTTTTCTGTGTAATAGGATATCCTCTTCTTTACTTAGTTAATACCTTCTTACAAACTGGGAAAGTACCAGATGAAATAGTGTTATTATTCCTATACCTAAAGTTTCTGGACCTATAGAACTCCATCCGAATTCAGGCCAATTAACTTACTGCCTGTTGTCTGTTGTAGTTAAGATCATTGAAACAATCGTCTGTCGACAACTAAGGACCTATTTTCAGAGTTATCAGTTATTGTTTTTGGGACAGTCTGTGCAATATCTATGTGCAATATGGCGAAAAGAACGAAATGAAGGAAAAGTTTTGCTTAGTGTATTTGTAGACTTGCAGTGTGCGTTTGAAACAATGGATCGTGAAATTCCTATAAAATAAGTTATGACGATATGGTGTAAATGGCAGTGCATTAGATTGGATTAAAGATTACTTAAGTGACAGGTATCAAATGAGTAGAGTGGACGATAAACTATCAACTAAAAGGTAAAATAAATGAGGCTTTCCGCAAGGAAATGTGCTAGGTCATTTATTGTTTGTTATATATGTTATATGATATCCATATAGCTCTAAAAAAATCGCTTGTACGTTTATTTGCAGATGATACCCTTATTTGTGTATCCGGAAATAACGTTAGGGAAATAACTGATATTTTGAAGAGGGAACTTTAAATAATGTATGACTGGCTTTGTCAAAATAAATTAAACTGAACACATCAAAGACAAAATGTATGGTCATAGGTTCAAAAGTATGCTGAATCAGTGTTAGCCCTTAACATAAATGAATCTGTGGTGGAAATAATAAATTTAGGAGTTTTCTTTGGATCCCCAGTTTACTTTTGCTGATCAGGTGGACTATCTTTATAAGAAATTAGGGTAAACGATTGGCTTCTTCTATCGCATTTCGAATTGTTTGTCCCAATGGACCAAAATACTTGTTTATAACACAATTATTTTACCTCACTTCAATTACTGTTGTTCCTTATTAATGTCGTGCACTCAGGAAAATATATATAGGCTGCAGATTCAGCAAAATAAGATTATGCGAATTATTCTCCAATGCAATAGATGTACCCTGGTAAGAAATAGTAAGAATCATGTTACAGAGTTTGAATTGGCTCTCTGTGCAACAAAGCATCAAAAGGGCGAAATTAATTCTAATATATAAAATAGAACATGAGCAGTTACCAAGATATTTTAATGCTTTTCTTATAAAAGGATCACATTTTTATGATCATAACATTCGCTCTGGCCAACACTATAACATTGAAACAGTTAAGACTACATCCCTATAAAAGTCCTTATTTTTTGAGGGAGTTCGCCTTTGTAATAATCTTCCGGAGAGGATTAAAAATGCAAATAGTTTATGTGACATTGGCAGAAAAGTATTTCATTATTTAAGGGATACCTAGGTAGATTAGGGTTTATGCGTTTTGAAACTAACATGTAAACACTGTTTTTTGTAAGGTGAAGTCAGGTAAATGGGCTACCGGGGAATGTGGGCCAAGGCTGTTTTATTTTTTTTTTAAATGGTACCATCTTAAAAAAAATGCATGTTGGTAGCAGTTCTGTATCGATATTTCATGAATCAATCGATATTATTGCCCATTACGACATATTCTTTCAAATGTCAACTGTCAAACAAAAACAGGTGATTTCGGTCGCAACAACTATTGGAGCGGTTTTAGAAAATATTTTTTTTTAATCTGTTCAACAGCTATTCCATTCGAATTTTTAGCTGAAAGGTAAGTTACAGATGCAAATTTTGATATAAAAGTTAGTTAACGAAGAAATTAAGATATTTGTGGGAATCAACTAGGATGGCCCAGTTTTTCTGTGTTTATAGGCATTTGGGCAAAGTGGGCCATAACTTACTGGACAAGTGGACCATGATGGCCCACTTACCCAACTAGGTAAAGAGGTTTATTATATTTTAAATAATTTTCAGGACGATGGGTAGAACTTACACTCGGCACACAGAAAGAGGCGCAGATGGGTCTCGTTACACAGCAGAGACTCTTGCAAGGGCTATCTCAGATGTTAAAACCGGAAAAAGAACCAGATATGGAGCGTCAAAGGTATTTAATATCCCGAGAAGTACATTGAGGCACCACCTCGATGGAACGAGGGGCAAAGGCCGTTTGGCAGGTGCAGGATGTGGAGGAGGCTGGAACACCGATTTAGATTTCGGAATTGAGCGACGCTTAGCTAACAGCTTAAGGGTACTTGAGAGATGGGGATTTGGTTTAACTAGGTTGGAAGTTTTGGAAATTGTGCAAATATATGTTAAAACAAACGGTTTGAAAACAAAATTTAGAGATGATCGCCCGGGAAAGAGTGGTATTTAGGTTTTGCTAAACGCCATAAATTATCGTTGAGAAAACCTCAAGGGGTTGAACATGCTAGAATGGATCAAATCAATCCTCTCGTAATTTACTCTTATTTCGATCAACTAGCAGATACGATGAAGAAATTGAAGTTGGAAAATAAACCTCACTTAGTTTTTAATTTGGACGAGTCTAGTTTTTGACACGACCCCTCTAAAGCCAAAGTACTTGGAGCTAAAAGCATGAAAAGCACTCGAATGATAAGCTCACCTGGTCGCGACAACACTTCGGTCTTAATATGCTGCTCAGCTTCAGGTGATAAAATGCCACCCCTCTAAAGGCAAAAACATTTTAGAACACTGGTTTAATGTGAATGAATGTGATAAAACCTTTTATGCCGCTTCTCAGAGAGGTTGGATGGAAACCAATATATTTTGCAAGTGGGTCAAGGACTATTTCCTGCCGAATGCACCCCAAGGAAGGCAACTTTTGCTGCTATTTGATGGTCACTCTATTCATATTTCTGTTGAAATCATTGAACATGCATTGGCTAGCGAAGTGACCATCTTAAACTTCCGCCGCACACTACTCACGTTTTGCAACCTTTAGACGTTGCAGTCTTCAAGTCTATGAAAAGTAACTGAGAAAAGGAATTACTTACGTGGCAAAGACAAAATCCTAGACAAAGGATTCCAAAGTCTACATTCGTCACCGTTTTAAACAAGGTATATTATGATAAATTATTACCTGAAGTTATTAAAAATGGGTTCAAAGCAACGGGAATCTACCCACTTTCAAGAGACGTGATAAAAACAGATATTTTCAATCCCAACGACTTAATAGCGTACAGAAAATATATTGATGCTAAAGCGTCTAAATCTAATACAATTAATGATTTACTTCACGACGGAGAATCTGATTTGAGAAATCCTGTCGATTATATCGACGACACAATTGTAAATCTTAATTTAGAAGGGGCAATTGACGAACTACCACATTTAAGCATGGATCAACCGTCAACTTGGACTCCCTAATCCACCAAGTGATCTCAACATTTCTAAATCAAGCAACCAAAACTCTGAAAATGAAACATTGATGTTTGATTCTGAAAAGCTTAATCCTAACGAGGAACTTAACCCTACCGATCTTGAAAACCTGAATGGCTCTACTACTTCAGAAAACATTGAAGGAGCAAATACAAATGTTAAAGATGTGAGCAACAAAGAACTAAAATCACTAAATTCTGATATAGAGGGCAGCAACTCTTTTGAGAAAATTCTTTTGAATTTTATTAAAGGAAATTCAGCTTATTCTCCTAGGCCAGTAAAATCAAAGAGAATACTTTGTACTAGTGCTGAAATAATAACAACAAAGGAATACCTGGTCAAACGAAAAGAAGAAGAAGAACGGAAAAAGAAAGCGCTTGAACTAAAAGAAGAAAGAAAAAAAATGTTTTGAAAAGGAAAGATGAAGCAAAACAGAGAAAACTTGTTATTAAGAAAAAGCAAACTGCAATTCCGTCATCTTCGGAAAGTGAAAGTGACACTTCCAATTATGAAGACGATCGTTCGGATTCACTAGAAGACATAGATGAACAAACTGTAGAAGTTCTCATTGATGATTACGTATTTGTGTGTTATAACTCAGAATATTATCCTGGTAAAGTCATTGAGATAAATACTGAAAATCCCGACGTTATTACTATTAAGCATATGGAGAAGGGAGGAAAACTTGGTGGATGGAAATGGCCGAAAAGGGAAGATGTTTTAACATATGAGTTGAAAGAAATATTGAAAATTATTCCGCCACATACTCCACTAAATAACAGAGGGTTTTTAATGTCCCAGAATTAAATAAGTATTTAGCTAAATAAGTGTTTACCAAAGGAAATGAACAAAGGTCATACTCAGAGGCCCTTTTTAAAGATGGTAATTTGAATGGCAGAAAATATCTGGACCTTCTCAGGAATCACATAATTCCTTCTAGCAAAATGGTTTTACCGGATGTAGATAATGGTATAAACGAACAGGTATGGTTCCAGCAAGATGGAGCACCTGCGCATTTTGCGGCAAATGTTAGACAATACATAAGCGAACCCCGCTCGACTTCTTTTTGTGGGGACACTTAAAGAACAAAGTCTACGTTCAACAAGATATTACGTTGTATTTTAATTTATTAATTTTACTTTTACATTTTCTTCTTTCTCTTAGTAACCTATGTGACTGTCACATATGCTTTTTCTCTAATAATTAATAATGAGATATAGAGAAAAAATACTTCACTGTTGACGCTAAATTTGTAATCTAAAGTATATATTACTATCAATTATTTCACAATATATCAAGGCTGCCAATTCCAAAAAAACGCAACATTTTATTACTTATTAGCAACTTATCTTGGAATTACCCATTTACGGTTTAGGACTAATTTATTTTCAGCCTTAGGTGTACGATATTGCTTATCGCTCCCCTATACTTAATTTAAGAAGAATGCATTTTTAAATCCATTAAATTTATTTTGTTTCAAGAATACCATGACTTTAATTTTAAAAGAAATAGGCAAATAATATATTTAAATGGAGTAAATATACATCATCGAGAGAAAGGGAAAAAGAAATATGTTTGTCCCTTTTCTTTTCGTCAGACCCAATCCTTGGACGCGTTTCGCCGTATTACGGCTCCTCGGTAAGGCTATAGAGTCTGACGAAAAAGAAAGGAACCTTACAGTGTTTTCAACACATAATGTATATATACATATGCGAGATGTCGCTACGTGTAACATCTCGCATATGTACATATCACCGAAAGAGTTTTTATTTTGTTTTTTTCCAAATTTTAATCCTTAAACTTAAAGTTTATAGTGTTCTTGTTTAAATACTAAACTCTTACTTTAAATAAATACTAATTATATATTTGAATAAGTTTATATGTTCTATAAAACTAAAATATTTACTCATATCAAGGAAGTTAATTAGGTAATCCATAAATTAATGTTAAACAAAGGTTTATAATCAACCTAAATATCGTTTTTAATAGCAAGTATAGGTACTTTTTTTAAAGTCAGTTTGATGACATAAAAAAGCTTCGACCTGGCTTCAAAGGGACCGGCATCATAATCGGGGTTGTCACATCTTTTTTCAAAAAGTCTTTAATATTAAAAGTGTTCTTTTATATATCAGTATTTTATTGATAGTCAGTAACTCTCTTTGAAAGCTAGTTTGCAATTGTACTTTGAACCAAGAAATTTTTAATGTCAAAGAAAGAAGGAAAAAGCATGAATATTGTAATAATTTTTTTAATCCTTCAGAAATATTATTTATACAAGAATAATTTAAATCAAACTATAAAGGAATCTCACTGTTGTTAAACAAAAAAAATAAACAATTAACAAACCCTTATGTTCCTCTTACTCTTACGAAAACTTTGTAGAACTGGCAACATCCTGGCAATAGACCGTCGAGGTCAACTGGCAAGTTAAAGTGCGAACTATTTTTCCGGAGTGGGAAAATTAATAGAGAATGAAATTAATGAAATTAGAGAGATATAAATACAAATTTATATGCTGTAGACAAGAACAGAAAATAGTTAAAGGTTGTGCCAATTGAATGATCCCTTATCAGCTTTAAAATCAGTTGATGTTTGAGGTATGCGATATTGGAATCGGACAGCGGCGTGACTGGTTGAAACGATTTACTGTAATTTACATATTTCATTTTCTGCTATCACTGTGTGATTTTAGACAAGTAAGTTTCTACTTGGTACCTATATTTTATTATATCAGTATGACTTTTTGGCGACAATTTAAAACAGAAGGTCAAAGATTTACATGTTCAATGTCAACGCATTATTTTAAATATATACGCTTGTTTAAAAAAAAAAAATCCGGGAAAAACTGAAAATGCGCTTTCTACAAGAATGTACTTGTAATGAATAAAGACAACTTGGGTTTCATAATATATAACGTAATTAATTTGGGGACTGTAACCGGTGATTCCATAAAGCTCAAACCAATAAATCAAAACGGCTGACAATACTACAAGGGATTTTATTCTGCGAACTATTTACAACTTTTACGAGGATAATATTATAGTGTCAACTTTAGAACTGATTCGTGATAAACTGCGAGGTTACCTTGATTATAAGTACCAATCTTTAAAAACATTGCGTGGTGTTTAGTGAGCTTGTGGCTTTAAACATAAAAAATTAGATAATCGAATAGTTATAATGGAATCTCGTCATATTATTGAACTACGATAGGACTATTTGCGTAAAATAAAGGAGTACCATGAATCCGATAAAAGTACAGGGACATTTTTTTAAGTGTCTCACCCGATTGGCGATTTTCCTGCTGACTATCATAAAAAACAAATTACATATTTCGGAATGATTTTCGATAAGGAAGCCGAATTTAATGTCAAAAAATACATAGATTTACAAATTTGACAGATGAGACGCCATTTTGAATTTTTTTAAATGGCAACCCTCATAAATAACTAGACGATTTAATTGCATTTGGCGATCCGATTCTAAAACTATATAGTTGTTGGTATTTATTTTCAGCCGTTTCGGAAATACGGGGGTTCCTAATCTGCCTCCATCGATTTTGTCTTTTAAGGGTCTCACCCCTTTAATAAATAGACCTTCTAAGCTGAACACCCTAGTTTTTTTCACAGTGACATAATTTCGCGTGAGCAAGCGATCTACGCTATAGTCAAATCCGACAGATGTCAAAAAGTGACAGATACGACGCCATCTTGAATTTTTTTAAATGGCAAATCTAATAAATAACCATACGATTGAATTGCATTTGGCGATCCGATTCTAAAACTATATAGTTGTTGACACTTATTTTCAGCCGTTTCGGAAATACGGGGGTTCCTAATTTGCCTCCATCGATTTTGTCTTTTAAGGGTCTCACCCCTTTAATAAATAGACCTTCTAAGCTGAACACCTTAATTCTTTTCACAGTGACATAATTTCGCGTGAGCAAGCGATCTACGCTATAGTCAAATCCGGCAGATGTCAAAAAGTGACAGATACGACGCTATCTTGAATTTTTTTACATGGCAGCCCTTATAAATAATCACACGATTGGATTGCACTTGGCGATCCGATTCTAAAACTATACCGGGTGTTGCATCGTCGAGCGGGACATAGGAAATCCCATGTAATTTTAAATGGGGTCAATTATTGGCTTCCCTAATTATTTTAGAGAAAAATTCTATTTAGGTTTATTAAAGAGCACTAAAACCCACATTCAAAAGAATAACTTTAGATATTTTTGATGAGCCCGTTTACGGGTTATCGCCGATTTCTTTTTAACTATTTCTCCTTTTTATGGCCCCGTATTTACGGGCACCAGTCAAGGTAAAGGATGACTGTCAAATAAAGTTGTCATTTTGAAATGTGTGCTTTATTGTTATAAAAACTCGTACATCGAAAATATTAAAGGTGTATTTATGAGTACAAATTAATCTGAATAAAACTAAAATAAAGTATCCAATTACAAGGTTAATTATGACATTTTACATGTTTCAATATTTTACTAATTAATAGGTAGGTACTATTAAATTGTTAGAATTTTAGGATTTAAGAAGATGTTCAAATATTCCTCAAAATGACAACTTTATTTATTTTTTTTTATCCACCGTGGGACACCCTGTATAATAATATATAATAAACTAAAGTGCATAAAATATGTTAAAGAAAATACTAAAACATTTTGTCATTTTAAGTGGCGGTAGGAGTAAAAATAAAACCTTTTGTTTAAAGCTATTCACTATAATAATCAATAATAATTCACTTTACTTGTTAGAGCTTGATAATAGAAATTTAATAAATTTTTTTAAAAAAACATGTACTTACTGTTTCTTGTTGTTTAAATTAAATTATATGTGGGATAACATTTTCATTAAGATACAACTTACCAGCAAAAAGATTGGGGTTTTCAGCTTAGAAAGTCTATTTTTATTAAAGGGGTGAGACACTTAAAAGACAAAATCGATGGAGGCAAATTAGGAACCCCCGTATTTCCGAAACGGCTGAAAATAAATATCAACAACTATATAGTTTTAGAATCGGATCGCCAAATGCAATTAAATCGTCCAGTTATTTATGAGGGTTGCCATTTAAAAAAATTCAAAATGGCGTCGTATCTGTCACTTTTTGACGTCTGTCGGATTTGACTATAGCGTAGATCGCTTGCTCACGGGAAATTATGTCACTGTGAAAAAAATTAGGGTGTTCACCTTAGAAGGTCTATTTATTAAAGGGGTGAGACACTTAAAAGACAAAATCGATGGAGGCAAATTAGGAACGCCCGTATTTCCGAAACGGCTGAAAATAAGTGTCAACAACTATATAGTTTTAGAATCGGATCGCCAAATGCAATCCAATCGTGTGATTATTTATGGGTGTTGCCATTTAAAAAAATTCAAAATGGCGTC
This sequence comes from Polydrusus tereticollis, assembly GCA_963920685.1. Classification (NCBI taxonomy): domain Eukaryota; kingdom Metazoa; phylum Arthropoda; class Insecta; order Coleoptera; family Curculionidae; genus Polydrusus; species Polydrusus tereticollis. The sequence continues at coordinate 121,018,260 of OY987330.1, forward strand.
GTATCAGTCACTTTTTGACATCTGCCGGATTTGACTATAGCGTAAATCGCTTGCTTACGCGAAATTATGTCACTGTAAAAAAAATTAGGGTGTTCAGCTTAGAAGGTCTATTTATTAAAGGGGTGAGACACTTAAAAGACAAAATCGATGGAGGCAAATTAGGAACGCCCGTATTTCCGAAACGGCTGAAAATAAGTGTCAACAACTATATAGTTTTAGAATCGGATCGCCAAATGCAATGCAATCGTTTGGTTATTTATGGGGGTTGCCATTTAAGAAAATTCAAAATGGCGTCTCATCTGTCAAATTTGTAAATCTATGTATTTCTTGACATTAAATTCGGCTTCCTTATCGAAAATCATTGAGAAATATGTAATTTGTTTTTTATGATAGTCAACAGGAAAATCGCCAATCGGGCGAGACACTTAAAAAAATGTCCCTGTACAATTTATTTAGACGAAATTTGGTTTGATACTCATGATGTTGTTACATATAGTTGGGTAGATAGTACAAAAAATTGTACTTTAAATACACCGCGTTCGAGAGGAAAACGCGTTATTATTCTTCATGCCGGAAGTAAAGATGGCTTTGTACCTAATGTGTTGTCCTTGTCAGCAAAGAATATCACTCAATAATCAATCTCCAACTTTAGGCGCAGTTGTCCTTGATAATATTCGGCAGGTAATAACGAAATGAGTAGCGATATGGAAAAATTGCGTAGCGCATGTTATAAAAACAGAAAATGAATATTCTGTTTCATCACATATAGGGCCAGTATGAATCCAACCTGGAAACGATTCTACTTCTGAAAGTTTTGGCGATTCCAGTCATTAATTTGTTTATGAATTTTAAATTTGTGTTAAATGTTCGTTTAACACGTATCTTAAAAACTTGTGATGCTGATGCGATCAGTTTGTTGTTAAAATATATATAGTGAATTCTAACTACTAACTGTATATTGAACATAGTACCTGCCCCTATATATCATTGTCAAGAAAAACTCATACCTCCTCATGGTCCTGGTTGGACAAAGACAATTTTTTTAAATTGTTTTTGGCAAAATGAGCATTTTTTTTACCGAAAGACTATTTTAAAAATATTAAATGCGTGTGTTCTTTGCAGGCGAAGTCACAGGTACAAACCTCTTATCGATATTAACTATATTTTTAAATTGTTTTTGGCAAAATTAGCATTTTCTTTACAGAAAGACCATTTTAAAAATATTCTATAATAACTAACTAACTATAATGAATAAGCTGTAATATACAGGGTGTCCCACGGTGGATGGCGTATTAGACGTTTATGGAGAACTAAATAACGGATCATTTTGAAAATTTGGCAACCGGGATAAACGATCATGGTCTACAGTTTAAAAATAGTTTTAACCATGCGGTGTTGCGCCGCTTTTACTCTAAACCGGTGGCAACATCGCTATTTTAAATAGAACACCCTGTATATTCTTCAATTTTCGAATTCCGCATATAATAACGAGCAACTTCTCTTAATATTTCTCTATACCTATCTATAGCCGTTTTTGGGGAATAAATTAATTTCAAATTTTTTTTACGAAAAAAGGACTTCCATTAAATTTTAATATCTCCCTCCTATTAACAAATTTTGAGCTCAAATTTTGGTCATACCTGAACAATGCATCTAGGCATTTGATCTTTTCGTCGCATCTTAGTTTAAGTATACAGGGCGGTACAGAAATTAATTTATGTCGGTAACTTACAAAAATGCCAGAAAAATTATTTTTTTAAATGGAACACCCTTTATAATAATACGGATTTAAAAAGCCAATAAAACTAGCTTTCAGAGTATCTGTACTTTGCCTAATACCTGACTTCAAGTTTTCGATTTATTAGCGTTTATTCATAAAACTTCATAAATCGACAAACTTTCGACGGTTTTCATAGTAGTGGGTTATGAAAACAAATTTTTTCTTACATAGTCACCATGGCAACTTGTTTTATTGAAATGTCATTCTTTTAGTAATTGTGATTTGAGTATCTATGATGGCAGAAAATAATAATTACTCTAATACAGTTTTAATGAATTTATTTATTTTCCATGGACAGTGTGATCAAATAATTAGCAGAACCTGCAAAAAATTTAATGAAATGTATCCGAATTTGCCGCAGATGAATAACAAAAAATTTGTTCGGCTTCAGAACGATTTTAGACAGTTTGGATCAATTCTGAATGCAACAAATAATACCAAAGATAATAAAAAGTATTACAAATCGAACTAGATAACAAAATACGATAAAAGTAAAATAAAACTATTATTAAAAATAAATGAACTATTTTTTAAGCAATTGTTCAAGATGTTGGCCATTAACTTCTAGACACTTTAATAAACGGGTATTGACACCATCCGTTGTAGCACTTCGAAGTTCATTCGCATCAAGGTCGTTGAACGATTGGATGACTCGATGCTCCAGTTCTTCTCTCGTATTCACAGGTGTTTTGTATATTTTCTCCTTCAATACACCCCACAAGTAAAAGTTTGAGGGGGTTATATCAGGTGATCTTGGTGGCCAATTCCGTGGTCCTACGCGTCGAAACCATCGATCATCGAATACTCTTCTAAGCTCCACAGATACTTCAGCGGTATAATATGCAGAAGCTCGGTCAAGTTGATACCGGCACCTCCTGTACTCTTCAAGTGAGAGACTATCCGTAAAGTTTTCAACTGTTGTGTTTAAAATATCTACATATTTTCCAGAGTTTAGGTTTTCATCGTAAATCACATACCTCACTTGATTATCCATTATTAAGCAGAATACATTGAAACTAAATCTTGAAAACCTGCCTCTCTTGTTACATGGGGATTCTCATTCGCCCAAAAGTGGCGATTGTGACGATTGAAAATGCCCTTCCTCGAAAATTTGAATTCGTCACTCTATATAATTTTACTTAAGAAATTTGGATCTTCCTGGATATGCACTAGTATCATTTCGCAAAACTCGACTCTCTTTTGACTATCTTCAGGCTTAAGAGCTTGAACCCTGGTAAATTTATAATCATGCATTCCATGTTTCCTTCTTCTTGTTCTACCCATGAATGTGCAATGTCTAAATCTTCTTCGGCGCTGCGCACGGAAGCGTGAGGATATGGAAAAAAATATGCCACAACATTAATTTAATTCTCTTCATTAGAAGTCACGGGCCTGGGCAAGTTTCTTGGTGCTTTTAAAATTGATCCAAACTGTCTAAAATTGTTCTGAAGCCGAATAAATTTTTTGTTATTCATCTGCGGCAAATTCGGATACATTTCATTAAATTTCCAGCAGGTTCTGCTAATTGTTTGATCACACTGTACATGGAAAATAAATAAATTCATTAAAACTGTATTAGAGTAATTATTATTTTCCGCCATCGTAGGGACTCAAATCACAATTATTAAAAGAATGATATTTTATAAAACAAGTTGCCATGGTGACTTTGTAACAAAAAATTTGTTTCCATAGCCCACTACTATGAAAACCGTTGAAAGTTTGTCGATTTATGAAGTTTTATGAATAAACGCTAATAAATCGAAAACTTGAAGTCAGGTATTATGCAAAGTATAGATACTCTGAAAGCTAGTTTTATTGGCTTTTCAAATCCGTATTATTATACAGGGTGTTCCATTTAAGAAAATAATTTTTCTGGCATTTTTGTAAGTTACCGACATAAATTAATTTCTATACCGCCCTGTATACTTACTTAAACTAAGATGTGACCAAAAGATCAAATGCCTAGATGCATTGTTCAGGTATGACCAAGATTTCAGCTCAAAATTGTTTAATAGGAGGGAGATATTAAAATTTATTGGAAGTCCTTTTTTCGTAAGAAAAAATTGAAATTAATTTATTCCCCAAAAACGGCTACAGATAGGTATAGGGAAATATTAAGAGAAGTTGCTCGTAATTAAATGCGAAATTCGAAAATTGAAGAATATATAGGGTGTTTTATTTAAAATAGCGATGTTGCCATCGGTTTAGAGTAGAAGCGGCAACCCCGCATGGTCAAAAATATTTTTAAACTGTAGACCATGATCGTTTATCCCGGTTGCCAAATTTTCAAAATGATCCGTTATTTAGTTCTCCATAAACGTCTAATACGCCATCCACCGTGGGACACCCTGTATACTACTTAACCATATTAAAAATTCGCAACTATCCGTATTTTAAATATTTGGTAGAAGCGACGCCTATGGTCAGGAGTTTAAGGTTTTTTTATGTCATCAAATTAGGCTTGCAAAAAGTATACATCTATCTTTGTATTTAGTAAAAACGTTTGAGAAAAAATATCCACTTAAACGATGTGTTCTGCTTCTTGTGTGTATTTAATAAAAATATGCCGAACAGAAACGTCGATGAATTCCTTTTGTTTCCTAAGACCAAGATTTTAACTAATAATAATAACACCAAACTAAAATACCTACTACAGTAAAATAGGCCTTACTTGAACAATTAAAACACCCAAACACACAACCAATAATCTCGTATACATTTAAAATCTTCTAAGTTACGCAATTGAATTCTACGGGAACACTCAGACTAAAAGTGAGATAATTTTTATAGATTTAGTCACTTTTATATTTTTTGATTTTTAATGTTACTATCAATTGGGTTTTCTATAGATATAAAAGGTGTCAGTAGCGTAACACGAGTAACACGACAGTCATAAAATCACGGGGCCCCCGCGCTGGTCTTTGCCCCAAGCTGCCATACTATCATATCCACTGATTACACTGGGCAACAAAAAAAAATTGTTTTTTTTTTTTTTCTGAAATAAAATTGGTATCAAACTGGCTAAAAGTAAATTAAATTAAAATTAAATATTTCTAAAACGAAATTTATGGCAATAGGAAATAATATAAATTATGAAAATATAAATATTTTTATAGATGACCAAAAATTAGAAATAGTTCAGTCTTTTAAATATTTAGGGATAATAATGGATTCTAAATTAAAATTTGATGCTCATTTTGAAAACACTATATCTAAAATTGGGAAAAAAATTAATTATTTCAAAAGTGTAAGTAAAAATTTAAGTTTATTTTCAAGAAAAACAATAGATAACACAATAATTTTACCTCATTATTTGTATTGCTCTACAATTTTATATACTGCAAATGAAGGAATTTTTAGTAGACTTCAAATTTTACAAAATAAGGCGATGAGAATAATATTAAATGTTGATAAATACACAAAGATAAATTATATGTTAAATAAACTTAAATGGTTGAATATAAGAAATTTAATATTTTTCTTAGTTTGTATTTTTATTTATAAAATTCAAAATAATTTATTACCATCTCATTTAAAAGACTTTATAACGCAAAACTTTGAAAATCATAACTATCAAACCAGAAACAATCAAAATTTTTGTTTAGGGAAAGTGACAAAAAATTTGACATATAAATCAATCTTTTTTAAAGGACTTCATGAATATAACAATTTAGATTCTTTAATTAAGAAACAAAATTCCTTAAGTAAATTTAAAAAATACTTAAAAATATAATTACTTAGAAAACAAGATATCTGATAAAATTTATTTAAAAATATTTTTGGTGCATAAAATTGATTGTAATTTTAAATGTTTTATTATTGTTAAAAAAACTATAATTTTGTAGCAGTATTGCTAAAATAAATCTTGTTATTACTACTACTACTACACAAAGCAATGAACCTATTTGAATACGAAAATGGTAAAAAAAAAGTTGTAACACCTAAGGTTTTCTTGTAGCATTAATCAAACCACATGTACCATTTAATATTTATTAAAAAAATGATTTTTAAAGTTCTTTTAACCGTGTATATTGACTATATTTATAATTTAATATCTGAGAAAAAAAGCAAACATCAAAAATATTTATTTCAAACACACTAATTCTATTTTGTCCTTTTATGGGGGGTCACATCTTCTCTCTTCAAAAACCCATGGTCCTTGGTCCTGAATTTCCATTGTTCTGATATCTTTATGGAACCTTTTCGTCGACCTACTCGTCGCTGACAGCGCCCAAATTCTCGGGAAAAAATGATAAATGGGAATGGAGAAAGTGAACATTCGGCAACCAAGCGATTTATAGAAGTCTAAAAGTTCATTAACTAGTTGTTTGTAGTTTGCATCCATATTGTTGCCTAAAAATCCCCTAACTACACTTACAAATGAGTTCCAAGCTCTGAGTTCTGCCTTCTTTAAATTTGGAATCACCTAACTGAAGAAAGATTTGTCTTAGGTATTTAAATTCTTCACCATCTTTATTCATAGCCTTCACACTTCTTTATTAGTTCAAATTTAATGTGAAGATGCGGCGAAAGGACATTTTTGGGTCTACAAGCGGCACATACTTAACATTTTGTGATCCCAGTTGAAGTTCACTCCTTTCCGGCCAAATTTTCGTTTCATAATGTTCATTCGCTACACAACTGTCCCACAAACAAGGAAAACAGCAATATTTTGTAAATCCTCCTTGAAGTCCCACTATAATTGCTATAACTTTTAAATCTCCATATATCTGTCATTTTTACCGGTTGTAGTTTATTTTATTTAATACAGATGCGCATAATAATCCTATGATGATTTCGTTTTATTAGCACCTAACATGTAGAAGAAACATGACATGATCTACCTATTAGAAGTTGGTTTCGTTTATGGTTTGAATTGGATTTTAATAATTTGTGGTGTGGAATCCAAGTATCTTCTTGTCTTCATTTATAGGCGATTGGAGTGTGCTGACATGAATTGTCCGCCGCCATATTGCAGGTTTACTTGCTGTAAATACTTTACTTCAAAAGTGCTTGTTTTAAAATAATAATATACAAGGCGTTCCATTTAAATGTAATTATTATTATTATTTAAATTTTATGTTCTTTTCAACACTCACTATATAAGTAAAATATTAGGAAATCAAACTAGTTGGTACCATTATAAAGTCATTGTCCGATAATAGCTCAGAAAAATCTTATAAAAAGTTTTAAAAAACAGTATGAATCTGCATTAAATAACGCTAAAAGAGCTGCTAATGATAACCTAATTAGAAGAGCATCAAATCTCATTAAGTGTATGTGAAATTTATTTAATGAACGTAGAAATGACCTAAAAAGGAATGACGGATTAAAGATTTCACTAAGTTCACTTTTTGTTAACATAGCTCTTGACTTGCGGAACCAAATAGGACCCTTTCTTTTCAATCCTTTAGATTTCGCTCCCGTGACACCTGGGAATGTGTTTACATTTCAGGTGGTTACTCTTATTGAGATGCGG